>CM034534.1:49055878-49161182 GCA_020002185.1 Paraescarpia echinospica | reverse complement strand
AATAATGAATGGGGCAGACTCCCATGGACATAATTTTATATCAATGTTCCAACTTCAATTTCATTGATATTATGCAATTTTATTAAATTTAAACAGGTAAAGAGGGAATGTGAATGTTCCCAATAGTTTGTTTAAGAATGTAACGAACTATTTTTATGCATAATTAATAACTTTTTCGATATGAGTTTTGTATGTTATACATTTTTTTTGCTGAATTATGATATTAGATATGGCTAACAATAATTATTCGTTCTGAGTAGGACGAGATCTAGAAAATAATTTTTTTTTTGTTTTATAAATGTTTAAAGATAGTTTACTGGCACGAAGCCAGTCAGCTAATATTTCATGTTCGTTATTCTTCTCTTTATATATTTAACTAATTTGCTTTCCAGTTTTATATATAGTAGTGTCATCAGCAAACAGCATTGTTTTGGACGTATTTACACAGATTGGTAGTTCATTAGTATATAAAATAAACAAAGGCGGACCGAGGATAGACTCATGTGGAACACCGTGTGTGACATCCTGCTGAAGTGAGCCTTTAGAACTGTACTTAACATACTGTTTCCTGTTTGAAAAGTAACTCCTCCATTTGAGTGGAGTACCCCTGATACCGTAATATTCAAGTTTGTGTAATTGGATTTGGTGGTCAATAGAATCGAATGCTTTACTTAGATCCAGAAAAAACAGTAAGGACCGAGTCCTTTTTTCTAGTGCATTAATAACGTCACAAATAAAAAAACTGTAATAGCATTGGTTGTTGAATGTTTCTCACGAAAACCATATTGGTTTTTGTTCACTATTTGTTATGTATAAAATCATAACTCCTTATATGTACAAGATTTCCCAGTATCTTAGAAAAGGAAGGTAACCAAAATATTGGTCTATAATTATAAAAGTCATCAGTAGCTTTATACTTATAGACAGGTATATTTGTGCTATTTTTATTTTGTCAGGCACTATTCCATCACCTATTAATTTATTAAAATAGTTATTGGTAAGGATATTTGCTCACCAAAAAATTTCCAGAGGCGGGGACTAAAATTGTTACATCCAGATCTAGTCTTAGTTTGGAGAGACATTATAATTTGCCATATTTCATTTACATCGGTCGGACTCATGAAGATACTTCTTGGATTTTGTTCAGGAAAACGCTGAAGATATTTAGTAAATTGCTCTAAGATTATATCGTATTTATATTTAAACTGCGACGAAATGCCTGATTTATCGTTGTTTTTTCCAATCATGGTTCTAAGTAATTTCCAAGTTTTTAGAGTCGTTCTTAAATGTTTTTAATTGATTAATATAATATGTAATTTTGGCAATTTGTTTTGGTTTATTACACATACTATACCGTATATAACGGACATAGTAGAATGTGTCTTAGATTGGCCGATACATTTTTTATAGAGTTTAATAGACCTTTAGTCATGCACTCATTCAATTTTCTCCGGAGCGAATGTCTGAATACCATAGTTAAGTTTTTTAGTGAATTCCCTGAACGCAGTATCTGTATCTAACTGGTGTAAATACGTCCAATCAACTTTGCAGAGTGTATATATTATATGACCAATGGATTTTTTAGACATGTCTCTGTGTTTGAATATTAACGGCTAATTTGATTTTATACAAGGCTTCTGCTTGCCAATTAAACAAAATATAGGCAGGTGATCGGATATATCACTATATTATATGCCAGAATGAAAAAACGGGGTTGTATGTCGTACATATATGTTGTCAATAAGGGTAGCGGATGTATGGGTGAAACGCGTTCATTTGGTAATTGTTGGGATGGTGGTAGCAGCTAGGTGTAAGTATTGTAAGTCGGATGAAGGTTTATATGTGACTATTTTTAGGTAGTCAACATTTGATCAGTGCCAATTGTGACCTGATGGTTTGAGCGTTGACTCTTAATGAGTATTGTCTTATATCTTTAATTAGATGAATACACATTTGATTTAGGGAACCGGTATATTTCACGAACGACTGAGGTTTGACCGTTAATGCTGGATTCAATAAATGGCCACGGCGTGTCCGCTGTACCAGTCTATACGCTCATTGTGTCCATATATACAATGTCTTATCTTATTCATCGCCAGACACCTACGACGCGGCCATCATGTCTGGAGGCCTGAGTGAAGGACATCTTAAGTGTGACAGTTTTCTCGAATTTATTCGTGTCGTCAGACCAGGTACTTGATACGTAGCATTTATTTAACAGTTACTGTTAGATAGATGATAGATAGATCGATAGATAGATATATAGGTATATATGTAGATATATATATATATATATATATAGGTAGGTAGAAAGATAGATAGTTAGATAGGTAGTTAGGTAGGTAGGTTGGTATTTTAGGAAAATGGGTGTACATGGTAGGTCTCATTGAATTGTTAACCAGGGTGGATGCGATAACTCTCTAACGTCAAACAGACACTGCCATACGGGTAACGACCAGGCCGCAAAGACAGTCACATTCCGTTACAACACCAACACCGAATCCGCGTTTTATTATTTTCTAGTATGTCTTAGCACTTCTCAGCTAGTTTGACTTTGTAAAGTACGGTAGTGTGCTATTGCACCTCGTAGGTTGCCAATTAGTCGACACATTACCCATATGCGTTGTTGCATGATGACGTGCCCCCATGTCCCTTTATGCACTGTATTTGGCTAAAGTGAAACGGTAACAAATCCTTTAATTAACGACATTTGGGACATTCTTTTGTTCTTGATACCTGGGATAAACCGAAGTCGGCTTAATGTGTGGATAATATTATTTATTTTGCGCATTCAATGCTGAATGAAGGTCAAAGCAATATAACTCAACCCTGCCGGAAGGTAGATAGGTAGATATGTAGGAAACGTAGGTAGGTAGGTACGTAGGTAGATATATGGGTAGTTAGATATATATAAATAGACAGACAGACAGACAGGCAGGCAGGCAGGAAGGCAGGCAGGCAGGCAGGCAGGCAGGCAGGCAGGCAGGCAGGCAGGCAGGCAGGCAGGCAGGCAGGCAGGCAGGCAGGCAGGCAGGCAGGCAGATAGACAGATAGATAGATATATCAGATATGTAAGATGTTATAACAATAATATGAAATAATCAATGTTCAATCAAGTAGTGTTACAGTAGCACACATATTTGGTGATATCAACCACCAAAAATTACTTCATACGTAACTAGTAAAATATTATCTACTTGTGTGACATGTGTTTCACAATGAAATAAGGTTCGCTAGAACATCATATACCCACTTACATCAATCGGTTTCAATTATAATACAAATCAACATAACTCTCCTTGTGTTACATGTGTTGAATGTGTTGTTTATGTGAGTTGCTAACATTACTGCACGTGCGTCAGCGCAAGCTATTGTTAATATACATTCTATATTGACAATATGTTCATTGCGAACTCATGTTACTAAGCCCTTTCAAATTTTGCCATTTGCATATCACAAAGCAACCAGCCCGTCAGATGTTGCTGACGTCACCAAGAAGGGCCGCTGACAGTTAAGCACCCTATCCTTTAACACAGTTAGCGGTGGTGCGGTCTGGTGTTTCAGCCTGTAAGCATTCGCTATATTGAAACGGAAATACCTCAAAAAGTAAAAAATATCCCTGTGTACATCCAGCACCACATTTGTACGTAATATTATTATCTTTACGGTGATATAAAATAAATATAACATTCCGCCATTGCAATTTTAGGAACGACTTGAAATATCATCACGCATAGATGCGCGCCATGCTAAACCCAAACGGTGCTTCCTCGGGTATCATCACCAACGGTCACTAATTGTCGCAACAAACTGTGCAGAAAATGTACAGAAAAATGCGAACAAAATGGGCATTGAGCAGGGTGACGGAGAGGGTTCACATTTATTGAAAGCACGCTACTATTTTTAGAGGATATTTATTTCAGAATGGGAATGAAAAGGTTAATTTCACTTAATCTTTAATTACGATGTGGTCGTGATGTGCCAACATGAACTTTTGTACTGTGTTCGTCACAGGCGGTCTCATCGTCAACGTGATGCGGGAGGAGAACATCCGGGGCGTTGAAGAATACCACGACCTTCAGCTGTCATTCAAGAAGTGGGAGGATGAGAAGCGTTGGGAATGCATCGAGGAGGTGATTCCTCCCTTCAAGTATCACGTGGACCTAGACGGCCTAGTGCACGTCTACAGAGTTCTGTAGAACAACCTCGCGTACTTTGATGCATGTATTTTTAACTGATCTGCCAACAAGTGAAGATGTATGGTATTAAATGCGCTCAAAAGGTAAAATAAAATATGAACTTGACAGGGCTAATAGTCATTTTTTTAACTGAGAATATCACTTGTGCAACTTGTATAACTAAGCATACTCAACTCCAATGCTCAACTAATAAGCAAATTGTAAAAGAAATTGATACAAGGCAACCTGAGAGGGTATAAGATATGTCTTTCAAAATTGTTCATGATCTGATAATCATATCCTGTTATCCGTTCCATGATATTAGATGTTTGTAGCTTGAACTCTAATTTATGTATATACACCTTCTTTCTTTCTTTGTTCGCAACCTTTCAGTCATTTTGCACCCTTCTAACATTCATAGATAGATATATAGATAGAGTTTATATGTTGAATCGTATAAATTATACATACAAACATAAACAAACAAGTATAACAATTGGTGATATACATACAATTCCAGGCTGACAGCGGAGCGAATTGAGGCTGAAACCAGTTGGTTTAAATAATAATAAATATAAAATAAGTACTTTTTAAGTGACCAGGTCACTGTCAACCCCACATATACATGTATAAACAATGTAATAGTAATTTAACGTGTAGCATATTGATAACGTTTCTATAATAAACCAGATATGTAAAATGGAACAACAACAATATTAAATAATAATGTTCAATTAAGTTATATTGCAAACATTTAGTGATACCAATCACCGACAATGACTAGAATTTGATTACACATGTGAATAGGCGTTTCGTAGTGAATTCAGGTTCTGCTAGAACTTCATACCTACTTACAACAATTGCTTTTAGTGATAATATTTAACATCTTACATTGGTTTTGTTTTGATTGATATTCGGAATTGTATTGTAGATGAACGGACCTTTACACAACAAATTCTTTGAAGATCTTAAAGTGGAAGTGGTGAATAGACGTACACATGAAGTTTGTTTAGTTCCATAGATTGTATGTCACGGGTAAATGTACAATATCGGAAAAAGCATGTGGTAGGCTCCCTTGAATATAATTATACATACATTTTCCAATTTCAATTTCATATATATTTTGCAATATAGGCACAAAAAGAGGGGGTGGGAGTGTTCCCAGTAATATATGTGTAGTATGGAACGAACAATTTTTTTCATATAATAAATACTTTTGAGAAATGAGTTTTGTATGTGGATCCCACTAGATGCTTAGCATCCCGAGCGGAATAAAATATTTTTCTACCGATTCAGCACTTCCATAATCTGCTGCGTAATCCATGCGTTTGTAATCCATGCTGTTTGACAGTGTTTTGGGGTATTATTATGTCAACATAGAAGTTCAAGTAACCGGTGACATTGACATTACATGACACCAGCTCGTCAACATTATCACCATACACATCATAACAACGTCCCAGTTAGTGCAACCGAAACATTCCCTGAGTTTCTCGCAGGCTTCTGGAGTTTTCTTACAGTCCGTTTTGGCGGTGAGAGGTTGAAGTTGCACCAAAGAGCTGCATGTCGGAATTGGCTGAACCAAATGGATTGTGATCCGGCTGGCGAAGGGGAGGTAACCTAGTGGAAGTGTACGCGTCCTTGACATTTGCATACAACAAGTCAAGGGTCTTGCAAATGAGACACGTTACATATTGTCGATACCGTTGTACAGAAACGTGATTGAAATAGCACGTGACAATTCCACAGCGTCAGGCAATCGAGACAGCAGATCAGAAATAATATTGAAAAATGTGTCAGCTGCTATTTTAGGGTTCGCCGAAGGTGGAATGGATACAACAGTCAGAATCACGATCGAAAACTCGCGCGACAATATGGCCGGAGTGACACCTTTGGTTGTTAGTACACACACACACACGCACACACACACACACATACAAGCACGTACTCGCACTTTCAAACACACTCACACACACTCACATCCATTCACACACGCACTCAAACACACACACACACACACACACACACACACACACACACACACACACACACACACACACACACACACACACACACACACACTCACACACACACACACAAACACACGCACACGCACACACACACACACACGCACACACACACACACACATACACACACACACTCACATAAACACACACATCCATTCACATACACACACACTCAAACACACACACACACACACACACACGCATGCAAGCACACACACAAACGCACACGCACACACACATACACGCACGCACTCGCACTGTCAAACACACTCACACACACTCACACAAACACACACATCCATTCACACACACACTCGAACACACACACACACACACACACACACACACAAAAGTCGCACCGCCACCGGACCGCCACCGCACCACACCATATCACTCAACAGTAACAGCACTCCACGGCACACCATCACACACACACACATACACAAACTTGCAAACACACACACACACAAACACACACACACACACAGACACACACACGCACGCACGCGAGCACACACACACACACTCACTCACCTGCGCCCTTCATTTTCCATGTCACGCAATACCGGCCCAGCCTCATAACGGGTACACTGTCATGGTTAATAAACGAATTAGATTCGTTATCATTCAACAAGGCTTCACAGAAACATTGCAAACTCGCTTTTTGAAAAATCCTCTGGTGCATGATGTTGACGTTCAATTCTTTAAGCTGGTACGTCAGCGATCAGTAAAGGGCTTACACGTGTTATTCTTGTTACGATTCCGCATCCTTCATTTGCTTCCTCGTTATATCCGCTTCATTTATGAAGGTATGTCCAAAGTATTTGGCTCACCCCTGTAGCGGTTGCCAAGTTTGTTAGTCGTGTTTGTTTACAGCTAATGACCGGTAACCGGTGAACGTTTCGCACGCCAGAAACATTCCCAAAACAAGAACAGAACAGAACATCCAAAATGCATACAGCAAGTCTTGTATAACTCTTCCATCCATCACCACAACAATTGAAAGTGAACACCTATAAACAGACGTAGGAAACCAGACACCAACGGTGTTGGCTGTATCACTATTAGGGCAGCGCCATCTAGCGAACAAAATCTAGCACATATGTGTTTAGAGAAACCTAATCATGGAACTATGCAAATGGGCGGGTGGATCAGATCGTTGGTGCCATACTGCGGATTGGTTGGAAGATTTTTTTATTATGTTATACATCTACGTCATTGTGTGTGTGTGTGTGTGTGTGTGTGTGTGTGTGTGTGTGTGTGTGTGTGTGTGTGTGTGTGTGTGTGTGTGTGTGTGTGTGTGTGTGTGTGTGTACGTGTGTATGTGAGTGTGTACATATAATTATTATTATTTAATTAGTATTATATACAATTAAATTACTCATCGATACACAATACTATTATACAAGACAATTTTTTTAAACATCCATGCATTGTGCGTACGGATATTGTTGGTCAACATTTGGAGTGTCATGTTTAAATGATAACGACGCAGGCGTAGCCTGTGACCGGTGTAGCAGGTGGCCACTGTTTAAACCGGACAGTGCGAATTCTCACACGGCACACACCGAGGTCATGCATGCACGCACGCACATACCAGGCTAGTATTCAAATGCTGACACACGCACAAAACACACGAATGCATACATGCACGGACGCACGCACAAACACACTCAAACACACACACACAAACACACACAAACAAACACACAAACACACACACAAACACACACAAATGCACACACACTCTTTCTCTCCCACACACGCACATACTGGTACGCGCGCACACGCATATGCTCAACCACGCAAGCACGCACACAACCACGCACGCACGCATACCCCCATACTCACACTCATGTATCAGTAGAGACCAGCAGTAGCAAGACGTTATTATGTCGAGTTCCACTCGTTCGCTTATGAATTATATTACTATGAATAACCATCATTGTCAAAGACAGTCACGATGTCAATTGTAGTTGACTTGTTTATCGTTGTTGATCATCTTTGCCCAGTCACAGTGACAAGGACATTCTTTGTATATACATAAGAATACTTCACACTTACACTTAACCTACCAACCTCCAACAACAACAAAACAACGTTTTAAACATAAGCACTCGATCCAAAACAACTATATGAAATCGACCCATATTTATATTAACGACTAAACGTTGAACAATATGTTACAATGTAATCATTATTTTACCATATTAGCGAATATACAATAATACAATACATTGATGTTTGTTTTGATACTGGTTGTGGAATGTGTAGTGGCGTTGATCCGGTAATGCTGCCGTAAATGTTTTTGTTGACAATCAACACAGTAAGTGTCCCATGTTTATTCTTCAGGAAATGACTACCTTCATGCCATTAGGACACACAAGAAAATATATAATATCATTAAAACGACGAAACAGTGTACATAACACATTTTCGGTCCCCTTGATATAGCGTCTGGTGTATCGTCGGCAGTTTTACAAACCTTTTTGTTTTGAGTAACCCTTGTGACCACCTACCTAGACCATTCAAGCTTGGCATATATGCAAGCAGATTTTGTGAGATATAACGTGTACATTTACATGATTAAAAATGGCGAAAACCTCGTATCCCATCGATATTTATTTTTCCACGCAACTATTGCCCCCTACATACAACAGATAATATAACAATGAAAATGTTTATTTAAATTATACATTTTGACCCAACTGTGTGGCCTATATAAAGGATTTTATTGTATGCTACGTTTTACACTGTGTTGGCTCAAATAGTGGTACAAATTGGTGTCATCTCCGTGACGGTTTTGAACCTCATATGACAGGGGAAAACCTTTATGTGAATAAACAGAACACTTTACCATGGCAATTTATATGTATTAAAGCTTTCATTTCAACAACAATTATTATCCTAGATACCGTTACTTATGTAGTGTTCGTCAAAATTGACTTTGAAAATTGTAACAAAAACCCGTTAAGGAGATGACGCATTCACTTAAGATTATTTTCCCAAGGAACAATCTATCTGTTTTACTTGGCAGTTCGATACTTTATCCATCCTGGGAAACTCGATAACTTAACATATTAATCGATTTCCTGCTGCTGCGGATTAATGCGCAATTCCGGATAGCGTGTTGTTCGTCATCTCCGTAAAGCTACGTTTCCATATGTACGGATACTGCATGCGGATGCGGCATGCAGCAAAACAATGAATATAGTGCCCGGTGGAAATTAACATAAATAGTTCCAAACTTACACAGGCGGGTGAGTTTTTTTGTGCGGATGCGGCTGCGGAAAATTGAATCGCTCCGTGTAGCGATTCGAATTGTATCCGCACACGAATCGGATAGGAAATTCACAGTAGTGACGTCACTACAGAGGTATTCCCAATTCCGTATGCGTTTCGGCACACCTTTCCATACATATGGAATCGTTGCTTTATATATGTCCACTGTATATATATATATACATGTTCAGATGTTGATTAAAGTACCATTAGTGTAACCCCTTTCATTATGTGTAGATGGATTTAATAAAGAGCAGTGATTACACGACGTGTAATATCGAATGAAATTCATAAAGCATTCAATATGTAAGGCATTTTGGAAGGATGGCAAATTAAATATAATACAAAATAATATTGATTTTCATTGACCACATATATATGCTGTGTAGAAAAACAATATTTTGTCAGGTAGCGTTACATTTAGTTTTGTTCCAGCTCGGTGAAGATGTCTAAATCCTTTCATTACGGAGATGATTCTCATAAATTGGACCCAGTATTCAATTTTAACAAAAACTGAAACCTCAATTGTACACGTGTTGGCGTTTTTATTTATATTGAACAACAGCCAAAATTTGTACATAGTCCTAATGTCTTATGGCCGTCACAAACCTTACGATTGTGTGGTCTCATAGCTATCGCATGCGATAGTATGACACTCTCGCATGAGATAGCTATCGGCTGCGCAAACGCTGTTGCTATGCACCTGACGATTGCGGTCGGTTGCGAGAGTATGCAGCGACGCCCCCATGCGATATAGATTCATACTACAAGCAGACGTTTTCTACTTCCGGAGTCGTTTCCTGTCTGCTATTCGTACAACATGTATCTGACCAGGAAACAAATTATCGTTCTCAGATTATCGTTAGCAGCGCTTAGTCTTGTTGTTTTCTGACGACGTCGGCGGGATGCTGTCAAGAGACGACACAGACAGACGTGGATACGACAACACTTGCTGGACGCGAATTCCAAACTCCTCCCGGGTTGGCGTGAACACGACGAGTCCGTGTATTATAACTTCTTACGGATGCCCGGGACATTATTTGACTACCTGATGGGCCTGATTATCCCTCGGATCACTAATCAGACAATGCATTACCGGTCACCTACGTCAAATCGCCGCGACACTAACCGTCAACGGTTGGAAACACTAGCCGAGAGCATTCTCGCATGCGAGCCGACCGCTACTGGATTCGGTTTTGGAATTCCAAAATAATCGCATGCGAGACCGTACGTTTACTTATGATTTCCAATTATTTTCTATTTCCCGCTACCAATACTCTCATAAGGACCCAGATCGCATATAATTTAGGCGATAATCGTAAGGTGTATAACGGCCATTATAACCGGTTTTGTAACGGCTTCTTTGATTCTTCAGTTTAAATGTTGTCAACACAAGTCGCCTATTGCCAAATCACAAAAAAAGAAAAGCTACATCGATATTAACAAGTTTATTAATACAATTACAATTATGTAATGCAGTGTAACGCTGTTTGTCAAATGTACTTGTTGATATGATTGTAATAGATATTGCAGCATGGCATAATATAATAGTAGTCTCAGTCGAATAATAACATTAAGATAATGGATAACGAGATGGAACTGTCGTTATGTGTTCCTGTTTATTGGCCGCTTTTCTCCCGACCGGACCAGACCATATCAGACCAAACTAGACTCATTCCGATTGCAGCGTATACATTACACCGTCTGACACCGACTGCACTATATTCGAAGCCGGCATGACATCACACTCACGTAAACAAGAAAACGTTGTCAGTTGGTCAGCGTATAGACTGCAGTCGGTATGAGTCTGATTTGAACTAGCTGATCTGGTCGGGTTGGGCGACAAGTGCCAGTGTACCACGGCCTAACATTCTCAGTGGTTGATTCCCGCGGGTCAATGATGTTGTTTGTGATGCAGGTGATGCAGGTGATGCAGGTGATGCAGGTGATGCAGGTGATGCACTATGGTGGCACTCTGGCATGGGATTCAGTACCAAAGACGTCGACAATGACTTGTGGAACTTTAGTTGTTCACAATCGGATAGAGGTGGCTGGTGGTACAACAAATGTCATAGTTGCAACTTGAATGGGTTGTACCTCGGCGCAGACATTACAACAGTCTTCGAACGCATCGAATGAAAACCAATCTGGAATACTGATGGGCATACACTCAAGACAAAGGAACTGAAACTACGACCGCAGTAGAACCCATTCCCCACAACTAAATCCCGCCAAGTGGAAAACGACACATTGTTTTCCACAGGCGCACTTGCTTGTGTAGTGCCATCTAAAAATGATGTAAGTAAGGCACGCTGTTACTATAAAAAAAAAAATAATGTATTATGCCTTCGACTGAATAATGGATTACTAGCTCATTTTAGTACTATGTTATATTATGTTTGCCTATATGATGACATTAGCCTTATTCAGCGCGCAGTTCAAGTCGTGGAGGATTTCAAGAGCGGGCGACATTCGTCAGACAGACACCCTGACCAATTTCAAGACTCTCCCTAAAACTCACCTATTTAAACTGGCTTACTTCCACTGAATAATTGTGCTGATGGACACTGTTTTATGTACATGCATTTTATTAATTTGTATTTTTTTCTCATGTAATAATTTTAATATAACTATTTATGTAATTACCTGAACATTTTTGAAACTATGACATGCATCTTAATTATTTAGTGTATACAGTCTTCATTTTAATTTAACATTACTTTTACTAGTATACATATACATATATATATTGAAAATTGGCGGGAACATTGGTGGATGTAGATCACGGTTGAATTGTTGGTGCAGAAAAAGCGACAAAACAAGTGGAAATATTGACCAATAAGTATTATTCTCAAATTACCATTATTCATAAAGTAACATTAGGCATATAATGAGTAACAATTGTGCTTAAAATTAGCTAGTTAAAGTATTTTAGAACACTGGTATAGTGAGTGATAATAGGGTAACTTAGCCTTCGATAAGTTGTAAATAAGATGTAACAAACCTGATTATGTGGTAAAATATATAGGACATAAAGTAACAGCCATACAATTACTTACATAATATAATATCTGTGTAAGCCAGTACTTGCTAGATATTTTGATTAGGTAGCTTTGTTGTTAAAATTAAGCAAGGGCGATAGTCGGGCGAACTCCATATTATTTATATAGATAGTTCCCCACGTATTCGCTAGGGCGCGGTGTAACCTAAATAAACAAAGCAGCCTAACGTAACGTAATTGATTGTATTTAAAATAGGTCGCTACCGGTAATGTTCGTGATAGGATAGTTAGTCAGCTGTGTAATTAAAATCTGTAACATAACGTGTGCTGTAGTACACAGCAAACAATCTTTATAAAGGGTAAGTTAGTTAAGTTATTAAATAAATTTTGATAGTGATATGACGCCTTGCAAGCAGCAAGTCAATGCAAAGTCCCACTTGGTGTGCGATCACTGCCACAGCTGGGTCGATTTTGCATTGTCCGGCTGTTGGAAGTCATGGGCAGCAACCATGGAGGAGGGATTCACCTTTCAGTGCATGGGGTGTTGAAAGGTGGAGTGTCTGCAGAAGGAGATAGTTAAGTTGACAGATATTGTGAAGGGGGTGGAGATGGGAATTAGCAAGAAGACAGGTGGAATGGAGAGAGACGGCAGGGAGAGAGGTGGGAATATTGCAAGTCTGAAGGAGAATAGCAATGGCAAGACGACTGAGGAAAGCAGATTGAGAGGCGGGAAGGTGATTGGAGGGGAAGCATATGGAAAATCGACGACAGAAAACGTGACAAGCGTGAAGGTGAAAGAGGAGAAAGTGACCGTAGAGAAGGAGGGAGGGAAGATGGGGCGGGAGAGGAGAGAAGAAAATTAGATGGGAGTAAAGATGCAGGGATTAAAGTGATAAAAGAGAAGCCGATAAAAGGGACGATGACATATGGAAAGGTGACAAGAGAAAAAGCGACAGGAAAGAATGGATCGGAAGAGAATGTGACAAGAGAGAAGACGGCAGGGGAACAACATAAACCAGACAGATGCAAACCGGAGTAGGATCTACTCTGAGGCAGTCATTAAAGGGGCAATGAGGAAAGAAAGGGTGTTTATGGGCGACTCCGTTACGAGAAAGACGGACATGACACTAAGCGAGGGTAAGGTCGTCGTTGTTTGTCAACCGGGGGCAACGATAGAACATGTGACTAACAAGGTAGAGAAGGTAATGGGGCATGGTAAGGGATATACTAGTACACGTAGGAACAAATAATGCAGACAGGGAGGGAACAACTGGGATAGTACAGAAGTATAGACAATTAGTGAGGTAGCTAAAGAAGACAAGAGTTGAACGTATTATTACCTCAGGAAATTTGCCAGTAATGGGAAGAAGGAAGGCAACGTAACTGCAAGAGGATGGCGATCAATACACTAGTTGAGCAGATGTGTGAAGAAGAGGGGGTGGGATTCACAGATTAATGGGGAAACTTTGTTGGGAGGGAATATATGTACATGAGAGATGGTCTCCATCTTAGTGGAAAAGAGGCAGCAGTTTTCTCAGAGAATCTGCTGCGATCTGTTGACAGTGGGACAGGTTGCATGTATTTATACTAGATACGCAGGGTGGACTCACAGAGAAGCCTGAAACTGGAGGCATAGATAAAGACAGCACAAATAAATCAGAAAGAACAGTCTGAAAAACTCTTTTGAAGCTGGATATAAATGGGTTTATTTACATGCAAAGAGCATAATAAACAAAATAAATGAACTAAACATTATGGTAGAAGATATTGACCCTCACATAATAGGCATAACCGAATCCGGGACAACCACCGATATATCAGATGACGAAATGGGACTGACAGGATATATAACGTTTAGGAAAGATAGAATAGGAAGAAAGGGAGGTGGAGTTATTTTATTTATTAAATAATCTATCCAGGCTTATGAAATAAAATTAGAAAGAGAAGCAGATTGCGAAGAAGCTGTTTGGTGTAACATAGTTACAGAAAACTCAACGTTATCAGTTGGGTTACTTTATCGAAGTCCAAACATAAGCATAGAAGAGAATGAAAAAATAAAAAACGCTATAAGGGAGGTAGGCAAACGGGACCATGGGCATATACAAAGGAAATATATATAGTGTATTTGGAGTGAGGACCACAAGATTTTAGTTTTAGTTCAAGAAACTCTCCTTTCTCAACATGTGCTAGAACCAAACATGTGTGAGAATGTGTTAGACATAGTTATGTCCTCACGTAATTAATTAGTTGACAATGTCAAGATATGTGAGCCACTGGGGAGTATTGATCATAAGCAGATACATTTTACCATCTAAGTAAAATCAGAAAGGAATAGTAAAAAGAGTATAGGAGAAATTTCCACAAAGGAAGGTATAACGACATAAGGCAATATTTAGTAAAGATAGACGGGAATTACACATTGAAAAATAAGACAAATGATGTGGAAATCATATAGATGTACTGGAAATGAAGAAGACTACAACATTTATAAAGAAGCACTTAACCTAGCTACAGCTGAAGCTACGAACAAAAATTAGTTAGTAAAATAAAACATGACAGCAAGAGTTTGTATGTGTATGTTCGAAGCAAACAGAAAGTTCAGGATAAAGTAGGTCCTCTAGGAGATAGTGCTGGAAATATAATATCAGAGGGATTCTTAATGGCAGAATACCTGGAGGAGTATTTTAGGTCAGTGTTTACCAGGGAAGATATTACTTCACTGCCAGTACCAGAGGCTAAGTTCAAGGGGGCAGATTCAGACTATTTAGGACAGTTAATTGTAACCCCAGAAATGGTAGCTAAGAAAATAAGGGCTATGAAGGATAATAAATCACCTGGAATAGATGGGATTCCGCCCAAATTACTATTGGAAATTGTAGAACAAATTAGCGTACCGCTTGCAACAGTTTTCAATTTGTCATTAGAAAAGGGAGTGGTTCCTTTAGAATGGAAAGAGGCAAACATTATATCGCTACATAAAAAAGGTTCGAGAAACAAGTCAGAGAACTATAGACCAGTGAGTTTAACACCAGTGATTTGCAAATTATTAAAAAGACTAATTAATGATCACATGGTGGATTTTCTTGTTAAACAGAACTTAATAAACCAATCTCAACATCGGTTTGTAAAAGAGAGGTCATGTCTAACAAATATGTTATGTTTTTTTGGAAGACATAATTAAGTGGGTTGATGAGGGATCACCAGTAAATATCGTCTAATTATATTTTCAAAAAGCTTTCAACAAAGTACCGCATCAAAGATTACTGCTTAAAGTAAAGGCCCATGGCATAGGAAATGGTATGACAAACTGGATAGGTTGATTGATAGAAGACAACGTGTAGAAGTTGATGCGGAGGCTTCAAACTGGAAATCGGTATGGAGTGTGGTACCACAGGTACCAGTACTAAGACCTATATTATTCTTAATATATATCAACGATTTGGATGGTGATATAACAAGCAAGGTGTTGAAATTTGCGGATGATACAAAAGTGTTTAGAAGGATTAAAAGTGATGGAGATAGACAGCATTTACAAGTTGATATTGACAGGATGATCAATTGGTCTGACAAGTGGCAAATGCTGTTCAATTTTGGGAAATGTAAATGCCTCCACACAGGACATGGGAACGAAGATGTAGTATTTACAATGGGGTACTGTACTAAGTACTACCGTAAAAGAAAAGGACTTAGGGTTAACCATTAGTGCTGATATGAAGGTTTCAGAGCAGTGCAGAATTGAAGCTTCAAAGGGAAATGAAATCCTTGGATTAATTAGGCGAAATATAGCGTATAAGGTAAAAGAACTAATATTACCGCTGTAGAAAACAGTATTGAGGCCTCATTTATAACATTGTATACAAGCGTGGAGACCATATCGCAAGAAGGACACATATATGCTAGAAAGAGTACAGAGGAGAGCGACTAAAATGATTCCAAAACTGAGGGATCTTAGTTATGAAATTCGCCTGGTTTAACAACACTAGAGACCAGGAGATTGACAGGAGATCGGATAGAAGTGTTTGAAATATTGAATGGTTTTCAAAACATTGATAGAAATATTTTGTTCTCAGAAAGATAGAAGGAATAGAGGACGTGAAGTTACATTAGCAAAGGAGCAATGTAGATTAGATAAACATTATCAGAAAGTTCAAATTTTCACAAAGGGCTGTAAATGAATGGAACATATTATTTGCTGATTGTCTGGGTGCTAGTAGCGTGAATATGTTTAAAAATAAAATCGACACATACCTCAGAAGGACGGGATACACATAGATAAAAGGGTAACTCTCGGTAAGCCAATGGGCTTCCTTGTCCATCTGCCACATAGAGTTAATTCTCTAGGTGGCAATCTTGTTAAATATATATATATATATGTATATATATATATATACAGCCTGTATATATATAAATATATATATATATATATGTATATACATATATATTAAGTAAACATGTCTTATAATTCCATGTACGTTTAATAATTTGTGAAAGAGTTGGCTTCAGATATATATCGCTAAAGAAATGTTGGTTATAATAATTATAATAATCAACTGATCGGCAAATGTAACCAGGAAAGTAACGTTGCCACCGATAGGGGCGGATGCGTCTCGAAACATCCATCGTTGACGCCGAACGAGGCGCTCGTTGTTCGGTTGTCTAGATTCGACCGAAACGTAGTCTGCCGATTAACGCTTTCGGACGGTGAACGTTACCTGATCGACGCCGATCGACGTGAAGTTAATCTGTCGTGGCCGCTGGTGAAAATACCAGGACTATGATTTTTACGCGGTCGACGCAGATTAATGCGAAGTTAATCTACTGTGGCCGCTGGTGAAAGCTATAGGTGTGTGAACGTTGCGCGATCGACGACGATAGAGGCCAGATTAATCTATCGTGGCCGCTGATGACCACACCAGAACTGTGAACTTTACGCGGTCGACCCAGATGAAGGCGAAATTATTCTATTGCGGCCGCTGGTGAACGAAATAGGTGTGTAAACAATGGGCGATTGAAGCAGAGACCGTCTTTCGTAGCCGCGGACGAACTGCCGCGAACCAACGGACATATGTCACACCACACGCCCGTCTTCAACGCCTATGGCAGCGCTCACTCGTTAGAAACACCCGTCGCGTACCTGGGTTAAACAGCCGGGCACCAAATGTGATGCGATTGATTACGATTCTTCTTCTTCTTCTAGAACATGTTTTCGAAAATAGCAAACAAATCGTAATTGGTAATATGCCATTTACCTGAGGAAAACTTAATAGGCAAGTTGTGAACTTGTGCATTATCCAATACGTTTTCAGCTGAAATAGTTATTATTGTTATTAATATTATGAGACATCAAACACATGGGAAACTTTTACTGATGTAATGAACAAATACAAAGTACAAAACACATCTTGAAGTCAAATTTTATTAAAAAGCTTATGTAAATACCTTAAGTAGCCAAGCCTTTACCTGTATAATTAATCGATCACTGAAAACCGGAATATTTCCTAATAAATTAAACAGAGTGAAGATTATTCTTATTTTCAAGAAGGAAGATAAACAAGACTTGAATAATGATAGACCTACAGTGATCACTGTTACCCTCAATACATAAAGTGTTTGAAAAAGGAACCTTTGCACAACTATTTCAGTATTTAGCTATTAATACATTGTTACCTGTCTACTAGTACGGTCTCAGCGCAACTGAACTAGCACTTCTTTATCTTCAGTTCAGCATATCTCTGCGATACGTTGCTGCCCGGATGATGCCACGATACGCTGCTCTGTCTGCCATTCGTCTCCCTGCTCTCACGATATCGTCTCCAACCAGTCGCTGATGTCCTGCTCCCATCTTCTCCTTGGTCTGCCCCTTCCTCTCCTTCCCTCCAATTTACCTTCTAGGATTGTTTTTTTTTAAAGAAATGTGTGTTTTAATGTGGCCAAAATAACTCAATTTTAGTCCTTTTATTCTATTGACTAATTGGCTGTTCTTTGTGTGTAATTTTTCAAGGATCTCTGCATAGGTTGTTTTTGTTATCCATGGCACTCTTAAGACTTCTCTGTAACATTTCATCTCAAACGTTTATATTCTTCTCATATCTTCTTTGTTCAGTGCCGACGTTTCTCTCCCGTATAGAGCAGTTGGGAAAACGCAAGTTATTTAAATTCTATCTTTGTTGGTATATTTTGACCTTTCCATACCTTTTTTCAAATTATTTAGTTTCTTCGTTGCTATGGCTATTCTTCTTCTGATATATCTGATGATGCCTGGCCGTCTCCTTGTATTCTTGCTCCAAAGTAATCGTAGTGGTACACCTTTTCAATTTGCTTCCCATATATTGCAATTTATGTTTTTTAATGCACCTTTCAGTGTCAATTATATTTGTTTTCTTCACATTAAATAACAAGCCATTTTTCTCACTGTGTTCTTTTCCAGACAGGATTAGGTTTCTTAGCCTGATTTTTGTAGTGGAGAGGAGTGCGGTATCGTCTGCGTATCGTGTATCTCTTACTCAATGTCCATGGATATTCACTTAATCGTACCTTGTACTTCTGCCATATAATTCTACAACTCTCATTATGTCTTCTGTGTATAGGTTGAATAGGCATGGAGATAAAATAAATCCTTGTCTTACTACTTTCCCACTGAAACATTTTCTGTAGTTTTGTTTTCCAGCCTGACCACTGCTTGTTGGTTGCCATAAAGTTATTTCAAGAGGGCGATTATATTTGGATGAACTAGAACTATCTGGAAAAAAAAAAAGTTCTACAGCAACAATGGTTGACTGCGTAAATAATAACGTTCTAGATTTCAGTCCAGTACAACAACCTAATACAACAAACATAAAAAAGTAGATAATTATTTTGAATATATGTTTAACATAGAGGGATGTAAGCAAACCTCATAGGCATCAGAGTGGGCACATTTCTCCCACCCTGGTAAATACTGGGCGGTAGATACTGGTAAATATATTCCTGGAAAACCCTCAAATAGTGGTAAAACCAGGATAAATTGGGAAAAACTCTTAACAGGATTACACTTGAAACATTACTTGCAATAAAACATTGTGTTTCATCATCAGAATAAACTAACAACAAATCAATACTGCACAAACATAATATACTATGATTGAAAGCAGCAACTAACATTACAGTCTAAATAAAATACTCAGTCAGCTGTCTACATGTACCGGCAATGTTGCTACATTCTCTGTTGTCACTTCTACATGTTGCTAATATATATTAACCATCAACATGTGAGGAATATATCATTATGTAATGATAGTATAAACACAACACTAAAACTTTTTAGTACTAAAACACTTGAATACTGGTGTTGCATTCGTCATGTATCTCAGACTGTAGATATGTATTGTGTAAGTGTACTGGGAGGGTTGCTTTGTATTTAGCACCCACCAATTTTGTATGTTGATCTTTGCTTGGGAGTCTTTCTTTTGTTTAATATGTTCGAAATATAGCGAGAAAATTGAAATTCAGAGTTAAGGTATATTGACGATCCCAGAGGATACAATTTTTATATCTTTTGGTGCTATAAACAGTATCTTGTTTAATTTGTATTGTAAGTTGAAGTATTAGTTAAAGAGCTTTTGGATTATTAGTACATGATAATTATTTAGAGCAGCTGTTGCTACGTACGCTTGTCAAACGAATAGAAACCGATCAACTCACACACCTTCTAGACGAAACTTCTTGGCAGCTCGTTGAACATCATTTATTATCTTTATCCTGGACTGATGTGTGACAACATTCGTTCTGCAAATAAAAATTAATGTGGTCCAACCTTGACGAACAAATGTTCAAAATGTTTGACAACACAAAGAAAATGCCATTCTTCTCTATGACGAGAGTTCAGCAAGTAAAGGTGGAAATGCATGTTCGATGAGGTGGCATTATCACTGTGAATTCCTCAAGAACTTGGTGGAAAAGAGTAAACATGTACCCACAATGGCCATCAAAATCATGGACAATTGTGTTTGACAAAACAAGTCACAGTGTACACTGATGTTTGATTGCCTGCTCAGCCTTATTGTGTATCAGAGAGTAGCCAACGTCTTCTTGCTTCCTGGTCACAGCCACTTGAAACCAGACCAGGTTGCATCTTCATGCAAAAGAGGATTCACAAGAAAAACATGTACAAACTTATACAAACTTGCAGTTGCTGCATGAAGCGTGGGAAGCTATTTCTGCTGACACCGTCCGACACTTGGTACACTCTACGCCTCGCCCGTGTGCCGCAGTGATCGCCGCGGAGGGGCAGCACACGCATTATTAACATTATTTTGTAATTATTGTGTTATATTTTCCTTTAACTTCAATGTTATTTATTCCTCGAATGTAACATGTCACTAATCAATGATTTATTATGATATGCATTTGATTGTGTAGCTATTCCCTAAGAAGTTTCCACTATTGTTTTTCCGTTTTTCATATTCTTTCATAATTTCATGTAAAATGTGGAAAATAATAATGAAATCATCAAAATCAAATGCAGTGTGTATCTTAAGTTATTAGTATTACATGAGTGATACAATTACTAAAATATAAACGTTATTAAAATAAATTAATGTGTACATTTTCAAGATCAACTTTGTACATTTTTAAAGAAACAATGTGTATACATATACATGGTTACCTGAAAAGCTGGTCAAAACACCAACAATGTCAAATGTTGATGCTGCTCCCATGACTTTGTTTACTCAAATAATTTGTTCTTATGAAATTGTGGTTGACATATTGACCAAAAAAACATTTTCCAAATGTCAATGGAGTTTTAAAATATACCCCTGAAGAAAATGTTAGTTTGAGCTGTTCCAATCCGTAGAATACATATTAGAGAATATTGTCAGAACAAAGCATAGTATTACATGCAATAATCTTTTGATGAGGTGCGCGTTTATAGAATGTCTCGTAAACGCGATGTACTACGATATCCGACTTTGCAGTATTTTATCAAAAAAGAAGGAATATTATGACGAGCTTTTGGTGAATACTGAAGCTTGTTGTGCTCTGTTGGGACTACATTGAGTTAGTAACAACAACCCCTCCTCTCACCTCATGGAGTGAACCTCACCAATATAACGCTGTTCAGCAGTTCTTTGGGTACGTGGACGACACCACGTCTGAAGAAGCAATCAATTGGTTACTTTGTGGCTGCTCTTTACGACAGTAAGCCATGGTCAGGTGAAATACATCGATATCGAATATAAAGAGTACTCTACTACCGTCACGATCAGATGAATAGATACAATGCCCTCCTTCAATTGTCCAAAAAACCTCATGATGTTTTGGAATGAAGAAGAAAACATCCGATGAAAATACATGAATCCAAGACAAGACGAGGTGGTCGTGTTCTTATCATCGAAACGGCTACAAGGCTTCAAGATCTCCTACAGGAGCCAATATAATGACGCCTTGGAATTAAACAAATAATTGCTAGACAGCTTAAATGTTTTAGAGATCCTCATATAATAAACTCTGAAACGGACTAACATGTGTTAATTATGACTTCGTGAGATTATCAAATTGTGATGTTTATTGTAACATCTGCATGTTTTCATTCATACCATTAGCGTCACGTTTGTATCAGACTAAGAAGTATGAATGTGTATGTAACTTAATAACAACATGGGACTTGATTTTTATCAAGATAATCTTAACCTTTGTATACACTGATCCGTATTGCATTATTATTTGTTAGAATATCCAATACTATTTATTATGAGTTGTGTGGTTTATTATTAATCCTCATAAAAACAGATTGACAATATTCTAAATACCGAGCGTGTAAATGATCCTAATATGAAGAACTAGTTTTCTGAAGATGATACATAACGTGTTTAATACGACATCCACTGTGTTCATTATTACGTCCAGTGATGTAATATTCAGGTAATGTATAATTGCAGTTAATGTTCTGATTAATGACATTATTACTTTAGTTAGTGCTACATAAAGTAGAAAAGTAACATACATTGTTGTAAGACTATTGTGTGAAGATGTCGTTAAATTGTTTTTATGTGTATTTTTATAGCATAATGAATGATATATTCTGCCTTAAACACTGTAAAAAAAAAATATTAAATTAAAATTGATTGTTCAACATGAAATAAAAATTATTACTACGTCATATACACAGGCCACATAAAATGAACCACCATGTACAGTATATGAACAAATACAAACTTTGCATTCACTATTTCTATAATGCAAACACACCTATATTTTGCACTTATATTTTTTTAATACAAGTGTAATTGTATGTAAGCATCAAAGATAGCGAATTTGGCAGCAGGTATATTTCTTCTCAACTACACAAACGTACAATGCTGCTAAAATCACATTAAAATGAAACTACATAGTTGGCTGCAGACATCATAAGACACATAATATTAATTATTTTAACTGAAGGCCAATACACTTTGTGCATCAAAACATTTATTTAAGTTGTCGAATATCTATGTTTTATCGACAAGTAGTCATATTACCTAAAATAGTCGGATGATGTCCTAGTAAACATGGATGTACATGTCGAAAAATCCTGTTCCAACGGACACCATAGAACAACCATAAAAGTGGTATTGACAATATCTTAGGTCTAAATAATAGCACATTTTTGGTTCCCAGAAATCATTAAAAAAATCCAATTCAGGAACTTGGACATTTCTTTAAAAAATTGATGCGTTGGTACACATTTTGAAATTCTAGCCCTAATTCCTGTTGCGGAATGGAAGCACATAATTCAAACATTGCAGGATACAGTTAAAAGAGATCATCAGCTTAGAAAATGTTCTACACCAAGTGGGTCGACAGAACTAGAGGTGCGCAGACACTGTTCCAGAAACACATCACCCACGTAGTCCTGCGTAACTTCCCAACACAAATGCGCCACTGGAACAGTCTTCATCCCGGGCTTACTGATTATCCTTCATTGGGGTCCATCCAGGCAAGCCCGGGTCGATGAATTGCCTCAACCCTTGTTTTTGGGAGCAAAAGGGTCACTCACTATCCGTACCCCGTCAGCTCAGTTTCGCCAACCGCTGGACACATTACTTATTATTTAACTTTACAGCGGATGGTCCTGAACATAGGCGGTGGGCTCGGTGGTCAGATATCCAGCTTATCCGGTATTTAGCTATACTACATCCTGTCAAGACGGATTTGTAGTCGTAAAGAATTTTTTCTATACTCCAATGTTTATTTATTTATTTTCTATTTATTTATTGTTTGGGTAGATTACTCTGTAAGTGTGTGACTCTAATTGAAAGGTATTTGGTGTTTATACATGTCCTTTCTTGGAGTAATGTCAGAATATGACCCCTTGTTCCTTCCTTTATGTCGCAATCTTTATATATCATTAAAATGTTCGAAGATATATTAGTATCATACATCCCGTTTAGTAGTTTATACATATCTATCATGTATCCCCATGTTCGCCTATAGGTTAATCTTGAAAGTGTCAACCTCTCGAGTCTCTTCTGTAAAGAACATCCTTAATTCCAGTTGTTTGGTAGCTCATAGATCTCTGTACATTTTCTATATCGTCCTTATCATTTTGTTTATAAGGTGATCATATGGTTTCTGCATAATCAGATAATAAGAGGATTATGTAGAGGTATAACAAAACTATTTTTATTCAGGGTTGTAAAAGACCCAATAATTGCCATGCTACTATTTGCCTTATTAATCTTTTGATTTTTATAGTTGTCAAATTCTAACTTTGCGTCAATAATAACCACTTGTCAAGTCTTTTTCCTCTGCTAAATGACTCCTAATCCATGGACCGTTTCATCTATCTTCAAATTGTAAGTGTAGCCATTTTCTTCTTTTTCCATAATTGCATCAATTGATCAATTGAACCATTGTTTAGATCATGATGACAGTTTATATAAATCTTTCTGTGGTGTTTTCTCGTCATCTGACCTATTAATTGCCAATAACATCTTGGTGTCATCTGCAAACAATTATACATCTGAAACTATAGTCCCAGGATAATCATTTATAAACAAAATAAATATAATTGGTCCCAGGACACTCTCCTGGTCGATGCCACTGGTTACTCTTGTCCAGTCAGAGTTTGTACCAGTTACATTAACTGTGGTATACGATCAGACATGAATGGCAGAACATCAACTCAAACTAAATGCTCAGTGTCACCTAATGCCATCGGGCCGCAACTCATGCAGAATGGAAAATCACCAAACACGGACCGCAACTTCACAATGAAAGTGCACATGGCTGTATCTGCATTACAGAAAACAGCAACTACCGACATGAATCTGTCAGGAGCTTTCACTGAAGAAGAAATTACAACGGCACTCAAACGACTAAAAAGCGGAAAGGCCGGCGGACCTGAAGGCATATACCCAGAGTTCATCTTTAACGCTGGAATTAAGGCTACCACCTGGCTAAGAATATTCTTGTCAACGTGCATGATTCGAAACAGGATACCAAAGCTTTGGAGACGAGCGGCAGTAATAGCTATCCCAAAGCATAACAAACCTAAGGATGACGCCAAGAGCTATAAACCAATATATCTGGTCTTCGTCCCCTACAAGATATCCGAAAGACTCATATATGGACGCATCGAGCCAATCTTCGACCCGCAACTACCAAAAGAGCAAGCTGGCTTCAGAAGCGGAAAGTCGACAACAGATCAAGTGACTCCTCTAACACAAGACAGTGAACACAGCTTACAAGCCAAAGAAAAAGCTGGTGACATATTCGTCGACTTTACAGCTGCAGACCCAACCAGACAAACGAATGGTTAGCTTTATCATGCAAAGGATCTCCAACCGAATCTTTGTACTGAAGACCAGCTATGGACAGCGAAGCTGACGCAGACTAAATAATTATGTATCACAAGGTTATGTCCTAGCATAATTTATCTTCAATATCTGCATCTACGATTTGCCCGAAACAACCTCAAAGAAGTAAGGATTTGCAGACGACCTCGCAATCTCAATTAGGCACAGGCAATGGTCAATGTTGAGACTGGTCTCACACGAGACATGAACATCCTCTCCACATACCTGAAACAATAGTGACTGAAACTCAGTGAGAAGAAAACGGTCTCTGCCGTTTTCCATCTTTGCAGCAAAGAAGGTAAACGTGAAATGAACGTGTTTGTGAACAACACACATCTCGTCTATCAATCAGCCTTTACATACCTGGCCATCAAACTGGACAGATCACTGACCTACAGGCAACATATGGAAAACTTAATCGCAGAAGTAGCATAACGTGGAGCTCTAATACGTTGACTTGCTGGTACCACTTGGGGAGCAAGCGCCAAGACACTACGCAACCCTACCTACGGCATTAATGTACGCGCCAGAGGAATACAGTGCACCGGTGTGTTGTAGAAGTGCACAAACATCAAAACTGTCAGCATCAACAACTCGCTATAAGTCGGCAGTGGATGTTTAAGAGCAACAAAAAATGAACACTTATCTGTGCTTGAAATCTCTGGACCCCACTAAAAAAACAATACACTGAATATCAATAAAATGGAGATATGACTGGCTGACCAAACCAACCTCACTACGTAGGTTCATCCCAGAACCATCTGTGAACTGCGCTGGTTCCAAACTCCCGCAAAAGGCTTGGACGAAGATAAACCGCCTTGCAACGGGAGTTGGACGTTTCAACTCTAATATGCACAGTTGGGGACTATGTGAAAGAGCTACTTATGATTGCGGTGCGGCCCAACAAACAACAGACCACACTATCAACCACAACACTCTCTCCACACGGACAGAATGGCATCGCCGAGCTAGACCTGGCGACCCGGGAGTGGTTGCTCAACAACATTGTGCAAATCTAGGCAGTAGACAAATGCGAGAAGAAGAAGAAGACACCAATGCGTTAATGCATCTTAATGTTGAACGTTGTATACCATATGGTTCTAGTTTGCCTATAAATCTTCTATGTGGGACGGTATCGAAAGTGTTTACACGTTCATAAGGAACGCTCTCTATATCCAGGAAGAAGAAGAAAATTAAATCATCCGATGCTGAAGTGCTCAGCACACTGTTAGTTTTCCCATGGCGACCATTTTAACGTTTCGTCTGATTATAATAAAACGTTACCTACAAAATGTCTTAAACTTGTCACCTGCTGTTATGTTCATCTCTTGCTGGTCGAATTTAGTCAAAATCTAATATCCGGCTAAATGGTCCACCAGCCAAATTGCTGCCAAATACCATTCCGCTTAATAAAATCAGCTAAAATACATCATTTTATTTTCAAAAACTTCTACAGTCACTCATGGAAATCTGACTACTCAAATGCACTCAGATTTTGTAAGAAAACTCAGCACTTCGCTGTTGGACAATTTGTAATCCAGCACAACATTTCCAGGTGGAATTATGAAATCCTGATACAGTTTTCCAGAAAGTCCGATATATGTTTTTTTCAGAATATTCAATACAGCCGGTCGTTATGTTACATTCAAATTTATATTGACTTGTTGACTTAGTGTCCTATTTACAAAGGTAAATATCAACACAAAGACAGCTTAGGATGTGAATTCCTCAGAGTCCACAAAACAATGCCACATGCTTGATTGGTCAGAAGGTCCAGTCAGTAGAAAGTGTTTGATAACAGGCTCAGGCTATCGCCGACTCCAGCTAGTCAGTGTCCTCAGACTTCATTTGGGTCAATGAAAACATCTTCACGTATCTTTATTTAGTTGAAATAAAAAAAAACGATTGATGAATCACCATGCCGCTACGTCATTGGTTCATTTTCATAAAGATTTTCAAATTGAGGCTTAACTAGTGGCATACGCATCTTACCCCCCATATAAGACTTGTGTTCCGTCACTGTGATTTGGACTGATGAGAAGTATGTAATATCCTAAATCGTTTTTCCCATTCAACTCTACTTTTGCCATACACGTATTATCAGTAATTGTTGCAAGATATTTGAAGTAAAACGCGTCCTCCTTGATTGGGCAATAACAATAGCGTGCTTCCGTTGTCAGGCTCTCTAATTGGGCTCAGCACACTGTTAGTTTTCCCATTGGCGACAATGTTAACATTTCGTCTGATTATAATAAAACGTGACATACAAAATGTCTACAATTTCTCACCAGCTGTTGTTATCATCTCGTTGACATACTTGTCGAGTTTAGTCAATATATAACATTTCTAGCTCTCGTAAAAAGCCTGTATGTGTGACATCCGTCAATATTTACGAATGGACGCAGTCAGTAATCCGGCTAAAGGGTCAACTAACCAAAGTGTTGCCAAATACCCACCCGCTTAGTAAAATCAGCTACAATCACACCTGTAAATCTGACTATTCAAATGCACTTATGTCAGAGGAGATGAATTTTATGAAAACATAATTTCTCAAAAATACACTGCACTTTTTTGTCTAACTGTGTCCTGACCCTTTAAAGCAGGCGGTTGGTTTCGAGGCCGCCCAACTGTGGCTCTACCTTGCGGAGTATCACAAGGAGTGACGCCACGTCACGGTGCGTAGATGATCGAGACTACACAGACCACGTTTGTTAAGTCGATTCCCTTAGCGCTTGCATTCTTCGGCTACCACGTATACTTTAGTGATGGCGTTGGTCAATGTCTGGTACTGTGGTTTATCTTTTCAGAGTAACCCTATACATTACTAACATAGGTAAGCTAAGTAAGCCTTCTGTACCTAAAACAAATTTGGGCGATAAACCAGTGATGTCAGCGTGAGATCCAGTGCCGTGACACACTCACTCGTGTTTTTTGTAAGAGATAAGTATGTGATTTTGTACAAACGATATATATGGATCTGTGAAGAATGGAATACATTTGTCCTCCTTGATAGGGCAATAACTATAGCGTGCTTCCGTTGTCAGGCTCTCTAATTGGGCTCAGCACACTGCTAGTTTTCCCATTGGCGACCATCTTAACGTTTCGTCAAATTATAAGAAAACGTGACAAACAAAATGTCTTAAACGTCTCAACTGCTGTTGTTATCATCTCATTGACATTCTGGTCGAGTTTAGTCAATATCTAACATTGCTAGCTCTCGTAAAATGCCTGTATGTGTGACATCCGTCAATATTTACGAATATATGCAGGTAGTAACCCGGCCAAATACCCATCCGCTTAGTAAAATCAGCTAAACAATACAGCATTTTGCTGTCAACAGCTTCTTCAATCACACCTGGAAATATCACTACTCAAATGCCCTTATGTCACAGCAGAAGAATTTCATAAACAATATTTTCTCTAAAATACACTGCACTTTGTTGTCCTCACCCCTGAAAGCAGGCGGTTGCGAGTCCGCCCAACGGTGGCTCTACCTTGTGGAGTATCACAATAAGTGACGCCACGTCACGGTGAGATTTAACAAGATTTAACAAGAGATTTAACAAGATTGCCATCCAGAGAATTAACTCTAGATGGCAGGTGGACAAGGAAGTCCTTTGGCTTATCGAGAGTCCAACCCTTTTATATACATATATCCAGCACTACTGAGGTATGTGTCGATTTTATTTTTAAACATATTCACACTACTAGCACCCACACAATCATCAGATAATCTGTTCCATTCATTCACAGTCCTTTGTGAAAATGAGAACTTTATCACGTTTAATCTACACTGCTCCTTTACTAATGTAACTTCATGTCCTCTAGTCTTTCTATCTTTCTTAACTGAAAGAAACATATTTCTATCAATATTTTCATAACCATTCAATTTTTTAAACACTTCTATCTGATCTCCTCTCAATCTCCTGGTCTCTAGTGTTGTTAAACCACATTCTTTTAGGCGTTTTTCATAACTAAGATCCCTCAGTTTTTGTATCATTTTAGTCGCTCTCCTCTGTACTCTTTCTACCATATCTATGTCCTTCATGCGGTATGGCCTCCACGCTTGTATACAATATTCTAAATGAGGCCTAACTATTGTTTTGTACAGCGGTATTATTAGTTATTTTTCTTTATATGCTATATTTCGCCTAATCAATCCAAGGATTTGATTTCCCTTTGAAGCTGCAATTCCACATTGCTCTGAAACCTTCATGTCAGCACTAATTGTCAGCCCTAAGTCTTTTTCTTTTACAGTAGTACTTAGTACAGTTCACCCCATTGTATATTCTACATATTCGTTCCCATGTCCTGTGTGAAGGCATTTACATTTCCCAAAATTTAACAACATTTGCCACTTTTCAGACCATTTGATCAACCTGTCAAGATCATCTTGTAAATGCTGTCTATCCCCATCATTTTTAATCATTCTAAACACTTTTGTATCATCTGCAAATTTCAACACCTTGCTAGCTATATCATCGTCCAAATCGTTTATATATATTAAGAATAATATAGGTCCCAGTACTGATCCCTGTGGAACCCCACTCAAAACTGATTTCCAGTTTGAAGCCTCCCCGTCAACAACTACCCGTTGTCTTCTGTCAATCAGCCATTTTTCTATCCAGTTAATTATACCATTTCCTATGCCATGGGCCTTTAGTTTAAGCAGTTATCTCTGATGTGGCACTTTGTCGAAAGCTTTTTGAAAATATAAGTAGATGATATCTACTGGTGATCCATCATCTACCCACTAAGTGATAACTACCAAAAAACATAACATATTTGTTAAGCATGACCTCGCTTTTAGAAACCCATGTTGAGATGGGTTTATCAAGTTATGTTTAACTAGAAAATACACCATGTGATCTTTAATTAGTCTTTCTAATAATTTACAAATCACCGATGTTAAACTAACTGGTCTATAATTATTTGACTTGTTTCTCGAACCTTTTTTAAATAACGGTATAATGTTTGCTTCTTTCCATTCTAAAGGAACCACTCCCTCTTCTAATGACAAGTTGAAAACTGTTGCAAGCGGAATGCTAATTTGTTCTACAATTTCCACTAGTAGTTTGGATGGAATACCATCCACTCCAGGTGATTTATTTTCCTTCATAGCCCTAATTTTCTTAGCTATCATTTCTGGGGTTACAATTAACTGTCTTAAATAGTCTGATTCTGCCCCCTTGAACTTAGCCTCTGGTACTGGCAGTGAACTAGTGTCTTCTCTGGTAAACACTGAACTAAAATACTCATTCAGGTCTTCTGCCATTAAGAATCTTTCTGATATTATATTTCCAGCACTATCTTCTAGAGGACCGACCTTATCCTGAACTTTCTGTTTGCTTCGAACATACGCATAAAAACTCTTGCTGTCATGTTTTATATTACAAGCTAATTTATGTTCATAGCTTCTCTTTGAATTTCTAATTTCAGCTGTAGCTTGGTTTAGTGCTTCTTTATAAATGTTGTAGTCTTCGTCATTTCCAGTACGTTTATATGACTTCCACATCATTTGTTTATACTTAATTTTTCTAATGGCTTCTTTCGATAAGTATTTCTTTCTGGTCCGTTTCCCTTGTTTTTTGAAGGGAACAAATTTATCTACGATGCACTCTATTTCATTCTTTAAGATATTCCAACATTATGTTGCTGTCTCATTCTTCAGTGTATTATTCCAGTCTATCTTTGCTAAATATTTCCTCATTTCCTTATATCTTCCTTTGTGGAAATTTCTCCTGAACTTATTTTTATTATTTCTTTCTGATTTTACTTTGATGGTAAAATGTATCTGGTTGTGATCACTACTTCCCAGAGGCTCTCATAATTTAACATTGTAAACTAATTAATTTTGTGAGGACAAAACTAAGTCTAACACATTCTCTCCCCTGGTTGGTTCTAGCACATGTTGAGAAAGGAAACTATCTTGTACTAAAACTAAAAACTTGTGGTCCTCACTACCCATACTCTGTAGAGATTTCCATTTTATATGCCCATGGTTAAAATCCCCCATAATAACACAGTCCCGTTTGCTCACTTCCCGTCTAGCGTTTTGTATTTTTTCATTCTCTTCTATGCTTATGTTTGGACTTCGATAAACTAATCCAACCGTTAACGTTGAGTTTCCTGTAACTATGTTACACCAAACAGCTTCTTCGCAATCTGCTTCTCTGTCTAATTTTATTTCATAACCTGGATAGATTCTTTAATATATAAAATAACTCCACCTCCCCTTCTTCCTATTCTATCTTTCCTAAACATTACATATCCTGTCAGTCCCAATTTGGCATCTGATATATCGGTGGTTGCCCATGATTCGGTAATACCTATTATGTGAGGGTCAATATCTTCTACCATAATGTTTAGTTCATTCATTTTGTTTACTATACTATGCATTTAAACAAACACATTTATACCCAGCTTCAGAACAGTTTTCCAGACTGTTCTTTGCTGAATTATTTTTGCTGCCTTTATCTATGCCTCCAGTTTCAGGCTTCTCTGCGAGTCTCCCCTGCGAATTTAGTTTAAATAGATAATGTAGACTACACAGACCACGTTTGTTAAGTCGATTCCCTTAGCGCTTGCATTCTTCGGCTACCACGTATACTTTAGTGTTGGCGTTGGTCAATGTCTGATACTGTGGTTTATCTTTTCATAGTAGCCCTAAACATTACTAACATATGTTAGCTGAGTAAGCCTTATGTGCCTAAAACAGATGTGGGCGATAGACGAGTGATGTCAGCGTGAAATCCAGTGCCGTGGCACACACTCGTGTTTTGGTAAGCGATAAGTATGTGATTTTAGGACAAACGATATATATGGATCTATGAAGAAGGGAATACATTTGTAATTGACGATGAAAGAAAAATTGCTAAAATGTAAACATTATTTATGCCATGTGTATTTTATAAACTCTACCAGGTTTGTTTTAATATTATATAGTATACATTAGTATTAATTATTATAATTATGTAGATTATATGAACGAATAATTAATAATCCCAACTGAGTAACCCACCCGGTCGTTATAATGAATTATACTAGTCATGCATGTTCTGACAAACGGTGGTTTAACATTTTGATACTCTTCATTTTAAAACACTAGCTGTTATTGTATTGATTAAGTGCAAACAAATGGGTAGAGAAGTTGTTTTAAGGGAAATATTTCATTTAATGGAACAACAAAATACACATTGTATTAAAATGAATTGAAGAATCTGCTAAATTCTTTATAGCGGGTTTTAGCGGTAGCCACTGGTCCTGAATTTGATTGTTTTGCCATTGTGAGATTCCATCATTTTCCAATGGATTAACATGTTACGCATTCCTAACAAATTTAATTTTTCAAAATTGTCACTACAAATACTTATAATCAGTTGACGTATACATGCACGAACTATTTAACGTATGACCTTTTTATTTTTATTTGGCAGTTTTCTCAAAACCTTTTGTGACACCGGCAAAATTATTTTAACAAAAACTACACAAGATAGAGTATAAAAGTTTTAACCAGATATTACTTGGAATGTTCCAGGTGCAATGAGTTATTTTGGATGTCATAGTTTTATTTTAAGAGTTTGTAAATCACGATCAACCAATTAGGGAATTTTTTTAATCTTCACCTGAAAGCTCAGTTCACTATGATCATAACACCCTTGAAGTCAGAACCCATGACCACGTTATTGCACAAAGTAACATTACAACAAACACGATATTGCAATTGTATGATGGCATTTGTTACTACATACTCTGAATAATTTTTCCCGTGGGGGCATACATTATCATCAATAGACACATAAATCGCTGTTGCCCCGGCAACGTTTATGGAAATAACACATTTTTTATATGTTCAACAACCTTCACCCACCTAATATAATCATCATATTTTCGAAGCTGTAATGAATTTTCACCAAGATATGGCCCGTACTTACTTTAGGACCAGCGGCTACCCTTCATTTTGTGGTGCATTGGTGCCGTCGTTTTGCATTATAATTATAATAATTTACTAAAATGTGTCTCAATTTGAAAACATGTTATTTACTTTCATATTTACATACAGCATTTGAGTTGTGACGACTACCTCTGGTAATATGTCTGACTAATGGTGTGTATATAAAGGCCTGTTTACACAAACAACTAGTTGTCAGATTAGTTGGCCAACTCGCAGTTGCCCAAATGATTCAACAACTTCTATGTGGGTGTTTATTAGCGTGATATGTCTCGACACAGCGAACAACTGCAACCTTGACCTTGGCTGCGACTACATGAGATTTTGAGCTCTCCGATAAAAAAAAACGGAAAATAAATCGAGAGGAGAGTTCCGTGTCAATGAGTTACGTGGCTTCGGTATTTACAAACAATTTTGTATGCGGAAACATTATTTGTGTGTGCATGTTAGCAGGGCATTTTACCAATAACGATGCATTTTTGTATGTGAAAGCTAGCTTTGGTTAATTTCCGTCGCCTAGTGATGCTGCGTTTTATCGCCACTGGTATACTAAGCACTTCAATACAATATCACGATAGAAGACCACGTGGCGGCTGGATTAAATTAAAGATGACACCTAAATGACCTAATGTCTAAGACATATTTTCATTATTAATCTTTATTATAATATGTAATAATATACCATAATTAACTCCAAATGTATTATTACAATTACCTATATATATTATATATAAAACATACATTTTGTTGGTGTATTTGTGTGATATGAATATATATATATGCATCATCCTCTCATTTCTCATTAAAACAACTAAATTAATTAGTCGATATTAACTAATTAGTAAGCAAACTCAACATAGTCGTAATTTGACTTCCATAATTAAAATATATTTGTATATTTCTGCAGAGCCTGAGCTTTACACACACTGCAAACATGTTTACTTAACAAGTTTAAATCCCAATTAAATAATAATATATCTACATAATATAAAAATAATCTTCCATAGTGAAAATGGATGGTGAAATAATTATTGGATAAGTCTGTTGTTTACGTAAGTTGGTGTCCTTTGAGTGATAAACGTTTTTTACGAAGAACAAACAAAGTTATTGGAGTCTTAAAACATTATTTATATATAGTTTACTGTGTCATAACTGGTTAATAGCACACTGAAGGTACAGTACTGCAAGATTAAAATGTCACTGTTTCATTAAATATCCAGCACTCCAACATGAAGTACATTGTAACAGGTGATCTTTGTAGAATATTCACAGTGTTTTGTAGATGAACCATACATCTCTTGTGTCAAATGCAGGACAGCTTACAGTTTCTACATTACTCCATCTGTGCGCAAAGCATATGCTGATTATTAACAATACATTTGAGGTGTAGACTCGCACAGTCAGCCAGTTAAGTTGTAGTCACAGTTTACTGCCTCACAATTCAAGCCAATGTAGTGCAACAATTTTAGCATAATCCTGCAAAGCTCAGGACAACAATATTTTAATGTTTCATAAACATAAAATCATGTACAAATTGGTTACAGGGCAATGTAATTATTATCTTTACAGTGTCCACAGTTTGCTATTTAATAGTATACCCATGCAGTTGCAGTGTGTCGATCATCACAGAAAATTATAGCTTCAGTGTCATACATATGTGCACTTGTTTGTCTCCACTCTCCGGTAGATCGATCCAGGTTGTTTGATCTGAAATCAAATGTACTATGTTAAAGTACTATGCAAGCAATTTCTGGAAACCTAATAATACACATTGTGTTAATGCATTATGCATATGACAGTTGCAATTGTAATTTGTCATTTCTAGTTAATTACAATAATAATATAATTGTACAAAGCTAACATCATGTTCCTTGATAAGATAATAATATATATTTTTCAATCAATCCTATAAACAAACTCCAGGAAATCACTCATTGTGTAGGCGTAATTGCGTAATTTTAATTGTTAGAAATTAAGTAAGTTTGACCCACAGTGTATGTTTCGCTGTTGTTGGTCACATATTTTGTTTCGATAGTTGTAATGAGTTTTTATATATTATGATGCTGTATACCAGAGTCATTGACAGTTCAAACTGTACCCAGCTCTATATATTATCACTCGGTCTATATGATTAATTTAATTAATTGTATAATTTCACATCAGACACATTTTTCCATATCAGCAGAAGAAAATAACACGAGTGGAGGCTAGCACATATTGGTGTATTTTTGGACTGTACACTATTGATACAAAGATACACACAAACTCATAAACATAACACATATATTCAGACAACCAACATTTTAAATAGCTAATTGACATTATGGATACAACAAAAAGGTTAATAAATATTGGTTTAGAGCAACGAGACAGTGATGGTTTAAAAACATCCACCAAAAGTCCCAGAGTTTTAAAAACAAAATGTCACTATTATGTTAATGAAATTCTTGTTATTTTGTGAACCGACGTATTCTAGCATAGACTTAAACATTGAACTATAATTTTAAATATTACTTTTAATCTTTTATAAATTAGCATACTTTTTTTATTGGGCATATGCTAAAGTATACATTTAAATCGCTTTACGGCCTGCCTAAATGGGAGCAACCCTGCGTGGACTGGCGTGTTCCTAAGGCTATGCAGGCCTGTCATGTGTGAACAGTGTTATAATGTTTTCGTAACAGATAATTGTTGGAAATTAGTCCAGCTAAACCCGTCACCATTCAGTTGGCGACATAAATAATAGCTTTATAAATTTGAAGATTTATATGAAATAGATAGATTAGATAAAACTGTCTACTTTGTTGAGTCGCCTTGGATTGTTCGTCGGCCTCGTAATATACATGTTGTGCTTGTTGTGCTAACAACACTGTTGTCTTCTACTATTCGTAGCAGTTTTGGTTGTGCCGTGGTAGGTCATAGAATGCATGTTTCACATTCACTCATTATGTTTCACATTCACTCATTATGTGTCACATTTACTCATTATGTTTCACATTCACTCATTATGTTCATTATTTCGATCAACTTCTAAATCGAAATAAAAGAAAAATGGCGGAAGAAATGTTTATCAGTATATGAACCCGCCGTTGACCTGTCAGCGTCATCACCGTGTGTGGCGCTGATTGAATAATTAGGCGCAACTCCGAACAACTAGCTGGTCAGATTGGGGCTTGCCCCAACTGAGACGATTCCTGAGAACTCCGTCGACGCCGTGACAAATTGTGCCTAAACCGCTGTTTACACGAGCAACTAATTGTCGGATCAGTTGGGCATGACCGAGCTGGCCAACTAGTCCGCCAACTAGTTGATCGTGTAAACGGGCCTCAAGCCTTCTAAGTGATATCTACTGAGATTTCAAGGATGGCGAATTTGCAGAGTAGCAAACCTTTCACTGTAATTATGTGTCCCCTAATTTAATTGCTTATACACAAAGTTATATAACAAGTGAATAACAAAGCCCATTATTTGCATTACCAAAATGAAAAGCATATTAATAAATATTCGCATAATAACAACCTACCTTAAAAGAGCGTTACATTTATTTTAAAATTTCAACAACCATAAATACGATTACAATAATTATTACTATCAAAATTATACAAAAAGTTACCAATAACAATTATAATGAAGTCTCTAATTGTTTTGAGAAGAATATTAAATGTGTACAGTTGATCAGAATCCTGTGACCTTTTTAATTTTGTAACGTATACTACATGCACGTGATACAATCTTCATACAGCTCTTCTGTCAATAGATTCTGATTTTAAAATCATATAATAAACTGTTAATCGGTGCTTTTTCCAAGATCTATATTCACTCTGCCTCTCCGTTTGATTTAAATCTTCCTCTTCTTCTTCTATCATATTTTATTTTTCACGCTCACTTTGTAAATGTATCCTGTCCCAATCTATGCGCAGGTATGTTTTGTGATATGCTACATATTTTGTGTGTGTAGAGACTTAATGTATTAATATTGCATAAACTATATAACGTTACCTTCTGTACATCAGAAGCATATTCTGCTAATTTCTAAGACAAATGTTGTTAAAGAAAAAGCGTTTTGATAATGCAAGTGTATGGTTAATTTATTATTATGTGTAGGTGAGTTTTTCTATTTCATTTAGTTAGACTCTTTCAAACGTTTTATAGTGTCACTGACTTTGCCTCGATTAACAATAATTATTACGTACATTTTGTTTCAGAACACTGTTGGTGAGACAAGTGTGAACAATAAATTGACAACGGCGCACAGACTCGGGCACATTGACAACAACAACTGTCAAGTTGTGTGCACCAACACGACGTAGGATGTCGAGCCACGTAACTGAATGTCAACATCTTTGTCTTCAGAAACAACAGAAAACGTGACTGAGTCAATAATATTTATGTTTAAAGAGACACCAACTCCCTGCGGCGGGACCAGTTGAGAAACCTTCCCAATTTGACACACGTTGAAGACATTCTTCTCAGAGGAGCACCTTAAAGCTCCACGTGCGCACTGACATTTGCGACACAATTTTAAATGCGATACATTAACAGAATGGTGTTTTGATTTGTTGTGTAAACACTAAGACTTGTGTAAACTTGAAGTAAGATGCACATGGCGTTACAACTTACTAATACACACATGCACTCACTCTTGTGATCAAACATATTTACGTGTTGTGGTGCTTTGAAGATACAAGTATTAAACCATAGAACACGTGATGTGTAGAAAACAGGTAGATACATAAATAGTTCCAATATGTCTGAGAACGTGAAGATGGGTACCGTTGAGAAACGATTCAACTGTGACACTTGTAGAACATGTTTTTAAGCAATCGTGGCTTAACGCTACATGTACGCAAGCATACAGGTGAGAAACTGTTCAAATGTGACACCTGTGGTGCACAGTTCTCGCAAAGCGGTAATTTGAAAGCACATGTCCATACCCACACCGGGGGAAAACCCTACAGATGTGATACATGTGGGGCAAAGTTTACTCAAAATGTTAGTTTGAAGTTACATGCCCGTATCCACACCGGGTATAAACCCTTTAAATGTGATACCTGTGGGGCGCAGTTCTCAAACAGTAGTACATTGAGGACTCATGTCCGTACCCACACTGGGGAGAAACCGTACAAGTGTGATACCTGTGGGGCACAGTTCTCAACATGTGAGCAATTGAAGAAACATATCCGCACCCACACTGGGGAGAAACCCTATAAATGTGTCAGATGTTGGGCAAAGTTTGCTCAAAGTGGTAGTTTGAAGTTACATGTCCGTACACATACTGGGGAGAAACCCTACAAATGTGACACATGTGGGGCAATGTTTTCTCAAAGTGGTAATTTGAAGACACATGTCCGTACCCACACAACGGGGGGAAACAATAGAAATGTCATACCTGTGGGACACAATTGTCCAAACTAATACTTTGCAGACACATATCTGTACCACACAAGCATAACAACCCTACAAATATGAAACTTTTGGGGCATAGTTCGCACGGAATAGTCATCTGAAATCACATGTTCGTATGCACACTGGGAAGAAATGTATGTGATTTGTGTGGCTCACAGTATTATAATGAAACAGTGGTAATTTGATGTCGCAATAATTTGAAGTGATAATTTCAATACTTTAAATTTCCTAGTGTCGCCTATTTGACAACTATGATATCGGTATAGTTGTTTATTTTAGTCAACGATTGTTTGATTCTTTTTGTAACTTTGTTAATAAGTTCTGAATAATAATAATATATTCTATAATTTTTTTTATGTTTATTTATTATGATGATTTGCTTCATTATGTGGCCATAATTACACAATTGTTGTCATGGGTTTAATACTTAGCCCGTTAACCCATTAACAGTCTAAGCTGTTACGGTAGGCGTAATTCAAATTGATATTGTTAATTGTTATGCTTTGAAATTGCAGCATTGTCTTGGTTAATAGTCAGTCGGATGTAATAGCCTAAAACGTTTTACTAAGGTGGATTTTCTGATACATTGTAGCTCCTGGAGTTGCCCGAGATAAAAACATTCTAATATCTCTGACTCTGCCATTTTATTAATATCCTTTTAAACAACGTCTTGATTCCACTAATTTAGACTAGTTATATATTTTCTGTTAACACCTGTGTAGACTATTCATGCAATTGTGGATACTATAATTATTGCTTTCATTTTCTGATTATTTAGTGACATTTTGGTTTGAACTATAAATAAAGATTTTGTGTTTAATTAATTATTATCCATGGCTAACCTTGTACACTGATGTATTGTGGCTACATGGTTTTGCTCTTTTAATGTTTTACTGAATATAATAATAGTCTGATAATGACTAACATCTTGCCATATCAATTACCTATGTCAACATTATACGGTTTCACGTGACCGATTCTCTCTAAATTCCCACTACTACTTATGTAAAAAAGGCATTGATGAGGAGCCAGACATTCACAGACTGGATACTTTTATGGTTGGCCAACTTTCGTATACACACTTCCGGCAGACTTTTAACACCTGTCAGACCAATCCAAAAATACGTTCCTGTGGTAGAACAAAACATGGCATATTCTTCAAAAAGCCATTTGAGTCATCAACGAGTAACTGTGTGGTGACACCATGCGTCAATTTGTTGCTAACTCTGACTACCATACGGACGAAAAGAAGATGAATTGTCATCAGGCCCAAGATGACCTTCTATTTTTGTGTGGCAAAGAATCCAAATTTCTTATCAACTTCATCCAATGCCCACCATAAAAATGGAGTAGTACCATCCAAACTGAAGTTGATAGGCGTACAAACATATGGAATAACGTCACAACGGACTGTATCACTGTCTTTTCAAAACTAATTGATCAGGACTACCCGTGTGATGTTATTCAACGACTTTGTGCACTTATGAAAGTCCTTGGCACTAGCTGTCCAATTGCATCATTTTTAAACTACCGATTCCTCGACTCTCTATCAAGTGTGCTCAATTGGACTGGGCAATGGCAACAAATGGAAAGGGAAATGCCAGAGTTGTTCTTCCTTACTAAAGTGACAGTTAGATTTGGTGAGACAGACGACATTGATAGCTTCCTCTTAGACATAATTCGAATGATTAAGTCAACTCATTCTGATAACCAGGGAAGCATCGTATTAAACGGTACTGAACACACTGCAGTGGAAACCGTTGCGCAACCGCCTCGGTACGTATATTCTTCACAAAATCAACAACAGCGTCTGTAGAGAACATCAACAAATCCCTGTTCTACACCAAGTGGGTCGAAATAACAAGAGGTGCGCAGAAACTGTTCCAGGAACACATCACCCACGTAGTTCTGCGTAACATCATCTTCCCAACAACTCTGCGCCATGGGAACAGTCTTCAGCCTAGGTTCACTGATTCACCTTCAGTGGGGTCTATCCAGGCAAGTCAGGGTCGATATACTGGCTTAACCCTTGTTTTGGAGGCAAAACGGTCACTCCCTATCCGCACCCCGTCAGCTCAGTTTCGTCAACCACCGGACACATTACTTACTTACTTGGGTTTATATAGGGTGGTCCTGACCGTAGGCGGTGGCCTCGATGGTCTGATCTCCAGCTTATCCGGTATTTAGCTCTACGACTTCCTGGCAAGGCGGATTTGTAGTCGTAAATAATTTTTTTCTATACTATAATGTTTATTTACGCGGCTTTTAAACGACTTAGTGCTAGGAGCAATTATCATTTGTTCGGGTAGATTACACTATAAGTGTGTGACTCTAATTGAAAAGTATTTGGTATTTATACATTCTCTTTCTTGGAATAATGTCAGACTATGACCCTTTGTCCCTTCCTTTATGTCGTAAGTTTCAACCTCTCGAATCTCTTCTGATAAAGAATATCCATTATTCCAGGAAGTTGCTTGGTAGTTCTTCTTCGATCTCTGTACATTTTCTATTGCGTCCTTATATTTATGTTTATAAGAGTAGCATATGGTTACTGCATAATCTAAATAACTTCGAACTAGAGGATTATGTAGTGATATAAAACTAGTTTCATTCAGGGATGTAAAATACCTAATAATTGGCAAAAATAAAATAAATGGAATTGGTCCCAGGACACTCTCCTGGTCGATTCCACTGGATACACTTGTACAGTCAGAGTTTTTACCAGTTATATTACCTGTGGTATACGATCAGACATGAATGGCAGAACACCAACTCACACTAAATGCTCTGTGTAATGCCATCGCGCCGCAACTCATGCAGAATGGAAAATCACCAAACACGTACCGCAACTTCACAATAAAAGTGCACATGGATGTATCTGTATTACAGAAAACAGCAACTACCGAAATTAATCTATCAGGGGCTTTCACTGAAGAAGAAATGACAACGGCACTCAAACTACTGAAAAGCGGAAAGGCCGGCGGACCTGAATCCCTATACCCAGAGTTCATCAATAACGCTGGAATTAAGGCTACCACCTGGCTAAGAATATTCTTGTCAACGTGCAAAATTCGAAAAAGGATACCATAGCTTTGGAGACGAGCGGCAGTAGTGGCTATCCCAAAACATAACAAACCTAAGGATGACGCCAAGAGTTATACACCAATATCTCTGCTCTGCGTCCCCTACAAGATATCCGAAAGACTCATGAATGGACGCATCGAGCCAATCTTCGACCCGCAACTACGAAAAGAATAAGCTGGCTTCAGACCCGGAAAGTCGACAACAAATTAACTGACTCCTCTAACACAATACAGTGAACACAGCTTACAAGTCAAAGAAAAAGCTGGTGACATATTCGTCGACTTGACAGCTGCCTATGACTCCGTGTGGCACCGAGAACTGCAACTAAAACTCCTGCAGACCCAACCAGACAAACGAATGGTTAGCTTTATCATGCAAATGATCTCCAACCGAATCTTTGTACTGAAGACCAGCTATGGACAGCGAAGCTGACGCAGACTAAATAATTATGTATCACAAGGTTCTGTCCTAGCATAATTTATCTTCAATATCTGCATCTACGATCTGCCCGAAACAACCTCAAAGAAGTAAAGATTTGCAGACGACCTCGCAATCTCAATTAGGCACAGGCAATGGTCAATGTTGAGACTGGTCTCACACGAGACATGAACATCCTCTCCACATACCTGAAACAATAGTGACTGAAACTCAATGAGAAGAAAACGGTCTCTGCCGTTTTCCATCTTTGCAGCAAAGAAGGTAAACGTGAAATGAACGTGTTTGTGAACAACACACATCTCGTCTATCAATCAGCCTTTACATACCTGGCCATCAAACTGGACAGATCACTGACCTACAGGCAACATATGGAAAACTTAATCGCAAAAGTAGCATAACCTGGAGCTCTAATACGTTGACTTGCTGGTACCACTTGGGGAGCAAGCGCCAAGACACTACGCAACCCTACCTACGGCATTAATGTACGCGCCAGAGGAATACAGTGCACCGGTGTGTTGTAGAAGTGCACAAACATCAAAACTGTCAGCATCAACAACTCCCTACAAGTCGGCAGTGGATGTTTAAGAGCAACAAAAAATGAACACTTATCTGTGCTTGCAGGCATTGCACCACGGACACTTCCAAGACAGGCAGCTGTGCTGGCCTTGGGCAAGCGTGCAAAAACACAAACCATCTACTATACAACGTTTGCTCAGAAAAAGCTAGTGTACAGCGCCTGACGTCACGACACCCTTTCAACTGCCAGCCACAGGGACTCATGAAATGTCTGGGCCCCAGTGAAACAACAATACACTGAATATCAATAAAATGGAGAGATGACTGGCTGTCCAAACCATCCTCTCTACGTAGGTTCATCCCAGAACCATCTGTGAACTGCGCTGGTTCCGACCTCCCGCGAAAGGCTTGGACGACGCTAAACCGCCTTCCAACGGGAGTTGGACGTTTCAACTCTAATATGCACAGTTGGGGACTATGTGAAAGTGCTACTTGTGAATGCGGGGCCCAACAAACAACATACCACATTATCAGCCACCGCACTCTCTCCACACGGACAGAATGGCATCGCCGAACTGGACCTGGCGACCCGGGAGTGGTTGCTCAACAACATTCTGCAAGACTAGGCATTAACAAATGCGAGAAGAAGAAGACACCAATGCGTTAATGCATCTTAATGTTGAACGTTGTTTTTACTCGTTCATTAGGAACGCTCTCTATATCCAGAAAGAAGAAGAACATTAAGTCATCCGATGCTGAAGTGCTCAGCACACTGTTGGTTTTCCCACGGCGACCATTTTAACGTTTCGTCTGATTATAATAAAACCTTGACCTTGGCTGCGACTACTTAAGATTTTGAGCTCTCGGGTAAAAAAACAGAAACTAAAATGGAGAGGAGAGTTCCGTGGCAACGAGTTACGTGTCTTCGATGTTTACAAAACAATGTTGTATACGGAAACATATTAATTGTGTGTGCATGTTAGCAAGGAATTTTACCAATAACGTTCCATTTTCTTTTATGTGAAAGCTTTGGGTAATTTCCGTCGCCTAGTGATGCTGGGTTTTCTGCGCTGGTTCCGACCTCCCGCGAAAGGCTTGGTCGAAGCTAAACCGCTTTGCAACGGGAGTTGGACGTTTCAACTCTAATATCCACAGTTGGGGACTATGTGAAAGTGATATTTGTGAATGCGGTGCGGCCCAACAAACAACAGACCACATTATCAGCCACCACTCTCTCTCCACACGGACAGAATGTCATCGCCGAGCTGGACCTGGCGACCCGGGAGTGGTTGCTCAGCAACATTCTGCAAGTCTAGGCAGTAGACAAATGCGAGAAGAAGAAGACATCAATGCATTAATGCGTCTTAATGTTGAACGTTGTACACCGTATGATTCTAGTTTGAAAATCAATCTTCTATGGGGGACTGTATCGTTCATAAGGAACGCTCTCTATATCCACGGAGAAGAAGAAATTAAGTCGTCATATAGTGTTCAGCACACTGTTAGTTTTCCCATTGGCGACCAATTTAACGTTTCGTCTGATTATAATAAAACGTTACCTACAAAATGTCTTAAACTTGTCACCTGCTATTATGATCATCTCTTGCTGGTCGAGTTTAGTCAAAATCTAATATCCGGCTAAATGGTCAACTAGCCAAATTGCTGCCACATACCATTCCGCTAAGTAAAATCAGCTAAAAATACAGCATTTAACTTTCAAAAACTTCTACAGTCAAACCTGTAAATCTGACTACTCAAATACACTTATGTCAGAGCTGGTGAATTTTGTAAGAAAAATTAGCACTTCGCTGTTGGACAATTTGTAATTCAGCACAACATTTCCAGGTGGCATTATGAACATATGATGCAGTTTTCCAGAAAGTCCGATAGGTGTTTTTTAAGAATATTCAATACAGCCAGTTGTTATGTCACATTCAAGTGATATTGATTTGTTGACCTTGTGCCCTATTTACAAAGTTAAATATAAAAACAAAGTCACATTAGGATGTGAATTTCTCAAAGTCCAGACGTCTCAAGCAGGTCACTTACATAACATTACTCAGCCCAATTATCTGACATTCACAAAACAATGCCACATGCTTGATTGGTCCAGTCACTAGAAAGTATCTGATAACAGGCTCAGGCTAGCGTCGACTCCAGCTAGTCACTGTCCTCATACTTAATTTGGGTCAATGACAAAATATTCACGTGTGTTTACTTAGTTGAAATAAACAAAAAACGATTGAGGAATCACCCTGCCGCTATGTCATTGGTTCATTTTCTTAAATATTTTCAAATTGAGGCTTAACTAGTGACATACGCTCTTTACATCTTTATAAGACATGTGTTCCGTCACTGTGATTTGGACTTGCAGTCTGTAATATCCAAAACCGTTTGTCCCTTTCAACTCTACTTTTGCCATACACGTACTTTCAGTAATTGTTTCTAGATATTTGAAGAAAAACGCGTCCTCCTTGGTAGGGCAATAACTATAGCGTGCTTCCGTTGCCAGGCTCTCTAACTGGGCTCAGCACACTGTTAGTTTTCTCATTGGCGACTATGTTAACGTTTCGTCAAATTATAAGAAAACGTGACAAACAAAATGTCTTAAACGTCTCACCTGCTGTTATTATCATCTCTTTGACATTGTGGTTGAGATTAGTCAATATCTAACATGGCTAGCTCTCGTAAAATGTCTGTAAGTGTGACATCCGTCAATATTTACGAAAATATTCAGGTAGTAACCCGTCTAAAGGGTCAATTACCCTAATTGCTGCCAAATACCCATCCGCTTAGTAAAATCAGCTAAACAATACACCATTTTGCTGTCAACAACTTCTTCAATCACACCTGGAAATCTCACTACTCAAATGCACTTATGTCAGAGCAGATGAATTTAATAAAAAAATATTTTCTCAAAAATACATTGCACTTTTTTTGTCCTGACCCCTGAAAGCAGGCGGTTGCGAGTCCGCCCAACGGTGGCTCTACCTTGCGGAGTATCACAAGGAGTGACGCCACGTCACGGTGCGTAGATAATTGAGACTACACAGACCACGTTTGGTAAGTCGATTCCCTTAGCGCTTGCATTCTTCGACTACGACGTATACTTTAGTGTTGGCGTTGGTCAATGTCTGATACTGTGGTTTATCTTTTCATAGTAACCCTAAACATTACTAACATATGTTAGCTGAGTAAACCTTCTGTGCCTAAAACAGATGTGGGCGATAAACGAGTGATGTCAGCGTGAGATACGGTGCCGTGGCACACTCGTGTTTTTGGTAAGCGAGAAATATGTGATTTTAGGACTAACGATATATATGGATATATGAAGAAGGGAATACATTTGTAATTGACGATGAAGGAAAAATTGCTAAAATGTAAACATTATTTATGCCATGTGTATTTTATAAACTCTACCAGGTTTGTTTTAATATTATATAGTATACATTAATATTAATTATTATAATTATGTAGATTATATGAACGAATAATTATTAACCCCAAATCAGTAACACATCCGGTTGTTATTATGAATTATACTAGTCATGCATGTGCTGACAAACGGTGGTTTAACATTTTGATACTCTTCATTTTAAAACAGTAGCTGCTATTTTATTGATTAAGTGCAAACAAATGGGTAGAGAAGTTGTTTTAAGGGAAATACTTCATTTTATGGAACAACAAAATACACATTGTATTAAAATGAATTGAAGAATCTGCTAAATTCTTTATAGCGGGTTTTAGCGGTAGCCACTGGTCCTGAATTTGATTGTTTTGCCATTGTGAAATTCCATCATTTTCCAATGGATTAACATGTTACGCATTCCCAACAAATTGAATTTTTCAAAATTATCATTACAAATACTTATAATCAGTTGACGTATATATGCACGAACTGGTTAAATTATGACAGTCTTATATTGATTTGGCCGTTTTCTCAAAACGATATTTTTAACCTTTTGTGACACAGGCAACATTATTTTGGGAAAACTACACAAGATAGAGTATAGATGTTTTAACCAGATATTACTTGGAATGTTCCAGGTGCAATGAGTTATTGTGGATGTCATAGTTTTATTTTAAGAGTTTGTAAATCACGATCAACCAATTAGGGAATTTTTTAAATCGTCACCTGAAAGCTCAGTTCACTATGATCATAAAACCCTTGAAGACAGAACCCATGACCACGTTATTGCACAAAATAACATTACAACAAACACGTTATTGCAATTGTATGATGGCATTTGTTACCACATATTCTGAATACTTTTTCCCGTGGGGGCATACAATATCATCAATAGTCACATAAATCGCTGTTTCCCCGGCAACATTTATGGAAATAACAATTTTTTTTATATGTTCAACAACATTGACTCACCTAATATAATCCTCATATTTTAGACGCGTACTTACTTTAGGACCAGCGGCTACCCTTCATTGTGGTGCAATGGTGTAGTCGTTGCATTATAATTATAATAATTTACTAAAATGTGTCTCAATTTGAAAACATATTTTATTTACTTTCATACTTACATACAGCATTTGAGTTGTGACGACTACCTCTGGTAATATGTCTGACTAATGGTGTGTATATAAAGGCCTGTTTACACAAACAACTAGTTGTCAGATTAGTTGGCCAACTCGCAGTTGCCCAAATGATTCAACAACTTCTATGTGGGTGTTTATTAGCGTGATATGTCTCGACACAGCGAACAACTGCAACCTTGACCTTGGCTGCGAATACATGAGATTTTGAGCTCTCCAAAAAAAAAACGGAAAATAAATCGAGAGGAGAGTTCCGTGTCAACGAATTACGTGGCTTCGGTATTTACAAACAATTTTGTATGCGGAAACATTATTTGTGTGTGCATGTTAGCAGGGCATTTTACCAATAACGATGCATTTTTTATGTGAAAGCTAACTTTGGTTAATTTCCATCGCCTAGTGATGCTACGTTTTATCGCCACTGGTATACTGGGCACTTCAATACAAATATCACGATAGAAGAGCACGTGGCGACTGGATTAAATTAAAGATGACAGCTAAATGACCTAATGTCTAAGACATATTTTCATTATTAATCTTTATTATAATATGTAATAATATACCATAATTAACTCCAAATGTATTATTACAATTACCTTTATATATTATATATAAAACATACATTTTGTTGGTATTTGTGTGATATGAATATATATATATATGCATCATTCTCTCATTTCTCATTAAAACAACTAAATTAATTAGTCGATTTTAACTAATTAGCAAGCAAACTCAACATAGTCATAACTTAACTTCCATAATTAAAATATATTTGTATATTTCTGCAGAGCCTGGGCTTTAGACACACTGCAGACATGTGTATTTAACAAGTTTAAATCCCAACTAAATAATAATATATCTACATAATATAAAAATAATCTTCCATAGTGACAATGGATGGTGAAATAATTATTGGATAAGTATGTTGTTTACGTAAGTTGGTGTCCCTTGAGTAATAAACGTTTTTTTATGAAGAACAAACAAAGTTATTGGAGTCTTAAAACATAATTTATATATAGTTTACTGTGTCATAACTGGTTAATAGCACACTGACGGTACAGTACTGCAATATTAAAATGTCACTGTTTCATTAAATATCCAGCACTTCAACATGAAGTACACTGTAGCAGGTGATCTTTATAGAATATTCACAGTGTTTTGTAGATGAACCATACATCGCTTGTGTCAAATGCAGGACAGCTTACAGTTTCAACATTACTCCCTCTGTGCGCAAAGCATATGCTGATTATTAACAATACATTTGAGGTGTAGACTCGCACAGTCAGCCAGCTAAGTAATAGTCACAGTTTACTGCCTCACAATTCAAGCCAATGTAGTGCAACAATGTTAGCATAATCCTGAAAGCTCAGGACAACAATGTTTTAATGTTTCATAAATATGAAATCATGTACAAATTGATAACAGGGCACTGTAATTCTTATCTTTACAGTGTCCAAAGTTTGCAGTATTAATATTATATACATGCAGTTGTAGTGTGTCGATCATCACAGAATAATATAGCTTAAGTGTCATACATATGTGCACGTGTCTGTCTCCACTCTCCGGTAGATCGATCCAGGTTGTTTGATCTGAAATCAAATGCATTATGTTAAAGTACTATGCAAGCAATTTCTGGAAACCTAATAATACACATTGTGTTAATGCATTATGCATATGATATCTGCAATTGTAATTTGCCAATTCTAGATAATTACAATAACAAAATAATTGTACAAAGCTAACATAATGTTCCTTTATAAGATAATAATATATATTTTTCAATCAATCCTATAAACAAACACCTGGAAATCACTCATTATGTAGCCGTAATTGTGTAATTTTGATTATTATAAATTAAGGAAGTTTGACCCACATTGTCTGTTTCGCTGTTGTTGGTCACATATTTTGTTTCGACAGTTGTAATGTGTTTTATATATTATGATGCTGTATACCAGAGTCATTGACAGTTCCAACTGTACCCAGCTCTATATATTATCACTCGGTCTATATGATTAATTTAATTAATTGTAAAATTTCACATCAGACACATTTTTCCATATCAGCAGAAGAAAATAACACGAGTGGAGGCTAGCACATATTGGTGTATTTTTGGACTGTACACTATTGATACAAAGGTACACACAAACTCATAAACATAACACATATATTCAGACAACTAACATTTTAATTAGCTAATTGACAGTTAGGTATGGATACAACAAAAGTATTGGTTTACAGCAACGAGTCAGTGATGGTTTTAAAACATCCACCAAACTTCCAAGTCCCAGAGTTTTAAAAACAAAATGTCACTATTAGGTTAATGAAATTCTGGTTATTTTGTGAACCGACGTATTCTAGCATAGACTTAAACATTGAACTATAACTTTTAAATATTACTTTTAGTCTTTCATAAATTAGCATACTTTTTTATTGGGCATATGCTAAAGCATATATTTAAATCGCTTTACGGCCTGCCAAAGTGGGAGCAACCCCTGCATGGACTGGCGTGTCCCTTTAAGCTATGCAGGCCTGTCATGTGTGAACAGTGTTATAATGTTTTCGTAACATATAATTGTTGGAAATTAGTCCCGCTAAAACCGTGACCATCCAGTTGGCGAAAGAAATAATAGCTTTATAAATTTGAAGATTTATATGAAATAGATAGATTAAATAAAACTGTCTACTTTGTTGAATCGCCTTGGATTGTTCGTCGGCCTCGACCCAGCTGAAAATATCGATACAAATTTACGCAAAACGTAAAATACATGTTGTGCTTGCTGTTCTAACAACACTCCTGTCTTCTACTACTCGTAGCAGTTTTGGTTGTGCCGTGGTCATAGAATGCATGTTTCGCATTCACTCATTATGTTTCACATTCACTCGTTATGTTTCACATTCACTCATTATGTTTCACATTCACTCATTATGTTCATTATTTCGATCAACTTCTAAATCGAAATAAAAGAAAAATCGCGGAAGAAATGTTTACCAGTATATGAACCCGCCGTTGACCTATCAGCGTCATCACCGTATGTCGCGCTGATTGAATAATTAGGCGCAACTTCGAACAACTAGCTGGTCATATTGGGGCTTGCCCCAACTGAGACGACTCCTGACAACTCCGTCGATGCCGTGACAAATTGTGCCTAAACCGCTGTTTACACGAGCAACAGATTGTCGGATCACATAGGCAAGACCGAGTTGGCCAACTAGTCCGCCAACTAGTTGTTCGTGTAAACGGGCCTTAAGCCTTCTAAGGGATATCTAGTGAGATTTCAAGGATGGCGAATTTGCAGAGAGTACCAAAATTTTCACTGTAATTATGTGTCCCCTAATTTCATTGCTTATACACAAAGTTATATAACAAGTGAATAACAAAACCCATTATTTGCATTACCACAAAGAAAAGCATATTCATAAATATTCGTATAATGCCAACCTACCTTAAAAGTTACATTTATTTTAAAATTTAAACAACCATAAATACGATTACAATCATTATTACTATCAAAATTATAGAAACAGTTACCAATGACAATTATAATCAAGTCTCTAATTGTTTTGAGCAGAATATTAAATGTGTACAGTTGATCAGAATCCTGTGACCTTTTTAATTTTGTAACGTATACTACATGCACGTGATACAATCTTCATACAGCTCTTCTGTCAATAGATTCTGATTTTAAAATCATATAATAAACTGTCAATCGGTGCTTTTTTCCAAGATCTCTATTCACTGTGCCTCTCCGTTTGATTTAAATCTTCCTCTTCTTCTGCTATCATCTTTTATTTTTCACGCTCACTTTGTAAATGTATCCTGTCACAATCTATGTGCAGGTATGTTTTGTGATATGCTAGATATTTTTTATTTGTAGAGTAAGCCTCTACAAATGTTTTAATATTGCATAAACTATATAACTTTACCTTCTGTACATCAGAAGTATATTCTGCTAATTTCTAAGACAAATATTGTTAAAGAAAAAGCGTTTTGATAATGCAAGTGTATGGTTAATTTATTATTATGTGTAGTTGTGTTTTTCTATTTCATTTAGTTAGACTCTTTCAAACGTCTGATAGTGTCACTGACTTTGCCTCGATTAACAATCATTATTACGTACATTTTGTTTCAGAACACTGTTGGCGAGACAAGTGTGAACAATAAATTGACAACGGCGCACAGAATCGGGCACATTGACAACAACAACTGTCAAGTTGTGTGCACCAACACGACGTAGGATGTCGAGCCACGTAACTGAATGTCAATATCTTTGTCTTCAGAAACAACAGAAAACGTGACTGAATCAATAATATTGGTGTTTAAAGAGACACGAACTCCCTGCGGCGCGGAACCAGTCGAGAAACCTTCCCAATGTGACACACGTTGAAGACATTCTTCTCAGAGGAGCACCTTAAAGCTCCACGTGCGCACTGACATTTGCGACACAATTTTAAATGCGATACATTAACAGAATGGTGTTTTGATTTTTTTGGTAAACACTTAGACTTGTGTAAACTTGAAGTAAGATGCACATGGCGTTACAATTTACTAATACACACATGCACTCACTCTAGTGATCAAAGATATTTACGTGCTGTGGTGCTTTGAAGATACAAGTATTAAACCTTTGAACACGTGGTGTGTAGAAAACAGGTAGATACATCAATAGTTCCAATATGTCTGAGAACGTGAAGACGGGTACCGTTGAGAAACGATTCAACTGTGACACTTGTAGAAAATGTTTTTTAAGCAATCGTGGCTTAACGCTACACGTACGCATGCATACTGGTGAGAAACTGTTCAAATGTGACACCTGTGGTGCACAGTTCTCGCAAAGCGGTAATTTGAAAGCACATGTCCGTACCCACACCGGGGAAAAACCCTACAGATGTGATACATGTGGGGCAAAGTATATTCAAAATGTTAGTTTGAAGTTACATGCCCGTATCCACACCGGGAAGAAACCCTTTAAATGTGACACCTGTGGGGCGCAGTTCTCAAACAGTAGTACATTGAGGACTCATGTCCGTACCCACACTGGGGAGAAACTCTACAAATGTGACACATGTGGTGCAAAGTTTGCTCGAAGTCATAGTTTGATGTTACATGTCCGTACACACACTGGGGAGAAACCATACAAATGTGTCACATGTGGGAAAAGGTTTGCTCAAAGTTGTATTTTAAAGTTACATGTCCGTACCCACACTCGGGAGAAACCGTACAAATGTGACGCATGTGGTGCAAAGTTTGCTCGAAGTGATAGTTTGATGTTACATGTCCGTACACACACTGGGGAGAAACCATACAAATGTGACACATGTGGTGCAAAGTTTGCTCGAAGTGATAGTTTGATGTTACATGTCCGTACACACACTCGGGAGAAGCATTGCATGTGTAATACCTGTGGGGCACAGTTTTCAACATGTGGACAATTGAAGAAACATATCCTTACCCACACTGGGGAGAAACCCTATAAATGTGTCACATGTGGGGCAAAGTTTGCTCGAAGTGGTAGTTTGAAGTTACATGTCCGTACACATACTGGGGAGAAACCCTACAAATGTGACACATGTGGGGCAATGTTTTCTCATGGTGGTAATTTGAAGGCACATGTCCGTACACATACTGCGGAGAAACCCTACAAATGTGACACATGTGGGGCAATGTTTTCTCAAAGTGGTAATTTGAAGGCACATGTCCGTACACATACTGGGGAGAAACCCTACAAATGTGACACATGTGGGGCAAAGTTTGCTCAAAGTGGTAGTTTGAAGTTACATGTCCGTACACATACTGGGTAGAAACCCTACAAATGTGACACATGTGGGGCAATGTTTTCTCATGGTGGTAATTTGAAGGCACATGTCCGTACACATACTGGGGAGAAACCCTACAAATGTGACACATGTGGGGCAATGTTTTCTCAAAGTGGTAATTTGAAGGCACATGTCCGTACCCACACAACGGGGGGAAACAATAGAAATGTGATACCTGTGGGACACAATTGTCCAAAATAATACTTTGAAGACACATATCTGTACCACACAAGCATAACAACCCTACAAATATGAAACTTTTGGGGCATATTTCGCACGGAATAGTCATCTGAAATCACATGTTCGTATGCACACTGGGAAGAAATGTATGCGATTTGTGTGGCTCACAGTATTATAATGAAACAGTGGTAATTTGAAGTCGCAATAATTTGAAGTGATAATTTCAATACTTTAAATTACCTAGTGTTGCCCAGTTGACAGCTATAATATCGGTATAGTTGTTTATTTTAGTCTTTGTTAATAAGTTCTGAGTAATTTTCTATGACTTTTATTATGTTTATTTATTATGATGATTTGCTTCATTATGTGGCCATAATTACACAATTGTTGTCATGGGTTTAATACTTAGCCCGTTACCCGGTAACAGTCTAAGCTGTTACGTTAGGCGTAATTCAAATTGATATTGTTAATTGTTATGCTTTCAAATTGCAGCATTGTCTGGGTTAATAGTCAGTCGGATGTAATAGCCTCAAACATTTTACTAAGATGGATTTTCTGAGACATTGTAGCTCCTGGAGTTGTCCCAGATAAACACATTCTAATATCTCTGATTCTGCCATTTTATTAATATCCTTTTAAACAACGTCTCGATTCCACTAATTTAGACTAGTTATATATTTTCTTTTAACAACTGTGTAGACTATGCATGCAATTGTGGATACTTTAATTATTGCTTTCATTTTCTGATTATTTAGTGACACTTTGGTTTGAACTATAAATAATGATTTTGTGTTTAATTAATTATTATCCATGGCTTACCTTGTACACTGATGTATTGTGGCTACATGGTTTTGCTCTTTTAATGTTTTACTGAATATAATAATAGTCTGATATAATTATGTCACCATTATTCTTATTGGCTGTTTTCTTGTTGTCCTGATCAGTTAATTTAATATATAAATATTTGGTTTTATACAAACTATTGATGTATAATAACTATAATGCGCTGGATCTTCTATCGTCCACCACGTTTAGTTGGCATGGGTGGAGGTGTTGGTTTTCTGTAGTCAGATCATTTAAAAATTACAGTATACTCTATTCGTGAGTACTCTTGTTTTGAGTCAGTTTGCATTGAAATGTATTATTCTTCTTTTATTGTATTTAATCTGCCTGTGTCGTCCACCAGGACAACCACCACATTTCTTAGAAGAATGTCAAGATCTTCAAGATAATACTCTCCATTCAGATTTATATACATTTGGGTCTGACGCACTTATCTTAACGCACTGATAACGTTTGCAAAAATAACATCGGAACCATGCTAGCTCGTCTTAATGGCAACCATACATGTCCAGTTTGTATAAATCAGACGAGGGTTAACCAAATCAAAAGCCTTTCCCAGGTGGACTAACATTTTGCCATATCAATTGCCTATGTCAACATTATACGGTTTCACGTGACCGATTCTCTCCAAATTCACACTACTACTTATGTAAAAAAAAACATTTATGAGGAGCCAGACATTCACAGACTGGATACTTTTATGGTTCGCCAACTTTCGTATATACACTTCCGGCAGACTTGTAACACCTATCAGGCCAATCCAAAAATACGTTCCTGTGATATAACAAAACATGGCATGTTCTTTAAAAATGTTTCTGTGAAGCCATTTGAGTCGTCAACGAGTGACTGTGTGGTGACACCATGCGTCAATTTGTTCCTAACTCTGACTACCATACGGACGAAAAGAAGATGAATTGTCGTCAGGCCCAAGATGACCATCTACTTTTGTGTGACAAAGAATCCAAATTCCTTATCAACTTCATCCAATGCCCACCATAGAAAAGGAGAAGTACCATCCAAACTGAAGTTGATAGGCGTACAAACATATGGAATAACGTCACAACGGACTGTATCACGGTTTTTTTTTTATTTATTGATCAGGACTACCCGTGTAATGTTATTCAACGACTTTGTGCACCTATGAAAGTCCTTGGACAATTGCATCACTTTTAAACTACCGATTCCTCGACTCTCTATCAAGTGTGCTCAATCGGACTGGGCAATGGCAACAACTGGAAAAGGAAATGCCAGAGTTGGTCTTCCTTACTAAAGTGACAGTTAGATTTGGTGAGGCAGACGACATTAATAGCTTTCTCTTAGAAATAATACGAATGATTAAGTCAACTCATTCTGATGACCAGGGAAGCACCGTATTATACGGGACTGAACACACGGCAGTGGAAAACGCTGCGCAACTGCCTCGGTACGAATATTCTTCACAAAATCAACAACAGCGTCTGTAGAGAACATCAACAACTCCCTGTTCTACACCAAGCGGGACGAAATAACAAGAGGTGCGCAGACACTGTTCCAGGAACACATCACCCACGTAGTCCTGCGTAACATCATCTTCCCAACAACACTGCGCCATGGGAAAAGTCTTCATCCTAGGCTCACCGACTCACCTTCGGTCTATTCAGGCAAGTCAGGGTCAATATACTGGCTCAACCCTTGTTTTGGAGGCAAAAGGGTCACTCACTATCGGCACCCCGTCAGCTCAGTTTCGTCAACCACCGGACACATTACTTATTTACTTGGGTTTATATAGGGTGGTTCTGACCGTAGGCGGTGGCCTCGATGGTCTGATCTCCAGTTTATCCGGTATTTAGCTCTACGACTTCCTGGCAAGACAGATTTGTAGTGGTAAAGAATTTTTTTCTATACTATAATGTTTATTTACGCGGCTTTTAAACGACTTAGTGCTAGGAGCAATTATCATTTGTTCGGTTAGATTACACTATAAGTGTGTGACTCTAATTGAAAAGTATTTGGTATTTATACTTGCCCTTTCTTCGAATAAAGTCAGACTATGACCCCTTGTCCCTTCATTTTTTTCGCAATCTTTATATATGATTAACATTTTCGAAGATATATTATAATCATGCATCCCATTTAGTTGTTTATACATCTCTATCATATATCCCCGTGTTTATGTCGTAATCTTTATATATCATTTAAATGTTCGAAGATACTTTAGTATCATACATCCCATTTAGTAGTTTATACATCCCTATCATGTCTCCCCGTGTTCACATTTAGGTTAGTGTTGGAAGTTTCAACCTCTCGAGTCTCTTCTGATAAAGAATATCCATTATTCCAGGAAGTTGCTTGGTAGCTCTTCTTCGATCTCTGTACATTTTCTATTTCAAACTAAGTAATGGTGTCCCACAAGGTTCTGTCCTAGCATCATTTCTCTTCAATATCTACATCTGCGATCTGCCCGAAACAACCTCAAAGAAGTATGGATTTGCAGACGATATCGCAATCTTAATTAGGCACAGGCAATGGTCCATGTTGAGACTTGTCTCTCAAGAGACATTAACATCCTCTCCACATACCTGAAACAATGGCGACTGAAACTCAGTGGGAAGAAAAAGGTCTCTGCCGTTTTCCATCTCTGCAGCAAAGAACATCAATGTGAACTAAACGTGTTTGTAAACAATACACGTCCCGTCTATCAAGCAGCATCTACATACCTGGCCATCAAACTTGACAGATCACTGACCTACAGGCAACATGTGGAACATTTAAGCGCAAAAGTTGCATCACGTGGAGCGCTAATACTCCGACTTGCTGGTACCACTTGGGGAGTAAATCAAACCACACGCTTGGAACAAAGATGGCGATACGCAGTGCTCTATATCGACGATTTAGGCATCGAACAAAATCCGTTTTTCAGTTTGTCTTGTAAATGAGTACGTTTCTGTCAATATTGGTGTATACTTATGTAGTATATATTTAAGTATATAGCATGAAACAACTGCATTTCAGTTCACCTTTAAGTTTCCTCAGTAGTTTATCACATCAACTGTGAAAATTATATCGTCACAAACGCAATGAATATATCCCCGGGAAACTGTTCAGATGCAAATATTCACTCTGCTGTGAGTACCGTGACGGGAAAATGAATGTTGAAACCTTGTCGTTGCGAGAGCGTTCAGCGGTGGCTCTCCTATTTGGGAGAACTAAAATCGTATTAAACCTTTTTGTACTCTAATTGATTAACAATTAAAGGTGGTGAATAACGTAAAAAACGTAGGACTTACCATTTGCATCTATTTATTATGGAATACACACATCAGATATATCCCATCAAAAGGTAATCGTACACTTTGATTTATAAAACGAAATGTTTATTCTCACAACATCAATAAACATGCATACTATGGACTAGTTAGACCCCAGGTTGAATAGCATTCGCTAGCATTGGGGCAGTAACGCGTCACATGTGCATGATATCATTCTATTTTTAGCACGCGCGCGGAATCACTGAAAACACGGGCAAACAGACGCGTCGTACAACAGTAAACATGGTAGCTTCGCCGCCTTTTCCAACAAATGTACTATTAGAAAATGACTGCCCTGTGGGGAAAATGTATTCTGCAATCGTAGAAAGATAATAAAATAAATAGTTAGCACGATGGCTGCGATACTATATTGCAATCTTCCTTCATGCGAAATTTGTTTGAAACTAGCACAAATATGGTCGTCCAGTTTGGCTATGCTTACAACATATGATATGACCAGCAATCTGTATTTCTGATAATTACGCCTGATGCAATATATAATACATACCGGCACTAACGTGATTTTTTTGATTTTAGTTCAGTACAGTACAGTGTATTTGTATTACTTTATTTATTTTAAAGCATTGATTGTTTGTTAAGAATCCAAAATCATAGAGGATGGTAGCAAAGTTTGGAATATTGGAATATTGGTTGCAGATGTGTTACACAACCGTGATATTAAATGACTTGTTATTAAAACGCGGTATATCCGTACAGCGCGCGCCGCCAGTCCGCATAGTTGGACGTGCGGCACGGCGGTGCTGATTGGATGAAAATGGATATATTGCGTCTTGCAAATGCATGTTGAAGGGATAAGACCACAGTAGGTCTTACATAGACGGTCATTATAACTTATCCTGTGATGGAAGGAGAAATTACCGATATATTTTATTTAATCTTTTGCAGCACGTATAACGTTAATTTAACTGTCTTCGTGTTAAAAATTCGTGAAAACAACATATCTCTTTTAAAAAAAAAACTCACCGAAACCTGATACCCCTTAATTTCGTCCCAATTATTAAAGATTTTCAAATATTGGTGCGTTTTGCAAAATAGCCACTATGCGTATACGCGACCTACTAGCGAGTATTATTCTGAAATCCTTAAAAAAACTAGGTTGCCCACAAACGTTCCTTACTATGATCATCCAGCTTCACGAAAACCAGTTCGGCCAAGTTAACCATGAGAACGACCTCTCACAGCCTTTCCTAATGGCTAACGGCGTGAAACAGGGTTGTGTCTTTGCGCCCACTCTGTTCACCATCTTCTTCAGCATGATGCTTCAGCAAGTTACCGAATTGCTACATGAGGTCGAATACATAAAGTTGCATATAGATGGCAACCTCTTCAACCTCAGGCGCCTACATGCTCACACGAAAACCAAGAAACAGCTCACATGATACGTGATACTACTGTTTTCAAAACGATACAGCCCTCATCGCTCACACGCAACGCTCCATACAGCAAATAACGTCATATTTTGCACAGGTAGCTCAACTCCTTGGACTTGAAATCAACATAAAAAAGACATGTTTTGTTGTAGTATGGTATTCTGGCACATTTGAGATAACATCATTCCGTGTGACTGCGACCACAAACGTCAACTAGGTACAGCGTTGTGCGAACTTTTGTATTGATGCAGGACAAGAACCGGTTTGTTTCGATGATGGGGAATAGTGTCTTCAACATGCAAGTCTTCCACACGGGCAGGCTATTGGGAATATGTAATATCATCTGTGGTGGCCGTCTTCCGGCAGTATAGTTGTCAAAGGATGCTCTACTACCTTCATCGTTGTACGACAGACTGTCGATAAATGTTGGAAATACATGTCCCAAGTTTTTGTACCGCCTGAATGTTTTTGCATGCATGCGAGCATGTCCTGCTGTCCTGCCAATTATGATTTTGTATCGCTTGCCATGAGCACTCTGTGCACGTTCTTTCTGTTGTGTTTCACTCTGCCAGTTCATTCTGTACTGTTCACTTGGTGCGAGTTCACTATGTGGTGGTTCACACTTCTGGACCAAGCCAATCGAAGCCCGGCAAGGTCACCCATTGCCTTAGACAGATTCAGGGAACCATTGAGTTTCATAAGCATTGTGTTGACACTGTGAAACTCGTGTTGCGATATCGCAGCCTCAAGGCCTACGTTCCGATGGGATTTGCAGAGACCAGTATGCTCACAAAATTAATGGTGACACTACATTGACAACTACCTCTTCAGCGTCCTTTCGTAGCATTTGTTTGGTCATTAAGTTGTGCCGTTTGAGCTTCTATCGCTGAACACACCGTGTGGTTTTACTGTTTACTTCATAGATTCCATAGCGTTTTCCTGAGTCAACACTCTGCTTCAAGAGTGGTGGTGATATACTTCAACGTCTGTGTGTCGTACGCCAAACATGTCGTGTCTCCTTGGAAACTTTTCAGACAGATGGCGCCGTGACGTAATACTTAAGGAGGGTAGCAGGTGTGTTGGTGATGCCTCGCAATCCTTCGTCTCCTTTGAAGATCTTTTTGTCGTGCTCTAGCTGCATAAGGTCGACGCTACTGCTGGTGAATGTAATTGCACTCTTAGTAACACCAAACTCTCCAAGAAGCTGCCTCATCCATAATTATAAATATATTTTATCCACTGCATAGGTGTTTGCTGTGAAATCGATAATATTCTAGACATAATTGCGTATGTTGTAGGCAAACAAATACGTTGGTAGATTTTCCAGAGATTCCATGTATAAGAACAGCTGGGGCAGAATGATAGAAACTCAGTAGTGCCATAACTTGACGCATGTACATTGTAGCCCAGCTGTACATCGGATATGTGGCATGTGTTATGTCAAATTCTTGCAATTACAATGAATATGAATGCAATAAAGAAAATTAATTTATCATAATCAAGTTCTACATTCTATTCCAACTGTGGTATAGCCACAACAATCAACTTTCTGTTAGGTGTCCAAGAGGAGATAGGAGAAAAAAGCTAGGAGCAGTTATAGCAGCAATCTTGAAATCTATGTCGGCGGTCATAAATCGTTTAAGTGTTTTCACAATAAAATTCCCTTTACCCAAAAATGTAGGCTTAGCCACCAAAATCAACTTTCTAGGTGGCCTAATAAAAAATATCACAAACAAATGAAATTGGAATGGCGGCCATCTTGAAATCTTTGACGGCGGCCATAAAGTGTTTATTTTTGGTAATGATCTAATTCTTTTTTCCCAAATAAGTACGTGTAGTCTACAAGATCAATTGTCTACATGCTTTGTAAAACCATTTATAAGATATACAAGCTTATATCTATTTTTGCAGGTATTGTTTATTTCAAGATGGCGGCCAATATACAGGGATAAAAAATGCACAGATGGAATTCTGTTACAGGAACATATTTTCTACATGACGAAAATACTGTTTATCTAATGTAGTAAAAATATATTATCATCCAAAAAGCTAGATAGTGGCCCAGACTAGTATTGCAGCGGAGACCATACATACTAAAAGAAAGGAACTCTAAAATTATTGAGTTATTGCAAGGCGTCATGTTAGGTAAAGAAATTCCAGTCCATACCCTAATGTCATACAGTTTTGGAACAAACTGTATCTATAATGTGAGTAAATCGGGTTCTAAGTACATTATACATATTACTTAGTTATTTAAAAATAAGAGCTATATGGATCCATCACTTAGCCATTATGTAAATGATGAAGTTGTTATTGTAACAATTCAATATACGAAAATCTGAGTATTGTTATCTTATTTACATCAGATTATATAATCATTATACAATGCCTTGTATTGTTTCATCCATTGTCGTATGGAGGTTGCGAAGATGGCGCAGTCTTAAAGGCAACTTGAACGGGGAAAGGGGGGGATAGAATAGAAGTAGTACAGGTAGGGTGGTAGGAGGCGTCGTGTCGGAAGCACTATCGGAAGTCAATACGAACACGTCAGCTAGTTCGAGATGGAACACGGTAGAACATGTTCTGAAGTAGGCGGCGGAACTGACCATCGGTCGGACCCCCCCCCCGGCGGGCAGACGAGGTGTCCCACACTGTGTTGAAATGGCGGCAATGTCAGAGGAACAACGCAAGTTGAAACTATGGCTGCAGAACACTCCAAACGCCATCCGCCGATGCGAACTGAAGCGCCAGCGCAACATAATCTTGCACGCTATGCGCCGAAAAGCTCGCGAAAACGCCTCAGCGAGACTAGACAGGCTAGCGTCAGAAGTTGAACGTCTACACGATGGCGCAAAAATGTTTCATGCCGTTCATGAGATGACGAGGAAACCTGCCGTCAAGCTAACGATCCACGACGACGCCGGACGCGTTATCTGCAACACAGCCGAACTGAACGCGCGGGTCACCGAATATTTCAGTCGCCAGTTCAGCGACGAAGCCGTAGAAGAACTGCCTGCCTTCACCGGAAGACCATCGCGACTGGCAGACCCAGTCACAACCGAAGAAGTCAAGCGAGCGATCGGGAAATTGAACAGCGGCCGAGCCAGCGGGCAAGACGGCATACCGGCCGAATTTTTCAAATGCACGGCTGGCCTGCTAGCAGACACGATTGCCAGCATTTTCAACGATGCGCTAGAAAAATACGAACCGCTCGACCTAGGCAAAGGTGTGCTCGTATTAATACAGAAGCCGGGCAAACCAATAGGTCCACTAACGAGTGTGCGTCCGATAGTCTTACTATCAGTACTCCGAAAGACACTGTCTCTCATCGTTCTATCGAGGATCGCGCCGAAAGTTGACGACTAACTGTCGCCGTCGCAATCGGGATTCCGACGCGGACGCAGCACGGCGGATGTAGTCTTCGGGTATCGTTGGCTCTGTGCTAAAGCGCAGCGTCAGCACGTATCAATCGAATTCCTCGGCATCGACCTGAGTCGCGCCTTCGACACCATACGTCGCGACAAGCTGCTTGATACGCTACAAACATTCCTCGGCGAGTCGGAACTGCGGATGATTGTCTTCCTACTCGCCGCCACGTCGCTCGAGCCGCGTCTCTCAACAGGCGATTGTCATCCATTCGCCACATCCATCGGGACGCCGCAAGGCGACAGCCTCAGCCCGGTGTTATTCACTGTGTACCTCGAAGCGGCACTTCGTGACCTTCGTTCGCGCCTCCCGACACGTCCACCAGCCGATGCCACCCTACCGCTGGACGTCGAGTACGCTGACGACATGGACTTCGTCAGCTCTTCTCGTTCGTTCCTCGACGAGATCGAGCGCATCGCGCCAGCTTGCTTGGCGGACTGGTCGCTGACGATCAACGAGTCGAAAACAGAACGAACAAGTAACATGGAAGAGTGGCGTATGACACGTAAGCTTGGATCGCTCCTCGGTGAAGCCGAAGACGTCGCTCGCCGAAAGCAGCTGGCCAACGTCGCCTTCCGCAAGCTGTGGACACTGTGGTTTAGGCGATCACAGATCTCTCTACAGCTGCGGCTACGGCTATACGCATACTTCGTTGTGCACGTGCTGACGTACAGCATGGGTATATGGGGACTCACGAAATCAGAACTAGATCATCTGGATGCGTACCACCGTCGTCATCTACGCCAGATCATCGGCATATGTTGGCCACATCGCATTTCCAACGAGGCACAATACCACCGTTGCCGATGTCGTCCCATCGGCGAAGCTGTCATAACTGTAAGATGGAGTCTATTCGGGCACGTGCTCCGTATGCCACCCGATGCACCCGCTCAGCTAGCGATCGACAACTATTTCGCCGTGGACACAGGTGTCACGTCATACATGGGTCGACCGCGAACGACTCTGCCGAAAGCGTTGAGTGCGGACCTGCGACGCGTAGGCCGTACGCTACGTTGCCGTGCCGATGTCGACGTTCTGCGCGCACTCGACCGTGAACAGTGGCGACAAATGGGGCTGGCCGTTTCAAAACAAGAAAGCATCATATGAATGGAATTGACCTTTTTAAATTATTCATTTACATTTTTATTACTTTTTAGTGCAATTTCTACATACTTTTTAACGATTATTTTATATATATATATTGTTTTATCATATGGACATTTTAATTATACATGTATCTATTCATTTAAATATTTTAATTTATTTATATATCTACCTATTCCACTTCTACAAAGGATCTGTGATGGTACATTTTGTGCGGAATGGCACAAGCGAAACAGACGCGAACTACATCACGTCTGCCTCGCGAAAGTGCAAATAATAATAATAATAAGCAATCGAGAAGATATATGAAAACTCGAGATGTGGTTAAAAACAGAAGATCGCTACAGCGACTGGTTCCATGTGATGACTTGTGTCAGAAAAGGCTGCAATCTCCCACCCTTCACTCTGCTGTGGCCAATCGATTGGGTCATGCGGCTAGCAACCACATGCAATGAAGATATTGTGTGGGTTAAGAAGGAGCGTTTATCACACCTGGATTTTGATGATGACATTGCTGCCCGCTCATACACAACCCAGGACATACAACGTCTCGTGGAATCAGTCTACGCTGATGGCTTAGGACTTGTCATTAGTGAAATGAACACAAAACAAGGGAGCTCCAACCACCCACATATGTTTTGATCAACCAGAAAAAAAGTAAAAATAATCGAAACCTTCACCTATCTTGGCAGCTCCATCAACAAGCAAGGAATAATCTGCTATGAACTAAACTGCAGAGTTGGGAAAGCGTCAGCAGCCTTCATCCAGCTGAGGAAAATATGGAACAACAAGAAATTGACCTTGAAATCTAAACTCCGCTTTTATAACTCAAACGTTATACCAACCATCCTATATGGATGAGAAACATGGCAAGTAAAAACAACCCAATAAAAAATTGATGCATTCGACACTAAATGCCTACGAAAAATATTGGGCATACACTGGAGCGACCATGTGACGAATATAGATATCCGGATGCGATCAGGACAATCTCTGGCATCATCTACAATCTGCAGAAGACGAATGAGCTGGCTCGGCCATGTCACAAGGCTCCCACCTACTAGACCTGCCCAACAAGCGCTATGGTGGATACCAGCTGGCCAGAGAAAGAGTGGACGACCAAGAATGAACAAACAATCGACCGCGACCTACAGCTGGTCAACAAACGTTGGAGCGACGTATGCACACTAGCAAGCGACATGTCTGGATGGCGTGCGTTGTTTGCCTCATGCGTCTTTACACGTGGGAGCCGCTAAGTCTAAGTAAGTTTACTGACAATACCTCCGAGGCGGCTGAGTTAACCAGGATGTTCCTTGATGTTCAACATTCCTCGCTGGAAATGCGATGTGGCCAACATATGCCGATGATCTGGCGTAGATGACGACGGTGGTACGCATCCAGATGATCTAGTTCTGATTTCGTGAGTCCCCATGTACCCATGCTGTACGTCAGCACGTGCACAACGAAGGATGCGTATAGCCGTAGCCGCAGCTGTAGAGAGAACTGTGATCGCCTAAACCACAGTGTCCACAGCTTGTGGAAGGCGACGTTGGCCAGCTGCTTTCGGCGAGCGACGTCTTCGGCTTCACCGAGGAGCGATCGAAGCTTACGTGTCATACGCCACTGTTCCATGTTACTTGTTCGTTCTGTTTTCGACGCGTTGATCGTCAGCGACCAGTCCGCCAAGCAAGCTGGCGCGATGCGCTCGATCTCGTCGAGGAACGAACGAGAAGAGCTGACGAAGTCCGTGCCGTCAGCGTACTCGACGTCCAGCGGTAGGGTGGCATCGGCTGGTGGACGTGTCGGGAGGCGCGAAAGAAGGTCACGAAGTGCCGCTTCGAGGTACACAGTGAATAACACCGGGCTGAGGCTGTCGCCTTGCGGCGTCCCGATGGATGTGGCGAATGGATGACAATCGCCTGTTGAGAGACGCGGCTCGAGCGACGTGGCGGCGAGTAGGAAGACAATCATCCGCAGTTCCGACTCGCCGAGGAATGTTTGTAGCGTATCATGCAGCTTGTCGCGACGTATGGTGTCGAAGGCGCGACTCAGGTCGATGCCGAGGAATTCGATTGATACGTGCTGACGCTGCGTTTTAGCACAGAGCCAACGATACCCGAAGACTACGTCCGCCGTGCTGCGTCCGCGTCGGAATCCCGATTGCGACGGCGACAGGTAGTCGTCAACTTTCGGCGCGATCCTCGATAGAACGATGAGAGACAGTGTCTTTCGGAGTACTGATAGTAAGACTATCGGACGCACACTCTTTAGTGGACCTATTGGTTTGCCCCGCTTCTGTATTAATACGAGCACACTTTTGCCTAGGTCGAGCGGTTCGTATTTTTCCAGCGCATCGTTGCAAATGCTGGCAATCGTGTCTGCTAGCAGGCCAGCCGTGCATTTGAAAAATTCGGCCGGTATGCCGTCTTGCCCGTTGGCTCGGCCGCTGTTCAATTTCCCGATCGCTCGCTTGACTTCTTCGGTTGTGACTGGGTCTGCCAGTCGCGATGGTCTTCCGGTGAAGGCAGGCAGTTCTTCTACAGCTTCGTCGCTGAACTGGCGACTGAAGTATATGATGACCAGCGCGTTCAGTTCGGCTGTGTTGCAGATAACGCGTCCGGCGTCGTCGTGGATCATTAGCTTGACGGCAGGTTTCCTCGTCATCTCATGAACGGCACGAAAAAATTTAGCGCCATCGTGTAGACGTTCAACTTCTGACGCTAGCCTGTCTAGTCTCGCTGAGGCGTTTTCGCGAGCTTTTCGGCGCATAGCGTGCAATATTATGTTGCGCTGGCGCTTCAGTTCGCATCGGCGGATTGCGTTTGGAGTGTTCTGCAGCCATAGTTTCAACTTGCATTGTTCCTCTGACATTGCCGCCATTTCAACACAGTGTGGGACACCTCGTCTGCCCGCCGGGGCGGTCCGACCGATGGACAGTTCCGCCGCCGACTTCAGAACATGTTCTACCGTGTTCCATCTCGAACTAGCTGACGTGCTCGTATTGACTTCCGATAGTGCTTCCGACACGACGTCACGAAACCGTGCGCGGAAGGGATCGGTGGCTAACCACTCGGTGTTGTAGCGAACGTGTTTCGCCGAGCGCAACTTCTCGATTCGACCCTAAACGTTGAACATTTGCCTGAGGTCGAGCTTTGCGACGAGCACACGGTGGTCGCTATCGAGTAAAGTGCCGGCGTATGATCGGGAGTCTGTTAAGAGCCTTTTGTGTGTCTGTCGGCAGATGACAAAATCGATCACATTGTATATGGGTACAGTGTGACCTGTCGTCACATCGCGGCGCTGTCCTTGCCATGTTGTTTTGTGACGAGCGGCGTGTTGGAATGCATTGTTGCAGACAAACAGGCCGTGTACCTCGAGAAAGTCGGCGAGGGCTATGCCGTTGATGTTCCGTCTGCCACGCGAGTGTTTTCCCATGAATTCCTCGTCGAACTTCTTGTAACCGAGGTTGCTGTTGAAATCACCAGCGATGTAAAATAGGGCATTCGACGAGTACTGCGACGTCAGACTTGCGAGTTCGGCGAAGAACTCGTCTTGCTCGGCATTGTTGGTGTTAACACGCTGCGACGTCGGGCCGTATACGTTTATGATTGTTAGTAATGAGTTGTTGGTCAAGCGCAGTTGAATTACAGCGATTCTGTCACACACTGACCAATAGCGCACGATTCTTTCTTCCAAATGCATTGCGACAGCGAAGGCGAGACCGTAGTGTCGTGACCGTGACTGCAAGCCAAGGAGCCGATAGTAGCCTGACCGTTCATCAAATCCGATGGGGGATTTCGTCTCCTGCAGACAGCAAATGTCGATGTGTAGTCTGCCGAGATCTTCGCTTAGCTGGCCTCGTTTCGTGGCTGACGAGAGTCCACGGACGTTGAACGTGCCGATAGTGAAACGGGAGGGAGTCGTTGAGTCATTGTTGTTGTGCCGGATCGACAGTATCGGCACGGCCACGGCCATGGAGAATGTTTACAAACAAATGTTGAGATGGTTCAATTGTCCGTATGGTGGCGCCTCTGAAGTATGTTGGTCCGTCAACAACACAACATATTATCGCCACGGTGAGAAATAATGCCGAATCTTGCCGAGAAATCAAATTATTCGCCTTCCACTTTCTGGTGTGCCGAACCACCATATAGTACTATATCAACATGCTGAATAACGAATTAAAATAAACAACTGACAACGGTGTATGATACGGAATAAATAGACATAAATTAACGAGGGGCGTCACTCGACCTCGACCAATCATCGATTGCTGTTACAATATTGTATAGGATTCAATACGTGGTTAATATTTTCCACATGGAGGGTCTGTGGATGCTGTCAAACGCTTTGATGAAGTCTGTGAAACTGATTGTGAGGGGTAACTGGTACTCTTGACATTTCTCAATAATGCTTCAGAGTGTGAATATATGCTCAGCACAAGAGCGTATGGGCCTGAAGCCTGCTTGTTCCTCATGCAGGTCGCCATCTACGATGTATCGCATTCGGTTCAGTATCATCTGGCTTTCCCTGGTATTGACAGCAATGTCACACTTCTCCAGTTGTCACATTCAGTTATTTTTCCTTTCTTTGGGATACATACAACAGCACCATATTTCCAGTCTTCGTGAACGATGCCCGAGTCCCAGATCTGGTTGTATAGTCTGTACATCCATTGAACAATTGTTTCAACACACGCTTTGATCATTTCAGTTGTGATCCCGTCCAAGCCATGTGACTTGTTTATTTTAAGAGTCCCAATGGCCTTCCTCACTTTATCCTTCGATAAATCCTATGTGTTTACTGGGAGCACTGTCTGAGGGTTGCTAGTCTATGCTGGTGTGTCAGGTGAAGGTCTCTCTGAAGTGTTCTGCCCATCTCTCTAGTGTGTCCTCTTCTTGCGATAGTAGAGATCCATCTTTGGCTTTGATTGGTCCAGAACCTGCCTTTGTGCTGGCAATGATTTTCTTGGCAATGCGGAATACCTGTTTGATGTCATTTCGGGCAGCTGCGTTCACTGTCAAACCATTCGCGTTTTGTCCTTTTGTGCACTACGCTTCTATTTTCTGTCTTTCTTACTATAATAGGCTCGGTAGGAAGTTGTGCTACAGGACTCATTTTGTCGTTTCTGTTGCAGGAGTTTCTTCTCCACAATCTAGCCCCATGTGTCATCACTGATCCAATACTCCTTCGGGGATTTCTGGAATCCGAGAACTTCTTTGCCCGCTGCCATCATCGCATATTTTGTCTTCTCCCACGTTTCCGTTGGACCTGGTAAAGGATCTGCAAGGGCAGCAAAACGGTTTCTCAGTACTGCTTGAAATTCATAGTAAGTTACTGGGTTCTGGTGCTTATTCATATGGATTTTCCTAGTCATGTTTGACTTCTTCTTTTGTCTTCTCAACTTGATCTTGATCTTCGCAATAACTAAGTGGTGGTCACTACAGATGTCTGCTCCACGATCTGAGTGAAGGTCTTGTAGTCATTTGAAAACCATGTTATTTTGTGTTTGTCTTTCTGTTCAAAGAGTGTAGATACAAACGCTAAGTTGTTCATTTCACATAATTGCACAAAGCGGTTGCAATTATATGTACGTTTCCGAAATGCGTGAGGTCCTAGGACATGCTCAAAGCCAGACCAATCTCCACCGATCTGGGCATTCATGTCTCCCATAATCATATCAGTAAAGCTTGTATTGAAACTGGATGTTTTGTTTACTATTGGAACATGTTCCGGGGTCGTATCTTTCAAACTGCGAATGTTGTTATGGGCGTACTAAACACAATTTGGCAGAGAGTATACTTTCAATATAGAATGTATACTCTTATAGCATTATAAATTAAAAACTATGAATAGACTACCTTCTTTTAATACTAGTTGGGATTGAGAGAATGAGATCCCAGCTCAGTGTGTCCACGATAGTTTTTTCAATATCCTTGCGTGGGATCTTTTCTTCCCTTGACATAGACACCAGATAGAAGGGACCGACGGCTTTTGTTGTATCTTCTGAAAGACACAGGCAAAGTAGTATGAACGAAATTACCCAATTTTCGAAACAGTAGCCGATACCGGTACAGAACTACCGATCGGTTAGCACCAGGATTCGAACCCCGGTTCCTCCAATCGACAATCTGGCAATCTGAACCATATGTGATTTGGTGCACATATGTTATTTGGTGCACATATTCAAACATTTAGAAAAAAACATTCAGGCGTGTACACAGACACATACACACACACACACACACACACACACACACACACACACACTCACCACATTTCAAATACAGACTTGGCTGAAAGACCAAATAATATTTTTTTTTTAAACGGGGCTTCTAGTCTTAGTATGAGTCACTATTAACCAGATCTGGTGCTGGAATAAAGATTGTGTGTGTAATGTGTAAAACACGTGTAGTGGTTGTAAGGATTGGATTCTGTGCTACCAATATATGTTTTGTTTCAGAGAAACACTAAGCTGTATGTGTGGTACTGTAAGCTAAGCTTTGATGGCACACAGACAATTCTCTTCAAGGAATTAAACCCAACACAGACAGGTACTATTTCTTTCCAACTGTAATTGTCTCATCACTTATGTGATAATAGCGCAGCAGTAAGACCTTCGGACTCTCAACAGAGAGAACTCGGTTTCGAATCCTGTGCGGCGGTGTCGAACCTATGGTAAGTTCGTTTATTATACATTGCTTCAGTTCACTCATCGGTTTGAATGAGTGCCTGGCTATAGACAGTGCTGACAATGTGTGTACGAATAATCGTCGCGCAACAATTGCAACGTTGCTGAATTCTTCCCAGAGAAGTCGAGATGGTTTTCGATTGAACAGGTCTACCAAGGAGCAATCCTGAGGAATGGAAACTGCGCTATATAAGAACTTACTTTTATACTGCAATGTGATTTCAATATACGGTTAATTATACATCCTCCTCGGTGCAAAATGTAATTCCTTTTTGTAGGCAAATAATGTTTTTAAATATTATATCCGGCCTCCATGTAAATATATATCAAACAACTTCCGGATTCGGCAGTCATACTCCATCTACCGATGTACGCATTATGACAAGAAAACACTACACAATAGAGTTCAAAACATGGTATGTATTAGGAATGTCATAACGATATCACATCCGACCCTACGTCGTATGTTTTGCATACTTTTAAGTAGGTGTCTATCAGCTTTTCATGACTTATACCCTTCCTCTGCCATGATTTTACAACTTCGAATGTTTTATCAACACAGGCCATATTCCGAATGCCCTCAGATCTACAAACATAGAATCACCATAGATAGCCAATTGTTCTATCATGCAGTGCTATTGGGGGTACACCATCAATATTTTTTTGCAAACACCATCAATTTAAATTCTCCGTCAGGAGAGAACGGTGTGTTCACCTTACGGCATTGAATTGTAAGCACCAATGCACCAGTTCCGAAAGTTCATTCCCAAGATATCTCTTCGAAATGGACTACATATGTATCTACTGTATGCTCGCTTTCACAAGAGTAACAGTTGGGGGTTCATTACATTGAAATTCAGCAGGGCTGCGCCTGCCTTTTCCAATGCCATACTTTAACTGCGATGTTCTGCGTTTTACTTTCATTCAGTGTTACAGCATTGATAAGCAGTACTGTTCCGTATGTTCCACACACAAACACACACACACACAAACACACACAAACACACACACACACACACACACACACACATATATATATACTGTCATATGTAACAATATCGAAATGCGAAAAATGCAATACAACTGAAGGTATGTAGTCAGCAAAATATACATTTTGCAAAAAAACGAAAAAAATAGATGTGGGATGGGAGACTACTAGTGAGATCAGAACCGATCGGTATCGTAGGAGCCACCCAGAATAAATATTCATATATATTCTTAATGTATATAATCCTAATGTTTTTATAACAAGAAGATGATTATGTCAAACATTTTAAAAGTTTAATGCTGTTTATCTTACATAATGTGCGTGGTAGTTGTTTTATTGATGCAATGTGCTTTCTAACTGTTACATCTGTCATTCTTAAACAAGACATGACTTTGCATTTGTTTAAACTATTTTATGTATATACTATGTTTACATGTATATAGTTAATCACGTGATAATCACATAATTATGTTACATCAGTAGGGTGGCTCCCATGATAGCGGCATATAATTGTCTTAATGGGAGCCTCCCTGACTTTACAATGAACCTCCCTGACTTTACAATGAATATTATAATTTGTAGTTTATGTGGTTATGATGGTCAAACTAAATACTGTCTGTCTGTCTGACTGTATTTATGTATGTGTGATTGTGTGTTTGTATGCCTGTATGTATATGTGTATGTGTATGTGTGTATGTGTATGTATGTATGTATGTATTTATGTATGTATGTATGTATGTATGTATGTATGTATGTATGTATGTATGTATGTATGTATGTATGTATGTATGTATGTATGTATGTATGTATGTATGTATGTATGCATGTATGTATGTGTGTGTATATGTGTTCCTGTGTATGTGAGCGTGTGTTCGTGTGTACGTGAGTGCAGGTGTGCGTGTTCACGTGTATGCGTCTATGACGTATGCATGTGCAAATGTATTATATATGAATGTATGTATGTATGTATATATGTATGTATGTATGTATGTATGTATGTATGTATGTATGTATATATGTATGTATGTATGTATGTATGTATGTATGTATGTATGTATGTATGTATGTATGTATGTATGTATGTATGTATGTATTTATGTATGTATGTATGTATGTATGTATGTATGTATGTATGTATGCATGTATGTATGTATGTATGTATGTATGTATGTATGTATGTATGTATGTATGTATGTATGTATATATGTATGCATTCGCATGTATGGATGTGTGCATTCAGATTCACACTTTTTATTACCAAATAACATTGAAAAAGTACGAGGAATTCTTGACGCTTGTCTTCCCTGTCCTCCATCATGCACACGCAAAATCTACACTCAGAAACTATGTAACACTATGCTAAAACTAGTATAAATTTAAACCAAAGTCAACTGCCTACACATTTTAAGACAGTCGTATAGTTATTGACATAAAGTGAACTTGGCAACATAGTACAGTCTGAACATTATCTAAAATTTTAAAAATTATACATGTAGTTACATAAATAATAAATAAATTTGCTGGCGATATAAAAACAAAGCTGACAGTTGAAACAATATATATATACATGTAGTTAAGTAAGTCAATAAAAAATATAATAATTTAGCATGGCGACATAAAATATAAACAGACTGAAAACAGTACTATAGCATTTCGCGGTTCAAGTGACTCACAGCCTGCGGATCAAAATTGTTTTTAAATCTAGTGGTCTTAGTCTTAATATTTCTATAGCGCTTGCCAGAGGGAAGAAGTTCAAAGAGATGGTTGGCTGGGTGGGTAGTATCCCGTACAATGCTCTTGGATTTCCGCGCACATTAGCATGGTAAATAGATTCAATAGATGGCAACTCGCGCCTAATGATTCTCGATGCGCCCTTCACGATAACTTCTTGTCGTTGTTTCTCATCCTGACTTTCGCGGTAGAACCGTATCATAATCTCCTGAGAAATGCCGAATCTCCTGAGCTGCCTCAGGAAGAACAGGCGATGCTGTGCCTTTTTTGTACTGCACAGTGTGTTTGTGCCCCAGCCATAGATATAAATAGAACACGCTCGTCTATAGTGGATGATTAATGATGTAACACTATGGCCCCAGCTGAGATCGCTTGAAATTGTTGTTCCAAGGAATCTAAAAGATTCAACGTGCTCGACCTCCACGTCATTTATCATGGAATATGTATGTGTGTGTGCGTGTGTATTGTTGTGCCTGTGTGCATGCATGGGCATTCTTACAAAAATGCATGTATAAGGCTGTATGTATACGTAATGTATAAAGGTAATGGTGTATATGTGTATGTGTATATGTGTATGTATGTATGTATGTATGTATGCATGCATGTACGTAATGTACGTACGTACGTAATAAAAATACCGCATGCACGGTACGTACGTACGTACGTACGTACGTACGTAATGTACGTACGTACTGCATGTACAAAATACGTACGTAAGCACAAGCGGTACGTAATACCGCACAAGCGCAACGCACGCATTAATATTTCATTACCATTAGCAGCAGCAGCAGCAGCAGCAGCAGCAGCAGCAGCAATAAAGCAGCGTTGCTGGCAGTAGCATTTGAAGTGTTAATCTGTTCTCAAATCAACAACGCAATAACTGCGAACATCCGGCCCGAAAACGAACGACGTCCCAACCCTGGCGAAACGAGAAAACAACGCTACTGCTGCCTGGTGATGATGTGATGGACTGGCGAAAGTAATACTTATGTTTGGTTCACCCCCAACCAGTATTGTTACTTATTGTACTATTACAACATATTATAAACTATTTCAGTTTCAGAAATAATGCAACATACAGTGCCTCAACTATGTAATGTCTTGTTAGAATTATGTTGATGTTTTTCTTATGTCCAGTACATAGATAGAAGATAGGACTTATAGTTTGTTCTAAACGCGTTTATGCTTCTACTGCTGGTGATGCTTTCAAGTAGGGTATTCCACAGTTTTACTCCACAGGCAGAAATACACATTGATTTGTGTGTGGTACGCACACGATGACTTCGAAAGGTGTCTTTCTGTCGAGTACCATGTGTTGAAACATACAGGTTAAACTTTGTTTGCAAACTATTTTTTAATTCATTGTGACGTTCCTTATACGATATAATTGCTGTCTTAAATTGAACTAAGTCTAAGAGAGTGCTGGTGTACTCCATACGCTTTACGCCACAAATCAGACGAACTACTCGTTTATGCAGCACAGTAATACGCCCAATATTTGAGACACAGGTGTTACCCCATAGTTCGCTGCAGTAGCTAATATATGGCAAGAACAGGGAAAAATACAATATGTACATTCCGTCCTGATTAATTAAACAAATAACTTTATAAATTAGTGCACGTTTACAGGCACAACTGAAGCAAGTCATTTTCTCTTCTACATGTGGCCTGAGTCTCTCTTGTTTTTTAGAAAGTAGTAAAGTCTACGGAAATTTATGAAACACACTTTGCATGCTGTATACAGCTTTCTCACTTTTGCAGGTGACTGGGTGTCGTTGTTGCTGTCGTGTGTGCGTTCCTTTTTTCAATGAGCACAAGTCGCAGATGCCGGCCTTTTTCGGCAGTGAAAACATATTTCCATTTTTTTATTATAAATGGACCACACTGTTTATTACCAAGTAACATTGAAACTGTACGAGGAATTCTTGACGTCGTGGCGTCAACAAACATACACACTTGTCTTCCTTGCCCTCCATCATGCACACGCAAAATCTACACTCAGAAACTTTGTAACACTATGCTCAAACTAGTATAAATTTAACCAAAGCCAACTGTCAACACATTTTAAGACAGTCGTAAAGTTATTGACATAAAGTGAACTTGGCAACATAGTACAGTTTGAACATTATGTAAAATGTAAAAAATTATACATGTAGTTACATAAATAATAAATAAATTTGCTGGCGATATAAAAACAAAGCTGACACTTGAAACAATATGTATATACATGTAGTTAAGTAATTAAATACAAAATATAATAATTTAGCATGGCGACATAAAATCTAAACAGACTGAAGACAGTACTATAGCATCTCGCGGTTCAAGTTACTCACAGCCTGCGGATCAAAACTATTTTTAAATCTAGTGGTCCTAGTCTTAATATTTCTATAGCGCTTGCCAGAGGGAAGAAGTTCAAAGAGATGGTTGGCTGGGTGGGTAGTATCCCGTACAATGCTCTTGGATTTTCGCGCACAGTAGCATGGTAAATAGATTCAATAGATGGCAACTCGCGCCTAATGATTCTAGATGCGCCCTTCACGATAACTTCTAGTCGTTGTTTCTCCTCCTGATTTTCGCGGTAGAATCGTATCATAATCTTCTCAGAAATGTCGAATCTCCTGAGCTGCCTCGGGGAGAACAGGCGTTGTTGTGCCTTTTTTGTACTGCTCATTGTGTTTGTGCCCCTGCCATAGACATAAATAGAACACGCTAGTCTATAGGGGGATGATTAATGATGTAGCTCTATGTCCCCAGCAGAGATCGCTTGAAATTGTTGTTCCAAGGAATCTAAAAGATTCAACGTGCTCGACCTCCACGTCATTTATCATGGAATATGTATGTGTGTGTGCGTGTGTATTGTTGTGCGTGTGTGCATGCGTGCATGCATGTAAGTACCCATGTGTGCATGCATGTATAAGCATGTATGTATACGCACGTATGTATGTATTTGTGTATATGTGTATGTGTGCATATGTGTATGTATGTATGTATGTATGTATGTATGTATGTATGTATGTATGTATGTATGTATGTATGTATGTATGTTTGTATGTATGTATGTATGTATGTATGTATGTATGTATGTATGTATGTATGTATGTATGTATGTATGTATGTATGTAAGTATGTATGTATGTATGTATGTATGTATGTGCGTACGTATTTATTATTATTATTATTATTATTAGTAGTAGTAGTAGTAGTAGTAGTAGTAGTAGTAGTAGTAGTAGTAGTAGTAGTAGTAATAGTAGCAGCAGCAGTAGTAGTATTAGTAAGTAATTTGTTTCCAACAATAACGTAACACAATTGCACATCCCGTTTTTCGAAAATACAACATGTTCAACTTGTGAACAGAAAATACGCATAAGTGTTGGTGGAGAGGGAGTGGACAGAAAGTAATACTTATGTTTGGTTCACCCCCAACCAGTATTGTTACTTATTGTACTATTACAACATATTATAAACTATTTCAGTTTCAGAAATAATGCAACATACAGTGCCTCAACTATGTAATGTCTTGTTAGAATTATGTTGATGTTTTTCTTATGTCCAGTACATAGATAGAAGATAGGACTTATAGTTTGTTCTAAACGCGTTTATGCTTCTACTGCTGGTGATGCTTTCAAGTAGGGTATTCCACAGTTTTACTCCACAGGCAGAAATACACATTGATTTGTGTGTGGTACGCACACGATGACTTCGAAAGGTGTCTTTCTGTCGAGTACCATGTGTTGAAACATACAGGTTAAACTTTGTTTGCAAACTATTTTTTAATTCATTGTGACGTTCCTTATACGATATAATTGCTGTCTTAAATTGAACTAAGTCTAAGAGAGTGCTGGTGTACTCCATACGCTTTACGCCACAAATCAGACGAACTACTCGTTTATGCAGCACAGTAATACGCCCAATATTTGAGACACAGGTGTTACCCCATAGTTCGCTGCAGTAGCTAATATATGGCAAGAACAGGGAAAAATACAATATGTACATTCCGTCCTGATTAATTAAACAAATAACTTTATAAATTAGTGCACGTTTACAGGCACAACTGAAGCAAGTCATTTTCTCTTCTACATGTGGCCTGAGTCTCTCTTGTTTTTTAGAAAGTAGTAAAGTCTACGGAAATTTATGAAACACACTTTGCATGCTGTATACAGCTTTCTCACTTTTGCAGGTGACTGGGTGTCGTTGTTGCTGTCGTGTGTGCGTTCCTTTTTTCAATGAGCACAAGTCGCAGATGCCGGCCTTTTTCGGCAGTGAAAACATATTTCCATTTTTTTATTATAAATGGACCACACTGTTTATTACCAAGTAACATTGAAACTGTACGAGGAATTCTTGACGTCGTGGCGTCAACAAACATACACACTTGTCTTCCTTGCCCTCCATCATGCACACGCAAAATCTACACTCAGAAACTTTGTAACACTATGCTCAAACTAGTATAAATTTAACCAAAGCCAACTGTCAACACATTTTAAGACAGTCGTAAAGTTATTGACATAAAGTGAACTTGGCAACATAGTACAGTTTGAACATTATGTAAAATGTAAAAAATTATACATGTAGTTACATAAATAATAAATAAATTTGCTGGCGATATAAAAACAAAGCTGACACTTGAAACAATATGTATATACATGTAGTTAAGTAATTAAATACAAAATATAATAATTTAGCATGGCGACATAAAATCTAAACAGACTGAAGACAGTACTATAGCATCTCGCGGTTCAAGTTACTCACAGCCTGCGGATCAAAACTATTTTTAAATCTAGTGGTCCTAGTCTTAATATTTCTATAGCGCTTGCCAGAGGGAAGAAGTTCAAAGAGATGGTTGGCTGGGTGGGTAGTATCCCGTACAATGCTCTTGGATTTTCGCGCACAGTAGCATGGTAAATAGATTCAATAGATGGCAACTCGCGCCTAATGATTCTAGATGCGCCCTTCACGATAACTTCTAGTCGTTGTTTCTCCTCCTGATTTTCGCGGTAGAATCGTATCATAATCTTCTCAGAAATGTCGAATCTCCTGAGCTGCCTCGGGGAGAACAGGCGTTGTTGTGCCTTTTTTGTACTGCTCATTGTGTTTGTGCCCCTGCCATAGACATAAATAGAACACGCTAGTCTATAGGGGGATGATTAATGATGTAGCTCTATGTCCCCAGCAGAGATCGCTTGAAATTGTTGTTCCAAGGAATCTAAAAGATTCAACGTGCTCGACCTCCACGTCATTTATCATGGAATATGTATGTGTGTGTGCGTGTGTATTGTTGTGCGTGTGTGCATGCGTGCATGCATGTAAGTACCCATGTGTGCATGCATGTATAAGCATGTATGTATACGCACGTATGTATGTATTTGTGTATATGTGTATGTGTGCATATGTGTATGTATGTATGTATGTATGTATGTATGTATGTATGTATGTATGTATGTATGTATGTATGTATGTTTGTATGTATGTATGTATGTATGTATGTATGTATGTATGTATGTATGTATGTATGTATGTATGTATGTATGTATGTATGTATGTATGTATGTATGTAAGTATGTATGTATGTATGTATGTATGTATGTGCGTACGTATTTATTATTATTATTATTATTATTAGTAGTAGTAGTAGTAGTAGTAGTAGTAGTAGTAGTAGTAGTAGTAGTAGTAGTAGTAATAGTAGCAGCAGCAGTAGTAGTATTAGTAAGTAATTTGTTTCCAACAATAACGTAACACAATTGCACATCCCGTTTTTCGAAAATACAACATGTTCAACTTGTGAACAGAAAATACGCATAAGTGTTGGTGGAGAGGGAGTGGACAGAAAGTAATACTTATGTTTGGTTCACCCCCAACCAGTATTGTTACTTATTGTACTATTACAACATATTATAAACTATTTCAGTTTCAGAAATAATGCAACATACAGTGCCTCAACTATGTAATGTCTTGTTAGAATTATGTTGATGTTTTTCTTATGTCCAGTACATAGATAGAAGATAGGACTTATAGTTTGTTCTAAACGCGTTTATGCTTCTACTGCTGGTGATGCTTTCAAGTAGGGTATTCCACAGTTTTACTCCACAGGCAGAAATACACATTGATTTGTGTGTGGTACGCACACGATGACTTCGAAAGGTGTCTTTCTGTCGAGTACCATGTGTTGAAACATACAGGTTAAACTTTGTTTGCAAACTATTTTTTAATTCATTGTGACGTTCCTTATACGATATAATTGCTGTCTTAAATTGAACTAAGTCTAAGAGAGTGCTGGTGTACTCCATACGCTTTACGCCACAAATCAGACGAACTACTCGTTTATGCAGCACAGTAATACGCCCAATATTTGAGACACAGGTGTTACCCCATAGTTCGCTGCAGTAGCTAATATATGGCAAGAACAGGGAAAAATACAATATGTACATTCCGTCCTGATTAATTAAACAAATAACTTTATAAATTAGTGCACGTTTACAGGCACAACTGAAGCAAGTCATTTTCTCTTCTACATGTGGCCTGAGTCTCTCTTGTTTTTTAGAAAGTAGTAAAGTCTACGGAAATTTATGAAACACACTTTGCATGCTGTATACAGCTTTCTCACTTTTGCAGGTGACTGGGTGTCGTTGTTGCTGTCGTGTGTGCGTTCCTTTTTTCAATGAGCACAAGTCGCAGATGCCGGCCTTTTTCGGCAGTGAAAACATATTTCCATTTTTTTATTATAAATGGACCACACTGTTTATTACCAAGTAACATTGAAACTGTACGAGGAATTCTTGACGTCGTGGCGTCAACAAACATACACACTTGTCTTCCTTGCCCTCCATCATGCACACGCAAAATCTACACTCAGAAACTTTGTAACACTATGCTCAAACTAGTATAAATTTAACCAAAGCCAACTGTCAACACATTTTAAGACAGTCGTAAAGTTATTGACATAAAGTGAACTTGGCAACATAGTACAGTTTGAACATTATGTAAAATGTAAAAAATTATACATGTAGTTACATAAATAATAAATAAATTTGCTGGCGATATAAAAACAAAGCTGACACTTGAAACAATATGTATATACATGTAGTTAAGTAATTAAATACAAAATATAATAATTTAGCATGGCGACATAAAATCTAAACAGACTGAAGACAGTACTATAGCATCTCGCGGTTCAAGTTACTCACAGCCTGCGGATCAAAACTATTTTTAAATCTAGTGGTCCTAGTCTTAATATTTCTATAGCGCTTGCCAGAGGGAAGAAGTTCAAAGAGATGGTTGGCTGGGTGGGTAGTATCCCGTACAATGCTCTTGGATTTTCGCGCACAGTAGCATGGTAAATAGATTCAATAGATGGCAACTCGCGCCTAATGATTCTAGATGCGCCCTTCACGATAACTTCTAGTCGTTGTTTCTCCTCCTGATTTTCGCGGTAGAATCATATCATAATCTTCTGAGAAATGTCGAATCTCCTGAGCTGCCTCGGGGAGAACAGGCGTTGTTGTGCCTTTTTTGTACTGCACATTGTGTTTGTGCCCCTGCCATAGACATAAATAGAACACGCTAGTCTATAGGGGGATGATTAATGATGTAGCTCTATGTCCCCAGCTGAGATCGCTTGAAATTGTTGTTCCAAGGAATCTAAAAGATTCAACGTGCTCGACCTCCACGTCATTTATCATGGAATATGTATGTGTGTGTGCGTGTGTATTGTTGTGCGTGTGTGCATGCGTGCATGCATGTAAGTACCCATGTGTGCATGCATGTATAAGCATGTATGTATACGCATGTATGTATGTATTTGTGTATATGTGTATGTGTGCATGTGTGTATGTATGTATGTATGTATGTATGTTTGTATGTATGTATGTATGTATGTATGTATGTATGTATGTATGTATGTATGTATGTATGTATGTATGTATGTATGTATGTATGTATGTAAGTATGTATGTATGTGCGTACGTATTTATTATTATTATTATTATTATTATTATTATTATTATTAGTAGTAGTAGTAGTAGTAGTAGTAGTAGTAATAGTAGCAGCAGCAGTAGTAGTATTAGTAAGTAATTTGTTTCCAACAATAACATAACACAATTGCACATCCCGTTTTTCGAAAATACAACATGTTCAACTTGTGAACAGAAAATACGCATAAGTGTTGGTGGAGAGGGAGTGGACAGAAAGTAATACTTATGTTTGGTTCACCCCCAACCAGTATTGTTACTTATTGTACTATTACAACATATTATAAACTATTTCAGTTTCAGAAATAATGCAACATACAGTGCCTCAACTATGTAATGTCTTGTTAGAATTATGTTGATGTTTTTCTTATGTCCAGTACATAGATAGAAGATAGGACTTATAGTTTGTTCTAAACGCGTTTATGCTTCTACTGCTGGTGATGCTTTCAAGTAGGGTATTCCACAGTTTTACTCCACAGGCAGAAATACACATTGATTTGTGTGTGGTACGCACACGATGACTTCGAAAGGTGTCTTTCTGTCGAGTACCATGTGTTGAAACATACAGGTTAAACTTTGTTTGCAAACTATTTTTTAATTCATTGTGACGTTCCTTATACGATATAATTGCTGTCTTAAATTGAACTAAGTCTAAGAGAGTGCTGGTGTACTCCATACGCTTTACGCCACAAATCAGACGAACTACTCGTTTATGCAGCACAGTAATACGCCCAATATTTGAGACACAGGTGTTACCCCATAGTTCGCTGCAGTAGCTAATATATGGCAAGAACAGGGAAAAATACAATATGTACATTCCGTCCTGATTAATTAAACAAATAACTTTATAAATTAGTGCACGTTTACAGGCACAACTGAAGCAAGTCATTTTCTCTTCTACATGTGGCCTGAGTCTCTCTTGTTTTTTAGAAAGTAGTAAAGTCTACGGAAATTTATGAAACACACTTTGCATGCTGTATACAGCTTTCTCACTTTTGCAGGTGACTGGGTGTCGTTGTTGCTGTCGTGTGTGCGTTCCTTTTTTCAATGAGCACAAGTCGCAGATGCCGGCCTTTTTCGGCAGTGAAAACATATTTCCATTTTTTTATTATAAATGGACCACACTGTTTATTACCAAGTAACATTGAAACTGTACGAGGAATTCTTGACGTCGTGGCGTCAACAAACATACACACTTGTCTTCCTTGCCCTCCATCATGCACACGCAAAATCTACACTCAGAAACTTTGTAACACTATGCTCAAACTAGTATAAATTTAACCAAAGCCAACTGTCAACACATTTTAAGACAGTCGTAAAGTTATTGACATAAAGTGAACTTGGCAACATAGTACAGTTTGAACATTATGTAAAATGTAAAAAATTATACATGTAGTTACATAAATAATAAATAAATTTGCTGGCGATATAAAAACAAAGCTGACACTTGAAACAATATGTATATACATGTAGTTAAGTAATTAAATACAAAATATAATAATTTAGCATGGCGACATAAAATCTAAACAGACTGAAGACAGTACTATAGCATCTCGCGGTTCAAGTTACTCACAGCCTGCGGATCAAAACTATTTTTAAATCTAGTGGTCCTAGTCTTAATATTTCTATAACGCTTGCCAGAGGGAAGAAGTTCAAAGAGATGGTTGGCTGGGTGGGTAGTATCCCGTACAATGCTCTTGGATTTTCGCGCACATTAGCATGGTAAATAGATTCAATAGATGGCAACTCGCGCCTAATGATTCTAGATGCGCCCTTCACGATAACTTCTAGTCGTTGTTTCTCCTCCTGATTTTCGCGGTAGAATCATATCATAATCTTCTGAGAAATGTCGAATCTCCTGAGCTGCCTCGGGGAGAACAGGCGTTGTTGTGCCTTTTTTGTACTGCACATTGTGTTTGTGCCCCTGCCATAGACATAAATAGAACACGCTAGTCTATAGGGGGATGATTAATGATGTAGCTCTATGTCCCCAGCTGAGATCGCTTGAAATTGTTGTTCCAAGGAATCTAAAAGATTCAACGTGCTCGACCTCCACGTCATTTATCATGGAATATGTATGTGTGTGTGCGTGTGTATTGTTGTGCGTGTGTGCATGCGTGCATGCATGTAAGTACCCATGTGTGCATGCATGTATAAGCATGTATGTATACGCATGTATGTATGTATTTGTGTATATGTGTATGTGGGCATGTGTGTATGTATGTATGTATGTATGTATGTATGTTTGTATGTATGTATGTATGTATGTATGTATGTATGTATGTATGTATGTATGTATGTATGTATGTATGTATGTATGTATGTATGTATGTATGTATGTATGTATGTATGTATGTATGTATGTGCGTACGTATTTATTATTATTATTATTATTATTATTATTATTAGTAGTAGTAGTAGTAGTAGTAGTAGTAGTAGTAGTAGTAGTAGTAGTAATAGTAGCAGCAGCAGTAGTAGTATTAGTAAGTAATTTGTTTCCAACAATAACATAACACAATTGCACATCCCGTTTTTCGAAAATACAACATGTTCAACTTGTGAACAGAAAATACGCATAAGTGTTGGTGGAGAGGGAGTGGACAGAAAAAAATACTTATGTTTGGTTCACCCCCAACCAGTATTGTTACTTATTGTACTATTACAACATATTATAAACTATTTCAGTTTCAGAAATAATGCAACATACAGTGCCTCAACTATGTAATGTCTTGTTAGAATTATGTTGATGTTTTTCTTATGTCCAGTACATAGATAGAAGATAGGACTTATAGTTTGTTCTAAACGCGTTTATGCTTCTACTGCTGGTGATGCTTTCAAGTAGGGTATTCCACAGTTTTACTCCACAGGCAGAAATACACATTGATTTGTGTGTGGTACGCACACGATGACTTCGAAAGGTGTCTTTCTGTCGAGTACCATGTGTTGAAACATACAGGTTAAACTTTGTTTGCAAACTATTTTTTAATTCATTGTGACGTTCCTTATACGATATAATTGCTGTCTTAAATTGAACTAAGTCTAAGAGAGTGCTGGTGTACTCCATACGCTTTACGCCACAAATCAGACGAACTACTCGTTTATGCAGCACAGTAATACGCCCAATATTTGAGACACAGGTGTTACCCCATAGTTCGCTGCAGTAGCTAATATATGGCAAGAACAGGGAAAAATACAATATGTACATTCCGTCCTGATTAATTAAACAAATAACTTTATAAATTAGTGCACGTTTACAGGCACAACTGAAGCAAGTCATTTTCTCTTCTACATGTGGCCTGAGTCTCTCTTGTTTTTTAGAAAGTAGTAAAGTCTACGGAAATTTATGAAACACACTTTGCATGCTGTATACAGCTTTCTCACTTTTGCAGGTGACTGGGTGTCGTTGTTGCTGTCGTGTGTGCGTTCCTTTTTTCAATGAGCACAAGTCGCAGGTGCCGGCCTTTTTCGGCAGTGAAAACATATTTCCATTTTTTTATTATAAATGGACCACACTGTTTATTACCAAGTAACATTGAAACTGTACGAGGAATTCTTGACGTCGTGGCGTCAACAAACATACACACTTGTCTTCCTTGCCCTCCATCATGCACACGCAAAATCTACACTCAGAAACTTTGTAACACTATGCTCAAACTAGTATAAATTTAACCAAAGCCAACTGTCAACACATTTTAAGACAGTCGTAAAGTTATTGACATAAAGTGAACTTGGCAACATAGTACAGTTTGAACATTATGTAAAATGTAAAAAATTATAGACAGAGTCCCAACCTTCTATATATATGTTATATGTGTATGGGGGTGATTGAACCCTGTCAGAGTCCCAACCTTCCGTCTCTATGTTATATGTGTTTGGGGGTGACTGGACCCTGTCAGAGTCCCTACCTTCTATCTATATGTTATATGTGTAAGGGGGTGACTGGACACTGTCAGAGTCCCAACCTTCTGTCTATATGTTATATGTGTATGGGGGAGACTGGACACTGTCAGAGTCCCAACCTTCTGTCTATATGTTATATGTGTATGGGGGTGACTGGACCCTGTCAGCGTCCCAACATTCTGTCTATATGTGTTATGTGTATGGGGGTGACTGGACACTGTCGGAGTCCCAACCTTCCGTTTATATGTGTATGGGTGTAAATGGACACTGTCAGAGTCCCAACCTTCTGTATATATGTTATATGTGTATGGGGATGAGAGGATATTGTCAGAGTCCCAAACTTCCGTCTATATGTTATATGTGTATGGGGGTGACGGGACACTGTCAGAGTCCCAACCTTCTGTCTATATGTTATATGTGTATGGGGGTGAATGGACACAGTCAGAGTCCCAACCTTCCGTCTATATGTGTATGGGGTTGACTGGGCCCTGTCAGAGTCCCAACCTTCCATCTATATGTTATATGTGTATGGGGGTGACTGGACACAGTCAGAGTCCCAACCTTCTGTCTATATGTTATATGTGTATGGGGGAGACTGGACACTGTCAGAGTCCCAACCTTCCGTCTCTCTGTTATATGTGTACGCGGGTGTCTGGACACTGTCAGAGTCCCAACCTTCCGTCTATATGTTATATGTGTATGGGGGTGACTGGGCACTGTCAGAGTCCCAACCTTCTGTCTATATGTTATATGTGTATGGTGGAGACTGGACACTGTCATAGTCCCAAACTTCCGTCTATATGTTATATGTGTATGGGGGTGACTGGACACTGTTAGAGCCCCAACCTTCTGTCTATATGTTTTATGTGTATGGGGGAGACTGGACACTGTCAGAGTCCCAACCTTATGTCTATATGTTATATGTGTACACTGTCAGACTCCCAAACTTCCGTCTATATGTTATATGTGTATGGGGGTGACTGGACACTGACAGAGTCCCAACCTTCTATCTATATGTTATATGTGTATGGGGGTGATTGAACCCTGTCAGAGTCCCAATCTTCCGTCTCTATGTTATATGTGTTTGGGGGTGACTGGACCCTGTCAGAGTCCCTACCTTCTATCTATATGTTATATGTGTAAGGGGGTGACTGGACACTGTCAGAGTCCCAACCTTCTGTCTATAAGTTATATGTGTATGGGGGAGACTGGACACTGTCAGAGTCCCAACCTTCTGTCTATATGTTATATGTGTATGGGGGTGACTGGACCCTGTCAGCGTCCCAACATTCTGTCTATATGTGTTATGTGTATGGGGGTGACTGGACACTGTCGGAGTCCCAACCTTCCGTTTATATGTGTATGGGTGTAAATGGACACTGTCAGAGTCCCAACCTTCTGTATATATGTTATATGTGTATGGGGATGAGAGGATATTGTCAGAGTCCCAAACTTCCGTCTATATGTTATATGTGTATGGGGGTGACGGGACACTGTCAGAGTCCCAACCTTCTGTCTATATGTTATATGTGTATGGGGGAGAATGGACACTGCCAGAGTCCCAACCTTCCGTCTATATTTTATATGTGTATGGGGGTGACTGGACACTGTCGGAATCCCAACCTTCCGTCTATATGTTATATGTGTATGGGGGTGACTGGACATTGTCAGAGTCCCAACCTTCTGTCTATATGTGTATGGGGAGACTGGACACTGTCAGAGTCCCAACCTTCTGTCTATATGTTATATGTGTATGTGGGAGACTGGACACTGTCAGAGTCCCAACCTTCCGTCTCTATGTTATATGTGGATGGGGGTGACTGGACCCTGTCAGAGTCCCAACCTTCTGTCTATATGTTATATGTGTATGGGGATGACTGGACACTGCCAGAGTCCCAACCTTCCGTCTATATGTTATATGTGTATGGGGGTGACTGGACACTGTCAGAGTCCCAACTTTCTGTCTATATGTGTATGGGGGAGACTGGACACTGTCAGAGTCCCAACCTTCTGTCTATATGTTATATGTGTATGTGGGAGACTGGACACTGTCAGAGTCCCAACCTTCCGTCTCTATGTTATATGTGTATGGGGGTGACTGGACCCTGTCAGAATCCCAACCTTCTGTCTATATGTTATATGTGTATGGGGGTGACTGGACACTGTCAGAGTCCCAACCTTCTGTCTATATGTTATATGTGTATGGGGATAACTGGACACTGTCAGAGTCCCAACCTTCTGTCTATATGTGTATGGGGGAGACTGGACACTGTCAGCGTCCCAACCTTCTGTCTATATGTTATATGTGTATGTGGGAGACTGGACACTGACAGAGTCCCAAACTTCTGTCTATATGTTATATTTGTATGGGGGTAACTGGACACTGTCAGAGTCCCAACCTTCCGTCTATATGTTATTTGTGTATGGGGATAACTGGACACTGCCAGAGTCCCAACCTTCTGTCTATATGTTATATGTGTATGGGGGTGACTGGACACTGTCGGAGTCCCAACCTTCCGTCTATATGTGTAAGGGTGTAACTGGACACTGTCAGAGTCCCAACCTTCTGTATATATGTTATATGTGTATGGGGATGACAGGATATTGTCAGAGTTCCAAACTTCCGTCTATATGTTATATGTGTATGAGGGTGACTGAACACTGTCAGAGTCCCAAACTTCCGTCTATATGTTATATGTGTATGGGTTGACGGGACACTGTCAGAGTCCCAACCTTCTGTCTATATGTTATATGTGTATGGGGGAGATTGGACACTGTCAGAGTCCAACCTTCCGTATATATGTTATATGTGTATGGGGGTGACTGGACACTGTCAGAGTCCCAACCTTCCGTCTATATGTGTATGGGGTTGACTGGGCCCTGTCAGAGTCCCAACCTTCTGTCTATATGTTATATGTGTATGGGGGAGACTGGACACTGTCAGAGACCCAAACTTCCGTCTATATTTTATATGTGTATGGGGATAACTGGACACTGTCAGAGTCCCAACCTTCTGTCTATATGTGTATGGGGGAGACTGGACACTGTCAGCGTCCCAACCTTCTGTCTATATGTTATATGTGTATGTGGGAGACTGGACACTGACAGAGTCCCAAACTTCTGTCTATATGTTATATTTGTATGGGGGTAACTGGACACTGTCAGAGTCCCAACCTTCCGTCTATATGTTATTTGTGTATGGGGGTGACTGGACACTGATAGAGTCCCAACCTTCTGTCTATATGTTATATGTGTATGGGGGAGACTGGACACTGTCAGAGTCCCAAACTTCCGTCTATATGTTATATGTGTATGGGGGTGACTGGACACTGATAGAGCCCCAACCTTCTGTCTATATGTTATATGTGTATGGGGGAGACTGGACACTGTCAGAGTCCCAACCTTCCGTCTATATGTTATATGTGTATGGGGGTGACTGGACACTGTCAGAGTCCCAACCTTCCGTCCATATGTTATATGTGTATGGGGGTGACTGGACACTGACAGAGTCCCAACCTTCTGTCTATATGTTATATGTGTATGGGGGTGATTGAACCCTGTTAGAGTCCCAACCTTCCGTCTCTATGTTATATGTGTATGGGGGTGACTGGACACTGTCAGAGTCCCAACCTTCCGTCTATATGTTATATGTGTATGGGGGTGACTGGACACTGACAGAGTCCCAACCTTCTATCTATATGTTATATGTGTATGGGGGTGATTGAACCCTGTCAGAGTCCCAATCTTCCGTCTCTATGTTATATGTGTTTGGGGGTGACTGGACCCTGTCAGAGTCCCTACCTTCTGTCTATATGTTATATGTGTAAGGGGGTGACTGGACACTGTCAGAGTCCCAACCTTCTGTCTATATGTTATATGTGTATGGGGGAGACTGGACACTGTCAGAGTCCCAACCTTCTGTCTATATGTTATATGTGTATGGGGGAGAATGGACACTGCCAGAGTCCCAACCTTCCGTCTATATTTTATATGTGTATGGGGGTGACTGGACACTGTCGGAATCCCAACCTTCCGTCTATATGTTATATGTGTATGGGGGTGACGGGACACTGTCAGAGTCCCAACCTTCTGTCTATATGTTATATGTGTGTGGGGGTGAATGGACACAGTCAGAGTCCCAACCTTCCGTCTATATGTGTATGGGGTTGTCTGGGCCCTGTCAGAGTCCCAACCTTCCATCTATATGTTATATGTGTATGGGGGTGACTGGACACAGTCAGAGTCCCAACCTTCTGTCTATATGTTATATGTGTATGGGGGAGACTGGACACTGTCAGAGTCCCAACCTTCCGTCTCTCTGTTATATGTGTACGCGGGTGTCTGGACACTGTCAGAGTCCCAACCTTCCGTCTATATATTATATGTGTATGGGGGTGACTGGGCACTGTCAGAGTCCCAACCTTCTGTCTATATGTTATATGTGTATGGTGGAGACTGGACACTCTCATAGTCCCAAACTTCCGTCTATATGTTATATGTGTATGGGGGTGACTGAACACTGTTAGAGCCCCAACCTTCTGTCTATATGTTTTATGTGTATGGGGGAGACTGGACACTGTCAGAGTCCCAACCTTATGTCTATATGTTATATGTGTACACTGTCAGACTCCCAAACTTCCGTCTATATGTTATATGTGTATGGGGGTGACTGGACACTGACAGAGTCCCAACCTTCTATCTATATGTTATATGTGTATGGGGGTGATTGAACCCTGTCAGAGTCCCAATCTTCCGTCTCTATGTTATATGTGTTTGGGGGTGACTGGACCCTGTCAGAGTCCCTACCTTCTGTCTATATGTTATATGTGTAAGGGGGTGACTGGACACTGTCAGAGTCCCAACCTTCTGTCTATATGTTATATGTGTATGGGGGAGACTGGACACTGTCAGAGTCCCAACCTTCTGTCTATATGTTATATGTGTATGGGGGAGAATGGACACTGCCAGAGTCCCAACCTTCCGTCTATATTTTATATGTGTATGGGGGTGACTGGACACTGTCGGAATCCCAACCTTCCGTCTATATGTTATATGTGTATGGGGGTGACTGGACACTGTCAGAGTCCCAACCTTCTGTCTATATGTGTATGGGGGAGACTGGACACTGCCAGAGTCCCAACCTTCTGTCTATATGTTATATGTGTATGTGGGAGACTGGACACTGTCAGAGTCCCAACCTTCCGTCTCTATGTTATATGTGGATGGGGGTGACTGGACCCTGTCAGAGTCCCAACCTTCTGTCTATATGTTATATGTGTATGGGGATGACTGGACACTGCCAGAGTCCCAACCTTCCGTCTATATTTTATATGTGTATGGGGGTGACTGGACACTGTCGGAGTCCCAACCTTCCGTCTATATGTTATATGTGTATGGGGGTGACTGGACACTGTCAGAGTCCCAACTTTCTGTCTATATGTGTATGGGGGAGACTGGACACTGTCAGAGTCCCAACCTTCTGTCTATATGTTATATGTGTATGTGGGAGACTGGACACTGTCAGAGTCCCAACCTTCCGTCTCTATGTTATATGTGTATGGGGTTGACTGGACCCTGTCAGAATCCCAACCTTCTGTCTATATGTTATATGTGTATGGGGGTGACTGGACACTGTCAGAGTCCCAACCTTCTGTCTATATGTTATATGTGTATGGGGATAACTGGACACTGTCAGAGTCCCAACCTTCTGTCTATATGTGTATGGGGGAGACTGGACACTGTCAGAGTCCCAACCTTCTGTCTATATGTTATATGTGTATGTGGGAGACTGGACACTGACAGAGTCCCAAACTTCTGTCTATATGTTATATTTGTATGGGGGTAACTGGACACTGTCAGAGTCCCAACCTTCCGTCTATATGTTATTTGTGTATGGGGATAACTGGACACTGCCAGAGTCCCAACCTTCTGTCTATATATTATATGTGTATGGGGGTGACTGGACACTGTCGGAGTCCCAACCTTCCGTCTATATGTGTATGGGTGTAACTGGACACTGTCAGAGTCCCAACCTTCTGTATATATGTTATATGTGTATGGGGATGACAGGATATTGTCAGAGTTCCAAACTTCCTTCTATATGTTATATGTGTATGAGGGTGACTGGACACTGTCAGAGTCCCAACCTTCCGTCTATATGTTATATGTGTATGGGGGTGACGGGACACTGTCAGAGTCCCAACCTTCTGTCTATATGTTATATGTGTATGGGGGAGATTGGACACTGTCAGAGTCCAACCTTCCGTATATATGTTATATGTATATGGGGGTGAATGGACACTGTCAGAGTCCCAACCTTCCGTCTATATGTGTATGGGGTTGACTGGGCCCTGTCAGAGTCCCAACCTTCTGTCTATATGTTATATGTGTATGGGGGAGACTGGACACTGTCAGAGACCCAAACTTCCGTCTATATGTTATATGTGTATGGGGGTGACTGGACACTGATAGAGTCCCAACCTTCTGTCTATATGTTATATGTGTATGGGGGAGACTGGACACTGTCAGAGTCCCAAACTTCCGTCTATATGTTATATGTGTATGGGGGTGACTGGACACTGATAGAGCCCCAACCTTCTGTCTATATGTTATATGTGTATGGGGGAGACTGGACACTGTCAGAGTCCCAACCTTCCGTCTATATGTTATATGTGTATGGGGGTGACTGGACACTGTCAGAGTCCCAACCTTCCGTCTATATGTTATATGTGTATGGGGGTGACTGGACACTGACAGAGTCCCAACCTTCTGTCTATATGTTATATGTGTATGGGGGTGATTGAACCCTGTCAGAGTCCCAACCTTCCGTCTCTATGTTATATGTGTATGGGGGTGACTGGACACTGTCAGAGTCCCAACCTTCCGTCTATATGTTATATGTGTATGGGGGTGACTGGACACTGACAGAGTCCCAACCTTCTATCTATATGTTATATGTGTATGGGGGTGATTGAACCCTGTCAGAGTCCCAATCTTCCGTCTCTATGTTATATGTGTTTGGGGGTGACTGGACCCTGTCAGAGTCCCTACCTTCTGTCTATATGTTATATGTGTAAGGGGGTGACCGGACACTGTCAGAGTCCCAACCTTCTGTCTATATGTTATATGTGTATGGGGGAGAATGGACATTGCCAGAGTCCCAACCTTCCGTCTATATTTTATATGTGTATGGGGGTGACTGGACACTGTCGGAATCCCAACCTTCCGTCTATATGTTATATGTGTATGGGGGTGACTGGACACTGTCAGAGTCCCAACCTTCTGTCTATATGTGTATGGGGGAGACTGGACACTGTCAGAGTCCCAACCTTCTGTCTATATGTTATATGTGTATGTGGGAGACTGGACACTGTCAGAGTCCCAACCTTCCGTCTCTATGTTATATGTGGATGGGGGTGACTGGACCCTGTCAGAGTCCCAACCTTCTGTCTATATGTTATATGTGTATGGGGATGACTGGACACTGCCAGAGTCCCAACCTTCCGTCTATATTTGATATGTGTATGGGGGTGACTGGACACTGTCGGAGTCCCAACCTTCCGTCTATATGTTATATGTGTATGGGGTTGACTGGGCCCTGTCAGAGTCCCAGCCTTCCATCTATATGTTATATATGTATGGGGGTGACTGGACACAGTCAGAGTCCCAACCTTCTGTCTATATGTTATATGTGTATGGGGGAGACTGGACACTGTCAGAGTCCCAACCTTCCGTCTCTCTGTTATATGTGTACGCGGTTGTCTGGACACTGTCAGAGTCCCAACCTTCCGTCTATATGTTATATGTGTATGGGGGTGACTGGACACTGTCAGAGTCCCAACCTTCTGTCTATATGTTATATGTGTATGGGGATGACAGGATATTGTCAGAGTTCCAAACTTCCGTCTATATGTTATATGTGTATGAGGGTGACTGGACACTGTCAGAGTCCCAACCTTCCGTCTATATGTTATATGTGTATGGGGGTGACGGGACACTGTCAGAGTCCCAACCTTCTGTCTATATGTTATATGTGTATGGGGGAGATTGGACACTGTCAGAGTCCAACCTTCCGTCTATATGTTATATGTGTATGGGGGTGACTGGACACTGTCAGAGTCCCAACCTTCCGTCTATAAGTGTATGGGGTTGACTGGGCCCTGTCAGAGTCCCAGCCTTCCATCTATATGTTATATATGTATGGGGGTGACTGGACACAGTCAGAGTCCCAACCTTCTGTCTATATGTGTATGGGGGAGACTGGACACTGTCAGAGTCCCAACCTTCTGTCTATATGTTATATGTGTATGTGGGAGACTGGACACTGTCAGAGTCCCAAACTTCTGTCTATATGTTATATTTGTATGGGGGTAACTGGACACTGTCGGAGTCCCAACCTTCCGTTTATATGTGTATGGGTGTAAATGGACACTGTCAGATTCCCACCCTTCTGTATATATGTTATATGTGTATGGGGATGACAGGATATTGTCAGAGTTCCAAACTTCCGTCTATATGTTATATGTGTATGGGGGTGACTGGACACTGTCAGAGTCCAACATTCCGTCTATATGTTATATGTGTATGGGGGTGACTGGACACTGTCAGAGTCCCAACCTTCCGTCTATATGTGTATGGGGTTGACTGGGCCCTGTCAGATTCCCAACCTTCCGTCTCTCTGTTATATGTGTACGCGGGTGTCTGGACACTGTCAGAGTCCCAACCTTCTGTCTATATGTTATATGTGTATGGGGGAGACCGGACACTGTTAGAGTCCCAACCTTCCGTCTATATGTTATTTGTGTATGGGGATAACTGGACACTGTCAGAGTCCCAACCTTCTGTCTATATGTCATATGTGTATGGGGGTGACTGGACCCTGTCAGAGTCCCAACCTTCTGTCTATATGTTATATGTGTATGTGGGAGACTGGACACTGTCAGAGTCCCAAACTTCTGTCTATATGTTATATTTGTATGGGGGTAACTGGACACTGTTAGAGTCCCAACCTTCCGTCTATATGTTATTTGTGTATGGGGATAACTGGACACTGTCAGAGTCCCAACCTTCTGTCTATATGTCATATGTGTATGGGGGTGACTGGACCCTGTCAGAGTCCCAACATTCTGTCTATATGTGATATGTGTATGGGGGTGACTGGACAGTGTCGGAGTCCCAACCTTCCGTTTATATGTGTATGGGTGTAAATGGACACTGTCAGAGTCCCAACCTTCTGTATATATGTTATATGTGTATGGGGATGACAGGATATTGTCAGAGTTCCAAACTTCCGTCTATATGTTATATGTGTATGAGGGTGACTGGACACTGTCAGAGTCCCAACCTTCCGTCTATATGTTATATGTGTATGGGGGTGACGGGACACTGTCAGAGTCCCAACCTTCTGTTTATATGTTATATGTGTATGGGGGTGACTGGACACTGTCAGAGTCCCAACCTTCTGTCTATATGTTATATGTGTATGTGGGAGACTGGACACTGTCAGAGTCCCAACCTTCCGTCTCTATGTTATATGTGGATGGGGGTGACTGGACCCTGTCAGAGTCCCAACCTTCTGTCTATATGTTATATGTGTATGGGGATGACTGGACACTGCCAGAGTCCCAACCTTCCGTCTATATTTTATATGTGTATGGGGGTGACTGGACACTGTCAGAGTCCCAACTTTCTGTCTATATGTGTATGGGGGAGACTGGACACTGTCAGAGTCCCAACCTTCTGTCTATATGTTATATGTGTATGGGGGTGACTGGACACTGTCAGAGTCCCAACCTTCTGTCTATATGTTATATGTGTATGTGGGAGACTGGACACTGTCAGAGTCCCAACCTTCCGTCTATATGTTATATGTGTATGGGGGTGACTGGACACTGTCAGAGTCCCAACCTTCTGTCTATATGTTATATGTGTATGGGGATAACTGGACACTGTCAGAGTCCCAACCTTCTGTCTATATGTGTATGGGGGAGACTGGACACTGTCAGAGTCCCAACCTTCTGTCTATATGTTATATGTGTATGTGGGAGACTGGACACTGACAGAGTCCCAAACTTCTGTCTATATGTTATATTTGTATGGGGGTAACTGGACACTGTCAGAGTCCCAACCTTCCGTCTATATGTTATTTGTGTATGGGGATAACTGGACACTGCCAGAGTCCCAACCTTCTGTCTATATATTATATGTGTATGGGGGTGACTGGACACTGTCGGAGTCCCAACCTTCCGTCTATATGTGTATGGGTGTAACTGGACACTGTCAGAGTCCCAACCTTCTGTATATATGTTATATGTGTATGGGGATGACAGGATATTGTCAGAGTTCCAAACTTCCTTCTATATGTTATATGTGTATGAGGGTGACTGGACACTGTCAGAGTCCCAACCTTCCGTCTATATGTTATATGTGTATGGGGGTGACGGGACACTGTCAGAGTCCCAACCTTCTGTCTATATGTTATATGTGTATGGGGGAGATTGGACACTGTCAGAGTCCAACCTTCCGTATATATGTTATATGTATATGGGGGTGAATGGACACTGTCAGAGTCCCAACCTTCCGTCTATATGTGTATGGGGTTGACTGGGCCCTGTCAGAGTCCCAACCTTCTGTCTATATGTTATATGTGTATGGGGGAGACTGGACACTGTCAGAGACCCAAACTTCCGTCTATATGTTATATGTGTATGGGGGTGACTGGACACTGATAGAGTCCCAACCTTCTGTCTATATGTTATATGTGTATGGGGGAGACTGGACACTGTCAGAGTCCCAACCTTCCGTCTCTCTGTTATATGTGTATGGGGGAGACTGGACACTGTCAGAGTCCCAACCTTCCGTCTATATGTTATATGTGTATGGGGGGACTGACTGGACAACCTTCTGTCTATATGTTATATGTGTAGAGTCCCAACCTTCCGTCTATATGTTATATGTGTATGGGGGTGACTGGACACTGACAGAGTCCCAACCTTCTGTCTATATGTTATATGTGTATGGGGGTGATTGAACCCTGTCAGAGTCCCAACCTTCCGTCTCTATGTTATATGTGTATGGGGGTGACTGGACACTGTCAGAGTCCCAACCTTCCGTCTATATGTTATATGTGTATGGGGGTGACTGGACACTGACAGAGTCCCAACCTTCTATCTATATGTTATATGTGTATGGGGGTGATTGAACCCTGTCAGAGTCCCAATCTTCCGTCTCTATGTTATATGTGTTTGGGGGTGACTGGACCCTGTCAGAGTCCCTAACTTCTGTCTATATGTTATATGTGTAAGGGGGTGACTGGACACTGTCAGAGTCCCAACCTTCTGTCTATATGTTATATGTGTATGGGGGAGACTGGACACTGTCAGAGTCACAACCTTCTGTCTATATGTTATATGTGTATGGGGGAGAATGGACACTGCCAGAGTCCCAACCTTCCGTCTATATTTTATATGTGTATGGGGGTGACTGGACACTGTCGGAATCCCAACCTTCCGTCTATATGTTATATGTGTATGGGGGTGACTGGACACTGTCAGAGTCCCAACCTTCTGTCTATATGTGTATGGGGGAGACTGGACACTGTCAGAGTCCCAACCTTCTGTCTATATGTTATATGTGTATGTGGGAGACTGGACACTGTCAGAGTCCCAACCTTCCGTCTCTATGTTATATGTGGATGGGGGTGACTGGACCCTGTCAGAGTCCCAACCTTCTGTCTATATGTTATATGTGTATGGGGATGACTGGACACTGCCAGAGTCCCAACCTTCCGTCTATATTTTATATGTGTATGGGGGTGACTGGACACTGTCGGAGTCCCAACCTTCCGTCTATATGTTATATGTGTATGGGGTTGACTGGGCCCTGTCAGAGTCCCAGCCTTCCATCTATATGTTATATATGTATGGGGGTGACTGGACACAGTCAGAGTCCCAACCTTCTGTCTATATGTTATATGTGTATGGGGGAGACTGGACACTGTCAGAGTCCCAACCTTCCGTCTCTCTGTTATATGTGTACGCGGTTGTCTGGACACTGTCAGAGTCCCAACCTTCCGTCTATATGTTATATGTGTATGGGGGTGACTGGACACTGTCAGAGTCCCAACCTTCTGTCTATATGTTATATGTGTATGGGGATGACAGGATATTGTCAGAGTTCCAAACTTCCGTCTATATGTTATATGTGTATGAGGGTGACTGGACACTGTCAGAGTCCCAACCTTCCGTCTATATGTTATATGTGTATGGGGGTGACGGGACACTGTCAGAGTCCCAACCTTCTGTCTATATGTTATATGTGTATGGGGGAGATTGGACACTGTCAGAGTCCAACCTTCCGTCTATATGTTATATGTGTATGGGGGTGACTGGACACTGTCAGAGTCCCAACCTTCCGTCTATATGTGTATGGGGTTGACTGGGCCCTGTCAGAGTCCCAGCCTTCCATCTATATGTTATATATGTATGGGGATGACTGGACACAGTCAGAGTCCCAACCTTCTGTCTATATGTGTATGGGGGAGACTGGACACTGTCAGAGTCCCAACCTTCTGTCTATATGTTATATGTGTATGTGGGAGACTGGACACTGTCAGAGTCCCAAACTTCTGTCTATATGTTATATTTGTATGGGGGTAACTGGACACTGTCGGAGTCCCAACCTTCCGTTTATATGTGTATGGGTGTAAATGGACACTGTCAGAGTCCCAACCTTCTGTATATATGTTATATGTGTATGGGGATGACAGGATATTGTCAGAGTTCCAAACTTCCGTCTATATGTTATATGTGTATGGGGGTGACTGGACACTGTCAGAGTCCAACATTCCGTCTATATGTTATATGTGTATGGGGGTGACTGGACACTGTCAGAGTCCCAACCTTCCGTCTATATGTGTATGGGGTTGACTGGGCCCTGTCAGATTCCCAACCTTCCGTCTCTCTGTTATATGTGTACGCGGGTGTCTGGACACTGTCAGAGTCCCAACCTTCCGTCTATATGTTATATGTGTATGGGGGTGACTGGACACTGACAGAGTCCCAACCTTCTGTCTATATGTTATATGTGTATGGGGGAGATCGGACACTGTTAGAGTCCCAACCTTCCGTCTATATGTTATTTGTGTATGGGGATAACTGGACACTGTCAGAGTCCCAACCTTCTGTCTATATGTCATATGTGTATGGGGGTGACTGGACCCTGTCAGAGTCCTAACCTTCTGTCTATATGTTATATGTGTATGTGGGAGACTGGACACTGTCAGAGTCCCAAACTTCTGTCTATATGTTATATTTGTATGGGGGTAACTGGACACTGTTAGAGTCCCAACCTTCCGTCTATATGTTATTTGTGTATGGGGATAACTGGACACTGTCAGAGTCCCAACCTTCTGTCTATATGTCATATGTGTATGGGGGTGACTGGACCCTGTCAGAGTCCCAACATTCTGTCTATATGTGATATGTGTATGGGGGTGACTGGACAGTGTCGGAGTCCCAACCTTCCGTTTATATGTGTATGGGTGTAAATGGACACTGTCAGAGTCCCAACCTTCTGTATATATGTTATATGTGTATGGGGATGACAGGATATTGTCAGAGTTCCAAACTTCCGTCTATATGTTATATGTGTATGAGGGTGACTGGACACTGTCAGAGTCCCAACCTTCCGTCTATATGTTATATGTGTATGGGGGTGACGGGACACTGTCAGAGTCCCAACCTTCTGTTTATATGTTATATGTGTATGGGGGTGACTGGACACTGTCAGAGTCCCAACCTTCCGTCTATATGTGTATGGGGTTGACTGGGCCCTGTCAGAGTCCCAGCCTTCCATCTATATGTTATATATGTATGGGGGTGACTGGACACAGTCAGAGTCCCAACCTTCTTTCTATATGTTATATGTGTATGGGGGAGACTGGACACTGTCAGAGTCCCAACCTTCCGTCTCTCTGTTATATGTGTACGCGGGTGTCTGGACACTGTCAGAGTCCCAACCTTCCGTCTATATGTTATATGTGTATGGGGGTGACTGGACACTGTCAGAGTCCCAACCTTCTGTCTATATGTTATATGTGTATGGGGGAGACTGGAGAATGTCAGAGTCCCAAACTTCCGTCTATATGTTATATGTGTATGGGGGTGAGTGGACACTGTTAGAGCCCCAACCTTCTGTCTATATGTTATATGTGTATGGGGGAGACTGGACACTGTCAGAGTCCCAACCTTCCGTCTATATGTTACATGTGTATGGGGGTGACTGGACACTGTCAGAGTCCCAACCTTCCGTCTATATGTTATATGTGTATGGGGGTGACTGGACACAGACAGAGTCCCAACCTTCTGTCTATATGTTATATGTGTATGGGGGTGATTGAACCCTGTCAGAGTCCCAACCTTCCGTCTCTATGTTATATGTGTGTGGGGGTGACTGCACCCTGACAGAGTCCCTACCTTCTGTCTATATGTTATATGTGTATGGGGGTGACTGGACACTGTCAGAGTCCCAACATTCTGTCAATATGTTATATGTGTATGGGGGAGATTGGACACTGTCAGAGTCCCAACCTACCGTCTATATTTTATATGTGTATGGGGGTGACTGGACACTGTCGGAGTCCCAACCTTCCGTCTATATGTTATATGTGTATGGGGGTGACTGGACACTGCCAGAGTCCCTACCTTCTGTCTATATGTGTATGGGGGAGACTGGACACTGTCAGAGTCCCAACCTTCCGTCTCTATGTTATATGTGTATGCGGGTGACAGGACACTGTCAGAGTCCCAACCTTCCGTCTATATGTGTATGGGTGTAAATGGACACTGTCAGAGTCCCAACCTTCTGTATATATATTATATGTGTATGGGGATGACAGGATATTGTCAGAGTTCCAAACTTCCGTCTATATGTTATATGTGTATGAGGGTGACTGGACACTGTCAGAGTCCCAACCTTCCGTCTATATGTTATATGTGTATGGGGGTGACGGGACACTGTCAGAGTCCCAACCTTCTGTTTATATGTTATATGTGTATGGGGGTGACTGGACACTGTCAGAGTCCCAACCTTCCGTCTATATGTGTATGGGGTTGACTGGGCCCTGTCAGAGTCCCAGCCTTCCATCTATATGTTATATATGTATGGGGGTGACTGGACACAGTCAGAGTCCCAACCTTCTGTCTATATGTTATATGTGTATGGGGGAGACTGGACACTGTCAGAGTCCCAACCTTCCGTCCCTCTGTTATATGTGTACGCGGGTGTCTGGACACTGTCAGAGTCCCAACCTTCCGTCTATATGTTATATGTGTATGGGGGTGACTGGACACTGTCAGAGTCCCAACCTTCTGTCTATATGTTATATGTGTATGGGGGAGACTGGACACTGTCAGAGTCCCAAACTTCCGTCTATATGTTATATGTGTATGGGGGTGAGTGGACACTGTTAGAGCCCCAACCTTCTGTCTATATGTTATATGTGTATGGGGGAGACTGGACACTGTCAGAGTCCCAACCTTCCGTCTATATGTTACATGTGTATGGGGGTGACTGGACACTGTCAGAGTCCCAACCTTCCGTCTATATGTTATATGTGTATGGGGGTGACTGGACACAGACAGAGTCCCAACCTTCTGTCTATATGTTATATGTGTATGGGGGTGATTGAACCCTGTCAGAGTCCCAACCTTCCGTCTCTATGTTATATGTGTGTGGGGGTGACTGCACCCTGACAGAGTCCCTACCTTCTGTCTATATGTTATATGTGTATGGGGGTGACTGGACACTGTCAGAGTCCCAACATTCTGTCAATATGTTATATGTGTATGGGGGAGACTGGACACTGTCAGAGTCCCAACCTACCGTCTATATTTTATATGTGTATGGGGGTGACTGGACACTGTCGGAGTCCCAACCTTCCGTCTATATGTTATATGTGCATGGGGGTGACTGGACACTGTCAGAGTCCCTACCTTCTGTCTATATGTGTATGGGGGAGACTGGAAACTGTCAGAGTCCCAACCTTCTGTCTATATGTGTATGGGGGTGACTGGACACTGTCAGATTCCCAACCTTCTGTCTATATGTTATATGTGTATTGTGGAGACTGGACACTGTCAGAGTCCCAACCTTCCGTCTCTATGTTATATGTGTATGCGGGTGACAGGACACTGTCAGAGTCCCAACCTTCCGTCTCTATGTTATATGTGTATGGGGGTAACTGGACACTGTCATAGTCCCAACCTTCTGTTTATATGTTATATGTGTATGGGTGTGACTGGACACTGTCAGCGTCCCAACCTTCTGTCTACATGTTATATGTGTACACTGTCAGAGTCCCAAACTTCCGTCTATATGTTATATGTGTATGGGGGTGACTGGACACTGTCAGAGTCCCAACCTTCTGTATATATGTTATCTGTGTATGGGGGAGACTGGACACTGTCAAAGTCCCAACCTTCCGTCTATATTTTATATGTGTATGGGGGTGACTGGACACTGTCGGAGTCCCAACCTTCCGTCTATATGTTATATTGGTATGGGGGTGACTGGACACAGTCAGAGTCCCAACCTTCTGTCTATATGTGTATGGGGGTGACGGGACACTGTCAGAGTCCCAACCTTCTGTCTATATGTTATATGTGTATGGGGGAGATTGGACACTGTCTGAGTCCAACCTTCCGTCTATATGTTATATGTGTATGGGGGTGACTGGACACTGTCAGAGTCCCAACCTTCCGTCTATATGTGTATGGGGTTGACTGGGCCCTGTCAGAGTCCCAGCCTTCCATCTATATGTTATATATGTATGGGGGTGACTGGACACAGTCAGAGTCCCAACCTTCTGTCTATATGTGTATGGGGGAGACTGGACACTGTCAGAGTCCCAACCTTCTGTCTATATGTTATATGTGTATGTGGGAGACTGGACACTGTCAGAGTCCCAAACTTCTGTCTATGTGTTATATTTGTATGGGGGTAACTGGACACTGTCGGAGTCCCAACCTTCCGTTTATATGTGTATGGGTGTAAATGGACACTGTCAGAGTCCCAACCTTCTGTATATATGTTATATGTGTATGGGGATGACAGGATATTGACAGAGTTCCAAACTTCCGTCTATATGTTATATGTGTATGGGGGTGACTGGACACTGTCAGAGTCCAACATTCCGTCTATATGTTATATGTGTATGGGGGTGACTGGACACTGTCAGAGTCCCAACCTTCCGTCTATATGTGTATGGGGTTGACTGGGCCCTGTCAGATTCCCAACCTTCCGTCTCTCTGTTATATGTGTACGCGGGTGTCTGGACACTGTCAGAGTCCCAACCTTCCGTCTATATGTTATATGTGTATGGGGGTGACTGGACACTGACAGAGTCCCAACCTTCTGTCTATATGTTATATGTGTATGGGGGAGACCGGACACTGTTAGAGTCCCAACCTTCCGTCTATATGTTATTTGTGTATGGGGATAACTGGACACTGTCAGAGTCCCAACCTTCTGTCTATATGTCATATGTGTATGGGGGTGACTGGACCCTGTCAGAGTCCCAACCTTCTGTCTATATGTTATATGTGTATGTGGGAGACTGGACACTGTCAGAGTCCCAAACTTCTGTCTATATGTTATATTTGTATGGGGGTAACTGGACACTGTTAGAGTCCCAACCTTCCGTCTATATGTTATTTGTGTATGGGGATAACTGGACACTGTCAGAGTCCCAACCTTCTGTCTATATGTCATATGTGTATGGGGGTGACTGGACCCTGTCAGAGTCCCAACATTCTGTCTATATGTGATATGTGTATGGGGGTGACTGGACAGTGTCGGAGTCCCAACCTTCCGTTTATATGTGTATGGGTGTAAATGGACACTGTCAGAGTCCCAACCTTCTGTATATATGTTATATGTGTATGGGGATGACAGGATATTGTCAGAGTTCCAAACTTCCGTCTATATGTTATATGTGTATGAGGGTGACTGGACACTGTCAGAGTCCCAACCTTCCGTCTATATGTTATATGTGTATGGGGGTGACGGGACACTGTCAGAGTCCCAACCTTCTGTTTATATGTTATATGTGTATGGGGGTGACTGGACACTGTCAGAGTCCCAACCTTCCGTCTATATGTGTATGGGGTTGACTGGGCCCTGTCAGAGTCCCAGCCTTCCATCTATATGTTATATATGTATGGGGGTGACTGGACACAGTCAGAGTCCCAACCTTCTTTCTATATGTTATATGTGTATGGGGGAGACTGGACACTGTCAGAGTCCCAACCTTCCGTCTCTCTGTTATATGTGTACGCGGGTGTCTGGACACTGTCAGAGTCCCAACCTTCCGTCTATATGTTATATGTGTATGGGGGTGACTGGACACTGTCAGAGTCCCAACCTTCTGTCTATATGTTATATGTGTATGGGGGAGACTGGAGAATGTCAGAGTCCCAAACTTCCGTCTATATGTTATATGTGTATGGGGGTGAGTGGACACTGTTAGAGCCCCAACCTTCTGTCTATATGTTATATGTGTATGGGGGAGACTGGACACTGTCAGAGTCCCAACCTTCCGTCTATATGTTACATGTGTATGGGGGTGACTGGACACTGTCAGAGTCCCAACCTTCCGTCTATATGTTATATGTGTATGGGGGTGACTGGACACAGACAGAGTCCCAACCTTCTGTCTATATGTTATATGTGTATGGGGGTGATTGAACCCTGTCAGAGTCCCAACCTTCCGTCTCTATGTTATATGTGTGTGGGGGTGACTGCACCCTGACAGAGTCCCTACCTTCTGTCTATATGTTATATGTGTATGGGGGTGACTGGACACTGTCAGAGTCCCAACATTCTGTCAATATGTTATATGTGTATGGGGGAGACTGGACACTGTCAGAGTCCCAACCTACCGTCTATATTTTATATGTGTATGGGGGTGACTGGACACTGTCGGAGTCCCAACCTTCCGTCTATATGTTATATGTGTATGGGGGTGACTCGACACTGTCAGAGTCCCAACCTTCTGTCTATATATGTATGGGGGAGACTGGACACTGTCAGAGTCCCAACCTTCTGTCTATATGTTATATGTGTATGGGGGAGACTGGACACTGTCAGAGTCCCAACCTTCCGTCTCTATGTTATATGTGTATGCGGGTGACAGGACACTGTCAGAGTCCCAACCTTCCGTCTCTATGTTATATGTGTATGGGGGTAACTGGACACTGTCATAGTCCCAACCTTCTGTTTATATGTTATATGTGTATGGGGGTGACTGGACACTGTCAGCGTCCCAACCTTCTGTCTACATGTTATATATGTACACTGTCAGAGTCCCAAACTTCCGTCTATATGTTATATGTGTATGGGGGTGACTGGACACTGTCAGAGTCCCAACCTTCTGTATATATGTTATCTGTGTATGGGGGAGACTGGACACTGTCAAAGTCCCAACCTTCCGTCTATATTTTATATGTGTATGGGGGTGACTGGACACTGTCAGAGTCCCAACCTTCCGTCTATATGTTATATGTGTATGGGGGTGACTGGACACTGACAGAGTCCCAACCTTCTATCTATATGTTATATGTGTATGGGGGTGATTGAACCCTGTCAGAGTCCCAATCTTCCGTCTCTATGTTATATGTGTTTGGGGGTGACTGGACCCTGTCAGAGTCCCTAACTTCTGTCTATATGTTATATGTGTAAGGGGGTGACTGGACACTGTCAGAGTCCCAACCTTCTGTCTATATGTTATATGTGTATGGGGGAGACTGGACACTGTCAGAGTCCCAACCTTCTGTATATATGTTATCTGTGTATGGGGGAGACTGGACACTGTCAAAGTCCCAACCTTCCGTCTATATTTTATATGTGTATGGGGGTGACTGGACACTGTCGGAGTCCCAACCTTCCGTCTATATGTTATATTGGTATGGGGGTGACTGGACACAGTCAGAGTCCCAACCTTCTGTCTATATGTGTATGGGGGAGACTGGACACTGTCAGAGTCCCAACCTTCTGTCTATATGTTATATGTGTATGGGGGTGACTGGACCCTGTCAGAGTCCCAACCTTCTGTCTATATGTTATATGTGTATGGGGGTGACTGGACACTGTCAGAGTCCCAACCTTCTGTCTAAATGTTATATGTGTATGGGGATAACTGGACACTGTCAGAGTCCCAACCTTCTGTCTATATGTGTATGGGGGAGACTGGACACTGTCAGAGTCCCAACCTTCTGTCTATATGTTATATGTGTATGTGGGAGACTGGACACTGTCAGAGTCCCAAACTTCTCTCTATATGTTATATTTGTATGGGGGTAACTGGACACTGTCAGAGTCCCAACCTTCCGTCAATATGTTATTTGTGTATGGGGTTAACTGGACACTGCCAGAGTCCCAACCTTCTGTCTATATGTTATATGGGTATGGGGGTGACTGGACCCTGCCAGAGTCCCAACATTCTGTCTATATGTGATATGTGTATGGGGGTGACTGGACACTGTCGGAGTCGCAACCTTCCGTCTATATGTGTATGGGTGTAACTGGACACTGTCAGAGTCCCAACCTTCTGTATATATGTGATATGTGTATGGGTGTAACTGGACACTGTCAGAGTCCCAACCTTCTGTTTATATGTTATATGTGTATGGGGATGACAGGATATTGTCAGAGTCCCAACCTTCTGTCTATATGTTATATGT
>CM034534.1:48903490-49054878 GCA_020002185.1 Paraescarpia echinospica | reverse complement strand
ATGCTTTCACTTTGTTGATAACGTCCACAACCAAACCCTCTACTGCTTTCACTCTGTTGTCCACGTCCACAACCAAACCCACTACTGCTTTCACTCTGTTGATAACGTACACAACTAAACCCACTAATGCTTTCACTCTGTTTTCCCCGTCCACAGCCAAACCCACTACTGCTTTCACTCTGTTGATCACGTCCACAACCAAACCCACTACTGCTTTCACTCTGTTGTCCACATCCACAACCAAACCCACTACTGCTTTCACTCTGTTGATAACGTCCACAACCAAACCCACTAATGCTTTCACTTTGTTGATAAAGTCCACAACCACACCCACTAGTGCTTTCACTCTGTTGTCCACAACCAAACCTACTACTGTTTTCACTTTGTTGATAGCGTCCACAACCAAACCCACTAATGCTTTCACTCTGTTGATAACGTCCACAACCAAACCCACTAATGTTTTCACTCTGTTTTCCACGTCCACAACCAAACCCACTACTGCTTTCACTCTGTTGATAACGTCCACAACCAAACCCACTAATGCTTTCACTCTGTTGATAACGTCCACAACCAAACCGACTAATGCTTTCACTCTGTTGTCCACGTCCACAACCAAACCCACTACTGCTTTCACTCTGTTGATAACGTCCACAACCAAACCCACTAATACTTTCACTTTGTTGATAAAGTCCACAACCAAACACACTACTGTTTTCACTCTGTTGTCCACGTCCACAACCAAACCCACTACTGCATTCACTCAGTTGATAACGTACACAACCAAACCCACTAATGCTTTCACTCTGTTTTCCCCGTCCACAGCCAAACCCACTACTACTTTAAATCTGTTGTCCACAACCAAACCCACTACTGTTTTCACTTTGTTGATAACGTCCACTACCAAACCCACTAATGCGTTCACTCTGTTGATAACGTCCACAACCTAACCCACTACTGCCTTCACTCTGTTGTCCACAACGAAACCCACTACTGCTTTCACTCTGTTGTCCACAACCATACCCAGTACTGCTTTCTCTCTGTTGTCCTCAACCAAACCTACTACTGCTTTCACTCTGTTGTCCACAACCAAACCCACTACTTCTTTCACTCTGTTGTCCACAACCAAACCCACTACTGCTTTCACTCTGTTGTCCACGTCCACAACCAAACCCACTACTGCTTTCACTCTGTTGATAACGTCCACAACCAAACCCACTAATGCTTTCACTCTATTTTCCACGTCCACAGCCAAACCCACTACTGCTTTAACTATGTTGTCCACAACCAAACCCACTACTGCTTTCACACTGTTTTCCCCGTCTACAGCCAAACCCACTACTGCTTTAACTCTGTTGTGCACAACCAAACCCACTATTGCTTTTACTCTGTTGTCCACATCCACAACCAAACCCACTACTGCTTTCACTCTGTTGATAACGTCCACAACCAAACCCACTAATGCTTTCACTTTGTTGATAAAGTCCACAACCACACCCACTAGTGCTTTTACTCTGTTGATAACGTACACAACCAAATCCACTAAGTTTTCCCCGTCCACAGCCAAACCCACTACTGCTTTAACTCTGTTGTCCACAACCAAACCCACTACTGTTTTCACTTTGTTGATAACGTCCACAACCAAACCCACTAATGCTTTCACTCTGTTGATAACGTCCACAACCAAACCCACTAATGTTTTCACTTTGTTTTCCACGTCCACAACCAAGCCCACTACTGCTTTCACTCTGTTGATAACGTCCACAACCAAACCCACTAATGCTTTCACTCTGTTGATAACGTCCACAACCAAACCGACTAATGCTTTCACTCTGTTGTCCACGTCCACAACCAAACCCACTACTGCTTTCACTCTGTTTTCCACAACCAAACATACTACTGCGTCCAATCTGTTTTCCACACCCAAACATACACTGCTTCCACTCTGTTGTCCACAACCAAACCCACTACTCCTTTCACTCTGTTGTCCACAACCAAACATACTACTGCTTCCACTCTGTTTTCCACAACCAAACATACTACTGCTTCCACTCTGTTTTACACAACCAAACCTACTACTGCTTCCACTCTGTTGTCCACAACCAAACATACTACTGCTTCCACTCTGTTGTCCACAACCAAACATACTACTGCTTTCACTCTGTTGTCCACAAACAAACCCACTACTGCTTTCACTCTGTTGTCCACAACCAAACCCACTACTGCTTTCTCTCTGTTGTCCTCAAACAAACCCACTACTTCTTTCACTCTGTTGTCCACAACCAAACCCACTACTTCTTTCACTCTGTTGTCCACAACCAAACCCACTACTGCTTTCACTCTTTTGACAACGTCCACAACCAAACCCACTACTGCTTTCACTCTGTTGTCCACGTCCACAACCAAACCCACTTCTGCTTTCAGTCTGTTGTCCACGTCCACAACCAAACCCGCTACTGCTTTCACTCTGTTGTCCACAACCAAACCCACTACTGCTTTCACTCGGTTGTCCCCGTCCACAACCAAACCTACTACTGCCTTCACTCTGTTTTCCACAACCAAACCCACTACTGCTTTCATTCTGTTGTCCACAACCAAACATACTAATGCTTTCAATCTGTTTTTAACAACCAAACATACTACTGTTTCACTCTGTTGTCCATGTCCACAACCAAACCCAATACTGCTTCCACTCTGTTGTCCACAACCAAACATACTACTGCTTACACTCTGTTGTCCACAACTAATCATACTACTGCTTTCACTCTGTTTTCAACAATCAAACATACTGCTGCTTCCACTCTGTTTTCCATAACCAAACACACTACTGCATCCACTACGTTATCCACAACCAAACATACTACTGCTTCCATTCTGTTTTGAACAACCAAACATACTACTGCTTCCACTCTATTTTCAACAACCAAACATACTACTGCTTCCACTCTGTTGTCCACAACCAAACCCACTACTGCTTTCACTCTGTTTTCCACAACCAAACATAAAACTGCTTCCACTCTGTTTTCAACAACCAAACATACTACTGCTTCCACTCTGTTGTCCACAACCAAACCCACTACTGCTTTCACTCTGTTTTCCACAACCAAACATACTACTGCGTCCACTCTGTTTTCCACACCCAAACATACACTGCTTCCACTCTGTTGTCCACAACCAAACCCACTACTCGTTTCACTCTGTTGTCCACAACCAAATATACTGCTGCTTCCACTCTGTTTTCCACAACCAAACATATTACTGCTTTCACTCTGTTTTCCACAACCAAACATACTACTGCTTCCACTCTGTTTTCCACAACCAAACCTACTACTGCTTCCACTCTGTTGTCCACAACCAAACATACTACTGCTTCCACTCTGTTGTCCACAACCAAACATACTACTGCTTTCACTCTGTTGTCCACAACCAAACATACTACTGCTTTCACTCTGTTTTCATGAACTAAACATACTACTGCTTCCACTCTGTTGTTCACAACCAAACATACTACTGCTTCCTCTCTGTTGTCCACAATCAAACCCACTACTGCTTTCACTCTGTTTTCCACAACCAATCATACTACTGCTTCTACTCTGTTTTCCACAACCAAACATACTGCTGCTTCCATTCTGTTGTCCACAACCAAACATACAACTGCTTCCACTCTGTTTTCCACAACCAAATATACTACTACTTCCACTCTGTTGTCCACAATTGTCACATCTTAAACCTGTAAAGCTTCTTTCGTGAACCATTGTTTAGTCCCTACAAGTGTCATATATAAATTGTTTCTATACAGTGGGAGTACGGATACATGTGTGACTACAAATTGCCACTTGCACTTGTTAAGTGTTGGAAGCCACACGTGTCACATCGGTTTGTGATCATTATGAAAACAGACATGTGTCTTCAAAGCATCGCTACGTGAAAATGGTCCATCACATGTATCACATTTGTAGGGTTTCGCCCGCGTATTAATAAGGGTATGCTTCTTCAAATTACTATTTTGTGAGAACTGTGCGCCACAGGTATCACATATGTACGGTTTCTCCCCTGTATGAATACGGATATACTTCTTGAAACTAGTACTTATTGGAAATATTGCACCACAGGTATCACATGTGTAGGGTCTCTCGCAAGTGTGGATACGGACATGGACCTTCAAACTACTATTTTGTGAGGATTGTGCGTCATAAGTTTCACATTTGTAGGGTTTCTCCCCTGGATAAACACGGGTATGATTCTTAAAACTAGAACTTTCTGAGAACTGTGCACCACATACATTACATTTGTGGGATTTCTCCCCCATATGAATACGGGTATGCTTCTTCAAACTAGAACTTACTGAGAATTGTGCACCACAGGCAATACATTTGTAGGGTTTTCCCCAATATGAATACAGGCATGAACCTTTAAATGAGAGCTTCGTGAGAATCGTACACCACAGGTATCACGTATGTATTGTTTCTCCCCAGTGTGGATACGGGCATGCTTCTTTAAATAAACAATTTGTGAGAATGTCACACCACAATTATCACATACGTAGGTTTTTTTTCCAGCGTGGGCACGGAAGTGTGTCTTCAAAGCACCAATATTTGAAAATAGTGCATCACATGTATCACTTTTGTAGGGTTTCTCCCCGGTGTGGGTGCGGACATGTAACTTCAAACTAGTACTACGTGTACATTTTGCCCCACAGATGTCACATTTGAAGGGTTTCTCACCAGTGTGGGTACGGACATGCATCTTCAATTGCCCCCGTGTTGAGAAACTGTGCCGCACAGGTATCACACTTGCAGGGTTTCTCCCCAGTGTGGGTGCGGACATGTAACTTCAAACTAGTACTATGTGTAAATTTTGCCCCACAGGTGTCACATTTGTAGGGTTTTTCCCCAGTGTGGGTAAGGACATGTACCTTCAAATTATCACTGTAAGCAAACTTTGCCCCACAGGTGTCAGATTTATAGGGTTTCTCCCCAGTGTGGGTACATACATGTGCCTTCAAACCACTACTTTGAATAAAGTTTGCCCCACAGGTGTCACATTTGTATGGTTTCTCCCCGGTCTGGATACGGACATGAGTCTTCAATTGCCCACGTGTTGAGAACTGAGCCGCACATTTATCACACTCGCAGGGTTTCTCCCCAGTGTGGGTAAGGACACGTGCCTTCAAATTACCAATACGAGCAAACGTTGCCCCACATATGTCACATTTGTAGGGTTTCTCCCCAGTGTGGATACGAACATTTTTTTTAAATCATCGCTTTGTGAGAACTGTGCACTACAAGTGTCACAGTTAAATCTTTTCGCAACGGTACCCGTGTTCGTATTCAAATACATATTGGAACTATTTATGTCTCTACCTGTTTTCCACACATCACGTGTTCTATGGTTTATTACTTGTATCTTCAAAGCACTTCTGCATGTAGATATGTTTGATCACTAGTGTGAGTGCATGTATGTATTAGTAAATTGTAACGCCATGTGTATCATATTTCGGGGTTTCCACAATTCTGAGTGTTTACGTAAAGTTTCAAAACACCATCCAATTAATGTGTCGCATTTAAAGGTGTGTCACATGTGTCAGTGTGCATGTGTAGCTTTAATGTGCTCCCCTGAGAAGTATGTCTTCAACATGTGTCTCATTGAGAAGGTTTCTCAACTGCCTGAGAAAGCAAATGAACCTTTATATTTGCTGCACAACTGTCATATTTGAATGGTTCCCCGCCAGATCGAGGGAGTTGGTCTCTTTAAACATAAATATTATCCGACCATTGACTCAGTCACGTTTACTGTTGTTTCTGAAGACAAATATGTTGACATTCAGTGACGTGGCTCGACATCCTACGTCGTTTTGGTGCACACAACTTGACGGTTGTTGTTGTCAATGTGCGCAAGTTTGTGCACCGTTGTCAATGACTTGTTGACTTTTTTTACAAACAGTGTTCTGAAACAACATATAAGTAATTAGTAATCGAGGCAAAATCAGTTATACCATCAGACGTTTGAAAGCGTCTATTTAAATTCAACAGAAAATCCCACGTGCACATAGTATTAAATTAACCATTCACTTGCATTATCAAAACTCTGTTTCTTTAACAACAGTTGTCTTAGAAATGCACAAAATATGCTTCTGATGTACATAAAGTAAAGTAGTATAGTTTATACAATATTAATACATTAAGCCTCTACAAAAAATAGTTATCTAGCGTATAAAAAAAATTAATATGTTGCAAAAAATAATAATAAATTTGATTATTTTTTTATTTATAACTGTTTGTATAATTTTCATAGTAATAATTATTGTAATTGTTTTTATGGTTGTCATATTATTTAAATATATTTCACTGCTCTTTTAGGTAGGTTGGAATTATGCGGGTATTTATGATTCTGCTTTTCATTATGGTAATACAAATAAGGGGCTTTGTTATTCATTTGTATATATACTTTGTGATTAAGCAATGGCATCAGGGGAAACGTAATGACAGTGAAAGGTTTGTGTACTCTCTGCAAATTCGTCATCCCTGAAAAGGCTTGAATACACCATTAGTCAGGTATATAGGTATTACCAGATTTTGTTGATTATGTCCTCAACATAATCAACAAGAAGATGCAGATGTCACCTCCACTTGCCAAATATGGTATCGAATGAAGCCATCGATTAGGTGTTAAATGCGATACTGGGTACCGCGTGATTATAGTGCGATTCAAGACGGTGCGAGTACGGGACAACGTCTTCCGCAGTCGTACAAAGCTGAAGGACTTCAACTCAAACAATCGAAATACTCAGGTCTTTGTTAACGAAGACCTAACGAAGCGCAGGTCTACGTTGGCTTATGAGTGTAGAAAGCTAATAAACCAAAATAAGATCACCGACTGCTGGACGTCGAACGCCAAGGTAATGATCAAAGACTCGAACGATAGCTTTAGTAAGTACCCATTGCCACATGGCATTGGTCCTATGGGGTTAGAAGTTTAAGCAACTATGTTTGTCCTGCTGATACAATGTATACTGGCACATAATTAGCTGACATTACTGTTTTTTTCTTTTTCGCTGTTGTGAATATCGATGTTGGTCACACCATGGTATTATGCTTTACTATAATACTGTTTTTTTCTCATTAATAATATGCATCATATGCTATCGGAGATCATTATATCATTATTATGCTCCTTAGCCAAATTGATGCAATTTTCTCTTTACCGCCGTTAAGAATTTGATGTTGGTCACACCATGGTATTAAGTATTACACTTTTTCTGTCTTCTTCTCATTAATAATATGTATCGTATGCTATCAAATATCATTATCTCATTAATATGTTGTTTAAGACTTTACTACATTAATGCAATTTTGTGTTACCGCTGTTGTGATTTCGATGTTGGCTACACCAAGGTATTATATTTTACCCTATTATTTTGTCTTCTCTCATTAATAATATGTATCATATGCAATCGGAGATCATTATTTCATTATTATGCTGTTTAACTAACTTAATTAAGGTTTAATCCACGCTAATAATTTAACACAGTACTAATCATGACATTATGTTTATTGTTCTTCTATTATTATTATTAATATTATCACACATGATTAGCTATGATGTTACTGCTTTATTTTTTACTGTGAATATTGATGTTGATCACACCTTGGTATTATGTTTCACTCTAACACTATTTGTTCTCATCTCACTATTTTGCTGTTTAACTAAATTATGCAATTTCGTTTTAACGCTGTTGTGAATTTGATGTTGGTCACACCATGGTATTATCTTTTACTACTGTCTTTTTCATCATTAATAATACGTACCATATGCCATCGGAGATCATTATCTCATTAATATGCTGTTTAACTTACTTAATTAATGTTAAATTGAATTAATCATGACATTATGTTTTTTTCTTATATTATTACTATTATAAGCTAATATTAGAAGCAATACTTAATCAATACGTTGCCCCTTTCCCTAGCTTACACCTGTACTCGTGACATTTGTTCTATTACATGTATATGTTTTCGTTTGTTTTATAACTACATATACAACTACGGTGAATGTCATAATGACATGCTGCACAGAATGTGCCAAGCTATCACTTATTCTACACTACAGTTTCTTTGACTTGACTTTTTCTGTTGCTTCTGCTAGTAAAGACGACGGACTGGGGGATTGGATGAACATGCGATACTCATTTATATTGATAAATAAACGATGATATTAGAATTGACCGGATCCAAACAAATAAAAATTTTGATTTTAGAACGTTGTACAATTATATTAATCATTACGAAGGTGACATATATCATGACTCTCCTTTTTCTATAAATACAAATGATTGCAAATACTTCACCCCAATTGAATGTTCCAATGCTTTCCACTGTGATAATATATCTTTATCGATGTTCTGTATAAATTGTCGCAGTTTAGAGGCACTCTGGGATTCCATGCAAGAAGTACTTTTTAAATTATTTTCAAATGGCCTCAAATTTGATGTAATTGGTTTAACAGAAATATTTAGGTGGGTACCACAGTTTACTTTTTAATACAAGACTACACAATGATGATGGTCACGGTGGAGTTGGAATATATATAAAAGAAAGCTTGACTTACTTTAAACGTGATGATCTTTCCATATTTATACTATTTATAAGCAATATTATAGAAATCGAGGATAACATTTCAAATGAAAATAAAACTGCTTATTTAATGGGTGATTATAACATTAATTTGCTAAACATTGTCACCCATCAAAAAACCAACGACTTCATAGATAACACAATATCCCAAGGATTTATTCCGCATATATACAAACCAACAAGAATAACATCATATTCGGCAACACTTATAGATCACTTATATTCAAATCATACTCATCCTAGTTATCAATCGGGGAATATTTCATATAATATATGGTACACCTCGGCCACAAAGATCAATATATAAGCAGGTCCGATAGTTGACCCCAACAAATATTTTATCATTTAGAAATCTATTGGCTAAGGCTGATTACTCAACTGTATTATTCACTGCCAATGCGAATGAAGCTTACGATAATTTTATTATAATATACAAATCACTTTTCGAAATATCTTGTTCCATTAAATATGTTAAAGTTAAGAAAAAATACATTAAACGTGAACCTTGGATGACATCAGGCATATTGACTTCTTCGCAAAATAAAACAAAGTTATTCCGAAAGAAATTAAACAGATCTAATCCAGAAATTATCAATAAATATAGAGAATATTGTCGAGTTTTGAATAAGATTAAAAGAGAAGCAAAAAGTACTTATTACACAGACATGCTGGAAGAACGTAAGCACAATATCAAAGAAACAGGGGATGTGCTACAACAGGCAATACATAAACATAAATAATTATCTAAATTACCTGAAACCTTCATCATAAACGGACAAGAAAATTCCAATTTAAACAAAATTGCAGAATAATTTAATACTTTTGTTGTTAGAATAGGGAAATCAATAAGCGCCTCAGTAGCTCTTCCTGTTAAGCAATTCGATACACACCTCTAAGGAAATTATCTGGTAATTTTTTTCATGCAAATCACACATACAACTGAAATTGAAACAATTGTTCAATAGTTTAAACCGAAATGTACCGAAGGATTCGACGGCTTATCCACTAAACTACTGCAAGCGACCATACCTGAAGTAGCCACTCCGCTTGAGCATATTATTAAATCAATCATTTGTTACGAGCACTGTTCCTGAAAACCTAAAAACCGCAAAAGTAATTCCTGTTTTCAAATCAGGTAACAACAACATTTTTTAATAATGTTTAATAATTATAGACCTATAAGTATTCTACATGCGATTTCTAAAATAATGAAAACAAATTATGCAATAGATTAATCATGTTTTTTAGAAAAAATATAACACTCTATATAAACATAGTATGGATTTCGTGCAAAACATTCTACTATTCACCCAATACTACATATGCTCAAAGATATTGCAGATGCAAACGAAAAAAACCAAACGACCCTACATTGGCTGTGTTTCTGGACCTTTCAAGGACATTTGATACAGTTAACCATTATATTTTACTGTACAAATTACATTTTTATGGAATTCGGGGAATAACTAATAAATGGTTTGCCAGGTATTTATGAATTCGAAAACAATATACTGAAATACGTAAATGTCAATCATCGCAAAAAAAATTATAAGTGAAGTACCCCAAGGTTCCACACTTGGACCAGTCTTATTCCTAATTTATATCAATGATACAACTAACTCTACGTCTTTGAATTTATTGTCTTTTGCGGATGACACAACTGTACACAAATCAGGTCCTCGTGTTGACACTTTAATAAACCAAGAATTGGTATATTTATACGATTGGCTTTGTGCCAATAAATTTTCCTTAAATATTAAAAAGACACATTTTTGCATATTCAGTCCACCAAATAGCAAATACGAGGTAAATAATTGTATTAAAATAAACACGGAAGTTATTAATCATGTCGGTAAACATAACAAAAACGAAACAGTGAAGTTCTGGGAATACATATTGATAAACATTTAACATGGAATAAACATATTAATTTAGTCAGTTCTAAAATATCTAGAGCAATTTTTGCAATTAATAGATTGAAAAATGTTCTTCCACATAATGCTTTGAAAACCCTCTATTTTACCTTAATTCAAAGTCATTTAACTTACGGTGTACATGTATGGGGAAATGGAAATACTGTAAGGAAGTTAGACATTTTACAAAAACGCGCTGTACGAATAATTTATAAAAAAAGATACAGAAGTCACACCGATCCTATTTTTAAATCTGAAAATATACTTAAATTAGGTGATATATACAGGTTTCACGTTTTACTATTTATGTTTGATTATCAACATAACACACAGCCTAAATCCTTTAAACCTTATATACCAAAAAAGAACTTAGCCACTAATATCATACTTACCAGACAATATAACTTCTTACATACACAGAAACCCAGAACACATTTTTCATTTAGATTACGTAAACATAATTTCATAAAAATGTGGAACAGTCTTGATTATAAGGTACAGAACACAAAATCTAGACCAAAATTCAAAGTTTTATTATGCGAACAATATATAGACTGCTAACTATGTACATTGCCTAAATTCCAGATGTGCGGAGTGCAGTTAGAAGTGTTTTATATCTACGTTGGATCCGGATAAATCTCATACAATTATTTTCTATAATATTTGTTTTATTAATATTCATTCCATATATACAGGTTTCACGTTTTACCCTCAGTCCGCTGTTACACGGTCATCGTTGTAATAATATAGTTTTCGTACACGTGTATATGTGTGTCGTAGTTTAAATTTATCCTTGTGGGGTCACAGGAAGACAGCATCTGTCACGCCATGTGACCCCATGCAACACAACATTACTTTTTTTAAACGATTGCTTTGTGTATTCGATTATGTTGCTGTTTGTTGTTGTTACAAAATAACATTTTATTTAATTAGATTTGAGGTAGTCACATCTCAAATGCTGGGGCCTGGAAGAATGAGAGTAAATAAAATGTTTTCAAATTTGAAAGTAAACAAAATGCGTTTTCAAATTGAGACAGATAATGAAGCCATTAAGGTGATGAAAACATATCCCATATAACTTGATACAAAGGTAAAAATAAGTGTAGGCCTACATAATCATCAACAGAGGAAAGTTGTCATGTGTCAATGTGAAGCTTGTTTAGCAATGAGTTGCATCTTCCCACATAAGGAAGCCATTAAGGGTAGCTTTAGAAATAACTACGGGCCATATCTTTGTGAAAACCCACCATAGCTTCATACAATTTAGGATTATATTAGGTGGGTGAAGGTTGTTGAACATGTAACAAAATCGGCTAATTTCCAGAATTGTTGCCATGGCGACAGATATTGATGTGCCTATGGATGATGATGTATGCCCCCAAGGGGAACATTATTCAAAATGGTAGCAAATGCCATCATACAATTTCAATAAGTTGTTTGTTGATATGTTACCTTGCGCAGCAAGGTGGTCTTGAGCTCTGACTTCAAGTGTTTTATGACCATAGTGAATATCGCTTTTCAGGTCAAGACTTTTTAAAATTCCCTAATTGGTTGATCCTTATTTATAAACCCTTAACAAATGACTGTCATGTGTGTGTAACATGTGCCCCTCTCAACTATGTATAAGCGTCAACTTTCTACGTCCTCTTGAGAGCAATCTTATCTGACCGCCCATTGTGTTATCTGCTAAAGGTGTAGAAAGATGTCACATTGTGCAGATGACTTGTGAAAGACCCAATATAACAATATACACAATATAACATTCATTAATATAGAGTATATAATACTACGTATATATATATATATTATAATAATTATTCCTTAAAATGATAATCGATGAGCCTATGTCATACGCATAGAACTGCCAAAACCGGCTGAATATAATATTTCTCCTAAATTTGGGAAGTCTATAGCCTTGTCACTGTCTTTATCTACGTCATTTCTGAAGACAGATTCTGAAAGCCTGGGTCCCATTTATTAAGCTTCAACGTGATCAAAATTGTTTGGCAAGGGTAGCCTCCTCGTTTTTCTATCTATCTGGAATATTAATAAATAAACAGGTAGCTTGCAGGATAATAATAACAACGATAAACTGGGCCCAGTACTTTGTGACCCTGTCTCCCAAGTAATCAGAAGCCAGGAAAGGCAAACAATATATTCGTATGTCGTCGATACACGATTAGTGACGACCTTATACTATATCATAATATGTTAAATTTGCGACCACCAACACGTGGGATTCTCAAAAATCTATATACGTATAACATTGTCCCAAATGCCAATATATATATATATATACACGCACGCACGCACGCACGCACGCACGCACGCACGCACACACACACACACGTCCTCTATTAACGTATCCTGTTATAAAATAATTTTACATGCACATACGGTTACGCACCTCATTATGTTTATTATAATTCAATGAAATGTTGTTTCTGAATATTGTCCCGATAGGGCATACTACTAGAAGATGATAGATCTATGTGTATAGTATTATATACTATACTTTAAAAGAGAAAAGGTGAACAGCATTCACCAACAAATCCTAAATTACTGAAGTTTTGCTTGTAACACACAACTTGTTTGGTAATCAAAAGCCCAACTAGTGTTTAACTTTTTAACAAATGGGCCAGCTATAGGCAGACGGCTGAAACAAAATACCCACCCCCAATTTATTAGGGTAATTATCCCATCCACTTCTCCACTCCAGGGCTGAAAAGCGCCCTCCTGGGAGAGAGCTAATTAAGACACTCATTGGTGTCAGGGGAATGGCAAAGCCAATAAACATACCTCTACAATCAGATATAGGACCAGAGCGAGTCGGGAAAGAATAAAGAAGTCATTCCACCAACTTGGGTAATGTCTACGGAGGGGACAGTCATGCAATAATAGTTTACCTCACAGGGCAACATCTCAAAATTTCAGTTATGTTGGAAGTACATTATTATTTAAACAGACACTACGGATTTCAACATTCAATTTACAACTTCAGTACACCTATAGAATTTTCAAATCAAGGTATAAATTGTTGCCTATGCATACGCCATATCACTGTTACTGATATCTACTATAAGTCTTGGCAATGTTTCACTATTTACAACAAAGTTTGGGATGTTTATAACCTTGAATCTTTTACAACAAATGTATAAACACATCTTTAACGAAGTATCGAGGCATCATAATTCAAGGTCATCTTAAGAAGCAGCTAGAAAATATTTTGGATTGAAAGATATGGAAGAGAGCGGATTCAGAAAGGGAAGAAGGACGACCGATGGAATGTTTGTATTTAAACAGATGGCAGAAAAATGGACATGTGAGGAAATACGGGTACTGATATTTGTGGCCATAAAGATTACTAACGACACAAGTCTGAGAGAGATATGGTGCCGGCAACGATGATACTAATATGAGGGGCAGAATTGGATGCCAAGGTACAAAGAATGAAACAAAGAGTAGTAGTGGTCCTAAGATGTCGGATGAGTTTAACGACAACGTCGGTTTGAGGAAAATAGGTGCACCCAATCCATAACTGTCCATCGTGACGATGAAGAAAATCAAACGGGATCGGAGAGAAACAGATGAGTTGGACATCGATCATGTTGGTGGGAAGATATAAAGCAAAGGATGAATAGTCTTATGTTACGTTATATAGAAGCGGACGAATTCTGGGAAATAATTCTGAAATGAGATGAGCGAAACATCAATATAGGGCCTATTCATTGATGCATTATAAACTATATTGAATCATGTTTGTAACTTCCTACCTGGTGACTTCCGTGCGTTGTCCTAATAGCTGCAAACACGTACAAGTCCGGCCGTTGTGATCCGTCTGCGATATACCACTGGCATGCTTGCCTTGCCTGGCACCAGCTCGATTGGGCTTTTATTGGGGAGGCACCTCAACATTTAAAACAGGCTAGATCTACAAGCCGCACTGAACATGATTGGTCACCAACAAGGGACCCCGTGTATTGCCTGTCATTTTGGAACATTTTGTGGAGAAAGAGTGGATACGCTTAAGGGTGGTGACGTGTACATGAAAATCATATTTTGGACAAATTTATATAAATCTGGTTGTTTAAATTTTTCACGTCGGATACAAAGTACCAATTTGCCGTTTTTCGAAAAGAAATCTATAATTTCAAAAGTTTGTTTGTGGTGATCATAGTTATTGGGTTGTTTATGCCAGTTAGGCACCTCTTTCTAATGAATCTTTTTGTAATCATTCGGTAGGGTTTAAAACTCATACATGGGTGAGTTTTTTTAACATTGCACCAATTGCAAAAAACGGACGACATTGCATTCCATTGTTTGAGCCCAATCCATGGCGGATGTATTTTGAAATTTCCATTGTCTCGCTGAAGTTTTGAAGTTTGTGGACCTACATAATACTTCATATCAATACAATTATATTTTTGCTATTTTTTTAACATTACATATATACTTAAAGGGACAGTCGCACTTCGAGGCTTTTCGTTTTTATTGCAAAATCGTGTACAAATGCAGCTGCAGTGCAGCTAACTTCCATTTTAATAAAAGGCACGGTATTACGCGATGCACGAACGACGATAATTATACCCGTACCAGACAATCATTTTTTTGACTAGATGGGCGATGTTTGAGCTACGTATTTTACCACGTAATCTACTTCATATTCCACTCCCTTCCTATATTATACCGGGTTACCATTCTACCTAGCGTACGATTACGCCTTGGCCCTAGCCCCGGGCTAGCATCAAGCCATTCAGAATCAACGACAAGGAGTATGGACAGTGTCAGTGACGTTAATGTCCCGAGGCCGAGCCTGTGCCTGTGAACGACATGATGCCCGTAGGGGAGATTTTCTATATAAATGCAAATATCTAACGGCATCAAATATACTTCAAATTAAAAATATAATTTGTACGAAACCATGTTCACTTGGAACTCACTGACAATAAAACACGACGACGATGTAATGCCTGGTCACTGGTGATGCGAACTCAACTTGTCTCAAGTTGAAAAACTTACATGTCAAGTAGAACTTCCGCCAGTTTATGATCAGATTTCGGATTTAGGTCAGCCTTCATGTACCACGTGAGCATGCATTTCTGTCTCATTGGTAGTCGGATTTTAGCCACGCCTACAACGGCTTTCGAAAGCGACTCGCAGTCGATGTGTACAAAGTGATATGTGCACTTATCATTAACTTTTAATAAAACAAAATGGTTCATTAAAACATCTTTGGGCAGTCAGTACGACATAATGCGACTGTCCCTTTAAAAACGTGTTTTGTTTGGTATAAAGTTCAGTGAATGTGGTTGCCAACGCATTTGTCTTGTTTTGTATCTGTTGGTAGTTGTGACAGAGCAGGGCTATATCATCTGCGAAGTTCAGATCTTCCAGTTTCTTCCACAGCGTCCACTGAATGCCATTTCTTATCTGTTTCGTAGAAGTCTTTATGACCCAGTCTGTGGCCAGGAGGAATAGGAACGGCGACAGCAGGCATACTTGCCGCAATCCGCTCTTTACCTATAAGGTTAGGGTGAGCTATCCTCCGTGGAGGAGCCTGCTGGTCATCCATTTGCAGGAGTTCCTGATGAGGTTCACGAGTTTGGTAGGCACTACATAGTGTCTGAGGAGTTTCCAAAGGGTCTGTCTTCCCGCACTGTCGAAGTTCCCAGACTTATGGTAGTGCACAAAGTTGTTGTAGAACGGGAAGTTCCACTCTATTGACTGCTCCACGATGATTCGCAGTGTTGCAATCTGGTCCACACAGGATATGTTCTTCCTGAAGCCGGCTTGCTCCTCAAGTATGTTAGAGTCCAATACATATTTTATTCTGTTGAGAATGATCCTGTTGAAGACTTGACTTTAGTTACCGAGAGGAGTGTGATGCCTCTTTAGTTGGCACTGTTGCCGAGGTCGCCCTTCTTGGGCAGCTTGATGATGTAGCCCTCCTTCCATTCTGCTTCTGGATATTCTGGAAGAGTGGGTAGAGCATCTCCGCTGTTGTGTTTATAACTTCTCTCAAGGCTTCTGCTGAAATGTTGTCTGGGTCTGCTGCTTTTCCGTTTGTCTGCTCCTGGATTGCCCTCCTGATCTCTTCTCTGGTATGTTTGCTAGTGCCTATGGGGAGATCGGTTTCCGCAGGGGGGGGGGGCAGCAGGTGAGTTTGCAGGTGCTGGTCGGTTCAATAGTTCTACAAAGTGCTCGGCCCATCAGTTTAGTTGCTCGTCTGCTCTTGTGATGGGATTTCCATCTGGCATTCTGGCATGCCGTATTTACCGGACACTTTCCTTGTTGTGTCGTATAGTTTCATGTTGCCATTTCTTGCCGGTTCCTCTGCTTCTTCAGCAAGGTCGTCTATGTAGTACCGTTTGTCAGAATGTGCACGTCTTTTAACCTCCTTGTTTGCTTCTGCGTATTTTTCATGTGCTCTTCCTTTGGATGTTCGAGTGCGGCTGTTGTTCACAACTGCTTTCTTCTTCTTTCTCTCTCTGATCTTGTTCAAGGTGTCCACTGATATCCAGTCCTTCCTGTGTGTGTTCCTCGGTCCGAGCACAACTTGACACGTGGATGGATACTAACTTAACGCTGAGAGGGAAATAGTTTTATAAAGTTGGTGTTGTGACCGAAAAGACTCGAGTTCTAAAGTTGGTCTTACTCGTGGGAACAAAAAGTATACTAGGACCTGTCGCCCAAAGCTGTATGGGCTTTCTTGCTGGAGTGAACTTTGAATTTAGACATGCAAGTTGACTGAACGAAAGGGCTCGATAGATAAGGCATAGTAATTACTATTTTGTAGGTAGGCCTATTTGGGAGCTCGTTTTAAATGATACCCTTGAATCACTAAGACACAAACTCCAGATCGCAACTGACTTGGTATCTATTAAGCATTATTAATCAAACATTTAGAGCTAAACAAGCTAACACATTTTAGCTTTTATTCTTTACGTAACGCGCACCCGGACACCCCCACCCCTGCATCACGCTTTGTGACGCCGACCCGGAGATCTTCACCCCCACGAGTGGCGTAGGCTACATGGATGACCGCCACGGTGTCTCTGATTAATGACGTATTTGTCTTGTCATGTAGTAGACATTTTACTGTCAGCTACTTTCGATCGGGTTGCCGGAAACAATGTAATTCTGGTAGGTGTGTGTAGTAACAATTAGCCTGCTTGACAACCTTGTCCAAGAGTCTCTTGCCTAACACGTGAGGGATCAGCTTGTTCATGTCATGTCATCCATTAAAATTTATGAGGCGTCACACAAACAGAACTTGTCAAAATACGCATTTTTATTGTGAAAACAACACTCCGAAAACTGCTTTCTACATACATCTCAAGTGAATAATTTCTCATCAGTATAAGTATCCACATCCAAACATACAACTATATTAACTCTGTTGTACACAGGTGTCATTTTGTAAACGTGTAATGCCGGTTTGAATGTGCAAAAGTTTCATCCGTGAACCATTCTTTTAAAAAGCTGGGGCCCTTACACGTGTCATACTTGAATCGTTTCTTAACAGTGTGAGTACGCGTACATATGTGACTTCAAACTGCCACTTGCATTTGTTGAGAATTGGAAGCCACACGTGTCACATAGGTTTCTGATCATTATGAGAACTGACATGCGATTTCAAACCATTAATGTATGCAAACTGTGCCCCACAAATATCACATTTGTATGGTTTCTCCCCGGTGTGGATACGAACATGTGTCTTCAAATTACCGTTTTGTGTGAACTGTGCGCCACAGGTATCACATTTGTAGGGTTTCTCCCCAGTATGAATACGGGTGTGGTTCTTCAAATGATCAGTTCGTGAGAATCGTACACCACAAGTATCACATTTGTAGGGTTTCTCCCCAGTGTGGACACGGACATGCGTCTTCAAAGCACCACTATGTGAAAATTGTGCATCACATATATCACAGTTGTAGGGTTTCTCCCCGGTGTGGACACGGACATGGCCCTTCAAATGAACATTTTGTGAGAACTGTGCACCACAGGTATCACATTTGTAAGGTTTCTTTCCGGTGTGGATACGGACATGGACCTTCAAATAACTATTTTTTGAGAACTGTGCGCCACACGTATCACATTTGTAGGGTTTCTCTCCTGTATGGATCCGGACATGAGTCTTCAATTGTCCACTGTTTCTGAACTGTACGCCGCAAGTATCACATTTGTAGGGTTTCTCCCCAGTGTGGATACGGGTATGCGTCTTCAAAGGACTTGTTTGTGAGAATCGTACACCACAGGTATCACATTTGTAAGGTTTCTCCCCGGTGTGGATACGGATATGCACCTTCAAATTAGCATTTTCTGAGAACAGTGCACCACAGGTATGACATTTGTAGGGTTTCTCCCCAGTATGAATACGGGTATGGGTCTTCAAATGAGCAGTTCGTGAGAATCGTACACCACAGGTATCACATTTGTAGGGTTTCTCTCTGGTGTGGATACGGACATGGACCTTCAAATAACTATTTTGTGAGAACCGTGCGCCACAGGTATCACATTTGTAGGGTTTCTCCCCAGTATGAATACGGGTATGGTTCTTCAAATGAGCAGTTCGTGAGAATCTTACACCACAAGTATCACATTTGTAGGGTTTCTCCCCAGTGTGGATACGGGTATGCGTCTTCAAATGGCCTGTTTGTGAGAATCGTACACCACAGGTATCACATTTGTAAGGTTTCTCCCCGGTGTGGATACGGATATGCACCTTCAAATTAGCATTTTCTGAGAACAGTGCACCACAGGTATGACATTTGTAGGGTTTCTCCCCCGTATGAATACGGGTATGGTTCTTCAAATAAGCAGTTCGTGAGAATCGTACACCACAGGTATCACATTTGTAGGGTTTCTCTCTGGTGTGGATACGGACATGGACCTTCAAATAACTATTTTGTGAGAACTGTGCGCCACAGGTATCATATTTGTAGGGTTTCTCCCCAGTATGAATACGGGTATGGTTCTTCAAATGAGCAGTTCGTGAGAATCGTACACCACAAGTATCACATTTGTAGGGTTTCTCCCCAGTGTGGACACGGACATGCGTCTTCAAAGCACCACTATGTGAAAATTGTGCATCACATATATCACAGTTGTAGGGTTTCTCCCCGGTGTGGGTACGGACATGGCCCTTCAAATGAACATTTTGTGAGAATTGTGCACCACAGGTATCACATTTGTTAGGTTTCTCCCCGGTGTGGATACGGACATGTGTCTTCAAATGATTATTTTGTGAGAACTGTGCGCCAGAGGTATCACATCTGTAGGGTTTCTCCCCATTATGGATACGGATGTGATTCGTCAAATCGTCATTTTCTGAGAATTGTTCCCCACAGGTTTCACATTCGAGTAGTTTCTCACCAGAATGTTTGCATACACGTAGCACTAAGTCACCACTGCTTAAAAACCGTTTACCAGAAATGTCACATTTCAACCGTTCCTCAGCAGTACCCGTCTGCACATTCGCAGACATACTGAAACTATTTGTCTTTCTAACCTGTTTCTCCACACATCACATTTGCAGTGGTTACATTTGAAATACTGTGGTTTTTTTCTCAAAGTAAGTAACACTACGAGACGTCACATAATCTTGCGATGCGGGATAATAATACAAAATAGCACATAGAGGTAGTATTAAACTCTGGTGTATTTTAAAGAATGTGACAGCAAAGCACTATTGCATACAAACACATAAAAGTGAAAGGAAAATTACTATATATCGCAGTATCCAGTCCTTGTGACTGCTCAAGGTATTTTACACTTTAGACCCTGGCAGACCTATTCAATTGAACACTATCTCGACTTCTCCGGGAAGCACCCAGACTCGTTATGGCATGAAGACTATTCGTATACAAATAGCCACCACTGTCTATAGCCAGGTACTCATTCATACAGCTGAGTGAACTGAAGCAACGTAGTGTGAACAAACATATTTATGGTTCTACATAGCTGCACAGGATTCGAACCCGGGTTTTCTCGATTAAAAGTACGATGCTCTAGCCACTGTGCTACTGTGCTCCAAATGTGTTAAGTGTTATCGCTAATGTTCATCACATCTGACAAGTTTCTCACAAGTCTTAGTGTTTACGTATAGTTTCAAAACATAACATTGCTAAAACATCTTCCACAGTTGTCACATTGAATAGGTGTCTCACAAGTGTTTGTGCGCATACACGACCAGCTCTCAAGTGATACTCAGAAGAGAATGTCTTCCACGTCTGTCACATTGAGAAAGTTTCTAAACTGTCTTGGAAAGTAAATGGACCTTTCCATTTGGAGCACAACCGTCACACTTCAATAGTTCCCAGCCGCAGGAAGTTGTTGTCTCTACATAAACACAAATATTATCCCAAGAGTCACTCACTCACGTTTTCTTTTATTCCCGAAGGCCAACATGTTGACATTCAGTGAGTTGGCTAGACGTCCTACGTTGTGTTGGTGTAAACGCCTGGACAATTGTTGTTGTCAATGTGCGCGAGTCTTCGCAGCGTTGTCACTTTATTGTTGATACTTCTGTCACAAACAGTGGTCTGAAACAAAATGTAAGTAATTTTAATGGAGTCAAAGTCAGTGACACCACCAGACATTTGAAAGATAGTACCACTTGTATTATCAAAACATATTCGCATTTTTAACAACACTTGTGTTACAAATTCATAAAAACGTGCTTCTGATGTACAATAGTATATATATATATATATATGTAAGTAAGTGACACCACCAGACATAATTTGAAAGAGGTTTAGCTTAAATAACAGAGTGCAAAGAACGTTGTGGAAGAGTGGGAAAGGAGTATTGTGGAATGTATGGAACGGACTTTATAACGATATATCGGATCACTTGCCTATATTTTTTTTAATTGGTAAACGGAAATCACCCAAACCATTACACGAGCTGCTTCTCTTCAAACATAGGCCAGTTTCCGAAGCATCCATCCATCATATAACTTCCGCTCTTAAAGAAACTGATTGGACTCACTTACATCAGTTAGATTTAAATAATCGGTTACATTTAAATTCTGATATATGTTTCTGTATTGATTCAATATATAAATATAATAAATTTAATGATGATAATGTTAGCATAACATAAAAAATGGGCCAAGAGGCCCTGAAGTCTTTTGGACTAATACGTCGATATGTGACCCCGGCTGACCAAATGAGTGATAAGTCGGAAAAATTGTAACATTGTTTTCTTACATTCTTATAAAGGTTGGGTAGGGTGCTTTACACGGTTTCAAAAATGATGACTGCTATACAAATTTGCGAAGTTATGGAGCATTGAACATGGTAAGGGTCAACAAGTAAAAATGAAGAAAACGGCTGTTGAAGTTTTATATTATGTATGCAAATGGATTGCATGGAAATATTACATGCATGACATTCAAATGTGGCACACAGTATGTATGTTATGTTGCAATGATACACTGGAAGTACAAATGTGCTGCTACAAAGACTTAGCAAGTTATGCCATATTATGTCTTTATGTGTAAAACTAAGAGGACAGATTATTTGAGAGCAAAAGGTAGACTAAAGAAAATTAAAATGATGAAGCTAATGCAGAGTTAGGAGAATTGGCTAGTGGGTGTATAAATGCTTTATAAAACAAATATAAAAATGCTACCATAAACAGTTACATGAAAACGTGCGCAACCTAAAACATAGCAAGCCTGCAGAATATTGGGATATACTTAATAAAGCAAGTAACAGCAATGAAAGATTTGGAAATATTTCACTGGATAAGTATATGAACCACTTTGAAAAAACTTGGTAAAAAACCTGAAAGTAAAACTGCAGCTAGTGAGATACCTTTTGATCCAAGAAAGATTTCCCAGTCAAACGAACACATAAACAGACCATTCACGCAAAATGAGGTACTAATGCAAATCAAAAAACGCAAAAAGAAAAAGGCATGTGGTATTGAAAATGTTATAACTGAATGCTTAACAAAACAGGGCCAAGCTGTGTCAGCCTTCTTCTCATGTGATGTAGAGGTACAGCAAAGCGAAAACTTGTCTCCTTTGTTAATTGCTATTGACATTAATTTTGAACACTGTTAGTCATAATTATAAGGGACTTGACATGGCAGCTGGTGAAATTTACAACCTTAGTGATGATGATGTGGATATTTTCTTGAAAATGTATGTTCTACTATATGCTGATGTCACTAGAATCATTTAATCAAATACAGATTTCTTGTGTATAGCGGAACTATGTCAACTCTTCTAATGGTTGACATTTGGTTGTTTCAGATGTCAACTATATTGTGAATCTGTAATTATTAGTCTATATTGATACAACTGATTTACACAGATAAAGTGTAGGATATTTCACTCTATAGTTGTCCAGAATATTAATGTTCTATGTTTGTCACCTACAGGTGACAATACATATTTAACCAATAAACACCATAGTCACACCATTTTATAATAATTAAATGAACATCAAAATAAACACAACTTGCAATTATAGAAAATCAATAGTTTTGAAGATACAGTTTAAAAGCTGCAGGCAACGGAGTTTAACAGGGGTCAAACGTGTCTGCTCTACCTGAGACCAATTAAAGATTAATCAAGGTACCAATGGAACAATGCGGAGTGGAGTGAGGCCTGGGGCAGTTTCTGGCACAATACACAACATCTACTGTTGGGGGTGGTCTCAAGGGCCCTTCTCAAAACCACATCACTAGATAATGTAAAACTTTTGCACTTTGGGGGCCCCTGAGGTGCCCTTAGAATGATTCAATCAAATACAGATTTCTTCTGTATAGTGGCAGCACCCTAAGATACATTTATGCAAAATTAGAACAAAAGTTGCTGAACAGTTTTTGAAAACATAGTTCCGCTATACACAAGAAATCTGTATTTGATTGAATCATTCTAGTATCATCAGCATACATATAGTAGAACATACATTTTCAAGAAAATGTCTACATCATCATCACTAAAGTTGTTGTAAATTTCACCAGCTGCCATGTCAAGTTCCTTATAATTATGACTAACAGAGTTTTCAAAACCATTCATGTAAATAGCAAATAACAAAGGAGACAAGTTTTCTCCTTGTGGTAACTCTCATCAGAAGAAGGCTGACACAGCCCCCCAAATGCAAAATTTGTACACTATCTAGTTATGTGGTTTTAAGAAGGGCCCTTGAGATTATCCCTAGCAGTAGATGTTGTGTATTATGCCAGAAAAGGAACCTGGAAGCCTGTGCCAGTGACCAATTACAGATTAGTCACTGTTTCCACCAGGCAGCCTGGCTCTCCACAGTGAGGTGTGACAGATGTTGTAAGAAAAAGGATTAACCATATAGAGCTGCAGTCAGACCTGGGGCCGAAGTACTCGGTACTCATGTACTCGAGTACATTTTTGAAGTACTCGTACTCATAAAACTTTTGGGTCATGGTCTCGTACTCGTACTCAGATTTTACGAGTACATTACGAGTACATCTCAGTACTTTCTCAATAAGTACTGGGGAAAATAAATACATTTGGTTATAAAATGAAACTTTCCCGAAATATTTAAATGTTTTTTAAATACTTTGTTAATTCTGATAGAATACCACCTTACCATCCCTACACATAGTACATCCTCATTCTCTGATAACCATGACTTATGATATCCAAACATGGCAACAGGCAGCATCTTTTCCCAGTCAGAAACACCCTCTTCAGCAAACAATAATTGTAGGCTACCAGTTCAGGCCATAAACCGTTTGTTTAATTGAGCCACCAGGATGTCCATAAAGAGCCAATTAGCACCTGTTAGACAGGAAATGCCTTTGATGTTGTCTGGAGACCATGCCACATGACAGTGGCTGACAGTGCTAACTGCTAAGAACAAGAACTGCCAGTCTTCTGCTGTAGAAGTAAGGTGGCTCAAGTCAGACTGCCTCCTACACTAGTATAATCCCAGGCCAGCAGCCTGGCTAAAACGTCCAAAGGGGATGCTGAGCCTGTTATGTGGACATGTGCTAACCCTCTCAACAATTAGTAGTCTAAGATCAGAAAATATAAACTGCAAACTTATAATATCAACAGATTGCTGATTGTAGAGGTGAACGAATACCTCAGTCAGTCATGTACAGATCGTCACAGTGACCCACTGCAGTTATGAGTTTTTCAACTGTTGCTCAGTTGGTCCCACACCATCTCAGCATTCCAGCCTCATCAGCCCCAGTTGAGTTGAAAAGGTATTTAGCATAGCCGAGAAAGTTTTCTGCCCTGAACGGAGCAGCCTGAAAGACTCAAACTGTGAACAACTCATGTTCATTCGGTGCAATGGCAAATAGATGATAAGATCATACGATGCCACTGAAATGAATGCCAATGAAGTGAATTTCATTGTTGATGAAATAGAGGTTTTTCTTAATTTTCGTCATAACAAATTTATCAACTGCCATTGCATATTCACTTGTGCTGAGTTATATAAATTAGATTAGTTAATAATTTTAAAATATGTTATTATTTGATATTTATATTTTTTTAAATGTACTCGTACTTTTACTCGTACGAATGTACTCGTACTCAGCTTTCAACAATGTACTTGTACTCATCCATCATCAAAGTACTCGTACTTGTACTCATGAAAATGTACTCGGCCCCAGGTCTGCTGCAGTAGCTGCTCCTGCAGTTGACAATTTAGTTAGCAAATTTAGCATTTTAGGGGACCTTTGTGACAGATGTTGGAAAAGAGTTTGCCATTAAGTTATAAATAGAGCTGCTGCTGTAGAGGAATTTAGTTAGCAAATTTAGCATTTTAGGGGACCTTTGGTGCCCTTAGAATGATTCAATCAAATACAGATTTCTTGTGTATAGTGGCACTACCACATGAAATGTCTATGCAAAATTAGAGAAAAAGTTACAGAAGAGTTTTTGAAACCAGAGAATCTTAGCTGCAGTGGGGTGGGATGTTGTTAGAAAAAGGTTTAGCTTTTTGGGAGGCCCTGAGATGCCCTTACAATGATTCAATCAAATACAAGTTTCTTGTATACAGTGACACTACCCGAAGAGACGTCTATGCAAAATTAGAGAACAACATACTGAACAGTTTTTGAAATAACAGAAAAGACAACCTTTGATCCATACAAGACACAGACTTCGCATGTGACAGTTGTTGGAAAAGGGTTTGCCATTAAGTTATAAATAGAGCTGCTGCTGTAGAGGAATTTAGTTAGCAAATTTAGCATTTTAGGGGACCTTTGATGCCCTTAGAATGATTCAATCAAATACAGATTTCTTGTGTATAATGGCACTACCACATGAAATGTCTGCAAAATTAGAGAAAAAATTGCCGAACAGTTTAAAAAAAAAAAGGCAAAATGTTACATTGTTAAAAGTTTTGGGGTCCTTGGATGCCATAATCAAAATACAGATTTCTCGTGCATAGTGGCAGTGCCCTAAGATATGTCTATGCAAAATTAGAGGAAAAGTTGCTGAACGGTTTCTGAGATACGACAGCTAACGGCGGACGTCGGATGCAGAGTGATGGCAATAGTTCCTTGGAAAGCCAAAGAACTAAAAATGTATGCATTTGTGTTCATGTTGATGTATTAGGTAATTACTTGTGTTTTATTAGTCACTTAAAAGCAAAATCCAGCATGGTTCCCATTTATCACACACCATAAGCCATTTGGGGCAATTTGGTGCAAACATTTGGTACAAACACATAAAAGTGAAAGGAAAGTTCTTATATAGCGCAGTATCCAGTCCTCAGGACTACTAAAGGCACTTTACACTTTAGTCCTTGGCAGACCTATTCAATAAAACACCATCTCGACTTCTCAGGGAAGCCCTCAGACTCATTATTACATGTAGACTATTTGTATGCAAATATCTACCACTGTCTATAGTCAGGTACTCATTCATACAGCTGATTAAACTGAAGCAATGTAGTGTGAACAAACATATTCACAGTTCTACACAGCTGCACAGGATTCGAACCCAGCTTTCTAGATTAAAGGTCTGATGCTCTATCCACTGTGCCACTGTGCTCCAAATGTGTTAAAAGTGTCATCAAGTTATTCACAAACAAGTCTTACGTGTTTACGTATATTTTTGAAAACGTCATGTTGTTAAAATATCTTCCACGGGTGTCACACTGGATAGTGTTTGTTTGCATACAGTGAGCAATAAGTAGCTAACTAAAATAGATGGCTGTCAGGTCTGGTGGATGCTACACAAAAACTGACGCCATTTAGTGATTGTTCTACTATATGGGAACAGCTAGACAAACATGATTGCCTGAAGTTAGAAGCCATAAGCGACATGTTAAACCCACTTATTATAAAGAACTATATTCTACCTGCACTGAAATGAATACAACACAAGTGACAGTTTTAGTACATAAATAGCCCAACATAAGTGACAGTCTTAGTACATAATTTATAGCCAATATATGCCTGAAATAAGATGAAGTCTTATTTATTTTGTGCAATGGAGTTAGACTGTTAAAAACCATATGTTTTATCAATATCATTAGCTTAAAATGATTTATAAGGATATTTTTAGTTATGTACATTTTCTTTCAGAAGAAACTGGAAGAAATAATTTTTTTGGGGGACGGAACAAAACATGGAAAAAAACACCCTTCAAGAGAAATTACAAACCCTGAAAATGTGTAATCAGCAATGAAAGGATGACCAAAGGTCTAATTAAATCTTCTACAGCATCCAGTAAGCTTATTGAAAATGTATTGTTAAATTAAGGACACATTCCACATACGTTCGTTATACTACGTACAAAATTCTTTATAATAAACTAAAGCATATTGCTAAAACAACTTACTGTTCTAACCTTTTACACGAATTCAATAATGATTCTAAAAATTATTTATTATTGTTTGTCTAATTTGGATAGAATTGATTATTGCAATTATTGTTGAAATATAATTTGTTATGATTTTATAAAATATTTTATTGACATTTTAAGGTAGGTTGAGGTTATTCGGGTATATAGTAATAATACTGTTATTTCTGGGTTTAACCAATTACATTTAATGAATTAATTATAACTGCAATCTCGGTAGATATCAATTTTGAAGGTCTAGATGTATCAATCACTACTCAAATGCTAGGGCCTGGGAGTACGAATGTCCAACAAAATATAGTTTAAACTTGATACATATTTTAGTAATGCAACAGATGTCAACACAAAAGCATCATATTGGTGACGGTGGAGAAAACATACACCATATTTAATTTGTTTACAAAAAAAACAGGAATAATACAAATTGTTCAGTGAAGCTTCTTACATCTGGCATCTTCCCACACAATGAGGCTGTTCATACCAGCCATAATCAATTTTGCAGATATATTTTCATTTTCAAAAGCATGTATTTGCTGTGGATAGGCCATGTCCTCAGATAGAAAGATGACAACATAACCAAAATAGCACTACTTAAGATGGACATATGCACTGAAGAAAAACGAAAACGGACCACAAATACCACAATACCTGGAGAAAGACTGTGGAGAAAGAACTAAAACAAATACTTCTAACTTGTAAGCTGGGTTCAGACCTGGGGTTAGACTGAAAAGCAAGGTGCACATAGGCTGGTAATGTTCAGGAGGTTATGTTTTATTTTGTAGCAGAACGTAAGTTGGTGTAAGCGGATTGAGATGCAGTGGTGTGAATATGTTTTGTCCACGACAGTTTAGAATCTAATGTGATGCCGAGATATGGGTTTGAATTGACTTGGGAAACTGGTTGGTTTGAGATGGTGAAAGTGAAGTGGCACGGTTTGTGTTTATGGGTAATTCCGAGAAGGTGACACTTTGGGATATTGAAGTTCATTTGCAACTTGACTATCGGCTAGTTTGTTTAGGTCTGTTTGAAGGACGTTATGGTTTGCAGGTGCTTGATGCTTGATGTAGTAATCCCATTACAGCTGTTCACAGCTAAACTGGGATTTGAGCGGTGCGTAGCGTCAGGGCAGTCGAACAAAAAGGGAAAAAATCGTGTAGAAGATTGTTCAAATTAAAGAAAGAAAAACAATGAAAACCAACAAAAACAAACAAAAGCGCGGATAAGAACAAGTGGTGCACTATAATTATACATAAGTTTGTAGCTTTAAAGGATGTGGACGCCATGCAAGGGTTGCATTTCCCTGATGGCTGGCATGGCGACACACAGGAAGGCTGGCAGTGATGGCGTGATGTGTAGAACAGCAGATGGTGGTAGTCTGTTCCATATGGATGCTGCTCTGGAGTAAAATGCATATTTATATGCATTGATGGTTGGAATTATTGTGTTGGTATATTTAAGTGGATGGTCGATTCTGTTGGAGATATGTGTGGCATGCTGGAAACATGGCGGAGGACTGATGTTGATCATGTGGTAGTGGATTTTGTAAAACATTGATGCTTGTTGAATGAGGCGACGTGTGTGGAGCGAGTCCCAGTTGAGTTTGTTTATGAGTGGTTTAATATGTGTATCCTTTCGGTAGTCGGAGAAGATGAATCTTGCTGCATTTCTTTGGATTTGTTCTATGCGGTTAATTTCTGTTGCTGTATTGGGATTCCAGACTTCGCTGGCATATTCAACTTGTAGTCGGACAAGGGTTTGATAAGCTGTTTCTTTGACATTTTGTGAGCAAGATGACAGTGTTCTTCTTAAGAGTCCAAGTGTGCGGCTGGCTTTGGTGGTTATTTTGGTGCAGTGATCATTCCATCTTAGGTCATGTGATATTGTGACTCCAAGGTAGTCGTGCTTTTGAACTTGGTTTAGTGATTTTCCCAGTAATGTATATTGATATAGTTTGGGGTTTCGTTTGCGTGTGATGGTGAGGACTGCACATTTCTTAACATTGAAATTCATTGACCACTTCTTAGTCCACGTTGTGAGGGTTTCTAAATCGTTTTGTAATATATGTTGATCGTTTGTGCTATTTATTTCTCTGTATAGGATGCTGTCGTCTGCAAAGAGTTTGATTGTTGAATTTATTTGTTCCTTGATGTCGTTTATGTATAGAAGGAATAGGACCGGCCCCAGGATAGATCCCTGGGGAACTCCGGAAGTGACATTAGCCCAGGAAGAATGTGTGCCATTGACTGAAACAGATTGTATACGGTGGGATAAGAAGCTATAGATCCAGCCAAGAGTGTTATTTCGGATGCCGTAGTAGTTTAATTTATCTGATAGGTGGTGATGAGCAACTTTATCAAACGCTTTACTGAAGTCTAGTTAGATTACATCAGTCTGACTTTTTTTATTTAGTATTTCTGACCAGTCATTAGTTGAGTTTATGAGTTGTGTTGTAGTTGAGAGGCAGTTCCTGAATCCATGTTGTTCAATAATAAGGATGTTATGAGTGTTAAGATGTTTGGCGACATGACTTAGGATTAAGTGTTCCATGATTTTACAGCACAAGCAGATCAAGGATATGGGTCGGTAGTTGGAGGCGTCTGATTTTGGACCGCTCTTATGAATTGTTGTAACTAGTGCTTTGCGCCACTGTTTTGGGACTGTTGCTTGGTTATAGGATTGCTGGAATAGACATCTAAGAGCCGGAGCTAGTTCATTTGCAACAATTTTAAGGAAACGATGTGACATTTCATCAGGACCGCATGCTTTTGATGGGCTTAGGCTAGATAATTGTTTGGCTATGCCGGCAGTTGTGATGTGCAAGTGAGGAATGGAGGTATATGGAGATGGACCTTTACTGTGCGTTTGTGTATGTGTCTGCTTATTAAATACACTTTGGAAATGCATGTTCAATGCCTCCACCTTATCGTGATCTGTGCTGCACATTTTATCAGAAGTTTTAAGTGTTGGGATTCCTAGGTTTTCTGTGCGAGTGAGTTTTACGTATGACCAAAAAGATTTTGGGTTTTCATATTCTTGCCAATTATGTTGTTGACATAACCGGAGATGACATTTGCAAGAGCCGAGTCAGTGGGAAACATTTACTGATACAATCTGGGTGCGGTTTGATAGAAATAATTTTATCCATTGTAGGGTGTGACCTGTGAATGATACCATGGTAGCTTAATTGATTGAGACGTTGTTTGTGTGGAACCTTGTGACTTGTCCAATTCGAATTAAGATAGTTCCCCGAAGTCTCGAAGACGAAATGGATACAGGAAAAATACTCGAAATTTATATTTTCTCATTGTAATGAGTAATGTGTATGGTCTTTGTCACAGTCGATGTCCATATTTCAACAGTGTTTATAACAAGGGGTTATTTGTGCAATGCTTACCTTAGTGTGAGATTCGCACTATTCTATTGCGTTCTGGAAGTCTAGGCCAGGGTGATACCACCCACTTATCGCCCACATTAATAAGAAGTAACCGTAATTCGTAAAGCCGAAGGCTCACTAAACTAACAGATGCTCGTAATATGAAGAAAAAAACACGTAATCAGACAATTACCTACGCAAACACTAACTTAGACATGCTAGCTCAAGTATGCACTCTTTGGAGCCGACGAGTTTAAAACTAATAAACTGGGTCTCGGCCTGTTTCGGTGAACTCGGCCTGTGACCTCGGCCTGTGCGGCAGTGATCTCGGCCTGTTTGAGGAGTGATCTCGGCCTTAATGCTAACCAGAAATAATGAAGTTGCATCCATCTGTATGTTACAATATGCAATGCAATAAAGATGTTTTGACGATCTGTCGTGATCTTTTTCTTACTTCCTACCTTACCGCAAGTGCTTATCCCATGAACGGTCAATAGTTGTCCAAGTTAGAGGTCAATTGTTGCTCAAATTTAAGCATTGAGGCAGTCTCAAGTTGTAGTTTTCTGTAGTTGTTGTCTTCCCAATTTATAATAATTTTTTAGGAAAACCATTTTTAAGCTATTGTTGTTATTGCTAAAGTCACAATTACGTAACCAATTTATTATTACAATACACAAGAATCAGCTTTAAAATATTACATGTACGTTAGAAAGGGTAGGTGTCATGGTAATTTTCTTAATAATCTCCCTTAGTTATCTTTTCATGTTAACACTATATTTGATTTGTGTCCGTTAAGAAAGTGTGAAAGTGTAATTGGCTTGCTACTCCTGCATTGTTTAACAGAGAGGATCTTTTCATATTGTTTGTCTTTGATTTGTGTGCTGTGAGAATGTGTTGAGGCCGTAATCAACTCTCTACTCATGAAATGCTTTATTGAGCATATTTCTTAATTTTGCTTGTCTTTGATTTGTTAAGACGCGAGGAAGCCATGACAATTGGCATGTTAGGCGTGTATTGTTTCACAGAGCAGGTGCTTTGTTTGAACGGTGTATAATCATTGTATGCAAGGTCAACTTGTTTACTAGTCACCGCCTATTACCAAAAATATAGATCAGAAAAGTTAGCTGGAAACAGAAAACATGTATGACATATACGGTACCACACATATATATGTGCTAGTGAGTTCCAAGCACGAATGTAACATTGTACCCGCAAAACTTCTTAAATATTTCAAGAAATTATAATTATGTGATCATTCAAATTAAAAGTGCACTGGCGTAAAATACGCAAGCAATACGAATGTTCAACTTCACACAGATGTCTAATGCTCAAGTTTAGGAGTTCTATGACAGAAAGTATCACATTATAGGAACACATCTAAATTTACGTCAGAAAAGGTTACCTGATAAATATATTTTATGGGTCTATATTTATTAATAGTGTTGTCTTGACACAGCCAATGTTACGTTACCATTTAAAAAAACATGCTGAAATATACTCAATTCCAAATACTGAGATATCATAGTAATAACTGGCAATTGCTCGAGAACACAAAACCACCAACTGCATAGTCTTTGTTCTATACAATGTTTTCATGGGCATAACAGCCTACATCGTTGCGACCGTTGTTGGGTATAGGGAGCATCCCTTTGAGGTTGGCGAGTAGCTACAAAAGATATCAGTGAGGCGTGATCGGTTTCTTACGCCCTTGTGAGGGTCTATGTAGTTCACTAATCTATTCAGAAGGGCCGATACGGAGGTCCACGTGGTCCATAAGATGATTGGTCAAAATGGGCTACGAGGCTGGTTACTGGGGATATTAAACAACCGGACCAATCAGAAAAAACAGTAATTACGATTGGTCTGAATGTTCTGCACCACCCAGCTTTATAAAGAGGGGTGTGTCAAGGACTAAGCATTACATGTGACCTGGATATTTCTCAGATCGAAATCACCCTGCGACTGGTGTCCGAGGGGAAGCTACGAAGGCACCAAAAAAAGATACCTTAGACCTCCAGGGAAAGGTTGCCCAACAATGGGACCTGTACAGAGCTGGAGATAAGACAGCAATGCAATTGCTGAAGACGTTTGCCAGACTGTACGGGCCGGTGATGCACTGAGAACGCATCCTACAACGCACCAGCAAGCTACCGGCAGGCACACACGCACCTACCCTCACCCACGCACACACATTCATATTTTAGATTGCACTTTGGTTTATATAGGTATTGTGTTCATTATTATATCACTACATTTATGCATTGTTTTTTATTTATGCATTGTATTTGAATTGGAATTGTTGCATGTGCTTAATAAAATATAAACTGTCTACATTATGCCTTGTGTCTTCTACAAACTAGCCCCGAATCACAGTCGGAACATTGTGCCACACGATAGGCGTCTGAACGTTATTAATATTTGGATGCTCACCAAAACCCTTAAACAATACCCCCAATTGTGCCAACAATAGGGGGTATTGTTTAAGCGATTCGATTGATGTCGGCGCAAAACAAACAATGTCAGTGCCTCGCACCACATTTACTGTTCCCAAAGATTTGACAATACTCATACAAACAAGTGACAGTTATCATCGCGTTAATATTGTTTACCGTAGCTCTAATTTTTTTAACTTAAATACGTTTAATGAAATGTTGTTGACGGGCGGAACTCCATAAGGCGAGTTCAAAAAACAAAGTAACGAAAATATATCGCGGAAGTAAATTAAAATAACGAGGTAAAAAGTAGCGTTACCTTAGATAAAACTACTTCGTTACAAGTCGAAGTAGTTAATATAAATGTTTATTACATGACACCCCTGCTTACCGATGTTGCTGGCGTGATATGCTGTTTCAAAATACGCGTAGAGAAAACACATCAAGTTAACTACAGGTATACACTGATTTACCAATAATGATCAAGTCAGTTTTATTTGCATTTACTTTGTATTTGCTGTCAGTGATCAGTGGTAGATATATTGGCGGCAATCACTATAATACTAGTACATATCACGCAGAAATTGCCGATGGTAATGTTGAATTGCTTACATAAATAACCAAACAAAACAAAACTATACATCAATATACATACAACAAATGTATGGCTAACATCACTCAAACAGGCCGAGATCACTGGAAATACAGGTAGAGTTCGCTGCTGCACATAAATAACCCAACAAAACAAAAATACTGTCGAAAACAACCATGCAACATATTGGACATTATGTAGCAGTTATCACAATACATAATACAATGTAATTATGTTGCACAAAAAACGCTGGCTAACATCACTCAAACAGGCCGAGATCACTGGCTATACAGGCCGAGTTCACTGCTGCGCAGGCCGAATTCACTGTTGCCCAGGCCGAAATCACTGGCCAACTTCATGCCGCTATCGTTTCTGGTCAACAATATACCCCCGAACAGGCCGAGATCACTCCTCAAACAGGCCGAGGTCACAGGCCGAGTTCACCGAAACAGGCCGAGATCACTCGGAAACAGGCCGATATCACTCGGGCCGAGATCGCGAAAGGCCGAGATCACTGGGTACCTCTCCATCACTACTCACCGTGACGTGGTGCAACCTACAACGGTAGCTTCAACTAATACAACAATACTCCTCAAGGTAGCGCCACCGCTGGCCGTTCTCCCTACCGCCTGGTTTCAATATGCATTTCCAAGCGTCGCGGAAATCGAGACGAAGCTTCGATTGTGCAACCTATCCATGCACGTACAAATGGCCTTTTATAGTTGGTCTGGTGTAAAAAAAATGGGATAAGGTTAGTGTTAGGATGACGGCTTTGATTACGGATATTAGAAAATGCTAATTTTGTTCGCGTTTACATTCGGTAAAATTATGCATAATTAGCAGACACAATTCTGCATGACAAAACAAAACAGACATATCAGAACTTACATATGGAGGGCTTATGTTTTCCTAAGCGAGAATTCCGTCGGATCAGGAGATGGGGAATGAAAGTGATCGTAATTAGTTTTCTAGCAGTGTTTTCGTTTTGTTGTCATTGGGATGAAGCCGTACACGTTTGGAATCCTCTTCCACGCTTTAAAAAAGTTTTATTGTGTTACACCATTTGCAGTTGTCAACAGAGACAATGATCTGGGGTACACCTAAACTAGTGACCGGTCCACGACGGACACCAGATTTGGTGCCAATTGATGTCCTCTATAGCACAAAGCAGGATGTGTCATGATAAGCTGATACACTTAACAGGTGCGAGTGCTCTTGAATTGCCCGGTAATTCTGTTATAGTTCTTTGATGTCTGGTCTCACTATATCAGGTGGTAACATTATAAGAAGGCAAATTATTATGCAAGATTACGATCGCGTCTACAGTGGAGGTTGGTATTTTAAGCACATAGCACGATTCTTTTTAGTTTATGTTTTAAGTAGGCTACCGGGGAAAATAATATCAAATGCGCCACTCCTTGACACTTGCAACAGCACTCCTTTGACATCCCAAATGTACCAATATCGCAACGATAACCTCCAGTTTTAACAAGATTTAAAAAGATTTAACAATAATTAACTCTAGATGGCAGGTGGACAACAAGGAAGTCCTTTGGCTTATCGAGAATCCAACCCTTTTATCTACATATATCCAGCCCTTCTGAGGTATGTATCGATTTATTCACACTAATAGCACCCACACAATCATCAGATAATCTGTTCCATTTATTCACAGTCCTTTGTGAAAGTGAGAACTTTCTTACGTCTAATCTACATTGCTCCTTTACTAATGTAACTTCATGTCCTCTAGTCTTTCTATCTTTCTTAACTGAAAAAACATATTTCTATCAATATTTTCATAACCATTCAATATTTTAAATACTTCTTTCTGATCTCCTCTCAATCTCCTGGTCTATAGTGTTGTTAAACCACATTCTTTTAGGCGTTTTTCATAACTAAGATCCCTCAGTTTTGATATCATTTTAGTCGCTCTCTTCTGTACTCTATCTAGCATATATATGTCCTTCTTGCGGTATGGCCTCCACGCTTGTATACCATATTCTAAATGAGGCCTAACTATTGTTTTGTACAGCGGTATTATTAGTTATTTTTCTTTATATGCTATATTTCGCGTAATCAATCCAAGGATTAGTTTTCCTTTTGAAGCTGCAATTCGACACTGCTCTGAAACCTTCATGTCAGCACTAATTGTCAGCCCTAAGTCTTTTTCTTTTACAGTAGTACTTAGTACAGTTCCCCCCAATGTATATTGTACATATTCGTTCCCATGTCCTGTGTGAAGGCATTTACATTTCCCAAAATTGAACAACATTTGCCATTTTTCAGACCATTTGATCAACCTGTCAAGATCATCTTGTAAATGCTGTCTATCTCCATCACTTTTAATCCTTCTAAACACTTTTGTATCATCTGCAAATGTCAACACCTTGCTAGCTATATCATCGTCCAAATCGTTTATATATATATTAAGAATAATATAGGTCCCAGTACTGATCCCTGTGGAACCCCACTAAAATCTGATTTCCTGTTTGAAGCCTCCCCATCAATAACTACCCGTTGTCTTCTGTCAATCAGCCATTTTTCTATCCAGTTAATTATACCATTTACTATGCCATAGTTATTGGAGTTATACCTTCTATTCAGACTAGCAAACACTTCCCCTCATAGCATGATATTACCTCAAAATGTAGCCGACTTAAGGTTCATGACAATCCGGTAACTGCACCTTAAGACTATGACGACGACCATGGCAAAGGCAACGCCAACAACAACAGCAACAACAAAATCGCAGACGATGACGACTACAAGAACAATAACTCCAAGTCCTATACGTGACTGTGGCCCCATTGGAGTATCACCTAATGCGATAAGTGGGGTGACTCTTCTGTCTCGTGAATAACGGCACAACAAAGACGGACACAGTTTTGCAACAACCCGACCACAGATGCTACCGGTTCGCCATGTCTCGGAAACAACTAAGAAACGGAAGTTTTTGGCAAACAACAATGTCCATGCGTGTCTTCCATCATATAGTAATGTATCAGTCATAGGAGAATAATGACTGTGGTCATCCAACAGGGATAGCCGCAATTGATTCATAATAATTTTATGGAGATGAATTTGGTATGAACAATAGCTGTGTCATGCTACTTAACTGAGTATAAAACAAACGATTCTGACGACAACGCGTCTCGACACGCAACTTCCATTTGGTGAGTGACAGTTTGGGTAACATTGTGTTCCAATTTAAACAACTTTAGTTTGACTCAAACCATTGCATTTCATTTTGAAGTTTCAACGTACATGACGTTTGTATTACCAGTGTGAATAATGTTTAAACATACAATTGACATATACATGATTATGATTGAGAACACATAAGAGAAACAATTTATAATAAATAAACTTACAGTTGTATTACACACGTGTCGTCTGAATCTTATCGGATTAGGTGACAATACTATTAGACACAACGTATATATGAATGAAACGCATTGTGACAGCCATATTTGCCTTTCAGTGACAGAAGACGATGTGACGAAAGACCCGCTGTTTCACATCCGAGGCGTTAATCTGGACATAGTATGTCGCCTTGTTACCCAGTTCATTATATACAATATATGATTTGCAACATGTACACCTTACTTAAATATATATATATACAGGTCCCAAATCAGTTGGCGTCCTTGCTCTTTTTCCGGTCTTTTTTCACAATTAAATGAACAATTGAGGAGTATTATTGGTTTTGTTATGAATCGGCGTGATTGTGTCACCTAAGCTGAATATGGAGCCCTGTACGTGCGTAAAAGTCACAATGGCACTGTCGTTGCTGATAGGTATCCAACCACACAAAGAATTTTCGAAACATTAGTCAAATAGCATAACTGTTCGTCATTCGTTTGTTAAACGTCGCCATGTCTGCCTTGGGGAGTCATGGGGGATTCAAAAATATGTGCTTATTGTCGTATATTACTCAATTTCACGAGCATGAAGAAAATACTAATAATAATACAGGTGCTTTTACAGCGCGATCTCTAACTAACAGTTAATCAATGCGCTCACAATATAAAAACAGTATAAAACAATTAGATTAGTTATCAATTAATTAATTTACAACATACAAAATAAAAATTAAACAAATAGATTAATACATTAAAAAAGAGTCTTTAAAACGTCATGTAAATAAATATTATCCACTATATGTTTGTTTAAATAAATATGTCTTCAGGTGACGTTTAAATAAAACACAGACCGAGCATCTCGTAGAGTCAGTGGTAGTTTGTGCCGAAGCGGACAACTGGTGCGGTTGTTCTGCGGTCAAACAAGTGATGATGAAGATGACGAATGTGGGTAATAAAGAAGACAGTTTGTCAGACGGTCTATCTGTGTGTATGTCTCTGTAGGTAGGTAGGTTGGTAGGTTTATTTTATACAGAAGATAAATGAAACACAAAGCGTATACAAACTTTACAATTCCTGGTTGGCAGCAGAGCCAAAGCTGTTACCAATAGATATACAATGTTATAACAGGAAACAATATAACTTGAATCACTGGTCGCTGCCATCCACTGATAATGGTAATGTAGCTTTGTTGTAGTAGCAACGTGCAATTTATAACTACAAGCAGACAGTTAATACACTACCATAAATAATGAGTAACAGTAGTGACGTGGTTGGTAGACTAAAAAATGAACAATATTTTTTTCTTTTCATATATATACAACACTGGTGCTAGATCGCAGAAGAACAATCCACTAATAACAATGTAATATGTAGTGGAATCTTCATAACCCGTTTAAGACTAATCAAATAATAAAAAAACACAAGAGTAATAACACATTTAATACGGTGTAGTATCATCATAGACATAGTGTTTTAAGACACATGACTTTAGAGAAGATACACAACTGGTAATATTAAGTCTAGTTTGAATATCAGGCGAAATATTAGTCCATACTAGCGGCCCATTGCATAATAAACTGTTTTATGATCGTAGGGTAGAACTGCTCATTGGACGAATATGTCTAAGTTGCATTGTGTCATGATTGTGAATATCACATTTTAGAGTAAAACTATTAGACAACAACACTGGCAGATTGTTATGACAATAATTATACATAAATTTCGAAATTTCTATTTAATAAATATCCTTAAATTTTAGTACATTTAATCGTGTGACCAGGGGATGAGTATGCTCATGGAAAGCAGTTCGAAGAATACTACGAAAAACTTGTTTTGCATAATGAATAATTTCTTCTTTGTGTAGCTTTTATGTGTAGATCCCCAAAGGATTATTCCATAGGTCAAATATGGATATACTAATGCGTAGTAAATCGTCTTTAGGGATTCTACAGGAAGAAAGCGATTAACTTTATTTATAACACATAGAGCACTTGAAAGTTTTTTCTGCAGACATTTATATGTTCAAGCCAGTCAATTTTATTATCAATAAGAAGGCCTAGGAAGTTAACACAATTGGTAGGCTGAATTATTTGATCTGACATCTTTAATGTTATTTGTTCACTAAGTAAATATGGTGACCTAGAAAACAACATATATTTTGACTTGGATACATTTAATGAGAGCTCATTAGCAGTCGGCTAATACGTTGCGTTCTTTACTTATGTCATTGTAAAGTTTAGTAATATGATTTCCATTCATATATACCGTGGTGTCATCAGCAAATTATATTGATTTACTTCTGTACAAGATAAATAAAAGTGGACCAAGAATAGAGTCCTGCGGCACACCGAATGTGATAATTTGTGGAAGCGAAGCACTGTTGCTACAAGTTACATGTTGTGTTCTATTTGTAAGATAGCTCCTGAACCAATTAAGAGGGGTACCCCTTATTCCGTAGTAATCTAACTTACGTAATAAAATCTGATGGTCTGTGGTACCGAACGCCTTACTTAAATCAAGAAATACTCTGATGACTGAGTCTTTTTTCTAACGCATTTAAAACACCAGGTTAATGGCGGAATGTTTCGATCGGAAACCATATTTGTTATTATTCAAGATGTTATTATTATAAAAAAAAGTATAGGTCCTTTTATATACAATCCTTCCTAATATGTTTGAAATAGCGGGAAGTACATATATGGGTCTATAGTTGCAGAATTCATTTTTAGCTTTTGATTAATAGACTGATATAATTTTAGCAATTTTCAATTCGTCTGGTACAATTCCCTCACTTAAAGACTTGTTTATCAGAATAGCTATTGGTAGAGACACTCTTTCACCAATTTGTTTTAGAAAGTACGGACTTATATTGTCAGACCCACAACTTTTCTTGGGTTGAAGAGACTTTATTATTTGGTTGACTTCACTTGCATCAGAGGGATTCATAAACACACTATTCACACTTTTACCGTGGCTTTTGTTTAGGTAAGCGGTAAAATTGGTTTGGGGCTTAGGGATTGCTTTAGCGTAAATCGGTCCAATGTTTGTAAAGAAACTGCAAAATGTATTCAAAATTTGATCAGTGTTGAGATTAAAATGTGTAGGGATACTTGATTTATCATTTTGTTTCCCGATTATTGTTCGAAGTATCTGCCATGTCTTTTTAGATTCATTCTTGATTTCGTGTAATAGTTATTTTAGCAATATGCTTTAGTTTATTAAAAAGATTTATGTACTTAGTATAATGAACGAAAATGGAATGTGTCTTTGACTTACCAATACATTTTCTATAAAGGTTACTGGATGTTGTAGAAGTTTTCATTAGACCTTTCATTCCTGATTACATATTTTGATTTGATCTTAATAATTTTATCTGGGGCAAAGGAATCAACAGCATTATGGAGTTGTGTCATACATTTTTTAATGCATTATTTATATCTAACCGATGTAAGTGAGTCTAATCAATTTCTTTAAGAGCGGAAGTTATATGATGGATAGATGCTTCAGAAACTGATTTATGTTTGAAGATAAGCGGCTCGTGTAATGGTTTGGGTGATTTCTGTTTACCATTAAAAAAAATATAGGAAAGTGATCCGAAATGTCGATATAAAGTATGCCAGAATGGACAATTGAACTGGTATGTCTTACATAAATATTATCAAAAATAGATAAGCGAGCAAAAAATGAACAACTCAGAACACGTCCAAAACATGAAATTCTACGGTCGCTAGCACCCTCACGGCTCGTCCTGTCCCGACGATCTTGGTATCATTTGAAAGGATGCACTTTTGTTATTCTAGCGTCGTCTAGATTTTCACGGTAACCGTTTAAAGAACACTGATAAACAGACCTACAATCACGCCGTTTTCGGTGTTCTGTACGGTTCCGAACGATGTTAGCGGCGAGTACTCAGTACACTAATCTTCCGGTTCAGACATGCGCACTTCACCATTTCTTGATTTCATGTTATAAGCTCCTCCCACTTTTAAACCGCGGCGAAATTGATGTGCTTTGATAGCAGCGAAACCGATATATCTCTACGTCGGCGTGACGTCACAATAACGTACGCCACCCAACTGGCCTAAATTCGTTGCGTTGGTTGGTTGATATACGTGATTGTGACGTCACGCCTACTTCGCGTAGACCTGTTTATGTCATTTTAGCAGCCGTTTGAAAGTGGGTGGAGCTTATACCATGAAATCAGATAGTGGTGCCTCAATCGGTAGATTGGTGAACTGTGTCGACGAAACAACATTATTCGCAGTGTCTAAGACACCGGAACGGGCCCCGTTGTAGGTCCGTTTTTAGTTAATTGTAGGATGATTATCAGGAAACCATTGATATGTTTGAATAGCAGAAAGCTTAAACTTTCAAACGACATTAATATTGTTGGGATCGGACGAACCGTAATGGTACTAGCAGTTGTTCAAAAGGCGTTTTGGAACGTGTTTTACAGTTGTTCATTTTTTGCTGGCTTATCTATTTTGATATTATCAATAATGGTTGAAGATGTATGGGCGATACGTGTTGGTTTAGTAATTGTAAGAACCATGCTAGCGCCAAAAACATATCTAGCATGTCACTTGAGGGTTTATGCGAGTCCAAATTAAGATAGTCAATATTTTGATCAGTTCCAATTATAATTTGGTGAACTGAGTTTCGAATTTTGTTTAAATTTGACTCATAATATTTAAATGATGAAATAACGTCTGTATTTGGAATGCTGTCGATCTCTCCAACAATGGAAGTAGAACCTTTGTCATTGGATTATATAAAAATGGACTCGAATTCACCATCTACAAATATACTAAAGTCATCACGAATATTATATTAAATATCATCTCGCACATAATTATAGCAATACCTCCTTTGGTTTTGGTATGCCTGTTTTTATAAACCATGCTATAATTTTGTAGTTTGTCTGTCTGTCTGTCTGTCTGTCTGACTGTCTGTCTGTTAGTACGCCTCTCTGTCAGTCGGCCTGTTTGTGTGTTGGACAGTCGGTCTGTCTGTCAGTTGGTCTGTCGGTTTGTTTGTCTGTCTGTCGGTCTGTTTGTCTGTTTGTATGTTTGTTTGATTTTAAAATGGCTGTTATCTCAGTTTCGGGCTGGCATTTTGTGTTCGATCTAGCTGGCCCATTGGGGTGGTTGTTCGTACACTTAGATTTTTTTTCGAAATTCGTCTGGGAAGGTAGGGATATTGGGGGTCTCCTATATTTGTCTGCCTTTTCCCACCGGCAACGCCGGATATTTCGGCTAGTGTTTGTGTCCGTAGTTGATTGTCTTACAGATTTCCGATGACACTGGACATTCTGTGGAGACATGGGTCATAATAGTGGCAGTGCTTGGCGCCATCATTGGCGTACTTATCTTCCTCGTTGCTATTCTGCTACTGGTCAACAGGTGCGTGTTATTTAACAATGCCTTCCACGGTGCTGTCAAGAAACGAAGTGATGTGAATTGATATTGTTAATCGTATATATCCGTAACAAAAGCAAACTAGGTGTTACAGTTCTGTTTTTATTGGAAACACACCATGTCAAGCCGTCGTTTAATATTAAAATGAATATGTATATTTGCATGAAGTTTCCGTATGAAATGTTCACAACGACGCTAATGTGGCAGTACGAGGTGATTGGCACTAAACCAACGTCAATGCGAACTTGAAAAGAGTGATGCAACATGAAACAGTGTACACAAGCGATGTTCATTCAATAAGTCGAATACGTCTTTATCTACCTGCCACATTTTTATGTTTGCTCAGTTAGTTTGGTTGAATATCTCATTGACATATCGAGTACGTCACAATTTGCCTACGTCACAATCAAAATGTTGCGCGTGACTTCCGTCAAGCTTTGCGTTTGCTAACAATGCTCGTAACGGATATAATACGTGAATTACATTATTATTGCAGCACGTATCTAAAAAATAAACAAATCCATTGTTTGAAGGCTTATGGACGTTTTTGCAAGGTTACAGGTCACGTGATGGACATGCCAATTATGCATTGTTGATATACGCATACAGATGGATACGATTCATTTTGTAGCGGACTCATAATAACTTATAGTGCTTCTATCCAGCCGGTGGCAACACCACAACTACATTATCTACTCACCGTACAAACTCAATATTTGGTGCAGATACATACGACTTGCAGTAACACAGTTCCAAATAATCCTTTGTTTCAGTCATTCATTTGTGCATCCGGCTATACAACAGGTGACAGAACATGACGAGCCTGTTTTAAGCCAAGGATCTTCGTCCGTGCCTGCTCAGGACGCTGTTGAATCTAACTCGAGTGTGGAGGGTATGCGTACATATCAATAATCGATGGATCCACCTTCCTCATTGCAACATGCAAGAGTCTTGTTCTCCGAGCCGGCAGTCTTGCCGCATGAGCAATTGAGCATACAGTTGATCAATCCGGTCATCCAGTCGATCTTCCGCAGCCGGCGATGGTTCACCCCGAGCCGATGGTGGTTCAACCTAAGTCAACGATGGTTCACGCCGAACTCATTATGGTTCAACCCCCAACCAGCGATGGTTCAACCCCCAACCAGCGATGGTACAACCTCAGCCAGCGATGATTCACCCAGAGCCGATACGGGTTCAACAACAGCCGGCGACGGTTCAACCCCAGCCGGCGATGGTTCAACCTCAGCCTGCGTTGGTTCATATCGAGCCGATGATGGTTCAACTGCAGCCGGCGATGGTTCACCCCAAGCTCCAGCATTTGTGCACCCAAAGCCTGCTTTCGCTTTCACTCTGCCAACAGTTGGTTGCTCGAATCCGACAGGCAGTCCCAAGCGTAACTACCCACTGTAGCCCCTATCAGGGGTTCTGCTAATTGTGAACCGACTATACATGGACATTTGTGAAACCACGATAAATATCGTGATAAAATCTACAACATCTCCAAAACATTAACTCACTGTTGAAGGCATAGTCCTCTAATTGGCAGCGAAAATCATAAAACACCTCTTTTAAAGGAGTTTCCATATATCATAATGCTGAAGCAAAGAGGTCTTTTCTCCATCCACTCTTAGAGATGACATGACAACCATGCAGCTGGTCAAACCAAAATAATAAATATGTTGTGCCACATTTGGCATCTTCTGGGAAAGACTTGCAACAATCACGTGCATCAGGTTTTAACAGTGTTATACGATGGCAGATATCGTATCCTGCCACCATGTGAAGTAAAACAGTAAATACGTCATTGACGCTCTCTGGGTTATAATTCTCCAGAATGATCATCAGAATGAGTTGACTTAATCATTCGAATTAGTTCTAAGAAGAAGCTATTGATGTCGTCTGTCTCACAAAATCTAAGGAAGAAAATCTCTGACATTTCCCTCCCCAGTTGTTGCCAATGTCCAGTCCCATTGAGCACACTTGATAGAAAATCGAGGAATCGGTAGTTTAAGCGTGATATTATTGGACAGTTAGTGCCAAGGACTTTCATAAATGGACAACGTCGTTGAATAACATCACATGGGTAGTCCTATTCAATGAATTTTGAAAAGACCGTGACACACTCTGACTTGACGTTATTCAATATATTTGTACGCCTATCAACTTCAGTTCGGATGGTACTTTTTTTTCTTCATGGGGGGCAATGTATGAAGTTGCTAAGGAATTTGAAATCTTTGCCACAAAAAATAGAAGGTCATCTTGGGCCTGACAACAATTCGTCTTCTTTTCGTGCTTATCGTAGTCAGGGTAAGTAAACATTTACATTTACGGATGGTATGTTTGTGTGATGGTGTCGCCACACAATCACTCGTTTGTGACTCAAATGCCTTTAGAGAATTTTTTTAAAGAGTATGCCAAGTTTTGTTCCATGACAGGCAAGTATATTTGGATTGATCTGACAAGTGTTACAAGTCTGCCGGAAGTATACTTACTAAAGTTGGCCAACCAGGAAAATATCCAGTCTGTGAATATCTGCCTACGCATAAATGGTATTTTAGAGAAGTAGTAGCGGGAATTTAGAGAGAATCGGTCACGTGAAACCGTGTAATATTGATATGGGCAATTGATGTGGCATTACGTTATTTCACCTGGGAAAGGCATTTGCTTTGGTTAAATCTCGTCTGATTTTACATAAACTAGACATGTATGGTTGCCATGAAGACGAGCTAGCCTGGTTCCGATGTAATATTAGCGAACGTTATCAGTGCGTAAATATCACAGTGTATTGTAAGAGCCAAATATATATCAATTTGAATGTAAAGATGTCAAATTATCATGAAGATCTTGTAATTCTTCAAAGAAATTAGGTGGCTGTCCTGGTGGACGACACAGGCTGATGAAATGCAATACAAGATTAATTAACAGTTCAATGCAAACTGACTCAAAACTAGAGTATGCACAAATATAGTATTCTGTAATTTTAAAACGATCTGACAACAGAAAACCAACACATACACCCCTACCAACAAAACCTGGTTGACGCTAGACGATCCCGTTGATGCAACGTTGGCAACACATACAGAAGTATCATTGGTTTTGAGACAAGTTTCCGTGAGAGCAAGAATATAGTTTTTAGAAAGCAGCATATCAGTCAAAAATGCTGTCTTGCCACGAATAGAACGAATATTAGTTGTAGCAAATCTCATATTTATATTAGTGTAAAGTCCAGATTTAACAGACATCTCCTGTTAAAAGAAGCAATATTGACAATTTTAAAGTAGGCCTAACATTATAAACTTACAAAAGTTTACGATTATAACAAACAAAAAGACATGACAAGCTATACAAAATTGAAATAGAACGATGTATTCAGGTATCTTAGGGAAAGGCGAACTCATAAATTATACATAAATAGTTTGCATGAAACAAAATCTTCATATCTTAAGTTAACCGAGTAGGACAACAAGAAAACAACCAATAAAAATAATGGTGACATAAGTCTATCAGACTATTGTCATATTCAATAAAACATTAAAAGACCGAAACCAGGTAGCCACAATGCATCAACGCACAAACTTAGCTAACGGGCTGTGTATTCAACCCATGTCTACAAATGTGTAATTATGGCCACATAATCAAGCAAATGATAATAGTAAATAAATATAATAAAAGTCATAGAAAATTACGCACAACTTATTAACAAAGTTACAAACGGAATCAAACAATAATTGGCTAAAAGAAACAACTGCACCGAATTCATAGCTGTCAAATGGGCGACATTAGGTAATTTAAATTATTGAAATTATCACTTCAAATTATTGCGACATCAAATTACACTGTTTCATTATAATACTGTGAGCCACATAAATCACATACATTTCTCCCCAGAGTACGAATACGAACATGTTTTTTGAGATGGCTATTGATTGCAAACTGTGCCCCACAGGTGTCACATTTGTAGGGTTTCTCGCCTTTGTGGCACGGATGTATGTGTCTGCAAAGAACAATTTGTTTTACAATTGTGCCCCACAGGTATCACATTTGTAGTGTTTCCCCCAGTGAGGGTATGGATATGTCCCTTCAAATTCGTGTCTGATCGTATACCACAGGTAATACAGTACAAACACTGGACAAATGTAACCAGTGGCATCTACAGGAGCGTGTCCAGGGACCAATTACATTTATTTTATTTGGCAATGATTAGGTCTTTTACAACCCTGAATGAAAATAGTTTTACACCACTACATCATACTCTGGTTCGAAGTTATTTAGATTATGCAGTAACCATATGGTCCTCTTATAAAAAAATTACAAGGACGCAATAGAAAATGTACAGAGATCGAAGAAGGGCTACCAAGCAACTTCCTGGATTAAAGGATATTCTTTATCAGAAGAGACTCGAGATGTTGAAACTTCCAACACTAACCTAAATGTGAACACGGGGAGACATGATATGGATGTATAAACTACTAAATGGGACGTATGATTCTAACATATCTTCAAACATTTTAATGATATGTAAAAATTGCGACATAAAGGAAGGAAAAAGGGGTCATGGTCTGACATTATTCCAAGAAAGAGCATGTATAAATATCAAATACCTTTCAATTAGAGTCACACACTTATAATGTAATTTACCCGGACAAATTAAAATTGCTCCTAGCATTAAGTCGTTTAAAGGCGCGTAAATAAACATTATAGTATAGAACAAATTCTTTACGACTACAAATCCGTCTTGCCAGGAAGTCGTAGAGCTAAATACCGGATAAGCTGGAGATCTGACCACCGAGGCCACCGCCTACGGTCAGGACCAACCTATGTAAACCCAAGTAAGTAAGAAATGTGTCCAGCGGTTGACGAAACTGAGCTGACGGGGTGCGGATAGTGAATGACCCTTTTGCCCCCAAAAACAAGGGTTGAGCCAGTATATCGATCCGGACTTGCTTGGATGGACCACACTGAAGGAGAATCAGTGAGCCTAGGCTGAAGACAGTTCCAGTGGAGCAGTGTTGTTGAGAAGATGATGTTACGCAGGACTACGTGGGTGATGTGTTCCTGGAACAGTGTCTGCGCACCTCTTGTTATTTCGTCCCACTTGGTGTAGAGCAGGGACTTGTTGATGTCCTGTACAGATGCTGTTGTTGATTTTGTGAAGAATATACGTACCGAGGCGGTTGCGCAACGGTTTCCACTGCCGTGTGTTCAGTCCCGTATAATACGATGCTTCCCTGGTCATCAGAATGAGTTGATTTAATCATTCGAATTAGTTCTAAGAGGAAGCTATTAATGTCGTCTGTCTCACCAAATCTAACTGTCACTTTAGTAAGAAAGAACACCTCTGGCATTTCCCTTTCCAGTTGTTGCCATTGGCCAGTCCGACTGAGCACACTTGATAGAGAGTCGAGGAATCGGTAGTTTAAAAGTGATGCAATTGGACAGCTAGTGCCAAGGACTTTCATAAGTGCACAAAGTCTTTGAATAACATCACACGGGTAGTCCTGATCAATTAGTTTTGAAAAGACAGTGATACAGTCCGATTTGACGTTATTCCATATGTTTGTACGCCTATCAACTTCAGTTTGGATGATACTTCTCCATTTTTATGGTGGGCATTGGATGAAGTTGATAAGGAATTTGAATTCCTTGCCACAAAAAATAGAATGTCATCTTGGGCCTGACGACAATTCATCTTCTTTTCGTCCGTATGGTAGTCAGAGTAAGCAACAAATTGACACATGGTGTCACCACACAATCACTCGTTGATGATTCAAATGGCTTCAGAGAAACATTTTAAAAGAACATGCCATGTTTTGTTCTATCACAGGCACGTATATTTTGATTGGCCTGAGAGGTGTTACAAGTCTGCCGGAAGTGTATATACGAAAGTTGGCCAACCATAAAAGTATCCAGTCTGTGAATGTCTGCCTCCTCATAAGTGGTATTTTACAGAAGAAGTAGTGGGAATTTAGAAAGAATCGGTCAAGTGATTTAACAAGATTTAACAAGATTGCCATCCAGAAAATTACTCTGGATGGCAGGTGGACAAGGAAGCCTTTTGGCTTATCGAGAGTCCAATACTTTTTATCTACATGTATCCCGCCTTTTTAAGGTGTGTGTCGATTTAATTTTTAAACATATTCACGCTACTAGCACCAACACAATCAGGAGATAATCTGTTCCATTCATTTACAGTCCTTTGTGAGAATGAGAACTTTCTTATATCTAATCTACACTGCTCCTTTAGTAATGTAGCTTCATGTCCTCTGGTCCTTCTATTTTTCTTAACTGAGAAAAAAATGTTTCTATCAATATTTTCATAACCATTCAATATTTTAAACACTTCTATGTGATCTCCTCTCAATCTCCTGGTCTCTAATGTTGTTAAACCACATTCTTTTAGGCGTATTTCGTAACTAAGATCCCTCAGATTTGGTATCATTTTAGTCGCTCTCCTCTGTACTCTTTCTAGCATATCTATGTCCTTCTTGCGATATGGCCTCCATGCTTGTATACAATATTCTAAATGAGGCCTCACTATTGTTTTGTACAGCGGTACTATTAATTCTTTTTTCTTATACGCTATATTTCGCCTAATTAATCCAAGGATTTGATTTCCCTTTGACGCTGCAATTCCGCACTGCTCTGAAACCTTCATATCAGCACTAATGGATAACCCCAAGTCCTTTTCTTTTACAGTAGTACTTAGAACAGTACCCCCCATTTTATATTTTACCTCTTCATTCCCATGACCTGTGTGGAGGCATTTACATTTCCCAAAATTGAACAGCATTTGCCACTTTTCAGACCATTTGATCAACCTATCAAGATCATCTTGTAAATGCTGTCTGTCTCCATCACTTTTAATCCTTCTAAACACTTTTGTATCATCCGCAAATTTTAACACCTTGCTTGTTATATCATCGTCCAAATCGTTGATATATATTAAGAATAATATAGGTCCTAGTACTGATCCCTGTGGTACCCCACTCAATACCGATTTCCAGTTTGAAGCCTCCCCATCAACTACTACACGTTGTCTTCTGTCATTCAGCCATTTTTCTATCCAGTTTATTATACCATTTCCTATGCCATGGGCCTTTAGCTTAAGGAGTAATCTTTGATGTGGTACTTTGTCGAAAGCTTTTTGAAAATATAAATAGATGATATCTACTGGTGATCCCTCATCTACCCACCTAGTGATGTCTTCCAAAAAACATAACATATTTGTTAAGCATGACCTCGCTTTTAAAAACCCATGTTGAGATGGGTTTATCAAGTTATGTTTAACAAGAAAATCCACCATGTGATCTTTAATTAGTCTTTCTAATAATTTGCAAATCACTGATGTTAAACTCACTGGTCTATAGTTCTCTGACTTGTTTCTCGAACCTTTTTTAAATAACGGTATAATGTTTGCCTCTTTCCATTCTAAAGGAACCACTCCCTCTTCTAATGACAAATTGAAAACTGTTGCAAGCGGTACGCTAATTTGTTCTACAATTTCCAATAGTAGTTTGGGCGGAATCCCGTCCACTCCAGGTGATTTATTATCCTTCATAGCCCTTATTTTCTTAGCTACCATTTCCGAGGTTACAACTAACTGTCCTAAATAGTCTGAATCTGCCCCCTTGAACTTAGCCTCTGGTACTGGCAGTGAACTAATATCTTCCCTGGTAAACACTGAACTAAAATACTCATTCAGGTCTTCTGCCATTAAGAATCCCTCTGATATTGTATTTCCAGCACTATCTTCTAGAGGACCGACCTTATCCTGAACTTTCTGTTTGCTTCGAATATACGCATAAAAACTCTTACTGTCATGTTTTATATTACTAGCTAATTTTTTTTCATAGCTTCTCTTTGAATTTCTAATTTCAGCTGTAGCTTTTAAGTGCTTCTTTATAAATGTTGTAGTCTTCATCATTTCCAGTACATCTATATGACTTCCACATCATTTGTTTATACTTAATTTTTCTAATGGCTTCTTTCGATAAGTGTTTCTTTTTAGACCGTTTCCCTTGTTTTTTGAAAGGTACAAATTTATCGACTATGCACTTAATTTCACTATTTAAGATATTCCAGCATTCGGTTGCTGTCTTATTCTTCAGTGTGTTATTCCAGTCTATCTTTGCTAAATATTTCCTCATGTCCTTATACCTTCCTTTGTGGAAATTTCTCCTATACTGCTTTTTACTATTCCTTTCTGATTTTACTTTGATGGTAAAATGTATCTGGTTGTGATCACTACTCCCCAGTGGCTCACATATCTTGACATTGTCAACTAATTCTTTCTGTGAGGACAAAACTAAGTCTAACACATTCTCTCCCCTGGTTGGTTCTAGCACATGTTGAGAAAGGAAACTATCTTGTACTAAAACTAAAAACTTGTGGTCCTCACTCCCCATACTCTGTAGAGATTTCCATTGTATATGCCCATGGTTAAAGTCCCCCATAATAATACAGTTCCGTTTGCTTACTTCCCTTATAGCGTTTTGTATTTTTTCATTCTCTTCTATGCTTATGTTTGGACTTCGATAAACTAACCCAACTGTTAACGTTGAGTTTCCTGTAACTATGTTACACCAAACAGCTTCTTCGCAATCTGCTTCTCTTTCTAATTTTATTTCATAAGCCTGGATAGATTCTTTAATATATAAAATAACTCCACCTCCCTTTCTTCCTATTCTATCTTTCCTAAACATTACATATCCTGTTAGTCCCAATTCGGCATCTGATATATCAGTGGTGGCCCACGATTCGGTTATACCTATTATGTGAGGGTCAATATCTTCTACCATAATGTTTAGTTCACTTCTTTTGTTTACTATGCTCCTTGCATTTAAACAAATGCATTTATATCCTGATTCAGAACAGTTTTCCAGGCTGTTCTTTGCCGATTTATTTCTGCTGTCTTTATCTATGCCTCCAGTTTCAGGCTTCTCTGTGAATCCCCCCTGCGAATCTAGTTTAAATAGATGCAGCCTGTCCCACTGTCAACAGATTGCAGCAAGTTCTCTGAGAAAACTGCTGCCCCCTTTCCACTTAGATGTAGGCCATCTCTCATGTACATATCTTCCCTCCCAACAAAGTATCCCCATAAATCTACGAATCCCACCCCCTCTTCTTTACACATCTGCTCAACTAGTGCGTTGATCGCCATCCTCTTGCAGTTTCTATATGTCGGCCCCCTTCCTCCCATTACTGGCAAAATTCCTGAGAGGATAATCTGTTCTACTCTTGTCTTCTTTAACTTCTTCACTAACTGTCTGTACTTCTGAACTATCCCAGTTGTTCCCTCCCTCTCTGCGTTATTTGTCCCTACATGTACTAGTATAGACCCTCCCTTGCCATGCCCCAGTACCTTCTCTACCCTTTCAGTTACATGTTCTATCCTAGCCCCCGGTAGACAAACAACGACGTCCTCCCCCTCGCTTAGAGTCTTATCTGTCTTTCTCATAATCGAATCGCCCATAAACACCCTCTCTTTCAAGTGAAACCGTATAATGTTGACATAGGCAATTGCTATGGCAAGATGTTAGTCCACCTGGGAAAGGCTTTTGATTTGGTTAACCCTCGTCTGATTTTACCCAAACTGGACATGTATGATTGCCATGAAGACGAGCTAGCCTGGTTCCGATGTTATTTTAGCGAACGTTATCAGTGCGTTAAATATTACAGTGTATTGTCAGACCCAAATGAATATAAATCTGAACGGAAAGTAGTCACATTATCTTGACGATCTTTAAATTCTTCAAAGAAAGGTGGCGGTTGTCCTGGTGGAAGACACAGGCAGATGAAATACAATAAAAGAAGAAGAATATATTTTAAAGCAAATTGACTCAAAACTAGAGTATGTACGAATACAGTATACTGTAATTTTAAAATGATCTGACTACAGAAAACCAACACCTCCACCCGTGCCAACTAAACGTGGTGGACGATAGAAGATCCAGCGCATTATATATATTAGACATCAATAGTTTGCATCAAACCAAATCTTTATATCTTAAGTTTACTGATCAGGACAGCAAGAAAACAGCCAATAAGAATAATGGTGACATTATTATATCAGACTGTTATTATATTCAGTAAAACATTAAAAGAGCAAAACCACGTAGCAACAATACATAAGTGTACAAGTTTAGCCATGGATAATAATAAAACAAAAAAAATCATTATTTATAGTTCAAACCAAAGTGTCACTAAATAATCAGAAAATGAAAGCAATAATTATAGTATCCACATTTGCATGCATAGTCTACACAGGTGTTAACAGAAAATATATAACTAGTCTAAATTAGTGGAATCAAGACGTTGTTTAAAAGGATATTAATAAAATAGCAGAGTCAGAGATATTAGAGCTACAATGTCTCAGAAAATCCATCTTAGTAAAACGTTTTAGGTTATTACATCCGACTGACTATTAACCCAGACAATGCTGCAATTTCAAAGCATAACAATTAACAATATCAATTTGAATTACGCCTAACGTAACAGCTTAGACTGTTAACGGTTAACGGGCTAAGTATTAAACCCATGACAACAATTGTGTAATTATGGACACATAATGAAGCAAATCATCATAATAAATAAACATAATAAAAGTCATAGGAAATTACTCACAACTTATTAACAAATTTAAAAAGGAATCAAACAATCGTTGACTAAAATAAACAAATGTACCGATATTATAGCTGTCAAATGGGCGACACTAGGTAATTTAAAGTATTTAAATTATCACTTCAAATTATTGCGACATCAAATTACCACTGTTTCATTATAATACTGTGAGCTACACAAATCACATATATTTCTACCCAGTATGCATACGAACATGTGATTTGAGATGAAGATTTCGTACGAACTGTGCCCCAAGGTTTCATATTTGTAGGGATTTTGCCTGTGTGGTACATATATATGTGTCTGCAAAGTATTATTTTTGACAATTGTGTCCCACAGGTATCACATTTTTAGTGTTTCCCCCCGTTGTGTGGGTACGGACATGTGCCTTCAAATTACCACTTTGAGAGAACATTGTCCCACATGTGTCATATTTGTAGGGTTTCTCCCCAGTGTGGGTACGGACATTTAACGTCAAACTATCACTTCGAGCAAACTTTGTACCACATGTGTCACATTTGTAGAGTTTCTCCCCAGTGTGGGTGCGGTTATGTTTCTTCAATTGCTCACATGTTGAGAACTGTGCTCCACAGGTATCACACTTTCAGGGTTTCTCCCCAGTGTGGGTAAGGACATGAGTCCTCAATGTACTACTGTTTGAGAACTGCGCCCCACAGGTATCACATTTAAAGGGTTTCTCCCGGTGTGGATACGGACATGTAACTTCAAACTACCATTTTGAGTAAAATTTGCCCCACATGTATCACATCTGTAGGGTTATTCCCCGGTGTGGTTACGGACATGTGCCTTCAAATTATCGCTTTGCGAGAACTGTGCACCACAGGTGTCACATTTGAACAGTTTCTCACCTAAATGCTTGCGTACATGTAGCTTTAAGCCACGATTGCTTAAAAGAACATGTTCTACAAGTGTCACAGTTTATTCGTTTCTCAACGGTACTCGTCTTCACGTTCTCAGACATATTGTAACTATTTACGTATCTAACTGTTTTCTACATATCACATTTTCTGTGGTTTAATACTTGTATCTTCAAAGCACCACTGCACGTAAATATGTTTGATCACTAGAGTGAGTGCATGTGTGTATTAGTAAATTGAAACGCCATGTGCATGTTACTTCAAGTTTACACACGTCTTAGTGTTTACAAAAAAATCAAAACACCATTCTGTTAATGTATCGCATTTAAAATTGTGTCACAAATGTCAGAGCGCACGCGCAGCTTTAAAGTGCTCCTCTGTCACGTTGAGAACGTTTCTCAACTGTCTGAGAAAACAAATGAACCTTTACATTTGCTGCACAACTGTCACACTTGAATGGTTCCGCGCCGCAGGGAGTTAGTGTCTCTTTAAACACAAATATTAATGACTCAGTCACGTTTTCTGTTGTTTCTGAAGACAAAGGTGTTGACATTCAGTTACGTGGCTCGACATCCTACGTTGTGTTGGTGTACACAATTTTACTGTTGTTGTTGTCAATGTTCCCGAGTCTGTGCGCCGTTGTCAATTTATTGTTCACACTTGTCTCACCAACAGTGTTCTGAAATAAAATGTACGTAATAATGTTTGTTAATGGAGGCAAGTTTAGTGACACTGTCAGATGTTTGAAAGAGCCTAACTAAATGAAATAGAAAAACACACCTACACATAATAATAAATTAACCATACACTTGCATTGTCAAAACGCTTTTTCTTTAACAACATTTGTCTTAGAAATTAACAGAATGTTCTTCTGATGTACAGAAGATAAAGTGATATAGTTTTTGCAATATTAATACATTAAGCCTTTACACACAAAGATTATGTAGCATATCACAAAACAGTCCTGTACAGAGTTTGGGACAAAATAGATTTACAAAGTGAGCGTGAAAAATAAAAGATGATAGTAGAAGAATAGGAATCTAAATCAACACGGAGAGGCAGAGTGAATAGACTTCTTGGAAAAAACAGCGATTAACAGTTTATTAGATGATGTTAAAATCAGAATCTTTTGACAGAAGAGCTCTATGAAGATTGTATCACGTGCATGTAGTATACATTGCAAAATTGAATAGGTCACAGGATTCTGATCAATTGTACACATTTAATATGCTGCTCAAAACAATTAGAGACTTGATTATAATTATTATTGGTAACTGTTGATATAATGTTGATAATAATAATGATTGTAGTCGTATTTATGGTGTTGAAATTTTAAAATAAATGTCACTGCTCTTTTAATGTAGGTTGGGATTATGCGGGTATTGATGAATATGCTTTTCATTGAGGTAATGCAAATAAGGGGCTTTGTTATTCACTTTTTATATAACTTTGTGTTTAAGCAATGAAATTAGGGGACAAGGTTTGTTTATTCTCTGCAAATTCACTATCCTTAAAATATTACTAGATTTCACTTAGAAGGCTTAAGGCCGGTTTACACGAACAACTAGTTGGCGGATTAGTTGGCCAACTTGGTGTTGCCCAACTGATCCGACAATTTGTTGCTCGTGTAAACAGCGGTTTAGGCACAATTTGTCACGGCGTCGACGGAGTTGTCAGCAATCGTCTCAGTTGGGGCAAGACCCATTCTGACCAGCTTGTTGTTCGGAGTTTAGCCTAATTATCCAATCAGCGCGACATACCTTGATGACGTTGATAGGTCAACGGCTGGTTCATATACTGGTAAACATTTCTTCCTCCACTTTTATTTTATTTCGATTTACAAGTTGATCGAAATAATGAACATAATGAGTGTATGTGAAACATGCATTCTATGACCTACCACGGCACAACGAAAACTGCTACGAATAGTAGAAGACAGCAGTGTTTGTAGCACAACAAGCACAACATGTATTTTATGTTTTGCGTAAATTTGTATCGATATTTTCTGCTGGGTCGAGGCCGACGAACAATCCAAGGCGACTCAACAAAGTAGAGTTTTATTGAATCTATCAATTTCATATACATCTTCAAATTTATAAAGCTATTATTTCTGTCGCCAACTGAATGGTGACGGTTTTGGCGGGACTAATTTCCAACAATTATCTGTTACGAAAACATTATAGCACTGTTCACACATGACAGGCCTGCATTGCCTTAGGGTCACGCCATGCAGGGGTTGTTCCCACTTTGGTACACCGTAAAGCGATTGAAATGTATGCTTTAGAGTATGCCCAATAAAAAAGTATGCTAATTAACTCCATGAAAGATTAAAAGTAACATTTAAAAGTTATATTTTAAATGTTTAAGCCTATGCTAGAATACGTCGGTTCACAAAATAACCAGAATGTCAATAACAATGTAGTGACATTTTGTTTTTAAAACACTGGGACTTGGAAGTTTGGTGGATGTTTTTTAAACCATCACTGACTCGTTGCACTAAACCAATATTTATAAACCTTTTTGTTGTATCCATACCTAACTGTCAATTAGCTAATTAATATGTTGGCTGTCTGAATATATGTGTTATGTTTATGCGTTTGTGTGTATCTTTGTATCAATAGTGCACAGTCCAAAAATACACCAATACATGCTAGCCTCCACTCATGTTATTTTCTTCTGCTGATATGGAAAAATGTGTCTGATGTGAAATTATACAATTAATTAAATTAATCATATAGACCGATTGATAATATATGGAGCTGGGTACAGTTGGAACTGTCAATGACTCTGGTATACAGCATCATAATATATAAAAACACATTACAACTGTCGAAACCACATATGTGACCAGCAACAGCGAAATGGACAATGGGAGTCAAAACTACCTAATTTCTGATAATCAAATTTACAGAATTACGGCTACACAATGAGTGATTTCCAGGTGTAGGTTTATAGGATTGATTGAAAAATATATATTATTATCTTATAAAGGAATATTATGTTAGCTTTGCATACTTACATTGTTATTGTAATTAACTAGAAATGACAAATTACAATTGCAGCTGTCATATGCATAATGCATTAACACAATTTGTATTATTAGGTTTCCAGAAATTGCTTGCATAGTACTTTAACATAGTACATTTGATTTCAGATCAAACAACCTGAATCGATCTACCGGAGAGTGGAGACAGACAAGTGCACATATGTATGACACTGAAGCTATAATATTCTGTGATGAACGACACACTACAACTGCATGGATATAATATTATACTGCAAACTGAAGACAATGTAAAGATAAGACTTACATTGTCCTGTAACCAATTTGTACATGATTTCATGTTTATGAAACATTAACATATTGTTGTCCTGAACTTTCAGGATTATGCTAACACTACATTGGATTGAATTGTGAGACTGTAAACTGTGACTGACTATGCGGGTCTACACCTCAAATGTATTGTTAATAATCAGCATATGCTTTGCGCACAGAGGGAATAATACAGAGACTGTAAGCTGTCCTGCATTTGACACAAGAGATGTATGGTTCATCCACAAAACACTGCGAACATTCTGTAAAGATTACCTGCTACTTCATGTTGGAGTGCTGGATATTTAATGAAACAGTGACATTTTAATTTTACATTGCTGTATCTTCAGTGTGCTGTTAACCAGTTATGACACAGTAAACTATATTTAAATTGTTTAATTGTGCATGCCATGCACAGTCTCCGATAACATTGTTTGTTCTTAAAAAAAAAACGTTCAGCACTCAAGGGACACCAACTTACATAAACAACAGACTTATCCAATAATTCTTTCACCATCCATATTCACTATGGAAGATTATTTTTATATTATGTAGATATATTATTATTTATTTGGAATTTAAACTTGTTAAATAATCATGTTTGCAGTGTGTCTTAAGTCCACTCTCTGCAGAAATATACAAAAATATTTTAAATATATAAGTTAAAGTATGACTATGTTGAGTTTGCTTGCTAATTAGTTAATATCGACTAATTAAATTAGTTGTTTTAATGAGAAATGACAGGATGACGCATATTCATAACACAAATACACCAACGAAATGTATGTTTTAAATATAATATATATATAGGTAATTGTAATAATACATTTGGAGTTAATTATAGTATATTATTACTTATTATAATAAAGATTAATAATGTAAATATGTCTTAGACATTAGATCATTTGGCTGTCACCTTTAATTTAACTCAATCGCCAAGTGCTCTTCTATCATTATATTTGTATTGAATGCCTAATATACACGTGACGAGAAAACGCAGCATAACTAGGCGACGGAAATTGGCCAAAGCTTTCACATAAAAGAAAATGCATTATTGGTAATATACCTTGCTAACATGCACACACAAATAATAAGTTTCCGCATACAACACTGTTTTGTAAACAACGAAGCCACATAACTTGTTGACACGGAACTCTCCTCTCGATTTTATTTTACCCGAGAGCTCAAAATCTTAAGTAGTCGCAGCCAAGGTCAAAGTTACAGATGTTCGCTGTGTCGAGATACGTCTCGCTTGTAAACACCCACGTAAAAGTTGTTGGATCATTTGGGCAACTGCTAGTAGGCCAATTAATCTTATAACTAGTTGTTTGTGTAAACGGGCCTTTATATACACCATTAGTCAGACATATTAACATAGGTTGTACAACTCAAATGCTGGGGCCTGGAAGTATGAAAGTAAATAAAATATGTTTTCAAATTGAGACACATTAAGTAAATTATTATAATTATAATGCAAAATGACGGCACCAATGCACCTTATAATGATATCAGTGGAGGTGATAAACGTATCCCATATTCTTGATACAAAGGTCAACCTAAGTGTAGGTCTACACAATCATCAACACGGGAAAGTTGCCATGTCACAATGTGAAGCTTGTTTAGGAATGAGTTGTATCTTCCCACACAATGAAGCCATCAAGGGTAGCCGCTGGTCCTAAAGTAACTACGGGCCATATATTGGTGACAATTCATTACAGCTTCGAAAATGTGAGGATTATATTAGATGGGTGAAGGTTGTTGAACATATAAACAAAATTGCTTATTTCCATAAATGTTGCCAAGGCAACTGCGATTTATGTGTGTATATAGATGATAATGTATGACCCACACGGGACACCTTTATTCAGAGTAAGTGGTAACAAATGCCATAATACAATTACAATAATGTGTTTACTGTAATGTTACTTTGCGCAATAACGTGGTCTTGGGCTCTGACATCAAGTGTTCTATGACCATAGTGAACTGAGCTTTCAGGAGAAGATTTTTTAAATTCCCTAATTGGTTAATCCTGTTTTACAAATTCTTAAAATAAAACTATGACATCCAAAATGGCTCTTTGCACCTGAAACATTCCAAGTAATAACTAGTGAAAACTACTATTCTCGATCTTGTGTAGTATTTTCAAAATAATTTTGTCGTTGTCACAAAAGGTTAAAAATATTGTTTTGAGAAAACGGCCGAATCAAAATAAGACTGCCATATGTTAAGCAGTACGGGCATGTATACGTGATCTGATTATAAGTATTTGTAATCGGAATCTTGAAAAATGCAATTTGTTGGGAATGCTTAACATGTTAGTCCATTGGAAAATGATGGAATCTGAAAAAGGCAAACAATTATAATTCAGGACCAGTGGCTACCGTTAAAACCCGTTATAATGAATTTAGCAGATCCGTAAATTCATTTAAATACAATGTGTATTTTGTTGTTCCATTATGTGAAGTGTTTCACTTAAAACAACTTCTCTACCCATTTGTTTGCACTCAATCAATAAAATAACAGCAAGTGATTTAAAATTAAGAGTATCAAAATGTTAAACCACCCTTTTTCATCATAGGCATGACTAGTATCATTCATTATAATGATCGGATGTGTTACTCAGTTGGAGTTATTAATTATTTGTTCATATAATATATATAATTATAATAATTATAATAATTAATACTAATGTATACTATATAATATTAAAACAAACCTGGTAGAGTTTATAAAATACACATGGCATAATTGTTTACTTTTTGTAATTTTCCCTTCATCGTCAGTTACAAATGTATTTCCTTCTTCATAGATACATATATATCGTCTCCTAAATTCACATACTTATCGCTTACCAAAGACACGAGTGAGTGTGCCACCACACTGGATCTCACGCTGACATCACTCGTTTATTTCCTTCATCTGTTTTAGGTACAGAAGGCTTATTTAACTAACATATGTTAGTAATGTGTAGGGTTACTATGAAAAGATAAACCACAGTATCAGACATTGACCAACGCCATCACTAAAGTATACGTGGTAGCCGAAGAATGCAAGCGCTAAGGGAATCGACTTAACAAACGTGGTCTGTGTAGTCTCGATAATCTACGCACGGTGACGTGGCGTCATTCCTTGTGATACTCCGCAAGGTAGAGCCACCGTTGGGCGGCCTCGCAACCAACCGCCTGTTTTCAGGGGTGAGGACACTGTTAGACAAAAAAGAGCAGTTTTTTTTAGAAATTATTAAAAAAAAATTCATCTGCTCTGACATAAGTGCATTTGAGTAGTCAGATTTCTAGGTGTGATTGTAGAAGCTGTTGACAGTAAAATGGTGTATTGTTTAGTTGATTTTACTAAGCGAATGGGTATTTGGCAGCAATTTGGGTAGTTGACCCTTTAGCCGGATTACTGCCTGCATCCATTCGTAAATATTGACGGATGTCACACATACAGGCATTTAACGAGAGCTAGCAATGTTAGATATTTAATAAGATTTAACAAGATTGCCATCCAGAGAATTAACTCTAGATGGCAGGTGGACAAGGAAGCCCTTTGGCTTATCGAGAGTCCAACCCTTTTATCTACAAATATCCAGCCCTTCTGAGGTATGTGTCGATTTTATTTTTAAACATATTCACACTACTAGCACCCACACAATCATCAGATAATATGTTCCATTCATTCACAGTCCTTTGTGAAAATGAGAACTTTCTCACGTCTAATCTACACCGCTCCTTTACTAATGTAACTTCATGTCCTCTAGTCTTTCTATCTTTCTTAACTGAAAAAACATATTTCTATCAATATTTTCATAACCATTCAATATTTTAAACACTTCTATCTGATCTCCTCTCAATCTCCTGGTCTCTAGTGATGTTAAACCACATTCTTTTAGGCGTTTTTCATAACTAAGATCCCTCAGTTTTTGTATCATTTTAGTCGCTCTCCTCTGTACTCTTTCTAGCATATCTATGTCCTTCTTGCGGTATGGCCTCCACGCTTGTATACAATATTCTAAATGCGGCCTAACTATTGTTTTGTACAGCGGTATTATTACTTCTTTTTCTTTATATGCTATATTTCGCCTAATCAATCCAAGGATTTGATTTCCCTTTGAAGCTGCAATTCCACACTGCTCTGAAACCTTCATGTCAGCACTAAGTGTCAGCCCTAAGTCTTTTTCTTTTACAGTAGAACTTAGTACAGTTCCCCCCATTGTATATTCTACATATTCGTTCCCATGTCCTGTGTGAAGGCATTTACATTTCCCAAAATTGAACAACATTTGCCACTTTTCAGACCATTTGATCAACCTGTCAAGATCGTCTTGTAAATGCTGTCTATCTCCATCACTTTTAATCCTTCTAAACACTTTTGTATCATCTGCAAATTTCAAAACCTTGCTAGCTATATCATCGTCCAAATCGTTTATATATATTAAGAATAATATAGGTCCCAGTACTGATCCCTGTGGAACCCCAAAACTGATTTCCAGTTTGAAGCCTCCCCATCAACAACTACCCGTTGTCTTCTGTCAATCAGCCATTTTTCTATCCAGTTAATTATACCATTTCCTACGCCATGGGCTTTTAGTTTAAGCAGTAATCTCTGATGTGACACTTTGTCGAAAGCTTTTTGAAAATCTAAGTAGATAATATCTACTGGTGATCCATCATCTACCCACTTAGTGATATCTTTCCAAAAACATAACATATTTGTTAAGCATGATCTCGCTTTTAGAAACCCATGTTGAGATGGGTTTATCAAGTTATGTTTAACAAGAAAATCCACCATGTGATCTTTAATTAGTCTTTCTAATAATTTACAAATCACCGATGTTAAACTAACTGGTCTATAATTATTTGACTTGTTTCTCGAACCTTTTTTAAATAACGGTATAATGTTTGCTTCTTTCCATTCTAAAGGAACCACTCCCTCTTCTAATGACAAGTTGAAAACTGTTGCAAGCGGTATTCTAATTTGTTCTACAATTTCCACTAGTAGTTTGGGTGGAATACCATCCACTCCAGGTGATTTATTTTCCTTCATAGCCCTAATTTTCTTAGCTACCATTTCTGGGGTTACAATTAACTGTCTTAAATAGTATGATTCTGCCCCCTTGAACTTAGCCTCTGGTACTGGCAGTGAACTAGTGTCTTCTCTGGTAAACACTGAACTAAAATACTCATTTAGGTTTTCCGCCATTAATAATCCTTCTGATATTATATTTCCAGCACTATCTTCTAGAGGACCGACCTAATCCTGAACTTTCTGTTTGCTTCGAACATACGCGTAAAAACTCTTGCTGTCATGTTTTATATTACAAGCTAATTTATGTTCACAGGTTCTCTTTGAATTTATAATTTCAGCTGTAGCTTGGTTTAGTGCTTCTTTATAAATGTTGTAGTCTTCGTCATTTCCAGTACGTCTATATGACTTCCACATCATTTGTTTATACTTAATTTTTCTAATGGCTTCTTTCGATAAGTATATATTTCTGGTCCGTTTCCCTTGTTTTATGAAGGGAACAAATTTATCTACGATGCACTCTATTTCATTCTTTAAGATATTCCAGCATTCTGTTGCTGTCTTATTCTTCAGTGTATTATTCCAGTCTATCTTTGCTAAATATTTCCTAATTTCCTTATATCTTCCTTTGTGGAAATTTCTCCTGAACTGCTTTTTATTATTTATTTCTGATTTTACTTTGATGGTAAAATGTATCTGGTTGTGATCACTACTTCCCAGAGGCTCACATAATTTAACATTTTCAACTAATTCATTCTGTGAGGACAAAACCAAGTCTAACACATTCTCTCCCCTGGTTGGTTCTAGCACATATTGAGAAAGGAAACTATCTTGTACTAAAACTAAAAACTTGTGGTCCTCACTACCCATACTCTGTAGAGATTTCCATTTTATATGCCCAAGGTTAAAATCCCCCATAATAACACAGTACCGTTTGCTCACTTCCCTTATAGCGTTTTGTATTTTTTCATTCTCTTCTATGCTTATGTTTGGACTTCGATAAACTAATCCAACCGTTAACGTTGAGTTTCCTGTAACTATGTTACACCAAACAGCGTCTTCGCAATCTGCTTCTCTGTCAATTTTTTTTTCATAAGCCTGGATAGATTCTTTAATATATAAAATAACTCCACCTCCCCTTCTTCATATTCTATCTTTCCTAAACATTACATATCCTGTCAGTCCCAATTCAGCATCTGATATATCGGTGGTTGCCCATGATTCGGTTATACCTATTATGTGAGGGTCAATATCTTCTACCATAATGTTTAGTTCATTTCTTTTGTTTACTATACTCCTTGCATTTAAACAAACACATTTATACCCAGCTTCAGAACAGTTTTCCAGACTGTTCTTTGCTGAATTATTTTTGCTGCCTTTATCTATGCCTCCAGTTTCAGGCTTCTCTGCGAGTCCCCCCTGCGAATTTAGTTTAAATAGATGCAAACTGTCCCACTGTCAGCAGATCGCAGCAGATTCTCTGAGAATATTGCTGCCCCCTTTCCACTTAGATGGAGGCCATCTCTCATGTACATATCTTCTCTCCCAACAAAGTACCCCCATAAATCTATGAATCCCACGCCCTCTTCCTCACACATCTGCTCAACTAGTGCGTTGATCGCCATCCTCTTACAGTTTCTGTATCTTGCCCCCCTTCCTCCCATTACTGGCAAAATTCCTGAGAGAATAACCTGTTCCACTCTTGTCTTCTTTAGCTTCCTCACTAGATGTCTGTACTTCTGAACTATCCCAGTTGTTCCCTCCTTGTCTGCATTGTTTGTCCCAACGTGTACTAGTATAGACCCTCCCTTGCCATGCCCTAATACCTTCTCTACCCTTTCGGTCACATGCTCTATCCTAGCCCCCGATAGACATACAACAACGTCCTTCCCCTCGCATATAATCTTGTCTGTTTTTCTCAGAATTGAATCGCCCATAAACACTCTCTCTTTTCTCCTTGCCCCCTCAATCACTGCCTCGGAGTAGCTCCTCCGGTTTGCATATGTCTGGTTGTTGTCTTTTCCTCTTGTCGTCTTCTCTCCTGTCACATTCTCTTCCATTCCCTTCTTTCCTGTCGCGTTTTGTCTTGTCCCCATTCCTCCTGTCATTTTCTCTTCTAGCACATTTACTCTCACTTCCTTTCATCCCTTCTTCTTTCCTCCCATCACATTTTCTTCTCTCCTCTCCCGTCCCTTTTCCCCGGCTACCTCCTTCATTACGGTCTCTTTCTCCCCTGTCGCCTACACGCCTGTCATGTTTTCTGTTTTTTGCTGAACACTCTGTCTTCTTCCATCAGTCTTCTGTCTCACAGTCTTACCAACTGCCTCTGTGGTATCTACCTCTTCACCACCTGTATCGCTGTCGTGTCTCTCCTCGTTCTCTACAGTCTGACTACCTGCTGATCTATCCCCACTGGCCCGTTTTCTTTTCCTCTGCCGAACACTTTTCCTCCGTCCCTCTGTTTTCTCAATGTATTGTTCCTTCACACCGGTCACCTTCCTTCCTCTCAGTCTCCTTTCTTCAGTCTCCGTGTCACAACTCTGCTCCTTCTGTGTTGTAGAATTCTCAACTCTCTCCGCGTCATCCCTCTCTGCTCCATCTATTTCTATGTTGAGTCTCGCCTCCATCTCCTTCACTATATCCGTCAACTTACACACCTCCTTCATCAGACATTCCACCCTCAAACACCCCATACACCGAAAGGTGAAGCCGTCATCTTTGGTCTCTGCCCATGATTTTGGACAGCCAGACAACGCAAAATCCACCCAGCTCTGGCAGTCGTGGCAAACTAGGTGTCGTTTTGCCCTGAGTTGCCGCTTGCAAGGTGCCATATCAGAATTTATTTATGTTCAAAGTAGTTTTTATGTAGTCTTTGAAAAGACTTTTCTGTGTACAATTTACACCAGATTGTTTAGGTTATAGTTCGTTATATTTGTTAACACACAGTGACACATCGTGCCTTACCTAGTTACGATGTCGATGACAATGTATTCAAGTTAGGCTTAGATACAAGGTAGTCTTTACAAAGACTGTTTCCTGTGTACTATTATACACTTTAAAAGATTGTTATTTCAGGTTTTAATTACTCATCTAACTACACCGATTATCTCAAATAACGCTATTCTATTGTCGTTCACGGTACGCTAACTTCGCCAGTGACCTACTTTGTAAACAATATTGACTAAACTGGACCAGAATGTCAATGAGATGATAACAAAAGCAGGTGAGAAGTTAAAGACATTTTATATATCACGTTTTCTTATAATCAGACGAAACGTTAACACGGTCGCCAATGGGAAAACTAAAAGTGTCCTGAGCCCAGTAAGAGAGCCTGGCAACGGAAGCACGCTATTGTTACTGCCAAATCAAGGAGGACGCGTTTTACTTCAAATATCTTGCAACAATTACTGAAAATACGTGTATGGCAAAAGTAGAGTTGAATGGGAATTTTTTTGTGGATATTACAGACTTCTCATCAGTCTGCAAGTCCAAATCACAGTGACGGAACACATGTCTTATAAGGGGGATAGGGTGCGTATGCCACTAGTTAAGCCTCAATTTGAAAATCTTTATGAAAATGAACCAATGACTTAGCGGCAAGGTGATTCATCAATCGTTTTTTGTTTATTTCAACTAAATAAAAATACGTGAAGATGTTGTCATTGACCCAAATGAAGATACTTTCTACTGACTGGACCTTCTGACCAATCAAGCATGTGGCATTGTTTTGTGGACTCTGATGAGTTCACATCCTAAATAGATTTTGTGTTGATATTTACCTTTGTAAGTAGGGCACAATGTCAACAAATCAATATAAATTTGAATATAACATAACAACTGGATGTATTGAATATTCTTAAAAAACACCTTTCTCGAAACCTGTATCAGGAGTTCATAGTGCCACCTGGAAATGTTGTGCTGGATTACAAATTGTCCAACTGCGAAGTGCTGATTTTTCTTAAAAAAATCACCTGCTCTGACATAAGTGCATTTGAGTAGTCAGATTTCTAGGTGTGACTGTAGAAGTTTTTGAAAATAAAATGCTGTATTTTAGATGATTTTAGTAAGCGGAATGGTATTTGGCTAGTTGACCATTTAGCCGGATATTAGATTTTTACTAAACTCGACCAGCAAGAGATGATCATAACAGCAGGTGATAAGTTTAATACATTTTGTAGGTAACGTTTTATTATAATCAGACGAAACGTTAAAATGGTCGCCAATGGGAAAACTAACAGTGTGCTGAGCACTTCAGCCTCGGATGACTTAATTTTCTTCTTCTTCCTGGATATAGAGAGCGTTCCTTATGAACGTGTAAAACATTCGATATCGTCCCCCATAGAAGATTGATAGTCAAATTAGAACCATATGGTATACAACGTTCAACATTAAGATGCACTAACACATTAACGACTTCTTCTTCACGCATTTCTCTACTGCCTAGACTTGCAGAATGTTGTTGAGCAACCACTCCCGAGTCGCCAGGTCCAGCTCGGCGATGCCATTCTGTCCGTGTGGAGAGAGTGCGGTGGCTGATAATGTGGTCTGTTGTTTGTTGGGCCGCACCGCATTCACAAGTAGCTCTTTCATATAGTCCCCAACTGTGCATATTAGAGTTGAAACGTCCAACTCCCGTTGCAACGCGGTTTAGCTTCGTCCAAGCCTTTCGCTGGCGGTCGGAACCAGCGCAGTTCACAGATGGTTCTGGAATGAACCTACGTAGTGAGGTTGGTTTGGACAGCCAGTCCTCTCTCCATTTTATTGATATTCAGTGTATTGTTGTTTCACTAGAGCCCAGACATTTCAAGAGTCCATGTACCTGGCAGTTGAAAGGGTGTCGTGACGTCAGGCGCTGTACACTAGCTTTTTCTGAGCAAACGTTGTATAGTAGATGGTTAGTGTGTTTGCACGCTTCCCCAAGGCCAGCACAGCTGCTTGTCTTGGACGTGTCCGTGGTGCAATACCTGCAAGCACCTATAAGTGTTCATTTTTTGTTGCTCTTAAACATCCACTGCCGACTCGTAGGGAGTTGTTGATGCTGACTTTCAGTTTTGATGTTTGTGCACTTCTGCACTTCACAGTATTCCACTGGCGCGTACAATAATGCCAAGGTAGGGTTGCGTAGTGTCTTGGCGCTTGCTCCCCAAGTGGTACCAGCAAGTCGGCGTATTAGCGCTCCACGTGTTGCTACTTTTGCGATTAAGTTTTCCATATGTTGCCTGTAGGTCAGTGATCTGTCCAGTTTGATGGCCAGGTATGTAAAGGCTGATTGATAGACGAGATGTGTATTGTTCACAAACACGTTCATTTCACGTTTACCTTCTTTGCTGCAAAGATGGAAAACGGCAGAGACCGTTTTCTTCTCTCTGTGTTTCAGTCGCTATTGTTTCAGGTATGTGGAGAGGATGTTCATGTCTCGTGTGAGACCAGTCTCAACATTGTCCATTGCCTGTGCCTAATTGAGATTGCGAGGTCGTCTGCAAATCGTTTCGGGCAGATCATAGATGCAGATATCGAAGATAAATTATTCTAGGACAGAAACTAGTGGAACACCATTATTTAGTCTGCGTCAGCTTCGCTGTCCATAACTGGTCTTCTGTACAAAGTTTCGTTTGGAGATCGTTTACATGATAAAGCTAACCATTCGTTTGTCTGGTTGGGTCTGTATGAGTTTTAGTTGCAGTTCTCGGTGCCACACGGAGTCATAGGCAGCTGTCAAGTCGACGAAAATGTCACCAGCTTTTTCTTTGGCTTGTAAGCTGTGTTCAATGTCTTGTGTTAGAGGAGTCACTTGATCTGTTGTCGACCTTCCGGGTCAGAAGCCAGCTTGCTCTTTTGGTAGTTGTGGGTCGAAGATTGGCTCGAAGCGTCCATATATAAGTCTTTCGGAGAACTTGTATGGGATGCAGAGCAGATATATTGGTTTATAGCTCTTAGCGTCATCCTTAGGTTTGTTATGCTTTGGGATAGCCACTACTGTAGCTCGTCTCCAATGCTTTGGTATCCTGTTTCGAATCAACGTTGACAAGAATATTCTTAGCCAGGTGGTAGCCTGAATTCCAGTGTTAACGATGAACTCTTGGTATAGGCCATCAGGTTCGCCGGCCTTTCCGCTTTTCAGTCGTTTGAGTGCCGTTGTTATTTCGTCTTCAGTGTAAGCCCCTGACATATTCATGTCGGTATTTGCTGTTTTCTGTAATACAAATACATCCATGTGTACTTTTCTTGTGAAGTTGCGGTCCGTGTTTGGTGATTTTCCAGTCTGCATGAGTTGCTGCGCGATGGCATTAGCTGACACTGAGCATTTAGTGTAAGTTGGTGTTCTGCCATTCATGTCTGATCGAATACCACAGGTAATGTAACTGGTACAAACTCTGACTGGACAAGTGTAACCAGTGGCATCGACCAGGAGCGTGTCCTGGGACCAATTATATTTATTTTGTTTATAAATGATCATCCTGGGAAAATAGTTTCAGATGGATAAATGTTTGTAGATGACACCAATATGTTATTGGCAATTAATTGGTCAGATGACGAGAAAACACCACAGGAAGATTTATATAAACTGTCATCATGATCTAATCAATGGTTCAATTGATCAATTGATGCACTTATGGAAAAAGAAGAAAATGGCTAAACTTACAATTTGAAAATAGATGAAACGGTCCATGGATTAGGAGTCATTTAGCAGAGGAAAAAGACTTGACAAGAGGTTATTATTGACGCAAAGTTAGAAATTGACAAACAAAATAATCAAAATATTAATAAGGCAAATAGTAGCATGGCAATTATTGGGTCTTTTACAATCCTGAATGAAAATAGTTTTGTTATACCACTAGATAATCCTCTAATTATCTGATAATGCAGTAACCATATGATCACCTTATCAACAAAATGATAAGGACGCTACAGATAATGTACAGAGATCTAAGAGCTACCAAACAACTTCGTGGAATTAAGGATATTCTTTACAGACGAGACTCGAGAGGTTGAAACTTTCAACATTAACCGAAAGACGAACACGGGGAGACATGATAGATATGTATAAACTACTAAATGGGATGTATGATACTAATATATCTTCGTACATTTTAATAATATATAAAGATTGCGACATAAACACGGGGAGACATGATATATATGTAAAAAAACTAATTGGGATGTATGATACTAATATATCTTCGAATATATTAATGATATATAAAGATTGCGACATATAGTAACGAGCAAGGGGTCATAGTATGACATTATTCCAAGAAAGCGCATGTCTAATTACCAAATACTTTTAAATTAGAGTCACACACTTATTGAGTAATTTACCCGGACAAATAATAACTGCTCCTAGCATTAAGTCGTTTAAAAGCCGCGAAAATAAACATTGGAGTATAGAAAAAGTCTTTACGACTACAAATCCGTTTTGCCAGGAAGTCGTAGAGCTAAATACCGGATAAGCTGGAGATCTGACCACCGAGGCCACCGCCTACGTTCAGGACCACCATATGTAAACCCAAGTAAGTAAGCAATGTGTCCAGCGGTTGACGAAACTGAGCTGACGGAGTACGGATAGTTGCTCCCAAAAATAAGGGTTGAGCTAGTGTATCGACCCGGGCTTGCCTGGATGGACCCCCAATTAAGGAGAATCAGTGAGCCTGGGCTGAAGACTGTTCCAGTGGCGCAGTGTTGTTGGGATGAGGTTGTTACTCAAGGCTACGAGGGTGATAATGCTCCTGGAACAGTGTCAGCGCACCTCTTGTTCTGTCATCCCACTTGGTGTAGAACAGGGACTTTTTGATGTCCTCTACAGACGCTGTTGTTGATTTTGTGAAGATTATACCTAGCGGGCCGGTTGTGCAGCGGTTTCCACTGCCGTGTGTTCAGTCCCGTATAATACGAAGCTATCAACACAAGCGCTGGAGATAGTCAATTTGGTGTCAAAGCCAAAAACTTACATTTTAACATTCTCCAATGGGTTGCATGTATTCTAAGCTGATTATTTTCTGAGCTAGAAATCCTTTGTTTGACTAGGAGCTGATAAACTAATAAATGTGTAATTCGATTGGTTGAAATAGCAAAGTTATTGTTTTGTTGACATACATATATTTGTACACATCTGTAGCTCTATTCTATGCTTTGATAAATCGTCTCTGCTGTGTCAGTTGACCTACCAATCAATGAAACAGATCCCCAACAAAAGGAACGTCAATCCATCAACTAATAATGGATGACGAACACATGGCTCGTTACTGTACTCTGTGGTATTCTATTGAAATTCTGGTCCCAGTTGACTTTCTTTCTGACAAAAACATAGGGAAATTGTTTAGAGTGACAACTGTATCCTGCAATGTTTGAATTATGTGCTTCCATTCCGCAACAGGAATTAGGGCTAGAATTTCAAAATGTGTACCAACGCATGATTTTTTAAAATAAATTTCCAAGTTCCCCAACAGGATTTTTTTTAATGATTTCTGGGAACCAAAAAGGTGCTATTATTTAGACCTAAGATATTGTCAATACCACTTTTATGGTTGTTCTATGGTGTCCGTTGGAACAGGATTTTTCGACATGTACATCCATGTTTACTAGGACATCCGACCATTTTAAGTAAAAATGACTACTTGTCGATAAAACATAGGTATTCGACAGCTGAAATAAATTGTTTAATGTCACAAAGTATATTGGCCTTTAGTTAAAATAATTAATATTATGTGTCTTATGATGTCTGCAGCCAACTATGTAGTTTAATTTTAATGTGATTTTAGCAGCATTGTGCGTTTGTGTAGTTGAGAAGAAATATACCTGCTGCCAAATTCGCTTATATTAAAACATATAAGTGCAAAATATAGGTGTGTTTGCATTATAAAAATAGTGAATGCAAAGTTTGTGTTTGTTCATGTACTGTATATGGTGGTTCATTTGATGTCTAGATGGCGTAGTATAATTTTTATTTTATGTTGAACAAATAATTTTCATAAAAATATAACACATTTTCTTACAGTGTTTAAACAAACGTTTATTACGGTGACCCAAGAACATAAATTACATATTGGTATGGCAGAATATATCATTCGTTATGTCATAAATATACACATAAAAACAATTGAAAGACATCTTCGCACAATACTCTTACAAAAGTGTATGTTACTTTTCTACTTGATGTAGCACTAACTAAATATAATGTCATTAATCAAAACATTAACTGCAATTATACATTACCTGAATAGTACATCACGGGACGTCACAATAAACACAGTGGATGTCGTAGTAGCCACAGTAGATGTCGTATTAAACACGTTGTATATCATCTTCAGAAAACTAGTTCTTCTTATTAGGATCAGTTACACTGCTCGGTAATTAGAATATTGTCAATCTGTTTTCAATGAGGATTAATAATAAACCACACAACTCATAACAAATAGTATTTGATATTCTAACAAACAATAGTGCAGTACGGATCAGTGTATACAAAGGTTAATATCTATCTTGATAACAATCAAGCCACATGTTGTTATTGTGTTACCATAACATAAGATGAACACTGCATTTGATTTTGATGATTTCATTATCATTTTCCATATTTCACATGAAATTGTGAAACAATATGAAAAACGGTAACACAATAGTGGAGAATTCTTAGGAAATAACTACACAATTAAATGCATATCATAATAAATCACTGATTAGTGACATGTTACATTCGAGGAATAAATAACATTGAAGTGAAAGGTAAATATAACAAAATAATTACAAAATAATGTTAATAATGCGTGTGCTGCCCCTTCGCGGCGATCACTGCGGCACATCGGCGAGGCATAGAGTGTACCCACGCTTCATGCAGCAACTGCAACTTTGTACAAGTTTGCACATGTTTTTTTGTTGACTGCTCTTTTGCTGACCAGGAACCAAGTAGGCGTTGGCTACTCTCTCATACACTATAAGGATGAGCATGCTATCAAACATCAGTATACACTGTGACTTGTTTTGTCAAACACAATTGTCCATGATTTTGATGGCTATTGTGGGTACAGCTTTGCCCTTTTCCGCCAAGTTCTTGAGGAATTCACAATTATAATGCCACCTCATCGAACATGTAGCATTTCCATCTTTACTTGCTGATCTCTCGTCATAGAGAAGAATGGCATTTTGTTTGTGTTGTCACAAATGTTGAAAATTTTTTCACCAAGGTTGTACCACATAAATTTTTATTTGGGGAACGAATGTTGTCACACATCTGTTCAGGATAAAAATAATAAATGATGTTCAACGAGCTGCCAAGAAGTTTCGTGTAGAAGGTGTGTATGTTAATCGGTTCCTATTCGTGTGACAAGCGTACGTAGCTACAGCTGCTCTAAACTTTATCGTGTTCTAATAATCCAACACTCATTAACTAATACTTTAACTTACAACACAAATTAAACAAGATACTGTTTATAGCATAAAAATAAAAATAAAAAATGTTATCCTCTGGAATCGTCAATATACCTTAACTCTGAATTTTTATTTTCTCGCCATATTTAGAACATATTAAAGAAAAGAAATAATCCCAAGCAAATATCAACATACAAAATAAGTGGGTGCTAACTACAAAGCAACCCCCCCAGTACTCTTCCACAATACATCTCTACTGTCTGAGATACATGACGAATGCAACACCAGTATTCATGTGTTTTAGTTCTAAAAAGTGTTAGTGTTGTGTTTATATTATCATTACATAATGATATATTCCTCACAATTGAGGGTTAATATATATTAGCAACATGCAGAAGTGAGAATAGAGAATGTAGCAACATTGCCAGTACATGTAGACAGCTGACTGAGTATTTTATTTAAACTGTAATGTTAGTTGCTGCTTTCAGTCACAGTATATTATGTTTGTACAGTATTGATTTGTTGTTAATTTATTCTGATGGTGAAACAAAATGTTTTATTGCAACTAATGTTTCAAATGTAATCCTTTTAAGAGTTTTTCCCAATTTATCCTGGTTTTACCACTATTTGAGGGTTTTCCAGGAATATATTTACCAGTATCTACCGCCCAGTATTTACCAGGGAGAGGGAAATGTTCCCACTCTGATGCCTATGGGTCCAAGATTCAAAATCCCTCTAGTTTAAAAATATATTCAAAATAATTATCTACTTTTTATGTTTTTTGTATTAGGTTGTTGTATTGGACTGAAATATAGAACTCTATTTACGCAGTCAACCATTGTTGCTGTATAACTTATTTTTTTCAGATAGTTCTAGTTCATCCAAATATAATCGCCCTCTTGAAATAACTTTATGGCAATCAACAAGCAGCGGTCAGGCTGGAAAACACAACTACATAAAAATTTTCAGTGGGAAAGGAGTAAGACAAGGATGTACTTTATCTCCATACCTATTCAATCTATACACAGAAGACATAATGAGAGTTGTAGAATTAGATGACAGAAGTACAAGGTACGATGAAGTGAATATCCATGGACATTGAGTAAGAGATCTACGTTACGCAGACGATACCGCACTCCTCTGCACTACAACAATCAGACTAAGAAACCTAATCCTGTCTGTAAAAGAGCACAGTGAGAAAAATGGATTGTTATTTAATGTGAAGAAAACAAAGATAATTGACACTGACAGATGCATTAAAAAACAGAAATTGCAATCAATGGGAAGCAAGTTGAAAATATGAACCACTACGATTACTTTGGAGCAAGAATACAAGGAGACGGCCAGGCATAATCAGAGATCAGAATAAGAATAGCCATAGCAACGAAGAAACTAATAAATATATATATATATAAGTAACTACACCACCAGACGTCATTTGAAAGAGGTTTAGGAGTGCAAAGAACGTTGTGGAAGACTAGGAAAGGAGTATTGTGGAAAGGATGGAACGGACTTTATAACGACATATCGGATCACTTGCGTATATGTTGTTTAATTGGTAAGCGGAAATCACGCGAACCATTACACGAGCCGTTTATCTTCAAACATACGTCAGTTTCCAAAGCATCCGCCCATCATATAACTTCCGCTCGTAAAGAAATTGATTGGACTCATTTACATTGGTTAGATATAAATAATGAATTCAAATACTTTTTGACACAACTCCACAATGTTGTTGATTCGTTTGCCCCAGATAAAATTATTAAGATCAAATCAAAATATGCAGGGCATGGTTTCTTCCGATAAAACCTCTTTCTTCCGGATGCCGTAAGAAATTGGAACAAAGGGTTTCTTCCATTTTCTTCAAGAATAATCCTGAAGAAACTGGAAGCAAGTGGAAGATAGGATTAGACAGTGGAAATTATTCTGATATGCATTTCTGTATTGAGTTTATTCAATATATAAATATAATACATTTACTGATTGTAATATTAACATAACATTGTGTTCATGTTGATGAAATAAGTTACTACTTGTATTTTATTAGTCACCTTAAACCAAAATTATGCATGGTTCCCAATTATCGCACACCACAAACCATTTGGTGCATGCCACAATGACACATTTAATCCATTCAATATACATTCAAACTATGTCCGTCAATAAATCTCCATTATGTCTTAGTTCTATACTGTGTATCTGTGTTAATCACACATGTGATAATTGGGACAAAATATAAACTAAAGGATATGTTTAGAATATCTCAGTCATCATCTACTTATCACCGCAAGTCTGTTCTGACTTAGTATTTACATTAGCCCTACTCAACCAGTGAGCAAGAAGTAGGTAACTAAAGTAGGTGGTTGTCAGGCCTGGTGGATGATGCACAAAAAATGAAGACAAAAACTGATTGTTCTACTATGTGGGAACAGCTAAATAAACCTGACTGCCAGAAATAAATAAGAAGCCATTAAACCCAGTTATTATAAAGAACTATATTCTACCAGCACTGAAATGAATACAACACAAGTGACAGTCTTAGTACATAAATAGCCAATATGCCTGAAATAAGATGAAGTCTTATTTATTTTGTGCAATGGAGTTAACATGTTAAAAACCGTGTTATATTAATATCAGTAGCTTAACATTATTGATAAGGATATTTTTAGTTACATACCTTTTCTTCCGGAAGAGCACTGCCCCAGGAGGTAGTGACGGCCGAGTCCCATTACTGCTTCAAGTCGCCTACCTATAAACACACGTTTAGCCGTTATAACTTGAGTTTTGCCTAACTTTGAAACCTTAGTGCATTAGTTCCATCATTCAACATCATCCCAGGTATAATTATATTACGAAAATATTGTGTCTTAGCGCACTTTTAAAGCACAAACAGCGACCCTGTTTGCATCAGTCTGCGCTGTTACGGTCGTGCTATTCTGCTCTACGCACTTAAAATAAGCCATATGGGCAATTCCAATGTGATGGACTATACATTGAGAGTGGGCGGAGGTCATTCCAAAAGCCCTGACTGCTAGAGTGGTACCCTCTGGAACTTGGCCCTGTGTATGAGACTTGCCAATGTCCAAGTCTATTTGGTGCCACAGGGAAAAGAGCCTAGGAGTGTCAATGGCTTGGTGGGTAATCAGAAATATGTGCGTGAGGGACGTTACTTCAAACAGGACATTGGCAAAAACCAACTAGCTTTATTTCCAAATTGTGTGAAACCCTTAAATTGTACAAATAAATGTTTGCCCTTCGAGTGAAGATAGCCTTGTTATAGAAGACGACCAATTACAATTCAGCTTGAAAACAAGAGTATAAGGACAATTATTACATAATTGTGTGTGATGGACTTAACATGACGGACATTACATGTTGTCAATATTATGTTCTGTCCATAAAAAGCAGTACATTGTCCGCTGCTGTGATAACAAAGCATTATAGTGCATGATGAAGATCATGATGTGGATTCGATGACTTTTAACTAAACTTTCACAGACTTTCAAAATTATACGAAGCCACTGAGGAATTACCAATATATACATAGACTCTTGTACATTTTTGTCATGGAACAGTCTGCAGTTGTTTTAAAGGTAAAGTTCATATAAAAACTGTCAAGTTGAAGACAAAAACAGTCCCCTAAAATGGTTACACAAGGGTCTGCAAATTATACAAAAACAGCCCAAGGCATTGCTCCCTTTGAAAAGTTACAAGTCCACCAATGCCAAATCCGGGAGCATTTAAATTTGTTTAAACAAGACTTAACAAGACTGCCACCCAGAAAATTAACTCTAGATGGCTGGTGAACAAGGAAGCCCTGTGGCTTATCGAGAGTCCAACCCTTTTCTCTATATGTATCCCGTCCTTCTGAGGCATGTGTCGATTTTACTGTATTTAAAAAAATATTCACACTACTAGCACCAACACAATCAGCAAATCATATGTTCCATTCATTTAGTCCTTTTGTGAAAATGAGAACTTTCTTATTATATCAAATATGCACTGCTTCTTTACAAATGTAGCTTCATGTCCTCTAATCTTTCAATATTTCTTAACTGAGACAAAAATATTTCAATCAATATTTTCATAACCATTTTATATTTGAAACACTTCTATCTGATCTCCTTTCAATATTCTGGTCTCTAGTGTTGTCAAAACCACATTCTTTTAGTTTTGGTATCATTTTAGTCGCTCTCCTCTGTACTCTTTCTAGCATAGCTATGTCCTTCTTGCGATATAGTCTCCAAGCTTGTATACAATATTCTAAATGAGGCCTAATTATTGTTTTGTACAGTGTTATTATTAGTTCTTTTTCCTTGTATGCTATATTTCGCCTAAACAGTCCAAGGATTTTATTTCCCTTTGAAGCTGCAATTCCCCACTGCTCTAAAACCTTAATATCAGCACTAATGGTTAACCCTAAGTATTTTTCTTTTACAGTAGTACTTAGTACATTACCCATCATTGAATATTCTACATCTTCGTTCCCATGTCCTGTGTGGAGCATTTACATTTCCCAAAATTGAACAACATTTGAAGCACCATACCCATATTCATTTTAAAACATCTCTCGGAGAAGAAAGCCTTCCGTGTGTCACATTTAAAAGGTTTTCTGTCTGAGAAAGCAAACGAACCATCTGTCACACTCGAATGGTTTGACGCCACAGAGAGTTGGTGTCTTTTTAAACGCAAATAGTATCCCACATTGACTCAGTGACATGTTCGGTTGTTTCTGAAGACAAATATTTTGACATTTTTGACTTGATTCGATGTGGCCACAACTTGTCAAGAGTTTTATTCAATGTGCAGCATGTGCGAGTCTTTGCAGCGTGGTGACTACATTGCTGACAGTTCTGTCACAATGTTCTGAAAAAATTATATTATAAATGACTCCGTCAGACGTCATTTGAAAGAGGCTGCAAAGAACATTGTGGAAGACACGGAAAGGTGTATCGTGGAGAGTGCTGAATGAACAAACGATAACGTCCCTACCCTACCTACCAACAAAGTTTAACTAGGCAGAAACGAATTACCGGGAATATATTTAAAAATAATAAATATGATAATAAATAACTACAAATAAATATATAAAGGCTACCCAGAATAATTTGTGGTTTCTCTGATCCATAATAATCTAATAACACTATATTAAGCAAAGGTTATAAGTATTCGTCGCACATTTAATATTGAAATGCAACATGTATTTATCTACTGAAAATACTAGAGTAATAACAATGGTATTTCCAAACAAATGATGCAAATTGTGTTGCGTTTTCTTAAGAAGCGTGAATTATATTTGTATTAGATAGAGTTGTAGAAAGATAAGCATGGACGATATGTTGTATAAAACTGGACAGGTCAAAGTATTCTGGCCAACCATTGGCATTTTATATGCTGCAAAATAATTATACACAATTATAAATGTGATAATTATTTATAATTGTTTGTCTAACTTTTATAGTATTAGTAATTGCCATTATTGTTGAAATTGGATTTGCAGACAGGAAGAGGTGGAGGACTGTCTTCGCCCTGGCTGTCAGTGGGCCATCTTGTTGACTGTACGTTTTGGCGCAACACAACCAACTTATTAAACATTCTTAGTATCACGTACAAAGTAGGTCAATAACTCGTCAACAGACGGATGAAATTACTAAGAAGCTAAGGAGGATCATGCAGTATTAAAAAATAGGTTTTAGATGACGGCAAAATGAAACAATGTTTCCTACTGACTCAACGCTGACAGGGAATTAGTTCCATAAATTTGACGTTGTAACCGAAAAGGCGAGTTCTAGCGTTAGTGTTACCTGTAGGAACAAAAAGTAGATTAGAACCATACTAACGAAGCAGTATGGTGCAAGTTGTTTGGACGAAAGGGCTTGATGGCTAATGATTATTCATTACTGTATTGCAGGTAGGCCTATTTGGGAGCTCTTTTTAATTAATACACTTGGAACACTAAAAGACACGCACTTCAGATAGCCACTGACTTAGTATTTATTGAGCAATATTAGTGAAACGTTTACAGCTAACACATTTTCGTTTTTATTTGTTACGTAATGCGCACCAGAACACCCCCACCATTGTGTCAAGATTTGTGACGTATTTGGCTTGTCATGTAGTAGACATTCCACTGACAGGTACTTTTAAAAGAATCGATCGGGTTGCCGGAAAAAAATATATTCTGGTAGGCATGTGTATTAACAATTTCCCAGTTTGACACCTTGTCAAAGAATCTCTTTCCGAATAAATATGGGATCACCCTGTTCGTGTCTCGTGAATTAAAATAACTAAAAGCTGTGAGGCGTCACTCCAACATATCTTGTCCAAATACGCTTTTTGTGAAAATCACAGCCCTGAAAACTACTTTCAACATATATTGCATTTTAATAATTTCCCATCAGTACAAGTATCCACAACCAAACATACAACTGTTTCCACTCTGTTGTCCACAACCAAACATATAAATGTTTCCACTCTGTTGTCCACAACCAAATATACAACTGCTTGCACTCTGTTGTCCACAACCAAACATACAACTGTTTCTACTCAGTTCTCCACAACCAAACACACAACTGCTTCCACTCTGTTGTCCACAACCAAACATACAACTGTCTGCACTTAGTTCTCCACAACCAAACAAACAACTGTTTCCACTCAGTTCACCACAACCAAACATACAACTGGTTCCACTCTGATGTTCACAACCAAATATATAACTGTTTTCACTCAGTTCTCCACAAACAAACACAACTGCTGCTACTTTGTTGTCCACAACCAAACATACAACTGTTTCCACTCAGTTCTCCACAACCAAACATACAACTGCTTCCACTCTGCTGTCCATGTGTCTGTGAATGCGCACAAGTCTCTTTCGAGAACCGTTCTTAAAAAAACTGAGCCGCCACATGTGTCATATATGGATAATATGGATAATTTCTTAACAGTGTCAAATTGCATACACGAGTGACTTAAATTGCCACTTGCACTTGTTGAGAATTGGAAGCCACACTTGTCACATCGCTTTCCGATTATTATGAGAACAGACATGTGATTTCACACCATTAATGTAAGTAAACTGTGCCCCAAAGCTGTAACATTTGTCGGGTTTCTCCCAGGTGTGGATAGGGACATGGACCTCCAAATGACCAATTTGTGGGAACTGTGCACCACAGGTATCACATTTGTAGGGTTTCTCTCCAGTGTGGATCCGGATATGTGTCTTCAAAATACCATTTTGTGAGAACTGTGCAATGCACTTGTGTCAGAGCATGTCTGTTTACAAAAAAATCATTTCGTAAAAATACAATGCACTTTTTTTCATCATTAACGAAACAGGAAGCCTAACTGAGGCATGACCCTTAAATTTGTTTATTTGGAATAGCGGCAACACAAAACAGCTTCCAACACAAAACAGCAGTTTCATTGTGCGTATTCAAGTTCAAGGCTAATTAAGTTAACAAGAACGCAACCCTTTAAAAGAAAGAAGAGGAAGTTAAGAGGAATTTGTGGTATCTGGCCTCTAGTTAAACTTAAAGGAGACAATCCAACCAAGACCCAAGTCTACCAACTGGTATAAGTAATGTAGAAGAACAACACCTACAGCTACGACATCCCCTCCTGCAGGACACAGTACCGGCAGATGTCATTCTTCTCAAGGGCAATCCCAGAATGGAACGGTCTGCCCCAGGAGGTAGTGACGGCCGAGTCCCTGGATTGGTTCAAGTCCAGGTTTGCAACCTATTTGCAAACACCAGATCCCCTCCCCTCCGCCTCCTCCTACCCTCCACCCTTTCTTCTGCGTACCACCCTACCTGTACTACTTCTATTCTATCCCCCCTTTCCCCGTTCAAGATGTCTTTAAGACTGCGCCATCTTCGCAACCTCCATACGACAATGAATGAAACAATACAAGGCATTATATAATGATTATATAATCTGATGTAAATAAGATAACAATAATCAGATTTTCGTATATTGAATTGTTACAATAACAACTTTATCATTTACATAATGGCTAACTGATGGATCCATATAGCTCTTATTTTTAAATAACTAAGTAATATGTATAATGTACTTAGAACCCGATTTGCTCACAGTATAGATACAGTTTGTTACAAAACTGTATGACATTAGGGTATGGACTGGAATGTCTTTACCTAACATGACGCCTTGCAATAACTCAATAATTTTAGAGTTCCTTTCTTTTAGTATGTATGGTCTCTTTTTGGATGATAATATATTTTTGCTACATTAGATAAACAGTATTTTCGTCATGTAGAAAATATGTTCCTGTAACATAATTCCATGTGTGCATTTTTTATCCCTGTATATTGGCCGCCGTCTTGAAATAAAAAATACCTGCAAAAATAGATATAAGCTTGTATATCTTATAAATGGTTTTACAAAGCATGTAGACAATTTATCTTGTAGACTGCACGTATTTATTTTGGAAAACAGAATTAGATCATTACCAAAAATAAACACTTTATGGCCGCCGTCAAAGATTTCAAGATGGCCGCCATACCAATTTCATTTGTTTGTGATATTTTTTATTAGGCCACCTTGAAAGTTGATTTTGGTGACTAAGCCTACATTATTGGGTACAGGGAATTTTATTGTGAAAACACTTAAACGATTTATGACCGCCGACATAGATTTCAAGATTGCTGCTATAACTGCTCCGAACTTTTTTCTCCTATCTCCTCTTGGACACCTAACAGAAAGTAGATTGTTGTGGCTAGACCACAGTTGGAATAGAATATAGAACTTGATTATGATAAATTAATTTTCTTTATTGCATTCATATTCATTGTAATTGCAAGAATTTGACATAACACATGCCACATATCCGATGTACAGCTGGGCTACAATGTACATGCGACAAGTTATGGCACTACTGAGTTTCTATCATTCTGTGGAACAGCCCCAGCTGTTCTTATACTTGGAATCTCTGGAAAATCTACCAACGTATTTGTTTGCCTACAACACACGCAACTATGTCCAGACTATTATCGATTTCACAGCAAACACCTATGCAGTGGATAAAATATATTTATAATTATGGATGAGGCAGCTTCCTGGAGAGTTTGGTGTTATCAAGACTGCAAATACATTCACCAGCAGTAGTGTCGACCAAGCGTAGCTAGAGCACGACAACAAGATCTTCAAAGGAGACGAAGGATTGCGAGGCATCACCAACACACCTGCTACCCTTCTTAAGTATTGCCTCACGGCGCCATCTGTCTGAAATGTTTCCAAGGAGACACGACATGTTTGGCGTACGACACACAGACGTTGAAGTATATCACCACCACTCTGGAACCAGAGTGTTGACTCAGGAAAACGCTATGGAATATCTGAAGTAAACAATAAAACCACACGGTGTGTTCAGCTATAGAAACTCAAAACGGCACAACGTCATGACCAAACAAATGCTACGAAAGGACGCTGAAGAGGTAGTTGTCAACACAGTGTCACCACTAATTATTTGAGCATACTGGTCACTGCAAATCACATCGGAACCTAGGCCTTGAAGGCCGCGATATCGCAACACAAGTTTCACAGTGTCAACACAATGCTTATGAAACTCAATGGTTCACTGAATCTGTCCAAGGCAATGGGTGACCTTGCCGGGCTTCGATTGGCTTGGTCCAGAAGAGCGAACCACCACACAGTGAACTCACACCAAGTGAACAGTACAGAATGAACTGGCACAGAGTGGAACACCACTGAAAGAACGTGCACAGAGTGCTCATGGCAAGCGATACATAATCACAATTGGCCTGACAGCAGGACATGCTCGCATGCATGGAAAATCATCTAGGCGGTTCAAAGACTTGGGACATGTATTTCCAACATTTATCGATAGTCTGTCGTACAACGATGAAGGTAGGAGAGCGTCCTTTGACAACTATACTGCCGGAAGACGGCCATCACAGATAATACTATATATTCCCAAATAGCCTGCCCGTGGGGAAGACTTGCATGTTGAAGACACTATTCCCCATCATCGAAACAAACCGGTTCTTGTCCTGCATCAATACAAAAGATCGCATTACGCTGTACCTAATTGGCGTTTGTGGTCGCAGTCACACGGAATGATGTTATCTCAAATGTGCTAGAATACCATACTACAACAAAAACATGTCTTTTTTATGTTGATTTCAAGTTCAAGGAGTTGAGGTACCTGTGCAAAATATCACGTTATTTGCTGTATGGAGCGTTGCGTGTGAGCGATAAGGGCTGTATCGTTTTGAAAACAGTAGTATCACGTATCATATGAGCTGTTTCTTGGTCTTCGTGTGAGCATGTAGGCGTCTGAGGTTGAAGAGGTTGTCATATATATGCAACCTTATGTATTCGACCTCATGTAGCAATTCGGTAACTTGCTGAAGCATCATGCTGAAGAAGATGGTGAACAGTGTGGGCGCAAAGACACAACCCTGTTTCACGCTGTTAGTCATTAGGAAGGGCTGTGAGAGGTCGTTCTCATGGTTATCTTGGCCGACCTGGTTTTCGTGAAGCTGGATGATCACAGTGAGGAACTTTTGTGGGCAACCTAGTTTTTTGAAGGATTTCAGAATAATACTCGCTAGTCGCTCGCGTATACGCGCAGTGGCTATTTTGCAGTACGCACCAATATTTGATGAAAATCTATTAAAATTGGGATGAAATTAAGGGGTATCAGGTTTCGGTGAGGTTTTTGTTTTAAAAGAGATATGTTGTTTTCACGAATTTTTAACACGAAGACAGTTAAATTAACGTTATACGTGCTACAAAAGATTAAATAAAATATATCGGTAATTTCTCCTTCCATCACAGGATAAGTTATAATGACCGTCTATGTAAGACCTACTGTGGTCTTATCCCTTCAACATGCATTTGCAAGACACAATATATCCATTTTCATCCAATCAGCACCGCCGTGCCGCACGTGCAACTCTGCAGACTGGCGGCGCGCGCTGTACGGATATACCGCGTTTTAATAACAAGTCATTAAATATCACGGTTGTGTAACAAATCTGCAACCAATATTCCAGACTTTGCTACCATCCTCTATGATTTTGGATTCTTAACAAACAATCAATGCTTTAAAATAAATAAAGTAATACAAATACACTGTACTGTACTGAACTAAAATCAAAAAAATCACGTTAGTGCCGGTATGTATTATATATTGCATCAGGCGTAATTATCAGAAATACAGATTGCTGGTCATATCATATGTTGTAAGCATAGCCAAACTGGACGACCATATTTGTGCTAGTTTCAAACAAATTTCGCATGAAGGAAGATTGCAATATAGTATCGCAGCCATCGTGCTAACTATTTATTTTATTATCTTTCTACGATTGCAGAATACATTTTCCCCACAGGGCAGTCATTTTCTAATAGTACATTTGTTGGAAAAGGCGGCGAAGCTACCATGTTTACTGTTGTACGACGCGTCTGTTTGCCCGTGTTTTCAGTGATTCCGCGCGCGTGCTAAAAATAGAATGATATCATGCACATGTGACGCGTTACTGCCCCAATGCTAGCGAATGCTATTCAACCTGGGGTCTAACTAGTCCATAGTATGCATGTTTATTGATGTTGTGAGAATAAACATTTCGTTTTATAAATCAAAGTGTACGATTACCTTTTGATGGGATATATCTGATGTGTGTATTCCATAATAAATAGATGCAAATGGTAAGTCCTACGTTTTTTACGTTATTCACCACCTTTAATTGTTAATCAATTAGAGTACAAAAAGGTTTAATACGATTTTAGTTCTCCCAAATAGGAGAGCCACCGCTGAACGCTCTCGCAACGACAAGGTTTCAACATTCATTTTCCCGTCACGGTACTCACAGCAGAGTGAATATTTGCATCTGAACAGTTTCCCGGGGATATATTCATTGCGTTTGTGACGATATAATTTTCACAGTTGATGTGATAAACTACTGAGGAAACTTAAAGGTGAACTGAAATGCAGTTGTTTCATGATATATACTTAAATATATACTACATAAGTATACACCAATATTGACAGAAACGTACTCATTTACAAGACAAACTGAAAAACGGATTTTGTTCGATGCCTAAATCGTCGATATAGAGCACTGCGTATCGCCATCTTTGTTCCAAGCGTGTGGTTTGATTTACTCCCCAAGTGGTACCAGCAAGTCGGAGTATTAGCGCTCCACGTGATGCAACTTTTGCGCTTAAATGTTCCACATGTTGCCTGTAGGTCAGTGATCTGTCAAGTTTGATGGCCAGGTATGTAGATGCTGCTTGATAGACGGGACGTGTATTGTTTACAAACACGTTTAGTTCACATTGATGTTCTTTGCTGCAGAGATGGAAAACGGCAGAGACCTTTTTCTTCCCACTGAGTTTCAGTCGCCATTGTTTCAGGTATGTGGAGAGGATGTTAATGTCTCTTGAGAGACAAGTCTCAACATGGACCATTGCCTGTGCCTAATTAAGATTGCGATATCGTCTGCAAATCCATACTTCCTTGAGGTTGTTTCGGGCAGATCGCAGATGTAGATATTGAAGAGAAATGATGCTAGGACAGAACCTTGTGGGACACCATTACTTAGTTTGAAATATAAATATAAAATGTACAGAGATCGAAGAAGAGCTACCAAGCAACTTCCTGGAATAATGGATATTCTTTATCAGAAGAGACTCGAGAGGTTGAAACTTCCAACACTAACCTAAATGTGAACACGGGGAGACATGATAGGGATGTATAAACTACTAAATGGGATGTATGATACTAAAGTATCTTCGAACATTTAAATGATATATAAAGATTGCGACATAAACACGGGGATATATGATAGAGATGTATAAACTACTAAATGGGATGCATGATTCTAATATATATTCGAACATTTTAATGATATATAAAGATTGCGACATAAAGGAAGGGACAAGGGGTCATAGTCTGACATTATTCGAAGAAAGGGCATGTATAAATACCAAATACTTTTCAATTAGAGTCACACACTTATAGTGTAATCTACCCGAACAAGTGATAATTGCTTCTAGCACTAAGTCGTTTAAAAGCCGCGTAAATAAACATTATAGTATAGAAAACAATTCTTTACGATTACAAATCCGTCTTGCCAGGAAGTCGTAGAGCTAAATACCGGATAAGCTGGAGATCAGACCATCGAGGCCACCGCCTACGGTCAGAAACACCCTATATAAACCCAAGTAAGTAAGTAATGTGTCCGGTGGTTGACGAAACTGAGCTGACGGGGTGCCGATAGTGAGTGACCCTTTTGTCTCCAAAACAAGGGTTGAGCCAGTATATTGACCCTGACTTGTCTGGATAGACCCCACTGAAGGTGAATCGGTGAGCCTAGGCTGAAGACTGTTCCCATGGCGCAGTGTTGTTGGGAAGATGATGTTACGCAGGACTACGTGGGTGATGTGTTCCTGGAACAGTGTCTGCGCACCTCTTGTTATTTCGTCCCACTTGGTGTAGAACAGGGAGTTGTTGATGTTCTCTAAAGAGGCTGTTGTTGATTTTGTGAAGAATATACGTACCGAGGCGGTTGCGCAGCGTTTTCCACTGCCGTGTGTTCAGTCCCGTATAATACGATGCTTCCCTCATCAGAATGAGTTGACTTAATCATTCGTATTATTTATAAGAGAAAGCTATTAATATCGTCTGTCTCAACCAAATCTAACTGTCACTTTAGTAAGGAAGAACAACTCTGGCATTTCCTTTTCCAGTTGTTGCCATTGCCCAGTCCGATTGAGCACACTTGATAGAGAGTCGAGGAATCGGTAGTTTAAAAGTGATGCAATTGGACAGCTAGAGCCAAGGACTTTCATAGGTGCACAAAGTCGTTGAATAACATCTCACGGGTAGTCCTGATCAATAAATTTAGAAAAGACCGTGATACAGTCCGTTGTGACGTTATTCCATATGTTTGTACGCCTATCAACTTCAGTTTGGATGGTACTTCTCCTTTTCTATGGTGGGCATTGGATGAAGTTGATAAGGAATTTGGATTCTTTGCCACACAAAAGTAGATGGTCATCTTGGGCCTGACGACAATTCATCTTCTTTTCGTCCATATGGTAGTCAGAGTTAGCAACAAATTGACGCATGGTGTCACCACACAGTCACTCGTTGACGACTCAAATGGCTTCACAGAAACATTTAAAAAAAACATGCCATGTTTTGTTCTATCACAGGAACGTATTTTTGGATTAGCCTGACAGGTGTTACAAGTCTGCCGGAAGTGTATATACGAAAGTTGGCCAACCATAAAAGTATCCAGTCTGTGAATGTCTGGCTCCTCATAAATGTTTTTTTTTACATAAGTAGAAGTGTGAATTTGGAGAGAATCGGTCACGTGAAACCGAATAATGTTGACATAGGCAATTTATATGGCAAGATGTTAGTCCACCTGGGAAAGGCTTTTGATTTGGTTAACCCTCGTCTGATTTACACCAACTGGACATGTATGGTTGCCATGAAGACGAGCTAGCATGGTTCCGATGTTATTTTTGCGAACGTTATCAGTGCGTTAAAACTCACAGTGTATTGTCAGACCCAAATGTATATAAATCTGAATGGAGAGTATTATCTTGAAGATCTTGACATTCTTCTAAGAAATGTGGTGGTTGTCCTGGTGGACGACACAGGCAGATTAAATACAATAAAAGAAGAATAATACATTTCAATGCAAACTGACTCAAAACAAGAGTACGCACGAATAGAGTATACTGTAATTTTAAAATGATCTGACTACAGAAAACCAACACCTCCACCCATGCCAACTAAACGTGGTGGACGATAGAAGATCCAGCGCATTATAGTTATTAGACATCAATAGTTTGTATAAAACCAAATCTTTATATCTTAAATTAACTGATCAGGACAACAAGAAAACAGCCAATAAGAATAATTGTGACATAATTATATCAGACTATTATTATATTCAGTAAAACATTAAAAGAGCAAAACCATGTAGCCACAATACATCAGTGTACAAGGTTAGCCATGGATAATAATTAATTAAACACAAAATCATTATTTATAGTTCAAACCAAAGTGTTACTAAATAATCAGAAAATGAAAGCAATAATTAAAGTATCCACAATTGCATGCATAGTCTACACAGGTGTTAACATAAAATATATAACTAGTCTAAATTAGTGGAATCGAGACGTTGTTTAAAAGGATATTAATAAAATGGCAGAATCAGATATATTAGAATGTGTTTTATCTGGGGCAACTCCAGGAGCTACAATGTGTCAGAAAATCCATCTTAGTAAAACGTTTTAGGCTATTACATGCGACTGACTATTAACCCAAACAATGCTGCAATTTCAAAGCATAACAATTAACAATATCAATTTGAATTACGCCTAACGTAACAGCTTAGACTGTTAACGGCCACATAATGAAGCAAATCATCATCATAAATAAACATAATAAAAGTCATAGAAAATTACTCAGAACTTATTAACAAAGACTAAAATAAACAACTATACCGATATTATAGCTGTCAAATGGGCAACAATAGGTAATTTAAAGTATTGAAATTATTACTTCAAATTATTGCGACATCAAATTACCACTGTTTCATTATAATACTGTGAGCCACACAAATCACATACATTTCTTCCCAGTGTGCATACGAACATGTGATTTCAGATGACTTTTCCTTGCGAAATATGCCCCAAAGGTTTCATATTTGTAGCGTTTTTATGCTTGTGTGGTACAGATATGTGTCTGCAAAGTATTATTTTGGACAATTGTGTCCCACAGGTATAACATTTCTATTGTTTCCCCCCGTTGTGTGAGTACGGACATGTGCCTTCAAATTACCACTTTGAGAAAACATTGCCCCACATGTGTCACATTTGTAGGGTTTCTCCCCAGTATGTGTACGGTCATGTGCCTTCAAATTACCACCATGAGTAAACATTGCCCCACATGTGTCACATTTGTAGGGTTTCTACCCAGTATGTGTACGGACATGTAACTTCAAACTACCACTTTGAGCAAACTTTGCCCCACATGTGTCACATTTGTAGGGTTTCTCCCCAGTATGTGTGCGGACATGTGCCTTCAAATTACCACCATGAGTAAACATTGCCCCACATGTGTCACATTTGTAGGGTTTCTACCCAGTATGTGTACGGACATGTAACTTCAAACTACCACTTTGAGCAAACTTTGCCCCACATGTGTCACATTTGTAGGGTTTCTCCCCAGTATGTGTGCGGACATGTGCCTTCAAATTACCACCATGAGTAAACATTGCCCCACATGTGTCACATTTGTAGGGTTTCTACCCAGTATGTGTACGGACATGTAACTTCAAACTACCACTTTGAGCAAACTTTGCCCCACATGTGTCACATTTGTAGGGTTTCTCCCCAGTATGTGTACGGACATGTGCCTTCAAATTACCACTTTGAGAAAACATTGCCCCACATGTGTCACATTTGTAGGGTTTCTCCGCAGTATGTGTACGGACATATCCCTTCAAATTACCACCATGAGAAAACATTGCCCCACATGTGTCACATTTGTAGGGTTTCTCCCCAGTATGTGTACGGACATGTAACTTCAAACTACCACTTTGAGCAAACTTTGCCCCACATGTGACACATTTATAGGGTTTCTCCCCAGTGTGTGTACGGACATGTAACATCAAACTATCACTTCGAGCAAACTTTGCACCACATGTGTCACATTTGTATGGTTTCTCCCCAGTGTGTGTACGGACATGTAACATCAAACTATCATTTCGAGCAAACGTTGTACCACATGTGTCACATTTGTAGGGTTTCTCCCCAGTGTGGATACGGACATGTAACTTTAAATTACAACTTTGAGCAAACCTTTTCCAACATGTGACACATTTGTATGGTTTCTCCCCAGTGTGTGTACGGACATGTAACATCAAACTATGACTTCGAGCAAACTTTGCACCACATGTGTCACATTTGTAGAGTTTCTCCTCAGTGTGGGTACGGACATGAGTCCTCAATGTACTACTGTTTGATAACTGCGCCCCACAGGTGTCACATTTAAAGGGTTTATTCCCGGTGTGGATACGGGCATGTAACTTCAAACTAACATTTTAGTAAACTTTGCCCCACATGTATCACATATGTAGGGTTTTTCCCCGGTGTGGGTACGGACATGTGCTTTCAAGTTACCGCTTTGCGAGAACTGTGCACCACAGGTGTCACATTTGAACAGTTTCTCACCAGTATGCATGCGTATGTGTAGCGTTAAGCCACGATTGCTTAAAAAACATTTTCTACAAGTGTCACAGTTGAATCGTTTCTCAACGGTACCCGTCTTCACGTTCTCAGACATATTGGAACTATTGATGTATCTACCTGTTTTCTACACATCACGTGTTCAAAGGTTTAATACTTGTATCTTCAAAGCACCACAGCACGTAAATATGTTTGATCACTAGAGTGAGTGCATGTGTGTATTAGTAAATTGTAACGCCATGTGCATCTTACTTCAAGTTTACACAAGTCTTAGTGTTTACAAAAAAAATCAAAACACCATTCTGTTAATGTATCGCATTTAAAATTGTGTCGCAAATGCAGTGCGCACGTGGAGCTTTAAAGTGCTCATCTGAGAAGAATGTCTTCAACGTGTGTCACATTGGGAAGGTTTCTCAACTGGTTCCGCGCCGCAGGAAGTTCGTGTCTCTATAAATACAAATATTAATGATTCAGTCACGTTTTCTGTTGTTTCTGAAGACAAAGATGTTGACATTCAGTTACGTGGCTCGACATCCTACGTCGTGTTGGTGCACACAACTTGACAGTTGTTGTTGTCAATATGCCCGAGTCTGTGCGCCGTTGTCAATTTATTGTTCACACTTGTCTCACCAACAGTGTTCTGAAACAAAATGTACGTAATAAAGATTGTTAATCGAGGCAAAGTCAGTGACACTATCAGACGTTTGAAAGAGTCTAACTAAATGAAATAGAAAAACACAACTACACATAATAATAAATTAACCATACACTTGCATTATCAAAACGCTTTTTCTTTAACAACATTTGTCTTAGAAATTAGCAGAATATACTTCTGATGTACAGAAGGTAAAGTTATATAGTTTATGCAATATTAAAACATTAAGCCTCTACAAACAAAAAATATCTAGCATATCACAAAACATACCTGCACATAGATTGTGACAGGATACATTTACAAAGTGAGCGTGAAAAATAAAAGATGATAGCAGAAGAAGAGGAAGATTTAAATCAAACGGAGAGGCACAGTGAATAGAGATCTTGGAAAAAGCACCGATTAACAGTTTATTAGATGATTTTAAAATCAGAATCTATTGACAGAAGAACTGTATGAAGATTGTATAACGTGCATGTAGTATACGTTACAACATTAAAAAGGTCACAGGATTCTGATCAACTGTACACATTTAATATTCTGTTCAAAACAATTAGAGACTTGATTATAATTGTTATTGGTAACTGTTTCTATAATTTTGATAGTAATAATGATTGTAATCGTATATATGGTTGTTTAAATTTTAAAATAAATGTAACTTTTAAGGTAGGTTGGCATTATACGAATATTTATGAATATGCTTTTCTTTGTGGTAATGCAAATAATGGGTTTTGTTATTCACTTGTTATATAACTTTGTGTATAAGCAATGAAATTAGGGGACACATAATTACAGTGAAAGTTTTGGTACTCTCTGCAAATTCGCCATCCTTGAAATCTCACTAGATATCACTTAGAAGGCTTAAGGCCCGTTTACACGAACAACTAGTTGGCGGACTAGTTGGCCAACTCGGTCTTGCCTATGTGATTCTTTTTTGTTTAGTTTGAGAAGGGCATAGCAACCTATAAGCCTATGATTTCAGCTATGTCTTTTCAGCAGCAGCAGCAGCAGCAGCAGCAGCACCTCCCATACTGTGCAGATATCATGTTGTTGTTGCTAAGTAAACTTTCATTCAGCATATATAACATTGCATATGTAAAGTGAAAAACGCAACGACAGATTACTCTCAAGCATTATAACGACGCTATAATTACGTAATATACGTACCACTCTTCCAACCAAGCCCGTGCCAGCGGCCACGTCGAGAATACGCGCAACTTTTGAGAAGCCGTTTGTCTTAGCATGTTTGTTGAAATACTCTCCAATAATCATTGGGCCATTGTAGTTAACATCCTTCGAAATCTGCAACCATTAAGCGTTAGCTTGTAAGTACATTATGTAGCCGGATGATTATCATATTGTAAATACAATGTGCAACCATAAGTTATTGTACATTTTGTGAAACCATGCAAACAATGGTACGTACATACATTTTGGAACCAGGTAGGGAAGCCATCACCTTCCATATTCTACAACTAAGAATCATCACTTTCCATATCTTGACAGTTATTAGCATTAACATCCTCTCTCTACAACTATGTGACTTCCAGCTTCAACATACTGCAATCATAATAACCATCAATATCCAATTGCTGCCACCCTGCCGTCCAACAGACATGTAACCCCTAGCTAAACATTCTGCAAACATAAATTTAACAAGATTGCCACCCAAATAATTAACTCAATGTGGCAGGTGGACAAGAAAGCCCTTTGGCTTATCGAGAGTCGAGAGTCGAAACCTTTTATCTATGTGTACCCGCCCTTCTGAGGTATGTGTCAATTATATTTTTAAACATATTCACGCTACTAGCACCCACACAACACAATCAGTATCATCATCATTCACTTTTAATCCTTCTAATCACTTGTGCATCATCCGCAAATTTAAAAACCTTGCTTGCTTTATCATCATCGAAATCGTTGATATATATTAAGAATACTATAGGTCCTAGTACTGATCACTGTGGGACCACACTCAATACCGATACATGTTCAAGTAACTTTAAGAATTCGCAACCATCTTATCACTAGATTAGACATGCTGGAACATTGGAATCACCAGTTTCCACAATATGCAACGATGTGTAGCACATAATAGTGCTGTTGTTAAATAATGCTGTACCAACCCTTAATGCGCATGTCCGGAAATACAAGTTTGCTGTGTAAGGAGACATTCTACTCCGAACTGTCAATTACTTTAGCACCAAATATGTGTTTTGGCAGTTTTGTAGATATTGTATGCGGAATACAACTTACAACACTTTAGTTGGTTAGCATAAATATGTCCACATATATCCTTATTCCAGATGTCTCTGATGAGCAACATCGTACTAAATGTTCACCCATCGCCAATATTCATAATAAAGGTTGAAGACCGCAATTACATTGATATTTTGGCAATCTTTTACATAATTGGCTTACATTATTAGTTTGTGCCATTGAAGTAAAACCCATATTTTTAATAGGGCAGACTATAATAACAACTCCAATATCCGGCGCCTATTTACCTCGTCGTACGTTTTATAATACTCGGCGTAGTTCTCCATCACCTGGTCGTAATTCATCCCCTTCCGCTGCCAAGACAACACAATGTCAAACTTCTGAGGGCGTACAGCGTCCATCTTGTGAGAATGCTCAGACCTATTACCAACGTAAAATAATTACTTTATACCATTGTTATTTTCATTTCACGTTACATATACAACATTAAATGAAATACCTCATCGGAGACAACGATGTATTCTGACCATCGTTGTTACATTGTGTCACTGCTCTGTTCGTAGCATTGCAATAACACAGAAAGCGCCACACCATCAATAAATTAGAGTTACATTCTGGTTCATTGCTCAGAAATATTCCTGCCTTAATTGTTCACTGCATTATTATTCTCATAGTTCCAATGAGATCGCCTCTGTTTCAGTCCACCTGGTGTTATTGCTTAGAGTGGAGAACGGAAGTGGTGACGTCACGCCACTTAGCAACTGGCCCTTCTTGTTCCAACAAATGTTTTTAGCGTTATCTGTTAACATGGTGTTACGTTTTTTTCTGCACAGTAATCAATATTTTGAGTCATACGTGTAGTTCTCTATGGTTCCCATCATTTGAAAATGAGAAGCAAACATGGGTGAAATTTTTTATTTTAAATATTCAGGAACAAGAAAATAATGTTGTAAGGTATTTTATTGCATGGACAATATCGGTCGCGGTGCAACAGACCTTTTTGTTGTGCATCACGCTATTTTCACCGCAAAATGCAAAAGGAGAACCTGTCAATACTATTTAATTATTGTACAAAATCGCCAATATTGAAGGATTTGATAATATCGTGAAATACGGAAGAAATTAAGTTTCAGGTTGAGAAGTTAGGGAGCGGTCATTATATAAGTTGGAGTTTGTTATCACCATCAGGGAGGAAGCAGTCGGACAGTTTTGGGAAACACTATGTGAGGATACAGTTGGGGATGATAGTGAGTTTCAACTAACGTGGATACCCATAGATTTTCAGAAAGTGGTCCTCGGGAGTAATATATAGTGAGGCTGACGGTCCACCAAACCAGAAAAATTGGACCAAATTACGTCATAATTCAGAGTTGGTGACCTCGTGTGTTAAATCGTTTCGTTGACGTGCGTGGAAGTTCGGTGTTTTTAAATGAATATAGGGTGTGTGTTTTTATGTGAGATATTTTTAATCAAGGCGAACTTTTCTGTGGAAATGGGATACGGGAGATCACATGAACAGTTGTAACTACAGAGGAATCAAGTTGCTTAGCCATACCATGACATTCTGGGAGCGTATCATCGATCAAAAGCTGAGAGATATTGTGAACATTTCTGATGATCAGTTAGGTTTTAGGCCTGGGATTGGAACCACGGATGCCACATTTTTTTATCATCAGGACCATATGCGAGAAGTACCGAGAGAGCAATAATCCTCTAGACATGGTGTTCGTCGATCTTGAAAAGGCGTACTACGTCGTACCTCGCAAAGTACTATGGAGATGCACTAGGAAGCGGAACATCCCGGAAGCCTATATAAGAATAGTGCAAGACATGTGCTACCACGTGTGTGAAATCAAAGCGAGGGACGGGCAACAAATTCGAAGTCTGTAGTGGCCTCCACCAAGGTTCAGCACTTAGCCCGTTCCTATTCATCATGCTGGTTGACACGATATCTCAGAAAGTGGTCTCTAAGCTACCATGGGAACTACTCTATGCAGACGACCTGGTAATCAACGACACGACAGTGGTGGGTGCCCAATATATACTTAAAAGGTGGAATAATGTTATGACGGACAATGGTCTGAAGATTAACGTGGCCAAAACAGAATATCTGACAACAAGGGAGACCGCCGAACATGTAAAACTGAACGGAGAATCACTGCGGAATGTAGACCATTTCAATTATCTTGGATCAGTAATAAATAAAGAAGGAACAATTGACAAAGACTTGGACCTACGCGTGGAAGCCGCGTGGTCGAACTGGCGGAAATTGACCGGAGTCCTGCACGATAAAAAGATGCCCCTAAGACTCATATTGAAGGCGTACGAGGTCATCATCAGACCCGCCCTAACGTATGGGAGTGACTGTTGGGCAATGAAGACCAACAACAAGAGGAAAGTTGCCACCACAGAGATGAGGATGCTTCGCGGGATCCTCGGAGTATCAAGGTTGGATCACATCCGAAATGAAGAAATAAGACAGGTACTGAACCTCCCGTCAATTGACGAGGTCATGCGAAGTGGCCGCCTATGATGGTTCGGCCATGTGCAACGACGAGATGAGAACAACGTCATCCGCATTATAAAGAGCTTAGCGTTACCAGGTGTCAGAAGATGAGGACGCCCAAGGAAGACGTAGAAACAACAAATCAAAGAGGACATGAGGGACGTAGGTGTCATAGTGGATATGGCCCTAGATTGCATGAAGTTGAGGAGGACTATGCCGACGCCTTGTTGATAGGGATAAGGCCGTCAACGTGAGCAACATCCGGTATGAACTCTTAGACCAGTAACAAAACTTAATCCATTGGTTCAAACAGGCTATGAGAGAAATGAAAATATCCCCACCAGTGTTCTAAATTATTGCCGACCCGGAGGTCCGAGACCGTCAAATATTTCGTCGGGCCGATAACTTTCAAATAATGCCGGTCAAATATTTCGTCGGGCCGATAACTTTCAAATAATGCCGGTCAAATATTTCGTCGGGTCGATAACTTTCAAATAATGCCGGCCCGCAAGACCGTCAGATTTTTTAAATTAAATAATTGTGCACTTGTCAGGTATCATGTCCAACCTCGATTTCGTCGTTATGACTACACGTTTGCCTAAATTTGATACATCAGTAGTTTAGCTTTATTATTCAACATCATACGAAAATACTGCGTCTTAGCCCACTTTTGACTCCCAAAGAGCGACTCTGTTTTCGTCAGTTTGCGACAATCTACGCTGCTGCATCCGTGTGCTACCGCAGTGAGCGATATAACAGCGTATGTTGCTTCAAATTGGGTCGCTCTTTGGACTTCAAAAGTTCGCTAAGACGCGATATTTTTATAACATAAATATGCATGGGATGCAGTTGAATGATAGCAATACAACAAGATATATTAAAAATAGAAAAAAATGTTATTATAACGACGAATTCGAGGAGGGCCCAGATGCTAGACAAGTGCCAATAAAATATGGTGACATTTAAATGTGTACTTCAGAACGGGAAATTTATGCGTGGTACAAAAACAATACAGATAGCATTTCCAATTTGGGCCAATATTGGCCCAATGTATGTTGTTACACTGGTCCAATGTGGGCTTACAACATTACCCTAACTTTGGGATGTCCCTCAGGCCAAATTTTGGTACAACATTGGCAACCTGCTGCTTGGCCCAGCACCGAACTAACATCGGGCCAACATTGGCATGCCAATATTAGCCCAATGTTGAGACAAAATTAAACTATCAACTTGATTTTATTCAATACCACAGAGTTACTAAGCTATATACTACTCCCTTGGAGTATGAATGATCGCATTATTATCTATAGCGCATGGATTTTTGGTGAGCCTGCATTTGGAGGGTTTTGATGATATATTCATCAAGTTTCGACGCATATGTAAAATGTCAATAACATGACTATTAACACATTTGTAAATGTAAATATGCTGTTAGCAAAATTAATAACTATACAAAGTTAATAAACACATTATGCAGTTAATTAACAGTAACATTAATCATATGTATTGCATATAATAATTAACTCCACAAATGTATATGAACATATAACTGTGAGCCTTGCTACCACGAAACCTTGTTATTATCTTGGATTTGGACATATTTTCAAACTAAGCGTTATGGTGAATTATTTCCTCCCTACTTGCATGCACCGGAAGAACGCTTGGAAATAAGTGAAACTATTAACATGATCAGATCTGACATGGTTTTCTCCCCTTCTAAGCGGTTTGGGCTCGTTTGACAAGTGCAGAGACAGGAGCCTACTGACGCCACTAGCCATACTCGAACAAAAGTTAGCGATGCTAGAGATTTGTTTTCAATGGGTAAATCCACCTATAAAATGTTTTTTTTTTAATTGTGAATTAACATGGATGCACATTAATTTTGGTCCCCGGAGTGTATGAATTATCTGATTATTATCTGTAGTTGCATTCTTCTTGTAGCTATTAGAAATCAATAAACTTGTACGTTGGGATCACAAAATTATGATTACAATCGTGGACAAAACAACTCAAAACCATTATTTAAACCAGCCAATCGCTCCTCCGCGTAAGGCTCACCTAAAACGCCAACTTAATTACCGCTGCCTGACTTCTAAGCCTGAAATAAAAAAAATTCCATATATCAAGATAGTATAAATCCTTCGATTTTAATAATTTCGTACAATAATTGTACGATGTTGACAGGTTATCCTTCCGCATTTGGCAATCACGAGAACAGTGCAATCGCAATCCACATGAATTTTGTGTTCCAAGCTGAAGCGCATACGCCGGTATTCGGTTAGGCCTAACCGAATTAAATTTTATAACTTGTCATAGTGAATACTTGAAACGTTTACTTTTCATCAGATTAGTATGAAACGTGAAGAGCAAAACAATCGAAATGACTAGATATTTTAAAACGTCGGACGTCTAAACGTTGTGGATTTGCCGGCGAAACCACGAAATATATTTAACAATATTTAGCAAGATTGCCAAACAGAAAATTACCTCCAGATGACAGGTGGACAAGAAACCCTTTGGTTTATCGAAAGCACAACCTTTCTATCTTTGTGTATACCGCCCTTCTGAGGTATACGTCTATTGTGTTATTTTAGAAAATTCATGCTGCTAACATACACACAATTAGAAGATTATTTATCCAATTCATTTATATTCCACTGTGAGAATAAATATTGAATATATGAATGAATATATATATAATAAATTAATATATGTACAGTGTATATAATATACACTATTCATTCATAATAATACTTCATGTCAACTCTTCTGTCTATCTTTCTTAACCGAGAATTATTTTTCTATCAATATATTCATAATCATTCAATGTTTTAAAAACTGTTATCTGATCTCCTCTGAACCTTGTGAGTTAGAGTCTCTCAGTGCTGGGCTAATTTTATTTACGCTCCTCTGTACTCTAGAAAATGTATGTGCTTCGTACAATGTAATACCATCGCCTCTACGCGTGAATAAATGATTCTATTTGAGTGTGACTATTGTTTTACACAGCGGCATAACTAGCCAGTTTCTTAATCAGGACAATGAGGGTTCCAATACACCTGCTGCATTTTTGCGAATCGCGAAACACTGCAATCAACCCACTTATTTGTATGAAAAGCGTTCGGCAACAAACAATGTTGGGATCCAAGTGGCCGAATTACTAGAAGGCACAGTTGTTGCGCGTAGTTGCCAACGTGGTTGGATACGTCCACAAAACAACTTAATAGTGTGTCTGCTTAAATAGCGCCTAGGGCGAAGTGCAAATGGGCTGTCTGCATTGAATGATGAATCGTTGCTTTACCTCAGGGCCAAAACACAGATGAACTTTGCCGTCTACAAGTACATGTAATGGGGACAAACCGGAGTGCGTTATCACTTGATTGTAGGAAGAGCATCCGGCCGAAAAAAAACGAGCCAAATGAAATGAATATGTCCTCCACTTCTATTACGATGAATGCTAGGGCGTCCCTTGTAGGCGACGCGGTTCACAATCGCCCGAGTGGACCAAAAAATGTACGAGGGCTACCCCGTTCTACGGAATTAAACTTTGCATAAATTCCTAGTAATTACTTGTCCATGAAATATTGTAATTATTATAAGAGAAGTTATGTTCAGTAAGTATATGTTTATAACTGCTTTAGTCTAGTAGCTTGTGTTCTTATAATTAGATCTGACATACAGGATATTCCCATAGGTTTAGCATAGGTCATCTCGAAAGATAGAAATAGCTGGGCTGGACAGTATTCGGGAGATGAGTCAGTTAGCGGATAAGGCAATGCGGGATCGGAGACCAGGTAGCCAGGTAGCGACCCCGACTGTAGCACGCCATATTAAGAAATGCAGAAGAGGCACGGATCAATGGGAATGGCATGGAGGACTTGCGCGCCATAACGATGTAACACCACGTCTGGTTCCCAAGGAGGACCAGTATTGATTGTACTGATCTGTATCGTGCTAACTGTGTTGTATTAAAGTTCTTGAAATGAACAATGGAAAGTCTTCTGCGATGATTGAGTAATTATAGAATCTTCCTCTCGGAGTATCTGATTTATATTAGACGATGACACATTGGCTGAACTGAGTAGGTCGATGTCTAAATTTTCTAGGAAATCAACGCAGAGGAAGAACGTTGCAATACGTGCACAAATTAGAATACCGAGTCTACGAACGGAACAGGCAGATGCGACCAAGGGAAATAATAGTAGACACCGGGCATTCTACAACGTGAAGACCAACGGACGCGTCTAAAGAAGCTAGTTGGTTGACTCAGAGTGGCATCAAAGAATGTGGGTACCATGACGGGCAAGGCGGTGAAAATTGCAGATGCCCTACGCAGGAGAAAGGTAGATGTAGCGCGTGTGCGAAGAGCGAAGAGCATGGTCCATGGTCACAAACTTTTCTATCACGGACAAAACAGTAATATAAATAATATGTATTAGATGGGTTGAACGTTCTCCAAACAATGATATCAGTGGATGAGATGACCATGACGTAGTATTGTTGTATATATGTTTTACAGGTATTGGACATTCTCCTATAAATGAGGAATGAACAAGATTACTGCGTAGTGATGTTGTATTTATTCGAGTTATTTTCTTTTCCAGAGTCATATCCGTCCTGATCTCCCTGCCTATGGCGTCCATTCACGCGGCATATATTCAGTCTGAAGGGCAGCATGGTCAGTGTTCTAGACCACAACACTTCCCGACATATTAATAATAATAATAATATAAGTGGTAACTTTATTTAGACACTCGTTAAGTACAAGTACAACTCTGTTCAATGGTGTTGACAATGTTTCTTAAATACTAATACTGATGAAAAAATCAACAGAGCTACTAAATTGTGAGTAATAAAATAAAACGTATATAAAGTTGCTAAAGCAAAACTGCTAAACAACCATGAGCTACAGCTATAAACCAATACACATTATATACACCAAATACTGTCTGATATTGTAAATAATTACTTTAAATAAAAAATATATAATACTAATAAATAAATATACAATAAAATATTATATAATAAATAATTATTAAGATAAAATATACCAGTATAGTAGTAAACAATTATAATAATGTACTAATAAATATTATGACTCCACAAGAGTTTCCACTCCAAGGCTCTGTCGCATCCGAACGGCGAAGCATTGCAGTAATTTGCTATCAACTTCCAGGAAATTGTGCTACAATATATGTAAGGAACATACATCATTACAATAGTTAATTGCAATGCATTTGATGGTTTCATATTTTCCTACAATGGGTTATAATATAATAATACACTTTACACATTATTTTACACAGAAAGACTCTATTTAGGGGTGTTTACAATTTTACTTTAACATTTATCAAGCTTGGCTCCACTCAATAGAGAAACGTCATGTCACAGGATTTGATTTTATGAAGTTGCCGATTCATTTAAATAGTACACATTAATACAACGAAACTAGAGAATGATTGTGTCACAGCCAATGTAGTTAATTTAACTGAAACAAAAAATCATCCGAGTCACATCATAAGTTCCTGCCTTAATTCTTCTACTTCTACTATTATGAGGAAGGGTTCATTTTCAGACATTGCTGGAAGCCAGTCTGATCCTCTAATCTGAATTAGCCAACTTGATAATTTGTGAGAGGAAGTCTGCTATGTAGACGTTGGAAAATAGGAAATCGTTGAACATCAAGGGGTATCCTGGTTAACTCAGCCGCCTCGGTGGTATTGTCAATAAACTTACTTAGACTTAATGGCTCCCGCGTCTATAGGCGCATGAGGCAAACAGCGCACGCCATCCAGATATGTCGTTTGCTAGTGTTCTTACGTCGTTCCAACGTTTGTTGACCAGCTGTAGGTCGCGGTCGATTGTTTGTTCATTTTCGGTCGTCTACTCTTTCTCTGGCCAGCTGGTATCCACCATAGCGCTTGTCTAGTAGGTGGGAGTCTTGTGACATGGGCTTTCTGCAAATAGTAGATGATGCCAGAGGTTGTCTTGATCGTATTCGGACATCTATACTCGTCACGTGGTTGCTCCAGTGTATGCCCAAGATCTTTCGCAGGCATTTGGTGTCGAATACATCATTTATTTTCTTGGGTTGTTTTTACTTGCCATGTTTCTCATCCACATAGGGTGGTTGGTATAACGTTTGAGTTATAAAAGCGAAGTGTAGATTTCAAGGTAAATTTCTTGTAGTTCCAAATTTTCCTCAGCTGGATGAAGGCTGCTGACGGTTTCCGCAATCTGCAGTTTAGTTCATAGCCGATGATTCCTTTGTTGTTGATGGATCAGCCAAGGTAGGTGAAGGTTTCGACTGTTTGTAATGTTTTCTGGTTGATCAAAACATATGTGGGTGGTTGGTGCTCCCCTGTTTTGTGGTCTTTTCACTGATGATAAGTCCTAAGCCATCAGTGTATTTGCAAACTGATTTCACCAGACGTTGTAGGCCCTGAGTTGTATCTAAGAGGGCAGCAATGTCATCATCAAAACCCAGGTCTGATCAACGCTCCTCCTTAACAACAGAATCCCTTCATTGCCTATGGTTGCTAGCCGCATGACCCAGTCGATGGACACAGCAAAGAGAAGGGGGAAAGAATGCAGCCTTTTCGTACACCAGTCATCACATGGAACCAGTCGCTGTAGCCATCTTCTGTTTTTAAACAACATCTCGAATCTTCTCGATTGCTGTTACAATATTTTATAAGATTCCATACGTGGTTAATATTTTCCACATGGAGGGTCTGTGGATGCTGTCAAACGCTTTGATGAAGTCTATTAAGCTGATTGTGAGGGGTAACTGGTACTCTTCACATTTAGTTGAGACCCATCTTTGGCTTTGATTGGTCCAGACCTTGCCTTTGTGCTGCCAGTGATTTCCTTGGCAATGCGGTTGACCTGTCTCATGTCATTTCGGGCAGCTGCATTATCTGCCTCCTGTAACTATGTGTCAAACCATTCGCGATTTTGTCCTTTTGTGCACTGTGCTTCATTTCTCTGTCCTTCTTACTATAGGCCCCGTAGGAAGCTGTGCTGCAGGACTCATTTTGTCATTTCTGTTGTAGGAGATTCCTCTCCGCAATCAATCCCCGTGTGTTATCACTGATCCAAGACTCCTACAGAAATTTCTGTAGTCTTTGCCCGTTGCCATAATCGCATCTTCCATCTTCTCCCGCCATACCTAGTGTAGGATCTGCAAGGGCAGGAAAACAATTTCTCAGGACTGCTTGGAATTCATATTTGGTCACTGTTTTCTGGAGCTTATTCATATGGAATCTCTTAGTCATGTTTGGCTTCTTCTTTTGTGTCCTCAACTTGATCTTGATCTTCGCAATAACCAAGTGGTTGTCAGTACAGATGTCTGCTCCACGGTGCACTCGGACGTCCTGTAGACACGGAGTCCTCCAGCCTGGTCCGTAGCAAAATGGTCGATCTGTGTGAAGGTCTTGTGGTCATATGAAAACCATGTTATTCTGTGGATGTCTTTCTGGTCAAAGAGTGTAGACCCAAACACTAAGTTATTAATTTCACATAACTGCACAAAGCAGTTGCCATTCTCTGCACGTATCCCAAATGCGTGATGCCCTGGGACCCAAAACCATACCTATCTTCATCCATCTGGGCATTCATGTCTTCAATAATCATGTCAATAAAGCTTGTTTTGAAACTGGATGTTTTGTTTACTATTGGAACATATTCCTGGTGTATCTTCCAAATTGCGAATGTTGTTATGGGCTTACTACACACAATTTGGCAGACAGTATACTTTCAATATAGTTAATACATTCTTAAAAGCATTATAAATGAAAAGCTAGTAATAGACTGCCTCCTTTTAACACTAGTTGGAGTATAGAAAATGGAATCCCAGCGCAGTGTGTCCACGATATTTTGTTCAATATCCCTGCGTGGGATCTTTACTTCCCCTGGCATAGACACCAGATAAAAGGGACCGACTGCTTTTGTTGTATCTTCTGAAAGACACAGGCAACGCAGTGTGAACGAAATTGCCCAACTTTCGTTACAGTGGCCGATACCGGTACCGAACTACCGATCGGTTGGCACCAGGATTCGAACCCCGGTACCTCCAGTCGACAATCTGGCAATCTGACCGCTTGAACACCATCCCCACATGAACTATATGTGATTTGATGCACATATTCAAACAATTAGCACAAAACATTCAGGCTTGTACATAAACACCACATTTCAGATACAGACTTTGCTGAAAGACCAGGTAATTATTATTTATTTAAAACGGGGCTTCTCGTCTTAGAACGAGTCACTGATAACCAGATCTCGTGGTGAGTGAGTGTGATGTGTAAACACTTATAGTGGTTGTAAGGGTTGGATTCTGTGCTACCAATAAATGTTTTTCAGAGAAACACTAAGCTGTATGTGTGGTACTGCAAGCTAGGCTTTGATGGCACAAAGACAATTCTCTTCAAGGAATTAAACCCAATACAGACAGGTACTATTTCTTAGCAACTGTAATTGTCTGATCACTTATGTGACAATAGCGCAGCAATAAGAGCTACGGACTCTCGACAGAGAGAACTCGGTTTCGAATCCTGTGCGACGGTGTCGAATATATGGGAAGTTCGATTACTCTACATTGCTTCAGTTCACTCGGCGGTTTGAATGAGTACCTGGCTATAGACAGTGGTGAAAATCTGTATACGAATAGTCTTCCGCAATAATTGCAACGTGGCTGTATGCTTCCAAGAGAAGTCGAGATGGTCTTCGATTGAACAGGTCTGCCAAAGAGTAAAATGTAAAGCGCTTTGAGCAGTCCTGAGGACTGGATACTGCGCTATAAGAAAACTTACCTTTATACTACAATATGACTTCAATGCTACATTTAATTATGCATCCTCCTCTATGCAAAATGTATTTCCTTTTTGTGAGCAAATAAAGTTATTTTTTAATATTATATCAGGCCTCCGTGTAAATATATATCAAACAACTTCCGGATCCGGCAGTCATACTCCATCTACCGATGTACGCAGTATGACAAGAAAACTCTACACAATAGAGTTCAAAACATGGTATGTATTAGGAATGTTATAATGATATCACATCCGACCGTACCTCGTATGTTGCGCATACTTTTAAGTAGGTGTCTATCATTGAATTGTAAGCACCAATGCACCAGCTCCGAAAGTTCATCCCCAAGATATATCTTCGAAATGGTCTACATATGTATCTACTGTATGCTCGCTTTCGCGACAGTAACAGGTGGTGGGTTCATTACAGTTATATTCAGTAGGGTTGCGCTTGCCTTTTCCAATGCCATACTTTAACTGCAAAGTTCTGCGTTTTACTTTCATTCGGTTTTACAGCATTGATATGCACTACTGTTCCGTATGTTCCGGAATATGTCAGGGAGACAACAAACGGAAGATCCTTATACTGATCGCAGTAGATATAACAATTAGTCTCGGAACAAGATGACCTCATGTGTATATGTTGTATTTTATCTGATAGTGTCAAGGTTTTATTGGGGCAAATATGGCTTTGATCGCAGTAGATATAACAATTAGTCTCGGAACAAGAGGACCTCATGTGTACATATTGTATTTCATCTGATAGTGTCAAGGTTTCATTGGGGCAAATATGGCTTTGATCGTTGTAGATATAACAATTAGTCTCGGAACAAGAGGACCTCATGTGTACATATTGTATTTCATCTGATAGTGTCAAGGTTTCATTGGGGCAAATATGGCTTTTGATGCAAATTCGTTAGCACTGAACTAATGAAGGGTACCAGCTGGTGACTTATTGTAGTAATCCTGGCACAAGGCCCCGTTAATCAACTAACATTTTCATCTCCCTTAATCAATTCTTAAAAATACATTGATATGGATATATCCATTTACATTAACATGTATCATAACATATCCTGTACACACACACTCACACACGCAAACAAACCCAAACACACACACGCACATACATACACATACACACACACACACACACACACGCACACGCACCCAAACACACACACGCACATACCTACACATACACACACACACACACGCACACGCACCCAAACACACACACGCACATACATACACATACACACACACATACACACACACATATATATATATATATTATAATAATATATACATATATAAATTATTCGCCGGAGAGGAACATGTAAATATATTCCTGTCAAGGAACAGATGGAACACTGCAACCATCTTGTGTTTAATTTGAGAAAACGTCTTCAGGAAAACGTTTGGTAACAACACATATATATATATATATATAATATAATTGATATATATATATATATTATACACACACATATATACATATATATATACATATATATATATAGTATATACATGCATATATATGTACAGGGATACTGTAGAGTCAGACTAGCATGCGCCCAATTCTTGTTCCAACACATACCCCTCTCTCGGCTAATCAGCCCAGTGTATATTTATAGCTTCTGTAAGTCAAGACGTTCTAGATAACATCCTATGGGGGCAAGTTCCCGTTAGGGCAATTTCAGTGGGAGACGGTATTTTTCCATACATCGGTATTTTACAAATATAAAATGAGTAACATTTTCCATAGAACGTCGATTTACTAATGAAATCAAAGATAGGATAAGGATAGGGATATTTTCATTTTCCCAACAGCATTTAAACAAATTCAAATTATGTATATATATATATATATATGCACACACACTCTCTCAATACAACTGAAAGTATGTAGTCAGCAAAATATATATTTTGCAAAAAACGAAAGAAATAGCTGTGGGATGGGAGACTCCTACTGAGATCAAAACCGATCGCTATCGTAGGAGCCACCCAGACCAAATATTCATATATATTCTTAACGTATCTATTCATAATTTTTTTATAACAAGAAGATGATTATGTCAAATATTTTAACAGTTTTAATACTCTTTCTCTTACATAATGTGCATGGTAGTTGTTTTATTGATGCAATTTGCTTTCTAACTGTTACATATGTCATTCTTAATGACTTTGCATTTGTTTAAACTAATTTATGAATATACTATGTATACATCTATGTAGTTGATCACGTCATAATCATATAATTATGTTACATCAGTAGGGTGGCTCCCATGATAGCGACATATAATTGTCTTAATGGGAGCCTCCCTGACCTTACATTGAATATTATATTGTAGTTTATGTGCTTACGATGGTCAAAATAAACACTGTCTGTCTGTCTGTCTGTCTGTCTGTCTGTCTGTCTGTCTGTCTGTATTTATGTATGTGTGATTGTGTGTTTGTATGCCTATATGTATATGTGTATGTGTGTATGTATGTTTGTATGTATGTGTATGTGTATGTGTGTACCTTTGTATGTGAGCGTGTGTTCGTGTGTGCGTGAGTGCGGGTATGCGTGTTCGCGTGCATGCGTCTATGCACGTATGCATGTGTATATGTATTATATATGAATGTATGTATGTGTGTATGTATGCATACGCATGTATGGATGTATGTATTCAGATTCACACTGTTTATTACCAAGTAACATTGAAAAAGTACGAGGAATTCTTGACGTCGTGGCGTCAATATACAAACATACATACTTGTCATCCACACGCAAAATCTACACTCATAAACATTATAAAACTATGCTAAAACTAGAATAAATTTAAACCAAGGCCAACTGCTAACACATTTTAAGACAGTCGTACATGTATTGACATAAAGTGAACTTGGTAACATAATATTAGTGCAGTCTGAACATTATTTAAAATGTTAAAAATTATACATGTAGTTAAATAAATAATAAATAAGTGAATAAATAAATTAGTTGGCGATATACAAACTAAGTCGAATGTTGAACAAATTATGTATATACATTTAGTTTAGTAAGTAAATAGCTATACTAATTTAGCATGGCGACAAAAAATATAAACAGACTGAAGACAGTACTATAGCATCTCGCGGTTCAAGTGACACACAGCCTGCGGATCAAAACTTTTTTTTAATCTAGTGGTCCTAGTTTTAATATTTCTATAACGCTTGCTAGAGGGTAGAAGTTCAAAGATATGGTTGTCTGGGTGGGTAGTATCCCGTACAATGCTCTTGGATTTTCGCGCACAGTAGCACGGTAAATAGATTCAATGGATGGCAACTCGCGGCTCATGATTCTAGATGCGCCCTTCACGATAACTTCTAGTAGTTGTTTCTCATCCTGACTTTCGCAGTAGAATCGTATCATAATCTCCTGAGAAATGCCGAATCTCCTGAGCTGCCTCAGGAAGATCAGGCAATGCTGTGCCTTTTTTGTACTGCACAGTGTGTTTGTGCCCCAGCCATAGATATAAATAGAACACGCTTGTCTATAGTGGATGATTAATGATGTAACACTATTACTCCACAGACAGAAATGCACGTTGATTGTTGTGTGGTAGGCACGCGATGACTTCGAAAGGTGTCGAGTACCATGTGTTGAAACATACAGTTTAAACATTGCTTGCAAACTATTTGGTAGTTCATTGTGATGTGCCTTATACAATATAACTGCTGTCTTAAAATGAACTAAGTCTACAAACGTCAAAGTACACTGTTGTTTAAAGAGAGCGCTGGTAGGCTCCATACGCTTTACGCCACAGATCAGACGAACTACACGGTTCTGCAGCACAGTAATACACCCAATGTTTGAGACACAGGTGTTATCCATAGTTCGCTGCAATAGCTAATATATGACAAGAACAGGGAAAAATACAATATGTACATTCCATCCTGATTAAATAAACAGCTAACTTTATCAATTGGTGCACGTTTACAGGCACAACTGAAAATGTATACAAAGAGCAGAATTTTTCTAAATTTCGTGTCCTGTGGAGCAACTAATTTTCTCTTCTACATGTTACATGAGTCTCTTGTTTTCCAGAAAGTAGTGAGGGATAGGGAAATTTGTGAAACACACTTTGCATGCTGTATACAGCTTTTTCACTTTTGCAAGTGACTGGGTGTCGTTGTTGCTGTTGTGTGTGCGTTTCTTTTTTCTATGCGCACATGTCGCAGGCGCCGGCCTTTTTCGACAGTGAAAACATATTTCCATTTTTTTTATTATAAATGGACCACACTGTTTATTACCAAGTAACATTGAAAATGTACGAAGAATTCTTGACGTCGTGGCGTCAACATACATACTCACTTGTCTTCCCTGCCATATACCCGCAAAATATACAATCCGAAACATTATAAAACTATGCTAAAACTAGTATAAATTTAAACCAAGGGCAACTGCCAACACATTTTAAGACAGTCGTACATTTATTGACATTAAGTGAACTTGGTAACATAATATTAATACTGTCTGAACATTATCTAAAACGTTAAATATTGTAGATACATGTAGCTAAATAAATAATTAATAAATGAATAAATAAATTAGCTGGCGATATAAAAACTAAGCTGACAGTTGAAAAAGTATGTATATACATGTAGTATCCACAACCAAACATACAACTATATCCACTCTGTTGTCCACAACCAAATACATAACTTTATCCACTCTGTTGTCCACAACCAAACATACAAGTGTATCCACTCTGTTTTCCACAACCAAACATACAACTGTATCCACTCTGTTGTCCACAACCAAACATACAACTGTATCCACTCTGTTGTCCACAACCAAACATACAACTGCATCCACCCTGTTGTCCACAATCAAACATACAACTGTATCCACTCTGTTGCCCACAACCAAACATACAACTCTATCCACTCTGCTGTCCACAATCAAACATACAACTGTATCCACTCTGTTGTCCACAATCAAACATACAACTCTATCCACTCTGCTGTCCACAACCAAACATACAACTCTATCCACTCTGTTGTCCACAATCAAACATACAACTGTATCCACTTTGTTGTCCACAACCAAATATACAACTGTATCCACTCTGTTGTCCACAACCAAACATACAACTCTATCCACTCTGCTGTCCACAGGTGTCACTTCTTAAACGTGTAATGCCAGTGTGAATGTGCACAAGTTTATTTCGTGAACGATTGTTTACAAAAATTGAGTTCCTGCATGTGCCATATATAAATCGTTTCTTAACAGTGTGAGTACGGATGCATGTGTGACTAAACTCGGAAGCCACACGTGTCACATCATTTTCTGAGCATTACGAAAACAGACATGTGTCTTCAAAGCGTTGCTACGTAAAAATTTTGCATTACACGTATCACATATGTAGGGTTTCTCCCCAGTGTGGATACGAATATGGAATTTTAAACGAGCACTTTGTGAGAATTGTGCACCACAGTTATCACATCTGTAGAGTCTCGCCCGCATATGAATAAGGGTAAGCTTCTTCAAATTACTATTTTCTGATAAGTGTGCACCACAGCTATCACATTTGTACGGTTTTTACTCCCGAATGAATACGGACATGCTTCTTCAAACTAGGACTTACTGAGAATTGTGCACCACAGGCATCACATTTGTAAGGTTTCTCCCCAGTGTGGATACGGACGTGGACCTTCAAACTACTGTTTCCTGATAATTGTGCGCCACAAGTTTCACATTTGTTGTGTTTCTCCCTTGTATGAACCCGTGTATGACTCTTCAAACTAGACCTTACAGAGAATAGTGCACCACAGGTATGACATTTGTAGGGTTTCTCCCCCGTATGGATACGGGTATGCTTCTTCAAACTAGAACTTATTGAGAATTGTGCACCACAGACATCACATTTGTAAGGTTTCTCACCAGTATGAATAATGCCATGAACCTTTAAATAAGAACTTTGTGAGAATCGTATACCACTGATATCACATTTGTATGGTTTCTCCCCAGTGTGAATACGGGCATGCTTCTTTAAATGAACACTTTGAGAGAATCGTACACCACAATTATCACATATGTAGGGTTTCTCCCCAGTTTGGACACGGATATGGGTCTTCAAAGCACCACTACGTGAAAATAGTTCATTACATGTATCACATTCGTTGGGTTTCTCCTCGGTGTGGATACGGACATGTACCTTCAAAGTAGTATTTTCTGAGAACTGTGCCCCACAAGCATCACATTTGTAGGGTTTCTCCCCAGTATGAATACGGGTATGCTTCATCAAATGAGCAGTTTGTGAGAATCGTACACCACAGATATCACATTTGTAGGGTTTCTCCCCAGAATGAATACGGGCATGCACCTTTAAATGAGAACTTTGTGAGAATCGTTCACCAGAGGTATCACATTTGTAGGGTTTCTCCCCAGTATGAATACGGGCATGCACCTTTAAATAAGAACTTTTTGAGAATCCTACACCACAAGTACTACATTCGTAGGGTTTCTCCCCAGTGTGGATACGGATGTGATTCATCAAATCATCGTTTTCTGAGAATAGTGCCCCACAGGTTTCACATTTGAGTAGTTTCTCACTAGAGTGTTTGCGTACATGTAGCGCTAAGTTACCACTGCTTAAAAACCGTTGGTCACAAATGTCACATTTCAATCGTTTCTCAGCGGTACCCGTCTGAAAATTAGCAGACATACTGAAACTATTTGTTTGTGTAACCTGTTTCCACACACACCATATTTGCAGTGGTTTCACTTGAAATGTAGTGTTTTTGTTCTCAAAGATAGTAACACTATGAGACGTCACATAATCCCGAGAAGCGGGATAATAATACAAAATAGCAAATAGAGGTAGTATTAAATTATTGTGTTTTATTTAAAGAAATGTGACAGCAAAGCACTATTGCATCCAAACACATAAAAGTTAAAGGAAAGTTCTTATATAGTGCAATATCAAGTCCTTAGGACTGCTCAAGGCGCTTTATACCTTAGTACCTGGCATACCTATTCAAACGACCACCATCTCTACTTCTCCGGGAAGTACTCAGACTCGTTATTACACGAAGCCTATTCATATACAAATATCCACCACTGTCTATAGTCAGGTACTCATTCATACACCTGAGTGAACTGCAGCAACACAGTGTGACACCACCAGATGTTTGAAAGAGAGTATCTAAATTAAATAGAAAATCCCACCAACACGTCGTTCTAAACTAACCATTCACTTGCATTATCAAAATATATTCGCTTTTTCTTTAACAACAGTTGTGTTACAAATTCACAAAATGTGCTTCTGATGTACAGTAGTATAAATATAATAACATATATAAGTAAGTACACCACCAGACATCATTTGAAAGAGGTTTAGCTTAAATAACAGAGTGCAAAGAATGTTGTGGAAGACTGGGAAAGGAGTATTGTGGAAAAGATGAAACGGACTTTACAAACGACATGTCGGATCACTTGCCTATATTTTGTTAAATTGATAAACGGACATCACCCAAACCATTACACGAGCCATTTATCTTCAAACATACGGCAGTTTCCAGAGCATCCACCCATTATTTAACTTCTGCTCTTAAAGAAATTGATTGCACTCACTTACATTAGTTAGATATAAATAATGAACTTAAAAAAAATTATGACACAACTCCATAATGTTGTTGATTCCTTTGCCCCACATACAATTATTAAGATCACATCAAAATATGCAGGGTGTGGTTTCTTCCGAAAAAACCTCTTTCTTCCGGATGCCAGTAAGAAACTTTGGACTAATACGTCGATATATGACCCCGGCTGACCAAATGAGTAATAAGTCGGACAAATTTTAACATTGTTTTCTTACATCATTGTGAAGGTTGGGTAGAGTGTTTTACACGGTTTCTAAAATTATGACTGCTACAAAAATTGGCGAAGGTATGGAGCATTGAACATGGTAGGGTTCAAAAAGTGAAAATGAAGAAAACAGCTGTTGAAGTTTTACATTATATATGCAAATGGATTGCGTGGAAATATTACATGCATGACATTCAAATGCGGCACACAGTATGTATGTTATGTTGCACTGATACACTAGAAGTACAAATGTGCTGCTACAAAACTTATCAAGTTAAGCCAAATTATGTGTTTATGGGTAAAACTAAGAGGACAGTTTATTTGAGAGCAAAAGGTAGCATCAGACACTGGGACCGTGTGACTGCTGCCTGGCTAAATGGATGCAATGGTGCTTTGAAGTTAGTTCTTCTGCCAAGCCTCCGCTTGTATACAATAATCTAAATGAGGCCTAACTATTGTTTTGTACAGTGGTATTATTAGTTCTTTTTCCTTATACGCTATATTTCGCCTAATTAGTCCAAGGATTTTATTTAACTTTGAAGCTGCAATTCCACACTGCTCTGAAACCTTCATATCAGCACTAATGGTTAACCCTAAAAATGTTTCTTTTACTGTAGTACTTAGTACAATACCCACCGTTGAATATTCTACATCTTCGTTCCAATGTCCTGTGTGAAGCATTTACATTTCCCAAAATTTAACAACATTTGCTTATTTGAAGCACCATACCCATTTTTATTTTAAAGCAACACTCCGAGAAGAAAGTCTTCCGTGTGTCACATTTAGAAGGCTATCTGTCTGAGAAAGCAAATGAACCATCTGTCACACTGGAATGTTTTGACGCCACATAGAGTTGGTGTCTCTTTAAATGCAAACAGTATTCAACATTGACTCAGTGACATTTTCTGTTGTTTCTGAAGACAAAACAATTTACATTTTGTGACTTGGTTCGATGTGATCACAACTCTTGAAAAGTTGTTTTCAATGTGCGCGAGTCTTTGCAGCGTGGTGACTACATTGTTGAGAGTTGTGTCACAATGTTCTGAAAAAAAATTTAATAAATGACTCCGTCAGACGTCATTTGAAAGAGGCTGCAAAGAACGTTGTGGAAGACTTGGAAAGGTGTATCGTGGAGAGTGCGGAATGAACAAACGATAACGTCCCTACCGCCCCAAAAAATGTTAATTAGGCAGAAACGAAGCACCGGGAATAGATTAAAAAATAATAAATATGATAATAAATAACTAAAAATAAATATATAAAGGCTACCCAGAATAATTTGTGGTTTCTGTGATCCATAATAATATAATAACACTACATTAAGCAAAGGTTATAAGTATTCGTCGCACATTTAATATTGAAATGCAACATGTATTTATCTACTGAAAATAATTGTGTAATAACAATGGTATTTCCATACAAAAGATGCAAATTGTGTTGCGTTTTTGTAAGTAGCGTGAATTATATTTGTATTAGATGGAGTTGTAGAAAGATAACCATGGACGATATGCTGTGTAAAACTGGACAGGTCAAAGTATTCTGATCAACCATTGGCATTTGATATGCTGCAAAATAGTTATAAACAAAAATGTGAAAATTATTTATAATTGTTTGTCTAACTTTGATAATATTAGTAATTGCCATTATTGTTAAAATTGGATTTGCAGACAGGAAGATGTGGAGGACTGTCTTCGCCCTGTCTGTCAGTGGGCCATCTTGTTGACTCTACGTTTTGGCGCAACAAAACCAACTTATTAAACATTCTTAGTATCACGTATAAAGTAGGTCAATAACTCGTCAAAAGACGGATGAAATTACTAAGAAGCTAAGGAGGATCATGCAGTATTAAAAAATAGGTTTTAGATGACGGCAAAATGAAAAAAAAATTCCTACTCACTCAACGCTGAGAGGGAATTAGTTCCATAAAGTTGATGTTGTAACCGAAAAGGCGAGTTCTAGCGTTAGTGTTACCTGCAGGAACAAAAAGTAGATTAGAACCAGACTAACGAAACTGTATGGTGCAAGTTGTTTGGACGAAAGGGCTTGATAGCTAATTATTATTAATTACTGTATTGCAGGTAGTCCTATTTGGGAGCTCTTTTTAATTAATACACTTGGAACACTAAAAGACACACACTTCAGATAACCACTGACTTAGTCTATATTGAGCAATATCAGTGAAACGTTTACAGCTAACACATTTTCGTTTTTATTTGTTACGTTATACGCACCAGAACACCCCACTATTGTGTCAAGATTTGTGACGTATTTGGCTTGTCATGTAGTAGACATTCCACTGACAGGTACTTTTAAAAGAATCGATCGGGTTGCCGGAAAAAATGTTATTCTGGTAGGCATATGTATTAACAACTTCCCCGTCTGACACCTTTCCAAATAAATAAGGGATCACCCTGTTCGTGTCACGTTAATTAAAATAATTAAAAGCTCTGAGGCGGCACACCAACGTAACTTGTTCAAATACGCTTTTTGTGTAAATCACAGCCCTGAAAACTACTTTCAACATATATTGCATTTGAATAATTTCTCATCAGTACAAGTATCCACAACCAAACATATAACTGTTTCCACTCAGTTGTCCACAACCAAACATACAACTGTTTCCACTCAGTTGTCCACTACCAAACATATAACTGTTTCCACTCTGTTGTCCACAACCAAACATACAACGGTTTCCACTCTGTTATCCACAACCAAACATACACCTGTTTCCACTCTGTTGTCCACAACCAAACATACAACTGTTTCCACTCTGTTGTCCACAACCAAATATACAACTGCTTCCACTCTTGTCCATGTGTCTGTGAATGTGCACAAGTCTCTTTTGAGAACCGTACTTAAACAAAACTGAGCCGCCACATGTGTCATTTATGAATAATATGGATCATTTCTTAACAGTGTCAATATGCATACACGTGTGACTTCAAATTGCCACTTCCACTTGTTGAGGATTGGAAGCCACACTTATCACATAGCTTTCCGATCATTATTAGAACAGACACGTGATTTCACACCATTAATGTAAGTAAACTGTGCCCCACAGATGTAACATTTGTCGGGTTTCTCCCAGGTGTGGATAGGGACATGGACCTCCAAATGACCAATTTGTGGGAACTGTGCACCACAGGTATCACATTTGTAGGGTTTCTCTCCAGTGTGGATCCGGATATGTGTCTTCAAAATACCATTTTGTGAGAACTGTGCAATGCACTTGTGTCAGAGCATGTCTGTTTACAAAAAAATCATTTCTTAAAAATACACTGCACATTTTTTTCATCTGTAACGAAACAGGAAGCCTAACTGAGGCATGACCCTTGAATTTGTTTATTTGGAATAGAGGCAACACAACAAAGCTTCCAAATCAAAACAGTAGTTTCATTTTGCATATTCAAGTTCAAGGCTAATTAAGCTAGCAAGAGCCCAACCCTATAAAAGGAAGAAGAAGAAGCTAAAAAGAATTTGAGGTATCTGGCCAATAGTTAAACTTAAAGGAGACTATCCAACCAAGACCTAAGTGTTCCAACTGTGTAAGAAATGTAGAAGAACAACACTTGCAGCTAAGATATCCCCTCCTGCAGCACACGGTACCGGCAGATGTCATTCTTCCCAAGGACAATCCCAGAATGGAACGGTCTGCCCCTTGATGTAGTAACGGAAGAGTCCCTGGACTGCTTCAAGTCCAGGCTTGCAGCCTACTTGCAAACACCAGATCCCCTCCCCTCCGCCTCCTCCTACCCTCCAACCTTTCTTCTGCCTACCACCCTACCTGTCCTACTTCTACTCTATCCCCCATCCTTTCCACGTTCAAGATGTCTTTAAGACTGCGCCATCTTAGCAACATCCATACGACAATGGATGAAACAATACACGGCATTGTGTAACGATTATATAATCTGATGTAAATAAGACAACCATTATCAGATTTTCGTATATTTAGTTGTTACAATAACAACTTTATTATTTACATAATGGCTAGCTATGTATCCATAGAGCTCCTAATTTTAAATAACTAAGTGATATGTATACTCTACTTAGAACCCGATTTGCTCACAGTATAAATACATTTTGTTCCAACACTGTATGACATTAGGGTATGGACTGGAATTTCTTTACCTAACGTGACGCCTTGCAATAACTGAATAATTTTATACTTCTTTTTGGTATGTATGGTCTCCGCTGCTATACTAGTCTGGGCCACTATCTAGCTTTTTGGGTGGTAATATATTTTTGCTACATTACATAAACAGTATTTTCATCATGTAGAAAATATGTTGCTGTAACAGAATTCCATCTGTGGCATTTTTTATCCCTGTATATTGGCCGCAATCTTGAAATAAAAAATACCTGCAAAAATATATATAAGCTTGTTTATCTTATAAATGGTCTTACAAAGCATGTAGACGATTGATCTTGTAGACTACACGTATATATTTGGGAACAAAGAATTATATCATTACCAAAAATAAACACTTTATGGCCGCCGTCAAATATTTCAAGATGGCCGCCATACCAATTTCATTTGTTACTGATATTTTGTATTAGCCCACCTAGAAAGTTGATTTTGATGGATATGCCTACATTTTTGTGTACAGGGAATTTTATTGTGAAAACACTTAAACGATTTATGACCGCCGTCATAGATTTCAAGATGGCTGCTAAAACTGGTCCGAGCTTTTTTTATCCTAGCTCCTCTTGGACATCTCACAGAAAGATGATTGTGGTGGCTAGACCATCACAGTTGGAATATAATATAGAACTTGATTATGATAAATTTATTTTCGTTAAGTTTCTTAAATGCAAAATCTTAACATAACACATGCCACATATCCGATGTACAGCCGGGCTAGAATGTACATGCGACAAGTTATGGCACTACTGAGTTTCTATCATTCTGTGAAACAGCCGCATCTGTTCTTATACTTGGAATCTCTGGAAAAACTACCAACGTATTAGTTTGCCTACATTAGACGCAACTATGTCCATAATATTATCGATTTCACAGCACACACCTATGCAGTGGATAAAATATATTTAGAATTACGGATGAGGCAGCTTTCTGGAGAGTTTGTTATTACCAAGACTGCAATTACATTCACCAGCAGTAGTGTCGACCAAGCGCAGCTAGAGCACGACAAAAATATCTTCAAAGGAGACGAAGGACTGCGAGGCATCACCAACACACCTGCTGCCCTCCTTAAGTTTTGCCTCACGGCGCCATTTGTCTGAAATTGTTCCAAGGAGACATGACAATTTTGGCGTTCGACATACCGACGTCGAAATATATCACCACCACTTTAGAACCAGAGTGTTGACTCAGAAAAACGCTATGGAATCTCTGAAGTAAACAATAAAACCACACGGTGTGTTTGACGATAGAAGCTCACAACGGCACAACTTCATGACCAAACAAATACTACGAAAGGATGCTGAAGTGCTAGTTGTCAACATAGAGTCACCACAATTTTTTGAGCATACTGGTCACTGCAAATCAGATCGGAACCTAGTTTCACAGTGTCAAAACAATGCTCATGAAATTCAATGGTTCACTGAATCTGTCCATGGCAATGGGTGACCTTGCCGGGTTTCGATTGGCTTGGTCCAGAAGTGCGAACCACCACATAGTGAACTCGCACCAAGTGAACAGTACAGAATGAACTGGCACAAAGTGAAACACCACAGAAAGAACGTGCTCATAGTGCTCATGGCAAGCGATACATTATCATAATTGGCATGGCAGCAGGACATGCTCGCATGCATGCAAAACATTCAGGCAGTACAACAACTTGGGACATGTATTTCCAACATTTATCGACAGTCTGTCGTACAACGATGATGGTGGGAGAGCGTCCTGTGATAACTATACTGCCGGAAGACGGCCATCAAATAGGATTTTATATATTCCCAATATCCTGCCAGTGGGGAAGACTTGCATGTTGAAGACACTATTCCCCTATTCCCCATCATCGAAACAAACCGGTTCTTGTCCTGCATCAATACAAAAGATCGCATAACGTTGTACCTAGTTGACGTTTATGGTCGCAGTCACACGGAATGATGTTATCTCAAATGTGCCAGAATACCACACTTCAACAACAAATTGTCTTTTTTATGTTGAATTCAAGTCCAAGGTGTTGAGCTACCTCTGCAAAACATGATGTTATTTGCTGTATGGCGCGTTGCGTGTGAACGATGAGGGCAGCATCGTTTTGAAAACAGTAGCACCCGTATCACATCAGCTGTTTCTTGGTCTTCGTGTGAGCATGTAGGCGTCTGAGGTTGAAGAGGTTGCCATCTATACGCAACCTTATGTATTCGACCTCATGTAGCAATTCGGTAGCTTTCTGAAGCGTCATGCGGAACATGATGGTGAACAGTTTGGGCGCGAAGACACAGCCCTGTTTCACGCCGTTGGCCATTAGGAAGGGCTGTGAGAGGTCGTTCTCATGTTTATCTTGGTCGATCTGGTTTTTGTGAAGATGGATGATCATAGTAAGGAACTTTTGTGGACAAGCTAGTTTTTTGAAGGATTTTATAATAATACTCGCTACTCGCTCGCGCATACGCATAGTGGCTATTTTTGCAGAACGCAACAATATTTGAAAATGTTTAATAATTGGGACACAATTAATGGGTATCAGTTTTCAGTGAGTTTTTTGGAGAAAAAAACGAGATATGTTGTTTTCACGAATTTTCAACACGAAGACAGTTAAATTAACATTATACGTGCTGCGAAAGATTAAATCAAATATATCGGGAATTTCTCCTTCCAGCACAGGATAAGTTATAATGTTGTCACATCGTTTGCACGAAATCTAAACTCCCCCCTCTCTTCCTCCATCCCTCTGGATGCGCTCATCCCCGAATCAACAAAACAGAAAATATGGTCAGATGAGTATGTTGACCTGGCTCAGCTACTGAAGCCATCTGACTGGGGTCAGTATAACCTAGTCATGTCCACTGGGACTCGAGCCCCAGCCTTATGTCTCCAACCGAAACAAAGATAACCAGCATAGACCAGTGGTGGTCGGCTTTTCATATTTTTATGGCAATTGTTTTGACAAAATTCCCCGCACAAGCGCAAGCCATCCTTAAGTATTGCAAAACAGTTCGTCGCATCGAGAAAGCAGGAGGAGATTTTGTCTCTTTTTATGAAAATTTTCACATCCAGAGGCAGAACAACCCCACTACATGGGACACTTTCAATACCGAGCAATATGTAGTAGCTATGTCCAAATCACCCAAGCAGCCATCCACTTTCACTCCTAGTCAACGGGTTCCACGGGGTTTTTTGTTTCAAATTCCATGCTGGTCGTTTTTGTTCAGGTTGCCAGCACAGCCACATGTGTCCGGGGTGAGGGGGTCTTCACCCGAGTTACAAATGTCATGCGGCACGAGAGCGCACATACGCTCCACTTTCATCCCAACAACAGATGCGTGGTAACTATGATGACTTTCGTTCCCAATCGTTTCGGACCGATCTCCAGTTCCCCACCCAGTCGTACAGGCCCCGTTTTCAGCAGTCTCCAAGGAATTCCTTATCTTTCAAGCGTCCACAGCACATCTCGCGATACTCCCTTGTTTACCGTGCACCGTCTTTCACACAATCATCTTCCACCAGGATGGGTTCCCCCAACACCCATCAATATTAAGGAACTTCAAGTTGCACTTGGTTGTATTGACATGGCAACACGCTTTTATTTGGTGTATGGTTTCACGTATGGTTTTTCGACAGTTTTTCAAGGGGTCATATGTAACAGGCGAATTTATAATCTATATTCGGCAATCGCTCAGCCTTCAGTAATTCAAGCCAAAATTGATTCAGAGGTTGCAGCTGGCCGAGTGCAAGGTCCTTTCCCATCCGCACCCATGCCTCATCTTGCATTATGACCAATTGGTTTGGTCCCCAAGAAACGTCCTGGTCAGTTCAGGCTTATTTATCATTTATCATTCCCCCCCGCGGCATCAGTCAATGATGGCATCCGTGATGAATCAGCTCGAGTACATTATACCACTATTGATGAAGCAATTGCAATGATCCGTTTATTAGGGCGAGGTTGTTTTATGTGCAAAACTGACATTGAAAAGGCATTCAGGATTATGCCAATTGCACCACGAGAACACTACCTTCTTGGTTTTCATGTTAATGGACTCTATTATGTTGACACCTGTCTGCCAATGGGGCTTAAATCTAGCTGTACAAATTTTTAAACTTTCAGTTCAGCACTTGAACTTGATGCTCGGCAACAACTGCGTATTCCTTACATTTTACACATGTTGGATGACTTCATGATATTATCGCGCTCGGAAGAAATGTGTCAGTCACAATTACTTTCTTTTCTGGATTTGTGTAAACATATAAGAGTACCTATGTCCAAGGAAAAGACTTTCCAGCCTTCTGCTACTCTAACATTTCTAAGCATTGAACTTGATACTCTTGCGTTCCAAGCTCGTCTGCCCCTGGATAAGCTAAATAAATGTAAGGCTTTCATTGATGATGCGCTTACAAGGTAAAAAATTACTTTAAAACAATTACAACAAATTACCGGTTTGTTACAGTTTGCATGTTTTGTCGTAATTTCTGGTAGATGTTTTTTTACGGCGTTTATTCAGTCTTTGCATTGGGCTTACGAAACCCTACCAACATGTGAGAATTTCAGCAGAGGCACGCAAAGATTTGCTGACATGGAAATTGTTCTTATCTGCTTTCAATGGGACAGCTATTTTCAAGTACGATCCATGGGTTGCAGCAGAATGTCTGCATTTATTCACAGATGCAAGTGGTTCGGGTTATGGCGCTGTCTTTGGCTCACATTGGTTATTCGGTGAATGGCTTGCGACTTGGAAAAATCAGCCCATCTCCTTCCTTGAGCTTTTCCCCATCATGATCAGCATACATATCTAGGCCCCACAACTGCGTAATAAACGCATTATAATTCACACAGACAACCAGGCTTTGGAACATGTGATTAATAACTCCACGTCCAAAAATGTTAATATGATGGCTGTTGTCAGGAAATTGGTAACCACATGTGTGCAATTCAATGTGCAGATATGTGCCAAACATCTACCAGGAAAGTCGAACACGCTAGCAGATCCTCTGTCTCGCTTACCGATTATCAAGTTCAGAGAACAGGCGCCGGGTTCCGATCGCCTCCCAACTCCCATTCCAGAACACATGCTGCCATCGAATTGGTCCCTCACCTAATTAATCTGGTACAGCATTCTCTGGCACCATCAACAATACGAGGATATGAACAAAAATATGCATACAGAACAATTGTTTCCACGTTATCAGCTATATCGTATCTTCGTCGATGTTACAACCTTCCTGAGCCTAATGGAAGTTTTCTGGTTAAGAATTCGTTGCGAGGAATTAAGAATTTAGGAGCAGTCCTAGATGCCAGGATGCCAATTTCTTTGCTATTGTTACATAAACTCTGCGCATCAGTTCAGCACATTTGTACTTCACCTTGGTTACAAACGCTTTTCCAAGCTATGTATCTTCTGGCGTTTTTTGCTTTTCTCAGGGTAGGGGAAATGACACTATCTCATGGAAGAGCACATCATATCTTACAGCTCAATAATGTTCTTTTTGAACCTAGTGTTAATGCCATGTTTATCACATTTCAGTTTTATAAACATTCCACGGGTCGGCCGCACAACATTGTAGTACATGAACGTCCAGGTAACAACTGTCCTGTTGTCTGCCTTAGAAATTACGTGGCATACAGAGGTAACTCACCTGGACCACTTTTCATCCTAATCTCTGGTCGCCCAGTGTCACGTGCAATGTTCGCGAATACTATGAACAAGTGTTTGCAATTGATTGACATAAATGCATCTCTGTACAAACACATAGTTTTAGAATCGGTGCAGCATCTCATGCGGAACGAATTGGTATGTCTGATGCCCAAATTAGATATATGGGTAGATGGAAATCTGATGCTTTCCTGTCATATATCCGGCTGTTCTAATGGTGTGGCCGGTGGCACCCACATTTGGTTGCTTTTTAGGTTTATATTCAGGATTAGCAAGGTTGGACTTAATTCAACCTGTAGTAGAATGTCTAGTCGTTAAAATGAAACTGTGGGACTAGTCACTAGGTTTTGTTTGTATTTCTTGATGACAGTAATTAAACAGCAGCCAAGGCCAGTATTTCCATCATGTTTTTGTTGTTTCAGTTTATCATGTACATTTTACATGTAAATTCAGCGACATAAAACACCGTTTATAAGACTTTATAGACGGGTTTATGGCGCTGTAGTTTATTTGTTGTTACTCCATATATTTTACGCTCTTATATATTCTTGTAGTGCTGACGCCTAGCTTACCTGTAGGCAACTAAGGTGATCCCAGCGGATGACTGAGAAATAACGTAGGTATGCCGAAATCCCGCGTGACACGAATGATCCAATAGACGGCTTTGTTTACCAGGCTAAGATTTCGGCTCAGCGAGTCATTTAACATTTCTATTTTGCGAGGAAAAAAAACCCTCCCTCCATCCCATTCTGTTTAGTTCATTGTGTTTTAATTGCACTGGTTTATTTAGGTGCCAAGAGGCAGTAGAAATAAAATTACTTATACGAATTCACATTGATGCATTTTCTACACATCATGCGCTTATAGTCATAATACAAATACATTTTACGTTTTATCACATGTTGTGACATTTGATTAGTGCTGTTATGTATTGTATGTGACATATTCATTTTTTTTTTTTGTTTTGTTTTGTTTTTTATTGCAGTTTTCTGTTGTTTGACCTCAGGCAGACTACAACACCACTAGTGGTAAATTTTATTACAATTTACAATAACATATTGTCTAGTTGTTGGCCGGTGGCACCCACATTTGGTAGCTTTTTAGGTTTATATTCAGGATTAGCATGGGTGGACTTAATTCAACCTATAGTAGAATGTCTAGTCGTTAAAAAGCAACTGTGGGACTAGTCACTAGGTTTTGTTTGTATTTCTTGATGACAGTAATTAAACAGCAGCCAAGGCCAGTTTTTCCATCATGTTTTTGTTGTTTCAGTTTATCATGTACATTTTACATGTAAATTCATCGACATAAACACATACATACAAACAAACATACACACATACACATATACATGCAGGCTTACAAACACACAATCACACATACATAAATACAGACAGACAGACAGACAGACAGACAGACAGACAGACAGTATTTATTTTGACCATCGTAAGCACATAAACTACAATATAATATTCATTGTAAGGTCAGGGAGGCTCCCATTAAGACAACTATATGCCGCTATCATGGGAGCCACCCTACTGATGTAACATAATAATAATAATAATAATTTTTTTTTTTTAAAATAATAATAATAATAAGTTTATTTTTCCTTGGCAGCCATTGAGGCTGAAAAGTAGAATAGGTACATTAAAATTGATAAAACAACTAAATAAAGTAGTTTAATAAAAAGAGTAAATAGTAAATGAAATATACAACCTAAATAAGTTAAATTACAACTAATTGAAATGTATAATTTGCGTATAAATAAGTAAATAGAATAAATAACTAAAACAAGATTCACTGTCAATTGCGGGTAATTCGTAAGAAATAAAATGTCCAATTACAGCCAGTAATACAGTCCATAAGTTATAAAAGAGTTCTTAAAGCTTTCGGTCCTACACCGAGGAGCACTGTACACAGGTACGTTTCGGATTGCGTATGGAGGTGTCCGGGAGGGAAGCAGTAGATGGTGCAGTTTGTGGTTAAGTTGTTGTATGTTTGTGAATAAAGTTCTGCACAACGTCTCCCTCCGGTCTGCCAGCGTTGGTAGTCTCGCTGTGGCGATGGCTTCATCGTAACACACGTCTTGGAATATTATCCGCATAGCTCGTTTCTGGATACTTTCCAGCTGCTTGTTTTGCCTTTTCGTTAAGCTCGTATGCCACACCTGGCAGGCATATTCAAGGACCGATCGGATTAGTGTTGTATATATCTTGACGAGATGATGGGGTTCGACTCCTGCTCGTTTGAGCAGGATTATGAAATATAGTCTTTTACGACGCTTTAGCGGTGATTTCGTTGATGTGAAGTTGCCACGTAAGATCATGTGAAAGTGTGACACCTAGAAGGCGAGTGCAGTTTACTTGTTCTATCTGTCTGTCGTTGATAATTATCGGCTGGATGTCTGGTGTTTTTTTCTTGAAGCATATGCACATTTCCTTCGTTTTGTCATAGTTCAATGCCATTTTGTTGGTGGTAGTCCACTGTGTTACTTCGTCTGCCGCTGTTTGGAGCGAGCTATCAAGGCCTGAGGGTGAACATGATTCCCATATTGTGCAATCGTCTACATATTTGACATGTTCACAAGCTGTTTGTAAGTCATTTAATAAACCGATCGGGCCAAAGTGTGTTCCTTGTGGCACGCCTGCGTTCACGGTAGTGTACTTCGACTTGGTACGGCCGATCTTCACTCGCTGTTTGCGTTGGCATAAGAAGGATGTTAGCCATTTGATTATGAAATTCGGGAGTCCAAGTGAAACGCATTTAGTTAGCAGAGTGTGGTGGTCTACTCTATCAAACGCTTTGCTGAAGTCAACGAGTAGTACGCGGATCATGGTTCCGGTGGAATCGAGCGCTGATGTCCACCTGTGCACTAGCTCGATTAGTGCGTGCACTGTGGATGTTCCCTTTACTGAACCATATTGTTGAGGGTCAACTTGGTCTCCATCGATGGCCGTTATCCAGCCACAAATGAATTGCTCCAGGCACTTGGACAATACCGGCGTGAGTGATATTGGGCGCAGGTCTTTATGGATGAGCTTCGGCGGTCGTACTTTGGGTATAGGTGTAATGTCAGCGCATTTCCAAAGCGGTGGTACAGTCCCTTCCCGCAGGCTGCTGTTGAAGATCGCGCACACCGGGGGAGCAAGTATGGTGGCGTAGTCGTGTAGAATCCAGTTAGGTATTTCATCGGGGCCGACAGATTTGTCTGTTCTAATCCGTGATAGAGAATTGGCTACTTCTGCGACGCTGATGATGTAGGTATCTGGGACGGTAGTTTCAGCTCCTACCGGAAGGAATGTATCGTCCGGTGACAGCGGAGTCAGATCGTTCGTTACGGATTGGAAGAAATCGCACACGTCGTTGGCGAGAACGTCTAGATTTCCGGGGCAATGTGCGTTAGCGAGTCCCTGCAGATTGTCGCGATTTACTTTGACTCCAGCAATGTCTTTAACGTTGTTCCACCAACGTTTCGGGTGATCTTTAAGCGCTTCGGCAAAACGGGCCCGGTCACATGGTTTGTGACTGCGCGAAGGTGTGCTTGAGACCACTGGTGTGGTATAATTTGACGATGTTGACGGAATACAAACAACCACCTTATGACCTGAGAGGCCGATTGGCGCGGTAATGACAGGGCGGCGATAATAGTTAGGTAAGTTGGTGTAGACGTTATCCAATATCGCGTTTCCTCTTGTTGGTTGGTCGACAATCTGTTTCAAGTAGTGATTTCGTTTCAAGTGAGAATCCTTCATCTTGTTGAAGTCGCCCATTATGACGATACCTGTATATGGGTGGTGTCGGCGTATGTAGTCTAGTGACTGGTCGATGTGATTTAGCATTGCCCAATCATCTGACCCGGGAGGATGATATATGGTTCCAATTGTCATTTGCGGGTGGTCGCGAGGCATCTTTGGTGGGCGTATAGTTATCCACAATGTTTCTAGCTCAGGTTGATTTAGTTCGGGCCAACATTTACTTGGAATTGAGTCTCGAACGTAGCAGGCTATACCTCCGTGTTGGCGGCCGTCTTGTCTCTCTCTCCGGTAGACATTGAAACCGGACAGCGAGAGCGGGCCGTCTGTTATGCTGCTGGTGCACCACGTTTCTGTTATAGCTATAACGTCTACCCCGTAGTTGTCCTTTATCACTTTAATTTCATCCAGTTTACTAGACAGCGCTCCGCGGATGTTTGTATTGATTATCGTTGGAAGGTCCCATTTATTTATTTGAACACATATCAGATTTCTACCGTCAGCACCAGTTCCACAAATGTTCGATTCATTGTTGTTGTTATTGTGTGTGGGTGGTCGATGACCGATCACGGTGGGTATTCGGTGTTGTTTACGTCCGCCTCGGCACCCGCGCTTGGTAGGAGGTCTCGCAGCAATGCCAAGTTTACATAACACTGTCCACGTACTGGCATCTAAGCATGACTTGATAGAATGTCTGCATTGAGCCAGTTGACAAATAGTGTAGGTGTAGAAGGCGGGGACGAGTTCTGTCATGCTTGACCAGGTACAGCCAACTGACACTGTCACTGAAGCGTGAAGGCCGATCTGCCGGCTGGTTGGGTGTGTCTCTGGTTCTGGTAGTGGTCAAGCCTGACTGATCACTAGATCAGCAAGGCAATGTCATAAAACCATTAAAAACTCACATATATGTCGCAGAAATAGGATTAGATACATTAAGAATATATATGAATATTTGTTCTGGGTGGCTCCTGCGATAGCGATCGGTTCTGGTCTCGGGAGGAGTCTCCCGTCCCACAGCTATTTCTTTCGTTTTCTGTTAAATGTATATTTTGCTGACTACATACCTTCAGCTGTATTGCATTTTTCGCATTTCGATATTGTTACATATGCCAGTATATATATATATATATATATGTGTGTGTGTGTGTGTGTGTGTGTGTGTGTGTGTGTGTGTGTGTGTGTGTGTGTGTGTGTGTGGGTGTGTGTGTGTGTGAGGTGTGTGAGAGAGTGTGCATATATACACATAATTTGAATTTGTTTAAATGCTGTTGGGAAAATAAAAATATCCCTATACTTACCCTCTCTTTGATTTCATTAGTAAGTCGACGGTCTATGGAAAATGTTACTCATTTGATATTTGTAAAATACCGATGTATGGAAAAATACCGTCTTCACTGAAATTGCCCTAACGGGACCTTGCCCCCAGAGGATGTTATCTAGAACGTCTTGGCTTACAGAAGCTATAAATATACACTGGGCTGATGAGCCGAGACAGGTGTAAGTGATGGAACAAGAATTGGGCGCTAGTCTGACTCTACAGTATCCCTGTAAATATATATGCATGTATATATATATATATATATATATATATATATGTTGTTACCAAACGTTTTCCTGAAGACGTTTTCTCAATGCTTGTCTCAAATTAAACACAAGGTGGTTGCAGTGTTCCATCTGTTCGTTGACAGGAATATATTTACTTGTTCCTCTCTGGCGAATAATTTATATATGTATATATTATTATATAATATATATAATCAAATATGTGTGTGCATGTATGTGCGCGCGCGTGTGTGTGTGTATGTGTGTGTGTGTGTGTGTTGTGTGTGTGTGTCTGTGTGTGTGTGTGTGTGTGTGTGTGTGTGTGTGTGTGTGTGTGTGTGTGTGTGTGTGTGTGTGTGTGTGTGTGTGTGTGTGTGTGTGTGTGTGTGCGTGTACAGGATATCAAGTTATGTGATGATACACATAAATTCACAGGAATATTAAGTAAATGGATATATCCATATAAATGTGTTCTTCAGAATTGATTAAGGGAGATGGAATTGTTAGTTGATTAACGGGGCCTTGTGCCAGGATTACTACAATAAGTCACCAGCTGGCAAACTTCATTAGTTCAGTAACGTGCTAATGAATTTGCAACTAAAGCCATATTTGCCCCAATGAAACCTTGACACTATCAGATGACATACGACATATACACGTGGTCTTCTTATTCCGAGACTAATTGTTTTACCTACAGCGATCAGTATAAGGATCTTCCGTTTGTTGTCTCCCTGACATATTCCGGAATATACGGTACAGTAGCAATGCTGTAACACCGAATGAAAGTAAAACGCAGAACATCGCAGTTAAAGTATGGCATTGGAAAAGGCAGGCGCAGCCCTACTGAATTTTAATGTACTGAACCCCCAACTGTTACTGTCGCAAAAGCGAGCATACTGTAGATACATATGTAGACCATTTCGAAGACGTATCTTGGGGATGAACTGTCGGAGCTGGTGCATTGGTGCTTACAATCCAATGCCGTAAGTTGAACACATCGTTCTCTCCTGAAGGAGAATTTCAATTGACAGTGTATGCAAAAAATATTGATGGTGTGCCCCCAATAGCACTGCATGAAAGAGCAATTGGCTATCTATGGTGAATCTACGTTTGTAGATCTGAGCGCATTCATTCAGAAACCGAGTTATCTCTGTCGAGAATCCAAAGCTTTTACTGCTGCGCTATTCTCACATTAGTTATGAGATAATTACAGTTGGAAAGAAATAGTACCTGTCTGTATTGGGTTTAATTCTTTGAAGATAATTGTTTTTGTGCCACCAAAGTCTAGCTTGCTGTACCACACATACAGCTCAGTGACGTTTCTCTAAAAAACGTTTATTTGTAGCACAGAATCCAACCTTTACAACCATTACACGTGTTTTACACATTACACACATTCTTTATTCCACCACCAGATCTGGTTATTAGTAACTCGTACTAAGACAAGAAGCCCAGTTTAAAATAAATACTAATTAATTGGTCTATCAGCAAAGTCTGTATCTGAAATATGGTGTGTGTGTGTGTGTGTGTGTGTGTGTGTGTGTGTGTGTGTGTGTGTGTGTGTGTGTGTGTGTGTACAAGACTGAATGTGTTGTGCTAATTGTTTGAATATGTGCATCAAATCACATACAGTTCATGTGGGGCGTGGTAGTCAAGCGGTCAGGTTGCAAGATTGTCGATTGGAGGTACCGGGGTTCGAATACTGGTGCCAACCGATCAGTATTTCGGTACCGGTATCGGCCACTCTTTCGAAAGTTGGGCAATTTCGTTCACACTACGTTGCCTGTGTTTTTCAGAAGATACCACAAAAGCCGTCGATCCCTTCTATCTGGTGTCTATGCCAGGGGAAGTAAAGATCCCACGCAGGGATATTGAAAAAAAACAATCGTGGATACTCTGAGCTGGGATTCCATTCTCTAAACTCCAACTAGTGTTAAAAGGAGGTAGTCTATTCCTAGCTTTTCATTTATAATGCTTTTAAGGATGTATTAACTATATTGAAAGTATAATGTCTGACAAATTGTGTTTAGTAAGCCCATAACAACATTAACAATTGGGAAGATACACCCGGAACATGTTCCAATAGTAAACATTACATCCAGTTTCAAAACAAACTTTATTGACATGATTTTTGGAGACATGAATGCCCAGATTGGTGGAGATAGGTCTGGTTTTGGGTCCCAGGGCAACAACGCATTTGGGATACGTACAGACAATGGAAACCGCTTTGTGCAATTATATGAAATTAACAATTTAGTGATTGGATCTACATAATTTGAGCAGAAAGACATACACAAAATAACATGGTTTTCAAATGACCACAAGACCTTCACACAGATCGACCATTTTGCTATCGGACCAGGCTGGAGGACTCCGTGTCTACAGGACGTCCTAGTACATCGTGGAGCAGACATCTGTTCTGACCACCACTTAGTTATTGCGAAGATCAAGATCAAGTTGAGGAGACAAAAGAAGAAGTCAAATATGACTAAGAGATTCCATATGAATAAGCTCCTGAAAACAGTGACCAAATATGAATTCCAAGCAGTCCTGAGAAATTGTTTTGCTGCCTTACAGATCCTACATTAGGTTCAATGAAATGGTGGGAGAAGATGGAAGATGCGATGATGGCAACGGGCAAAGACTCCAGAAATATCTGAAGGAGTCTTGGATCAGACACACGGGGACTGACTGCGGAGAGGAATCTCCTACAACAGAAACGACAAAATGAGTCCTGCAGCACAGCTTCCTCCGGGCCTATAACAAGAAGGACAGAGAAATGAAGCATAGTGCACAAAAGGACAAAATCGCGAATGGTTTGACATATAGTTATAGGAGGCAGAGAATGCAGCTGCCCGAAATGATATGAGACAGGTCAGCCGCATTGCCAAGGAAATCACTGGCAGCACAAATGCAAGGTCTGGACCAATCAAAGCCAAAGATGGATCTCTACTATCTAAAAGAGAGGACACGCTAGAGAGATGGGCAGAACACTTCAGAGACGTTCTTAATAGATCTTCACCTGACACACCAGCATAGATTGGCAACCCTCAGGCAGTGCTCACAATAAACACAGTGGAGTTCTCGGAGGATGACGTGAGGAAGGCCATTGCGACTTTCAAAACAAACAAGTCACCTGGCTTGGACGAAATCACAACTGAAATGATCAAAGCGTGTGTTGAAACAATTGTACAATGGATGTACAGACTACACAACCAGATCTGGGACTCGGGCATCGTTCATGAAGACTAAGAAGACTAAGAATATGCTGCTGTTTACTGTTTCCCAAAGAAAGGAAACCTAACTGAATGTAACAACTGGAGAAGTGTGACATTGTTGTCAATACCAAGGCAAGTTTACTGCCAGATGATACTGAACCGAATGCGATACATGGTAGATGGCGACCTGCGTGTGGAACAAGCAGGCTTCAAGCCCAAACACTATTCTGCTGAGCAAATATTCACACTCTGAAGCATTATTGAGAACAGTGAAGAGTAACAGTTACCCCACACAATCAGCTTAATATACTTCATCAAAGCGTTTGACAGCATCCACAGACCCTCCATGTGGAAACTATTAACCATGTATGGAATCCTATAAAATATTGTAACAGCAATCGAGAAGATATATGAAAATTCGAGATGTTGTTTAAAAACAGAAGATGGCTACAGCGACTGGTTCCATGTGATGACTGGTGTAAGAAAAGGCTGCATTCTTTCTCCTTCTCTTTGCTGTGTCCATCGACTGGGTCATGCGGCTAGCAACCAAAGGCAATGAAGGGATTCTGTTGGTTAAGGAGGAGCGTTGATCAGACCTGGATTTTGATGATGACATTGCTGCCCTCTTAGATACAACTCAAGGCCTACAACGTCTCGTGAAATCAGTTTGCAAATACACTGATGGCTTAGGACTTATCATCAGTGAAAAGACATCAAAACAGGGGAGCACCAACCACCCACATATGTTTTGACCAACCAGAAAAAAGTAGAAACAGTCGAAACGTTTACCTACTTTGGCTGCTCCTTCAACAAACAAGTAATCATCGGCTATGAACTAAACTGCAGAGAGCGGAAACCGTCAGCAGCCTTCATCCAGTTGAGGAAAATTTGGAACAAGAAATTTACCTTTACATCTACACTTCGCTTTTATAACTCAAACGTTATACCAACCACCCTATGTGGATGAGAAACATGGCAAGTAAAAACAACCAAAGAAAATAAATGATGTATTCGACACTAGATGCCTGCGGAAGATCTTGGGCATACACTGGAGCAACCAGGTGACGAGTATAGATGTCCGAATACGATCAAGACAACCTCTGGCATCATCTACTATTTGCAGAAAGGCCATGTCACAAGACTCCCACCTACTAGACAAGCGCTATGGTGGATACCAGCTGGCCAAAGAAAGAATAGACGACCGAAAATGAACAAACAATCGACCGCGACCTACAGCTGGTCAACAAACGTTGGAACGACGTAAGAACACTAGCAAACGACATATCTGGATGGCGTGCGCTGTTTGCCTCAAGCGCCTATAGACGCGGGAGCCACTAAGTCTAAGTAAGTTTATTGACAATACCGCCGAGGCGGCTGCGTTAACCAGGATACCCCTTGATGTTGAATGATTTCCTATTTTTCAACGTCTACATAGCAGACTTCCTCTCACAAATTATCAAGTTGGCTAATTCAGATTAGAGGATCAGACTGGCTTCCACCAATGTCTGAAAATAAACCCTTCCTCACAACAGTAGAAGTAGAAGAATTAAGGCAAGAACTTATGATGTGACTCGGATGATTTTTGTTTCAGTTAAATTAACTACATTGGCTGTGACACAATCATTCTCTATTTTCGTTGTATTAATGTGTACTATTTAAATGAATCGGCTACTTCATAGAATCAAATCCTGTGACATGACGTTTTTCTTTAGAGTGGAGCCAAGCATGATCAATGTTAAAGTAAAATTGTAAACATCCCTAAATAGAGTCTTTCTGTGAAAAAGAATGTGTAAAGTGTATTATTATATTATAACCCATTGTAGGAAAATATGAAACCATCAAATGCATTGCAATTAACTATTGTAATGATGTATGTTCCTTACATATGTTGTAGCACAATTTCCTGGAAGTTGATGCAAATTACTACAATCCTTCGCCGTTCGGATGCGACAGAGCCTTGGAGTGGAAACTCTGTTGTGGAGTCATAATATCTATTAGTACATTATTATAATTGTTTACTTCTATACTGGTATATTTTATCTTAATAATTATTTATTATCTAATATTTTATTGTATATTTATTTATTATTATTATATATTTGTTATTTAAAGTAATTATTTACAATATCAGACAGTATTTGGTGTATGTAATGTGTATTGTTTTATAGCTTTAGCTCATGGTTGTTTAACAGTTTTGCTTAATAAACTTTATATACGTTTTATTTTATTACTCACAATTTAGTAGCTCTGTTGATATTTTCATCAGTATTAGTATTTAAGAAACATTGTCAACACCATTGAACAGAGTTGTACTTGTACTTAACGAGTGTATAAATAAAGTTACCACTTATATTATTATTATTATTAATAATATGTCGGGAAGTGTTGTGGTCTAGAACACTGACCATGCTGCCCTTCAGACTGAATATATGCCCCATTGTGAATGGACACCATAGGCAGGGAGATCAGGACGGATATACACAGGGTGGTTGTGACTCTGGAAAATATAAAAAAACCTCGAATAAATACAACATCACTACGCAATAATCTTGTTCATTCCTCATTAATAGGAGAATGTCCAATACCTCTAAAACATATACACAACAATACTACGTTATGGTCATCTCATCCACTGATATCATTGTTTGGAGAACGTTCAACTCATCTAATACATATTATTTATATTACTGTTTTGTCCGTGATAGAAAAGTTTGTGACCATGGACCATGCTCTTCGCTCTTCGCACACGCGCTACATCTACCTTTCTCCTGCGTAGGGCATCTGCAATTTTCACCGCCTTGCCCGTCATTGGTACCCATATTCTTTGATGCTACTCTGAGTCAAGCAACTAGCTTCTTTAGACGCGTCCGTTGGTCTTCACGTTGTGGAATGCCCGGTGTCTACTATTATTTCCCTTGGTCGCATCTGCCTGTTCCGTTCGTAGACCCGGTATTCTAACTTGTGCACGTATTGCAAAGTTCTTCCTCTGCATTGATTTCCTAGAAAATGTTGACATCGACCTACTCAGTTCAGCCAAAGATAATAGAAATCAGATACTCAGAGAGGAATATTCTATAATTACTCAATCATCGCAGAAGACTTTCCATTGTTCGTTTCAAGAACTTTAATGCAACACAGTTAGCACGATACAGATCAGTACACTCAATACTGGTCCTCCGTGGGATCCAGACGTGGTATTACATCGTTATTGTGCGCAAGTCGTCCCTGCACGTTCTCTGCAATTCTCTTCAATTCTCTCCCAATCGCGCACTACTCTTTCCTTAAATACTCGCTACTTCACTCTCTTCCTAGTGACTCGCCATTCCCATTGATCCGTGCCTCTTCTGCATTTCTTAATATGTCGCGCTACAGTCGGGCTCGCTACCTGGCTACTTGGTCTCCGATCCCGCATTGTCTTATCTGCTAACTTACTCATCTCCCGACTATTTTCCAGCCCAGCTATTTCTATCTTTCGAGATGACCTATGCTAAACCTAGGGGAACATCCTGTATGTCAGATCTAATTATAAGAACACAAGCTACTAGACTAAAGCATTTATAAACATATACTTACTGAACATAACTTCTCTTATAATAATTACTATATTTCATGGACAAGTAATTACTAGGAATTTATGCAAAGTTTAATTCCGTAGAACAGGATAGCCCTCGTACATCGCCTACAGGGGACGCCCTAGCATTCATCGTAATAGAAGTGGAGGACACATTAATTTGATTTGGCTCGGTTTTTTTACGGCCGGATGCCCTTCCATCAATCACGTGATAACGCACTCCGGTTTGTCCCCATTACATGTACTTGTAGACAGCAAAGTTCATCTGTGTTTTGCCCCCGAGGTAAAGCAACGATTCATCATTCAATGCAGACTGCCCATTTGCACTTCGCCCTCACTAGGCGCTGTTTACGCGGACACACTATCAAGTTTTTTGTGGACGTATCCAACCACGTTGGCAACTACGCGCAACAACTGTGCCTTCTAATAATTCGGCCACTTGGATTCCAACATTGTCTGTTGCCGAACGCTTTTCATACAAGTAAGTGGGATGATTGCAGTGTTTCGCGTTTCGCAAAAATGCAGCAGGTGTATCGGAACTCTCATTGTCCTGATTAAGAAACTGCCTAGTTGTGCCGCTGTGTAAAACAATAGTCACACTCAAATAGAATCATTTATTCACGCGTAGAGGCGATGGTATTACATTGAACGAAGCACGTAAATTTTCTAGAATACAGAGGAACGTAAATAAAATTAGCCCAGCACTGAGAGACTCTAACTCAGAAGGTTTAGAGGAGATCAGATAAAAGTTTTTAAAACATTGAATGATTATGAATATATTGATAGAAAAATAATTATCGGTTAAGAAAGATAGACAGACGAGATGACAAGAAGTATTATTATGAATGAATAGTGTATATTATATACACTGTATATATATATATTAATTTATTATATATCTATTCATTCATATATTCAGTATTTATTCTCACAGCGGAATATAAAAAATTACATAAATCATCTACTAATTGTGTGTATGTTAGTAGCGTGAATATTCTAAAATAGCACAATATACGTATACCTCAGAAGGGCGGGATACACAAAGATAGAAAGGTTGTGATTTCGATAAACCAAAGGGTTTCTTGTCCACCTGTCATCTGGAGGTAATTTTCTGTTTGGCAATCTTGCTAAATATTTTTAAATATATTTCGTGGTTTCGCCGGCAAATCCACAACGTTTAGACGTCCGACGTTTTAAAATATCTAGTCATTTCGATTGTTTTGCTCCTCACGTTTCAGACTAATCTGATGAAAAGTAAACGTTTCAAGTATTCACTATAACAAGTTATAAAATTAAATTCGGTTAGGCCTAACCGAATATCGGCGTATGCGCTTCAGCTTGGAACACAACATTAATGTGGCTTGCGATTGCACTGTTCTCGTGACCGCCAAATGCGGAAGGATAACCTGTCAACATCTTACGAAATTATTGTACGAAATTATTAAAATCGAAGGATTGATACTATCTTGAAATATGGAACATAATATATTTCAGGCTTAGAAGTCAGGGAGCGGTAATTAAGTTGGCGTTTTAGGTGAGCCTCACGCGGAGGAGCGATTGGCTGGTTTAAATAATGGTTTTGAGTTGTTTTGTCCACGATTGTAAAAATAATTTTGTGATCCCAATGTAAAAGTTTATTGATTTCTAAAAGCTACAAGAAGAATGCAACTACAGATAATAATCAGATAATTCATACACTCCGGGGACCAAAATTAATGGGCTTCCATGTTAATTCACAATTAACAAAAAAACATCTTATAGGGGTATTTACCCATTCAAAACAAATCTCTAGCATCGCTAACTTTTTTTCGAGTATGGCTAGTGGCGTCAGTAGGCTCCTGTCTCTGCACTTGTCAAACGAGCCCAAACCGCTTAGAAGGGGAGAAAACCATGTCAGATCTGATCATGTTAATAGTTTCACTTATTTGCAAGAGTTCTTCGGAGGTCGGTGCATGCAAGTAGGGAGGAAATAATTCACCATAGCGCTAAGTTTGAAAATAAGTCCAAATCCAAGATAATAACAAGGTTTCGTGGTAGAAAGGCTCACAGTTATATATTCATATACATTTGTGGAGTTAATTATTATATGCAATACATATGATTAATGTTACTGTTAATTAACTGCATAATGTGTTTATTAACTTTGTATAGTTAGTAATTTTGCTAACAGCATATTTACATTAAAAAATGTGTTAATAGACATGTTATTGACATTTTACACATGCGTCGAAACTTGATGAATATATCATCAAAACCCTCCAAATGCAGGCTCACCAAAAATGCATGCGCTATAGATAATAATGCGATCATTCGTACTCCGAGGGAGTAGTATATAGTTTAGTAACTCTGTGGTATTGAATAAAATCAAGTTGTTAGTTTAATTTTGTCTCAACATTGGGCTAATATTGGCATGCCTCATTGGACCAGTGTAACAACATACATTGGGCCAATATTGGCCCAAATTGGAAATGCTATCTGTATTGTTTTTGTACCACGCATAAATTTCCGTTCGGAAGTACACATTTATATGTCACCATATTTTATTGGCACTGAGCCCACCTCGAATTCGTCGTTATAATAACATTTTTGTATATTTTTAATATCTCATGTTGTATTGCTATCATTCAACACCATCCCATGCATATTTATGTTATAAAAATATCGCGTCTTAGCGAACTTTTGAAGTCCAAAGAGCGACCCAATTTGAAGCAACATACGCTGTTATATCGCTCACTGCGGTAACGCACGGCTGCAGCGGAGCAGATTGACGCAAACTGGTGAAAACAGAGTCGCTCGTTGGGCGTCAAAAGTGGGCTAAGACGCAGTATTTTCGTATGATGTTGAATAATAAAGCTAAACTACTGATGTATCAAATTTAGGCAAACGTGTAGTCATAACGACGAAATCGAGGTTGGACATGATACCTGACAAGTGCACAATTATTTAATTAAAAAAATCTGACGGTCTTGCGGGCCGGCATTATTTGAAAGTTATCGGCCCGACGAAATATTTGACCGGCATTATTTGAAAGTTATCGGCCCGACGAAATATTTGACGGTCTCGGACCTCCGGGTCGGCAGTAATTTAGAACACTGGTGGGGATATTATCATTTCTCTCATAGCCTGTTTGAACCAATGGATTAAGTTTTGTTACTGGTCTACGGGTTCATACCGGATGTTGCTCACCTTGACGGCCTTACCCCTATTAACAAGGGGTCGGCATAGTCCTCCTCAACTCCATGCAATCTAGGGCCATATCCACTGTGACACCTACGTCCCTCATGTCCTCTTTGATTTGTTGTTTCTAAGTCTTCCTTGGGCTTCCTCATCTTCTGACAGCTGGTATCGCTAAGCTCTTCGTAATGCGGATGACGTTGTTCTCATCTCGTCGTTGCACATGGCCGAACCATCATAGGCGGCCACTTCGCATGACCTCGTCAATTGACGGGAGGTTCAGTACCTGTCTTATTTCTTCATTTCGGATGTGATCCAACCTTGATACTCCGAGGATCCCGCGAAGCATCCTCATCTCTGTGGTGGCAACTTTCCTCTTGTTGTTGGTCTTCATTGCCCAACATTCACTCCCATACGTTAGGGTGGGTCTGATGATGACCTCGTACGCCTTTGATATGAGTCTTAGGGGCATCTTCTTATCGTGCAGGGCCCCGTTCAGTTTCCGCCAGTTCGACCACGCGGCTTCCACGCGTAAGTCCAAGTCTTTGTCAATTGTTCCTTCTTTATCTATTACTGATCCAAGATATTTGAAATGGTCTACATTCCGCAGTGATTCTCCGTTCAGTTGTATATGTTCGGCGGTCTCCCTTGTTGTCAGATATTCTGTTTTGGCCACGTTAATCTTCAGACCATTGTCCGTCATAACATTATTCCACCTTTGAAGTATATCTTGGGCACCCACCACTGTCGTTGATTACCAGGTCGTCTGCATAGAGTAGTTCCCATGATAGCTTAAAGACCACTTCCTGAGCTATCGTGTCAACCAGCATGATGAATAGGAACGGGCTAAGCGCTGAACCTTGGTGGAGGCCACTACTCACTTCGAATTTGTCGCTGGTCCCTCGCTTTGATTTCACACACGTTGTAGCACAAGTCTTGCACTATTCTTATATAGGCTTCCGGGATGTTCCGCTTCCTCGTGCATCTCCGTAGTACTTCGCAAGGTACGATGTAGTACGCCTTTTCAAGATCGATGAACACCATGTCTAAAGGCATATTGCTATCTCGGTACTTCTCGCATAGGGTCCTGATGATAAAAAATGTGGCATCCGTGGTTCCAATCCCAGGCCTAAAACCTAACTGATCATCAGAAATGTTCACAATATCTCTCAGCTTTTGATCGATGATACGCTCCCAGAATTTCCTGGTGTGGCTAAGCAACTTGATTCCTGTGTAGTTACAACAGTTAATGTGATCTCCCGTATCCCATTTCCACAGAAAAGTTCGCCTTGATTAAAAATCTCTCACATAAAAACACACACCCTATATTCATTAAAAAACACCGAACTTCCACGCACGTCAACGTAACGATTTAACACACGCGGTCACCAACTCTGAATTATGACGTAATTTTGTCAAATTTGGCTGGTTTGGTGGACCGTCAGCCTCACTATATACTACTCCCGGGGACCATTTCTGAAAATCTATGGGTATCCATGTTAGTTGAAACTCACTAGCATCCCCAACTGTATCCTCACATCATGTTTCCCAAAACTGTCCGACTGCTTCCTCCCTGATGGTGATAACAAACTCCAACTTATATAATGACAGCTCCCTAACTTCTCAACCTGAAACTTAATTTCTTCCGTATTTCACGATATTATCAAATCCTTCAATATTGGCGTTTTTGTATAATAATTAAATAGTATTGACAGGTTCTCCTTTTGCATTTTGCGGTGAAAATAGCGTGATGCACAACAAAAAGGTCTGTTGCACCGCGACCGGTATTGTCCATGCGATAAAATACCTTGCGTTACAAAATTATTTTCTTGTTCCTGAATATTTAAAATACAAAATTTGTTTCACCCATGTTTGCTTCTCATTTTCAAATGATGGGAACCATAGAGAACTACACGGATGACTTTCAAAATATTGATTACTGTGTAGACAAAAACGTAACACCATGTTAACAGATAACGTTGAAAACATTTGTTGGAACCAGACGGGCCAGTTGCTAAGTGGCGTGACGTCACCACTTCCGTTCTCCACTCTAAGCAATAACACCAGGTGGACTGAAACAGAGGCGATCGCATTGGAACTATGAGAATAATAATGCAGTGAACAATTAAGGCAGGAAAATTTCTGAGCAATGAACCAGAACGTAACTATAATTTATGGATGGTGTGGCGCTTTCTGTGTTATTGCGATGCTACGAAAAGAACAGTGACACAATGTAACAACGATGGTCAGAATACATCGTTGTCTCCGATGAGGTATTTCATTTAATGTTGTATATGTAACGTGAAATTAAAATAACAATGGTATAAAGTAATTATTTTATGTTGGTAATAGGTCTGAGCATTCTCACAAGATGGACGCTGTACGCCCTCAGAAGTTCAGCATTGTGTTGTCTTGGCAGCGGAAGGGGATGAATTACGACCAGATGATGGAGAACTACGCCGAGTATTATAAAACGTACGACGAGGTAAATAGGCGCCGGATATTGGAGTTTTTATTATAGTCTACCCTATTAAAAATATGGGTTTTACTTCAATGGCACAAACTAATAATGTAAGCCAATTATGTAAAAGATTGCCAAAATATCAATGTAATTGCGGTCTTCAACCTTTATTATTAATATTGGCGATGGGCGAACATTTACTACGATGTTGCTCATCAGAGACATCTGGAATAAGGATATATGTGGACATATTTATGCTAACCAACTAAGGTGTTGTAATTTGTATTCAGCGCACAATATCTACAAAACTGCCAAAACACATATTTGGTGCTAAAGTAATTGATATTTCAGAGTAGAATGTCTCCTTACACAGCAAACTTGTATTTCCGGACATGCGCATTAAGGGTTGGTACAGCATTATTTAACAACAGCACTACTATGTGCTACACATCGTTGCATATTGTGGAAACTGGTGATTCCAATTTTCCAGCATGTCGAATCTAGTGATAAGATGGTTGTGAATTCCTAAAGTTACTTGAACATGTATCGGTATTGAGTGTGGTCCCACAGTGATCAGTACTAGGACCTATATTATTCTTAATATATATCAACGATTTCGATGATGATAAAACAAGCAAGGTGTTTAAATTTGCGGATGATACAAAAGTGATTAGAAGGATTAAAAGTGATGGAGATAGATAGCATTTACAAGATGATCTTGACAGGTTGATCAATTGGTCCAAAAGTGGCAAATGCTGTTCAATTTTTGGAAATGTAAATGCCTCTACACAGAACATGGGAACGAAGAGGTAGAATATACAATGGGGGTAGTGTACTAAGTACTACTGTAAAAGAAAATGACTTAGGGTTAACCATTAGTGTAAAGATTTTAGAGGAGTGCGGTATTGCAGCTTCAATGGGAAATCAAATCCTTGGATTAATTAGGCAAAATATAGCGTATAAGGAAAAATAACTAATAATACCGATGTACAAAACAATAGTGAGGCCTCCTTTAGAATATTGTATACAAGCGTGGAGGCCATATCGCAAGAAGGACATAGATATGCTAGAAAGAGTACAGAGTAGAGCGACTAAAATGATACCAAAACTGAGGGATCTTAGTTATGAAATTCGCCTAAAAGAATGAGGTTTAACAACAATAGAGACCAGGAGATTGAGCGGAGATCAGATAGAAGTGTTTAAAATAATAAATGGTTATGAAAATATTGATAGAAATATTTGTTTTATCAGTTAAGAAAGATAGAAGGACTAGAGGACATTAAGTTACATTAGCAAAGGAGCAGTGTAGATTATATATAAGAAAGTTCTCATTTTCACAAAGGACTCTAAATGAGTGGAACATATTATCTACTGATTGTGTTGTGTGGGAGCTAGTAGCGTGAATATGTTTAAAAATATAATTGACACATACCTCAGAAGGGCGGGTACACATAGATAAAAGGTTTGGACTCTCGATAAGGCAAAGGGCTTCCTTGTCGACCTGCCACATAGAGTTAATTATCTGGGTGGCAATCTTGTTAAATCTTGTTAAATTTATGTTTGCAGAATGTTTAGCTAGGGGTTACATGTCTGTTGGACGGCAGGGTGGCAGCAATTGGATATTGATGGTTATTATGATATCAGTATATTGAAGCTGGAAGTCACATAGTTGTAGAGAGAGGATGTTAATGCTAATAACTGTTGTCAAGATGTGGAAAGTAATGATTCTTAGTTGTAGAATATGGAAGGTGATGGCTTCCCTACCTGGTTCCAAAATGTATGTACGTACCGTTGTTTGCATGGTTTCACAATATGTATAATTAACTTATGGTTGCATATTGTATTTACAATATGATGATCATCCGGCTACATAATGTACTTACAAGCTAATGCTTAATGGTTCCAGATTTCGAAGGATGTTAACTACAAGGGCCCAATGTTTCTTGGAGAGTATTTCAACAAACATGCTAAGGCAAACGGCTTCTCAAAAGATGCGCGTATTCTCGACGTGGCCGCTGGCACGGGCTTGGTTGGAAGAGAGGTACGTATATTACGTAATTATAGCGTCGTTATAATGCTTGAGAGTAATCTGTCTTTGCGTTTTTCACTTTACATTTGCAATGTTATATATGCTGAATGAATGAATGAAAGTTTACTTAGCAACAACAACATGATATCTGCACAGTATGGGGGGTGCTGCTGCTGCTGCTGCTGCTGAAAAAACATAGCTGAAATCATAGGCTTATAGGTTGCTATGCCCTTCTCAAACTAAACAAAAAATAATAAGTGTAACGTGAATTATACATAAATTACAAAATAATATTAAAAACTCCTGTATAAAAATGTTACCGCAGTGCTTGTGTTACTAATCTTCAATTAACGATTCACAAATATGTAGAAGGTAATGACGATTTGAATGTTTTTTTTTAATTGTGTTAAACCTGGAAGCTGAGCCAATTTATTTGCTAAATTGTGCCACGTTTCTATACCCTACGTTCCAGTTTTTTTTCTCCAATTATTCGATACTTGCCGTCACAGCACACGTGGTTTCGCTACGTATGCACAGGACATAAGAAAACAACCCTGCGATGATGATTGGCTCTTAAATACCCGTACGTATGTTAAACACCTTCGGTCTTCAAGAAATCTACCAGTTTTGTTGTGACTGTAACAGTTGAAGGACCAGTACGGCTACACAAACATTGATGCCATCGACGGCTCGCAGGCGATGCTGGAGAAAGCGAACGAATCGGGTAACTACAAGAACATCTACTGCAGTCGTATAGGAGGAGGCTATAGGATGCCGATCGACGACAGTGAGTTGCAATCTTAACGACTGTTCCGTACCTCCTCCCTCAACCTGATTGAAAACACCATCATCTTAAACGATTTAGCACATTAATAAATGGTATATGCAAAGAACAAGGCCCCGATTTTATATGATATGATATGTTATGATTGACGTGATGTCATATGATATTGTATGGTATGATATGATGTGATATAACTACTCACACACACACACACACACACACACACACACACACACACACACACACACACACACACACACACACACACACACACACACACACACACACACACACACACACACACATACACACAAACACACACATACACACACTCACTCACACACACTCACACACACTCACTCTCACCCCCCCCCCACACACACATACACACACAAATAGTGTGAATCCAGATATTGGTGAGTTTGCTAAAACAATAATAACTGCAAAACTTGTGTGGACTTTGCAAACTAATCGCAAGTTCGCGAAGTCCAAAACAAATTATGCCCTTAGTATTGTGTTTATTGGTGATCTCATGAAACCACCGCTACGAATTGTTCATCCTGACGTACGACAGAACAAAATCAATCACATTCCACCGACACGGGCCGTAGTTCTTCAGGGAGGTTACAGATGGGGGGGACAACAAACCTACTTCATCCTGTGCCAGACATCCTGTCTCCTGAAGGGTAGGGATTTACATCTGGAACAAAGAGTTGGACAACTTTGTGGACAACATCGAGGCATGTCTCACCAGCCTGTCGGGAACTGTTGAAGCGTGAAAGACTGTAAGCCGAACGCCTGTAGATAGAAAAAGGCGAACTGAAAAAAAACTAATTACTTTCATAGATTGAAAATGCTGTCCACCCACCTTTATTTTGACACCACATTATGGCTCTAGGTGGCATCAAGAAATGAGGATTATTAGTGTTGGCGGTCATTAAATAAATGGCCGCCAATGACATTTAGGGCAAATTCAGAGATGCCCCTGGTTCTAAATATTTTTGCCTTGATAACTTCTAACTATGTACCAAATTTTGTGCTGTTATTAAAAAGTGCACGATTCTTCAAAATAATGCAGCTATCTGACTTACTACAAGTCTGAAGCCTGGTAATGGTGAGGTGGCTAAAACAATAACAACTGCAAAACTGTTATGCACTTTGCAAACTAACCACAAGTTCGCGAAGTCTAAAACACGTTATGCCCTTAGTATTGTGTTTAGTGGCGATCGCATGAAACCACCGCTACGACTTTTTCACAGTGCACTCCTGCGTCTAGTTATCATCTCTTTATGGTAGGTAGGTAGTCTTTATTTAGAATTGTATCAATCATACATACAAACATAAACAATCGTTAAAACAATCGACAAAATGATATACAATTACAGGTTATAACCAGTTTGTTTTAATTATTCCAATGTAAGTTGATAATGATTAAGTAAACTGGTCGCCGTCATCCCCAAAATAACTATTATCAACAATGATTTCAAATGTAGTGTGTTGGTTACGTTGCTATAATTAATAGAACATATATATATATATATATATAAATGTAATAACAGTAATATTTAATGATAAATGTTCATATAAGTAATCTTGCGAAAAAAAGCATGCTTCAACAATGGTATAATAACTAAGTAGAAAAACATTATATCAAACACATGTGTCAGACGTTTCGGGGTTGAATGAAATTAAACTAGAACACCATACCCCCTTATAATATTTGGCTTTAATGATAATATAAAACTATTTAAATTGGGTTTATTTTGTATAACAGATGGAATCATATTACAGATCATCGGACCTTTTCGTAACAAACTGTTCGAAGACCTTTGAGTAGAACTGATTATAGGATGTATATATTTCAAGTTTGTCTTGTTTTGCAAAAGTGAATGTAATAGATAAATGTAAAAATATTCAATAATGAATGGGGCAGACTCCCGTGGACATAATTTTATATCAATGTTCCAACTTCAATTTCATTGATATTATGCAATTTTATTAAATTTAAACAGGTAAAGAGGGAATGTGAATGTTCCCAATAGTTTGTTTAAGAATGTAACGAACTATTTTTATGCATAATTAATAATTTTTTTGATATGAGTTTTGTATGTTATACATTTTTTTCGCTGAATTATGATATTAGATATGGCTAATAATAATTCTTCGTTCTGAGTAGGACGAGATCTAGAAAATAACATGCATTTTGTTTTATGAATTTTTAAAGATAGTTTACTGGCACGAAACCACTCAGCTAATATTTCATGTTCGTTATTCTTCTTTTTATATATTTCACTAATTTGCTTTCCAGTTTTATATATAATAGTGTCATCAGCAAACAGCATTGTTTTGGACGTATTTACATAGAATGGAAGGTCATTAATATATAAAATAAACAAAAGCGGACCGAGGATAGACTCGTGTGGAACACCGTGTGTGACATCCTGCTGAAGTGAGAATTTAGAACTGTACTTAACATACTGTTTCCTGTTTGAAAGGTAACTCCTCCATTTGAGTGGAGTACCCCTGATACCGTAATATTCAAGTTTGTGTAATTGGATTTGGTGGTCGATAGAATCGAATGCTTTACTTAGATCCAGAAAAACAGTAAGGGCCGAGTCCTTTTTTTCTAGTGCATTAATAATGTCACAAATAAAAAAGCTGTAATAGCATTGGTTGTTGAATGTTTCTCACGAAAAACATATTGGTTTTTGTTCACTATTTTTATGTATAAAATAATAACTCCTTCTATGTACAACTTTTCCCAGTATTTTAGAAAAATAAGGTAACCAAGATATTGGTCTATAATTAGAAAAGTCACCAGTAGCATTAGACTTATAGACAGGTATACTTTTTTGCTATTTTTATTTTGTCAGGCACTATTCCATCACCTATTGATTTATTAAAATAGTTATTAGTAAGGCTATTTGCTCACCAAATAATTTCATGAGGCGGGGACTAAAATTGTTATATCCAGAACTGATCTTAGGTTGGAGATACATTATAATTTGCCTGATTTCATTTACATCGGTCGGACTCATAAAGAGACTTCTTGGATTTTGTTCAGGACAACTCTGAAGATATTTAGTAAATTGCTCTAAGATTATATCGTCTTTATATTTAAACTGTGACGAAATGCCTGATTTATCGTTGTTTTTCCCAATCATGGTTCTAAGTAATTTCCAAGTTTTTAGAGTCGTTCTCAAATGTTTTTAATTGATTAATATAGTACGTTGTTTTGGCAATTTGTTTTGGTTTATTATACGTACTATACCGTACATAACGGACATAGTAGAATGTGTCTTAGATTGGCCGATACATTTCTTATAGAGTTTAATAGACCTTTAGCCATGCACTCATTCAATTTTCTCCGGAGCGAATGTCTGAATACCATAGTTAAGTATTTTAGTGAATTCCCTGAACGCAGTATGTGTATCTAACTGGTGTAAATACGTCAAATCAACTTCGCGGAGTGCAGATATTATATGACCAATGGATTTTTTAGACATGTCACTGTGTTTGAATATTAACGGCTAATTTGTATGTCGTACATATATGTTATCAATAAGGGTAGCGGATGTATGGGTGAAACGCGTTCATTTGGTAATTGTTGGGATGGTGGTAGCAGCTAGGTGTAAGTATTATAAGTCGCATGAAGGTTTATATGTGACTATTTTTAGGTAGTAAACATTTGATCAGTGCCAATTGTGACCTGATGGTTTGAACGTTGACTCTTATTGAGTATTGTCTTATATATTTAATTAGATGAATACACATTTGATTTAGGGATCCGGTATATTTCACGAACGACAGAGGTTTGACCATTAATGCAGGATTCAATAAATGGTCACGACGTGTCCGCTGTACCAGTCTATTCGCTCATTGTGTCCATATATACAATGTGTTATCTCATTCATCGCCAGACACCTACGACGCGGCCGTCATGTCTGGAGGCCTGTGTGAAGGACATCTCAAGTGTGACAGTTTTCTCGAATTTATTCGTGTCGTCAGACCAGGTACTTGATACGTTGCATTTATTTAACAGTTACTGTTAGATAGATGATTGATAGATAGATAGATCGATATATAGATATATAGGTATATATGTATATAGATAGATAGATATATAGATAGGTAGGTAGAAAGATAGATAGTTAGATAGGTAGGTAGGTTGGTATTTTAGGAAAATGGGTGTACATGGTAGGTCTCATTGAATTTTAACCAGAGTGGATGCGATAACTCTCTAACGTCAAACAGACACTGCCATACGGGTGACGACCAGGCCGCAAAGACAGTCACATTCCGGTACAACACCAACACCGAATCCGCGTTTTATTATTTTCTAATATGTCTTAGCACTTCCCAGCTAGTTTGAGTTTGTAAAGTACGGTAGTGTGCTATTGCACCTCGTAGGTTGCAAATTAGTCGACACATTACCCATATCCGTTGTTGCATGATGATGTGCCCCCATGTCCCTTTATGCACTGTATTTGGCTTAAGTGAAACGGTAACCAATCCTTTAATTAACGACAATTGGGACATTCTTTTGTTCTTTATACCTGGGATAAGCCGAATTCGTCTTAATGTGTGGATAATATTATTTATTTTGCGCATTCAATGCTGAGTGAAGGTGAAGGCAATATAACTCAACCCTGCCGGTAGGTAGGTAGGTAGATATGTAGGAAACGTAGGCACGTAGGTACGAAGGTAGATATATGGGTAGTTAAATATATATAAATAGACAGGCAGGCAGGCAGGCAGGCAGGCAGGCAGGCAGGCAGGCAGGCAGGCAGGCAGGCAGGCAGGCAGGCAGGCAGGCAGGCAGGCAGGCAGGCAGGCAGGCAGGCGGGCAGGCAGGCAGGCAGGCAGGCAGGCAGGCAGGCAGGCAGGCAGGCAGGCAGGCAGGCAGGCAGGCAGGCAGGCAGGCAGGCAGGCAGGCAGGCAGGCAGGCAGGCAGGCAGGCAGGCAGGCAGGCAGGCAGGCAGGCAGGCAGGCAGGCAGGCAGGCAGGCAGGCAGGCAGATAGACAGATAGATAGATATATCAGATATGTAAGATGTTATAACAATAATATGAAATAATCAATGTTCAATCAAGTAGTGTTACAGTAGCACACATATTTGGTGATATCAACCACCAAAAATTACTTCATACGTAACTAGTAAAATATTATCTACTTGTGTGACATGTGTTTCACAATGAAATAAGGTTCGCTAGAACATCATATACCCACTTACATCAATCGGTTTCAATTATAATACAAATCAACATAACTCTCCTTGTGTTACATGTGTTGAATGTGTTGTTTATGTGAGTTGCTAACATTACTGCACGTGCGTCAGCGCAAGCTATTGTTAATATACATTCTATATTGACAATATGTTCATTGCGAACTCATGTTACTAAGCCCTTTCAAATTTTGCCATTTGCATATCACAAAGCAACCAGCCCGTCAGATGTTGCTGACGTCACCAAGAAGGGCCGCTGACAGTTAAGCACCCTATCCTTTAACACAGTTAGCGGTGGTGCGGTCTGGTGTTTCAGCCTGTAAGCATTCGCAATATTGAAACGGAAATACCTCAAAAAGTAAAAAATATCCCTGTGTACATCCAGCACCACATTTGTACGTAATATTATTATCTTTACGGTGATATAAAATAAATATAACATTCCGCCATTGCAATTTTAGGTACGACTTGAAATATCATCACGCATAGATGCGCGCCATGCTAAACCCAAACGGTGCTTCCTCGGGTATCATCACCAACGGTCGCTAATTGTCGCAACAAACTGTGCAGAAAATGTACAGAAAAATGCGAACAAAATGGGCATTGAGCAGGGTGACGGAGAGGGTTCACATTTATTGAAAGCACGCTACTATTTTTAGAGGATATTTATTTCAGAATGGGAATGAAAAGGTTAATTTCACTTAATCTTTAATTACGATGTGGTCGTGATGTGCCAACATGAACTTTTGTACTGTGTTCGTCACAGGCGGTCTCATCGTCAACGTGATGCGGGAGGAGAACATCCGGGGCGTTGAAGAATACCACGACCTTCAGCTGTCATTCAAGAAGTGGGAGGATGAGAAGCGTTGGGAATGCATCGAGGAGGTGATTCCTCCCTTCAAGTATCACGTGGACCTAGACGGCCTAGTGCACGTCTACAGAGTTCTGTAGAACAACCTCGCGTACTTTGATGCATGTATTTTTAACTGATCTGCCAACAAGTGAAGATGTATGGTATTAAATGCGCTCAAAAGGTAAAATAAAATATGAACTTGACAGGGCTAATAGTCATTTTTTTAACTGAGAATATCACTTGTGCAACTTGTATAACTAAGCATACTCAACTCCAATGCTCAACTAATAAGCAAATTGTAAAAGAAATTGATACAAGGCAACCTGAGAGGGTATAAGATATGTCTTTCAAAATTGTTCATGATCTGATAATCATATCCTGTTATCCGTTCCATGATATTAGATGTATGTAGCTTGAACTCTAGTTTATGTATATACACCTTCTTTCTTTCTTTGTTCGCAACCTTTCAGTCATTTTGCACCCTTCTAACATTCATAGATAGATATATAGATAGAGTTTATATGTTGAATCGTATAAATTATACATACAAATATAATCAAACAAGTATAACAATTGGTGATATACATACAATTCCAGGCTGACAGCGGAGCGAATTGAGGCTGAAACCAGTTGGTTTAAATTATAATAAATATAAAATAAGTACTTTTTAAGTGACCAGGTCACTGTCAACCCCACATATACATGTATAAACAATGTAATAGTAATTTAACGTGTAGCATATTGACAACGTTTCTATAATAGACCAGATATGTAAAATGGAACAACAACAATATTAAATAATAATGTTCAATTAAGTTATATTGCAAACATTTAGTGATACCAATCACCGACAATGACTAGAATTTGATTACACATGTGAACAGGCGTTTCGTAGTGAATTCAGGTTCTGCTAGAACTTCATACCTACTTACAACAATTGCTTTTAGTGATAATATTTAACATCTTACATTGGTTTTGTTTTGATTGATATTCGGAATTGTATTGTAGATGAACGGACCTTTACACAACACATTCTTTGAAGATCTTAAAGTGGAAGTGGTGAATAGACGTACACATGAAGTTTGTTTAGTTCCATAGATTGTATGTCACGGGTAAATGTACAATATCGGAAAAAGCATGTGGTAGGCTCCCTTGAATATAATTATATATACATTTTCCAATTTCAATTTCATATATATTTTGCAATATAGGCACAAAAAGAGGGAGTGGGAGTGTTCCCAGTAATATATGTGTAGTATGGAACGAACAATTTTTTTCATATAATAAATACTTTTGATAAATGTGTTTTGTATGTGGATCCCACTAGATGCTTAGCATCCCGAGCGGAATAAAATATGTTTCTACCGATTCAGCACTTCCATAATCTGCAGCGTAATCCATGCGTTTGTAATCCATGCTGTTTGACAGTGTTTTGGGGTATTATTATGTCAACACAGAAGTTCAAGTAACCGATGACATTGACATTACATGATACCATCTCGTCAACATTATCACCATACACATCCTAACAACGTCCCAGTTAGTGCAACCGAAACATTCCCTGAGTTTCTCGCAGGCTTCTGGAATTTTCTTACAGTCCGTTTTGGCGGTGAGAGGTTGAAGTTGCATCAAAGAGCTGCATGTCGGAATCGGCTGAACCAAATGGATTGTGATCCGACTGGCGAAGGGGAGGTAACCTAGTGGAAGTGTACGCGTCCTTGACATTTGCATACAACAAGTCAAGGGTCTTGCAAATGAGACACGTTACATATTGTCGATACCGTTGTACAGAAACGTGATTGAAATAGCACGTGACAATTCCACAGCGTCAGGCAATCGAGACAGCAGATCAGAAATAATATTGAAAAATGTGTCAGCTGCTATTTTAGGGTTCGCCGAAGGTGGAATGGATACAACAGTCAGAATCACGATCGAAAACTCGCGCGACAATATGGCCGGAGTGACACCTTTGGTTGTTAGTACACCCACACACACACGCACACACGCACACACGCACACACAAACACACACACACACACATACACGCACACATTCACACTGTCAAACACACTCACACACACTCACATCCATTCACACACGCACTCAAACACACACACACACACACACACACACACACACACACACACACACACACACACACACACACACACACACACACACACACACACACACACACACACACACAAAAGTAGCACCGCCACCGGACCACCACCGCACCACACAATATCACACAACAGTAACATCACTCCACGGCACACCATCACACACACACACACACACATACACACACACACACACACAAACTTGCAAACACACAGACACACACACACACGCACGCGCGCGCGCGCACACACACACTCACACTCATTCACCTGCGCCCTTCATTTTCCATGTCACGCAATACCGGCCCAACCTCATAACGGATACACTGTCATGGTTAAGATTTGATGGTTTAATTAGATTCGTTATCATTCAGCAAGGCCTCACTGACACATTGCAAACTCGCTTTTTGAAAAATCCTCTGGTGCATGTTGTTGACGTTCAATTCTTTAAGCTGGTACGTCAGCGATCAGTAAAGGGCTTACACGTGTTATTCTTGTTACGATTCCGCATCCTACATTTGCTTCCTCGTTATATCCGCTTCATTTATGAAGGTATGTCCAAAGTATTTGACTCACCCCATTAGCGGTTGCCAAGTTTGTTAGTTAGTCATGTTTGTTTACAACTAATGACCGGTAACCGGTGAACGTTTCGCACGCCAGAAACAATCCCAAAACAAGAACAGAACAGAACATCCAAAAGGCATACAGCAAGTCTTGTATAACTCTTCCATCCATCACCACAACAATTGAAAGTGAACACCTATAAACAGACGTAGGAAACCAGACACCAACGGTGATGGCTCTGTCACTATTAGGGCAGCGCCATCTAGCGAACAAAATCTAGCACATATGTGTTT
>CM034534.1:48857845-48902490 GCA_020002185.1 Paraescarpia echinospica | reverse complement strand
AATTAAGGCAGGAAAATTTCTGAGCAATGAACCAGAACGTAACTATAATTTATGGATGGTGTGGCGCTTTCTGTGTTATTGCGATGCTACGAAAAGAACAGTGACACAATGTAACAACGATGGTCAGAATACATCGTTGTCTCCGATGAGGTATTTCATTTAATGTTGTATATGTAACGTGAAATTAAAATAACAATGGTATAAAGTAATTATTTTATGTTGGTAATAGGTCTGAGCATTCTCACAAGATGGACGCTGTACGCCCTCAGAAGTTCAGCATTGTGTTGTCTTGGCAGCGGAAGGGGATGAATTACGACCAGATGATGGAGAACTACGCCGAGTATTATAAAACGTACGACGAGGTAAATAGGCGCCGGATATTGGAGTTTTTATTATAGTCTACCCTATTAAAAATATGGGTTTTACTTCAATGGCACAAACTAATAATGTAAGCCAATTATGTAAAAGATTGCCAAAATATCAATGTAATTGCGGTCTTCAACCTTTATTATTAATATTGGCGATGGGCGAACATTTACTACGATGTTGCTCATCAGAGACATCTGGAATAAGGATATATGTGGACATATTTATGCTAACCAACTAAGGTGTTGTAATTTGTATTCAGCGCACAATATCTACAAAACTGCCAAAACACATATTTGGTGCTAAAGTAATTGATATTTCAGAGTAGAATGTCTCCTTACACAGCAAACTTGTATTTCCGGACATGCGCATTAAGGGTTGGTACAGCATTATTTAACTACAGCACTACTATGTGCTACACATCGTTGCATATTGTGGAAACTGGTGATTCCAATTTTCCAGCATGTCGAATCTAGTGATAAGATGGTTGTGAATTCCTAAAGTTACTTGAACATGTATCCGTATTGAGTGTGGTCCCACAGTGATCAGTACTAGGACCTATATTATTCTTAATATATATCAACGATTTCGATGATGATAAAACAAGCAAGGTGTTTAAATTTGCCGATGATACAAAAGTGATTAGAAGGATTAAAAGTGATGGAGATAGATAGCATTTACAAGATGATCTTGACAGGTTGATCAATTGGTCCAAAAGTGGCAAATGCTGTTCAATTTTTGGAAATGTAAATGCCTCTACACAGAACATGGGAACGAAGAGGTAGAATATACAATGGGGGTAGTGTACTAAGTACTACTGTAAAAGAAAATGACTTAGGGTTAATCATTAGTGTAAAGATTTTAGAGGAGTGCGGTATTGCAGCTTCAATGGGAAATCAAATCCTTGGATTAATTAGGCAAAATATAGCGTATAAGGAAAAAGAACTAATAATACCGATGTACAAAACAATAGTGAGGCCTCCTTTAGAATATTGTATACAAGCGTGGAGGCCATATCGCAAGAAGGACATAGATATGCTAGAAAGAGTACAGAGTAGAGCGACTAAAATGATACCAAATCTGAGGGATCTTAGTTATGAAATTCGCCTAAAAGAATGAGGTTTAACAACAATAGAGATTGAGCGGAGATCAGATAGAAGTGTTTAAAATAATAAATGGTTATGAAAATATTGATAGAAATATTTGTTTTATCAGTTAAGAAAGATAGAAGGACTAGAGGACATTAAGTTACATTAGCAAAGGAGCAGTGTAGATTATATATATAAGAAAGTTCTCATTTTCACAAAGGACTCTAAATGAGTGGAACATATTATCTACTGATTGTGTTGTGTGGGAGCTAGTAGCGTGAATATGTTTAAAAATATAATTGACACATACCTCAGAAGGGCGGGTACACATAGATAAAAGGTTTGGACTCTCGATAAGGCAAAGGGCTTCCTTGTCGACCTGCCACATAGAGTTAATTATCTGGGTGGCAATCTTGTTAAATCTTGTTAAATTTATGTTTGCAGAATGTTTAGCTAGGGGTTACATGTCTGTTGGACGGCAGGGTGGCAGCAATTGGATATTGATGGTTATTATGATATCAGTATATTGAAGCTGGAAGTCACATAGTTGTAGAGAGAGGATGTTAATGCTAATAACTGTTGTCAAGATGTGGAAAGTAATGATTCTTAGTTGTAGAATATGGAAGGTGATGGCTTCCCTACCTGGTTCCAAAATGTATGTACGTACCGTTGTTTGCATGGTTTCACAATATGTATAATTAACTTATGGTTGCATATTGTATTTACAATATGATGATCATCCGGCTACATAATGTACTTACAAGCTAATGCTTAATGGTTCCAGATTTCGAAGGATGTTAACTACAAGGGCCCAATGTTTCTTGGAGAGTATTTCAACAAACATGCTAAGGCAAACGGCTTCTCAAAAGATGCGCGTATTCTCGACGTGGCCGCTGGCACGGGCTTGGTTGGAAGAGAGGTACGTATATTACGTAATTATAGCGTCGTTATAATGCTTGAGAGTAATCTGTCTTTGCGTTTTTCACTTTACATTTGCAATGTTATATATGCTGAATGAATGAATGAAAGTTTACTTAGCAACAACAACATGATATCTGCACAGTATGGGGGGTGCTGCTGCTGCTGCTGCTGCTGAAAAAACATAGCTGAAATCATAGGCTTATAGGTTGCTATGCCCTTCTCAAACTAAACAAAAAATAATAAGTGTAACGTGAATTATACATAAATTACAAAATAATATTAAAAACTCCTGTATAAAAATGTTACCGCAGTGCTTGTGTTACTAATCTTCAATTAACGATTCACAAATATGTAGAAGGTAATGACGATTTGAATGTTTTTTTTTAATTGTGTTAAACCTGGAAGCTGAGCCAATTTATTTGCTAAATTGTGCCACGTTTCTATACCCTACGTTCCAGTTTTTTTTCTCCAATTATTCGATACTTGCCGTCACAGCACACGTGGTTTCGCTACGTATGCACAGGACATAAGAAAACAACCCTGCGATGATGATTGGCTCTTAAATACCCGTACGTATGTTAAACACCTTCGGTCTTCAAGAAATCTACCAGTTTTGTTGTGACTGTAACAGTTGAAGGACCAGTACGGCTACACAAACATTGATGCCATCGACGGCTCGCAGGCGATGCTGGAGAAAGCGAACGAATCGGGTAACTACAAGAACATCTACTGCAGTCGTATAGGAGGAGGCTATAGGATGCCGATCGACGACAGTGAGTTGCAATCTTAACGACTGTTCCGTACCTCCTCCCTCAACCTGATTGAAAACACCATCATCTTAAACGATTTAGCACATTAATAAATGGTATATGCAAAGAACAAGGCCCCGATTTTATATGATATGATATGTTATGATTGACGTGATGTCATATGATATTGTATGGTATGATATGATGTGATATAACTACTCACACACACACACACACACACACACACACACACACACACACACACACACACACACACACACACACACACACACACACACACACACACACACACACACACACACACATACACACACACACACACATACACACACTCACTCACACACACTCACACACACTCACTCTCACCCCCCCCCCACACACACATACACACACAAATAGTGTGAATCCAGATATTGGTGAGTTTGCTAAAACAATAATAACTGCAAAACTTGTGTGGACTTTGCAAACTAATCGCAAGTTCGCGAAGTCCAAAACAAATTATGCCCTTAGTATTGTGTTTATTGGTGATCTCATGAAACCACCGCTACGAATTGTTCATCCTGACGTACGACAGAACAAAATCAATCACATTCCACCGACACGGGCCGTAGTTCTTCAGGGAGGTTACAGATGGGGGGGGACAACAAACCTACTTCATCCTGTGCCAGACATCCTGTCTCCTGAAGGGTAGGGATTTACATCTGGAACAAAGAGTTGGACAACTTTGTGGACAACATCGAGGCATGTCTCACCAGCCTGTCGGGAACTGTTGAAGCGTGAAAGACTGTAAGCCGAACGCCTGTAGATAGAAAAAGGCGAACTGAAAAAAAACTAATTACTTTCATAGATTGAAAATGCTGTCCACCCACCTTTATTTTGACACCACATTATGGCTCTAGGTGGCATCAAGAAATGAGGATTATTAGTGTTGGCGGTCATTAAATAAATGGCCGCCAATGACATTTAGGGCAAATTCAGAGATGCCCCTGGTTCTAAATATTTTTGCCTTGATAACTTCTAACTATGTACCAAATTTTGTGCTGTTATTAAAAAGTGCACGATTCTTCAAAATAATGCAGCTATCTGACTTACTACAAGTCTGAAGCCTGGTAATGGTGAGGTGGCTAAAACAATAACAACTGCAAAACTGTTATGCACTTTGCAAACTAACCACAAGTTCGCGAAGTCTAAAACACGTTATGCCCTTAGTATTGTGTTTAGTGGCGATCGCATGAAACCACCGCTACGACTTTTTCACAGTGCACTCCTGCGTCTAGTTATCATCTCTTTATGGTAGGTAGGTAGTCTTTATTTAGAATTGTATCAATCATACATACAAACATAAACAATCGTTAAAACAATCGACAAAATGATATACAATTACAGGTTATAACCAGTTTGTTTTAATTATTCCAATGTAAGTTGATAATGATTAAGTAAACTGGTCGCCGTCATCCCCAAAATAACTATTATCAACAATGATTTCAAATGTAGTGTGTTGGTTACGTTGCTATAATTAATATAACATATATATATATATATATATAAATGTAATAACAGTAATATTTAATGATAAATGTTCATATAAGTAATCTTGCGAAAAAAAGCATGTTTCAGCAATGGTATAATAACTAAGTAGAAAAACATTATATCAAACACATGTGTCAGACGTTTCGGGGTTGAATGAAATTAAACTAGAACACCATACCCCCTTATAATATTTGGCTTTAATGATAATATAAAACTATTTAAATTGGGTTTATTTTGTATAACAGATGGAATCATATTACAGATCATCGGACCTTTTCGTAACAAACTGTTCGAAGACCTTTGAGTAGAACTGATTATAGGATGTATATATTTCAAGTTTGTCTTGTTTTGTAAAAGTGAATGTAATAGATAAATGTAAAAATATTCAATAATGAATGGGGCAGACTCCCGTGGACATAATTTTATATCAATGTTCCAACTTCAATTTCATTGATATTATGCAATTTTATTAAATTTAAACAGGTAAAGAGGGAATGTGAATGTTCCCAATAGTTTGTTTAAGAATGTAACGAACTATTTTTATGCATAATTAATAACTTTTTCGATATGAGTTTTGTATGTTATACATTTTTTTCGCTGAATTATGATATTAGATATGGCTAATAATAATTCTTCGTTATGAGTAGGACGAGATCTAGAAAATAACATGCATTTTGTTTTATAAATATTTAAAGATAGTTTACTGGCACGAAACCAGTCAGCTAATATTTCATGTTCGTTATTCTTCTCTTTATATATTTCACTAATTTGCTTTCCAGTTTTATATATAATAGTGTCATCAGCAAACAGCATTGTTTTGGACGTATTTACACAGAATGGAAGGTCATTAATATATAAAATAAACAAAAGCGGACCGAGGATAGACTCATGTGGAACACCGTGTGTGACATCCTGCTGAAGTGAGCATTTAGAACTGTACTTAACATACTGTTTCCTGTTTGAAAGGTAACTCCTCCATTTGAGTGGAGTACCCCTGATACCGTAATATTCAAGTTTGTGTAATTGGATTTGGTGGTCGATAGAATCGAATGCTTTACTTAGATCCATAAAAAAGTAAGGGCCGAGTCCTTTTTTCTAGTGCATTAATAATGTCACAAATAAAAAAGCTGTAATAGCATTGGTTGTTGAATGTTTCTCACGAAAAACATATTGGTTTTTGTTCACTATTTTTATGTATAAAATAATAACTCCTTCTATGTACAAATTTTCCCAGTATTTTAGTAAAATAAGGTAACCAAGATATTGGTCTATAATTAGAAAAGTCACCAGTAGCATTAGACTTATAGACAGGTATACTTGTTTGCTATTTTTATTTTGTCAGGCACTATTCCATCACCTATTGATTCATAAAAATAGTTATTAGTAAGGCTATTTGCTCAACAAATAATTTCATGAGGCGGGGACTAAAATTGTTATATCCAGAACTGATCTTAGGTTGGAGATACATTATAATTTGCCTGATTTCATTTACATCGGTCGGACTCATAAAGAGACTTCTTGGATTTTGTTCAGGACAACTCTGAAGATATTTAGTAAATTGCTCTAAGATTATATCGTCTTTATATTTAAACTGTGACGAAATGCCTGATTTATCGTTGTTTTTCCCAATCATGGTTCTAAGTAATTTCCAAGTTTTTAGAGTCGTTCTCAAATGGTTTTAATTGATTAATATAGTATGTTGTTTTGGCAATTTGTTTTGGTTTATTATACATACTATACCGTATATAACGGACATAGTAGAATGTGTCTTAGATTGGCCGATACATTTCTTATAGAGTTTAATAGACCTTTAGTCATGCACTCATTCAATTTTCTCCGGAGCGAATGTCTGAATACCATAGTTAAGTTTTTTAGTGAATTCCCTGAACGCAGTATATGTATCTAACTGGTGTAAATACGTCAAATCAACTTCGCGGAGTGTAGATATTACATGACCAATGGATTTTTTAGACATGTCACTGTGTTTGAATATTAACGGCTAATTTGTATGTCGTACATATATGTTATCAATAAGGGTAGCGGATGTATGGGTGAAACGCGTTCATTTGGTAATTGTTGGGATGGTGGTAGCAGCTAGGTGTAAGTATTATAAGTCGCATGAAGGTTTATATGTGACTATTTTTAGGTAGTAAACATTTGATCAGTGCCAATTGTGACCTGATGGTTTGAACGTTGACTCTTATTGAGTATTGTCTTATATATTTAATTAGATGAATACACATTTGATTTAGGGATCCGGTATATTTCACGAACGACTGAGGTTTGACCGTTAATGCTGGATTCAATAAATGGTCACGGCGTGTCCGCTGTACCAGTATATACGCTCATTGTGTCAATATATACAATGTGTTATCTTATTCATCGCCAGACACCTACGACGCGGCCGTCATGTCTGGAGGCCTGTGTGAAGGACATCTCAAGTGTGACAGTTTTCTCGAATTTATTCGTGTCGTCAGACCAGGTACTTGATACGTTGCATTTATTTAACAGTTACTGTTAGATAGATGATTGATAGATAGATAGATCGATATATAGATATATAGGTATATATGTATATAGATAGATAGATATATAGATAGGTAGGTAGAAAGATAGATAGTTAGATAGGTAGGTAGGTTGGTATTTTAGGAAAATGGGTGTACATGGTAGGTCTCATTGAATTTTAACCAGAGTGGATGCGATAACTCTCTAACGTCAAACAGACACTGCCATACGGGTGACGACCAGGCCGCAAAGACAGTCACATTCCGGTACAACACCAACACCGAATCCGCGTTTTATTATTTTCTAATATGTCTTAGCACTTCCCAGCTAGTTTGAGTTTGTAAAGTACGGTAGTGTGCTATTGCACCTCGTAGGTTGCAAATTAGTCGACACATTACCCATATCCGTTGTTGCATGATGATGTGCCCCCATGTCCCTTTATGCACTGTATTTGGCTTAAGTGAAACGGTAACCAATCCTTTAATTAACGACAATTGGGACATTCTTTTGTTCTTTATACCTGGGATAAGCCGAATTCGTCTTAATGTGTGGATAATATTATTTATTTTGCGCATTCAATGCTGAGTGAAGGTGAAGGCAATATAACTCAACCCTGCCGGTAGGTAGGTAGGTAGATATGTAGGAAACGTAGGCACGTAGGTACGAAGGTAGATATATGGGTAGTTAAATATATATAAATAGACAGGCAGGCAGGCAGGCAGGCAGGCAGGCAGGCAGGCAGGCAGGCAGGCAGGCAGGCAGGCAGGCAGGCAGGCAGGCAGGCAGGCAGGCAGGCAGGCAGGCAGGCAGGCAGGCAGGCAGGCAGGCAGGCAGGCAGGCAGGCAGGCAGGCAGGCAGGCAGGCAGGCAGGCAGGCAGGCAGGCAGGCAGGCAGGCAGGCAGGCAGGCAGGCAGGCAGGCAGGCAGGCAGGCAGGCAGGCGGGCAGGCGGGCAGGCGGGCAGGCGGGCAGGCGGGCAGGCGGGCAGGCGGGCAGGCGGGCAGGCGGGCAGGCGGGCAGGCGGGCAGGCGGGCAGGCGGGCAGGCGGGCAGGCGGGCAGGCGGGCAGGCGGGCAGGCGGGCAGGCGGGCAGGCGGGCAGGCGGGCAGGCGGGCAGGCAGGCAGGCAGGCAGGCAGGCAGGCAGGCAGGCAGGCAGGCAGGCAGGCAGGCAGGCAGGCAGGCAGGCAGGCAGGCAGGCAGGCAGGCAGGCAGGCAGCCAGGCAGGCAGGCAGGCAGGCAGGCAGGCAGGCAGCCAGGCAGGCAGGCAGGCAGGCAGGCAGATAGACATATAGATAGATATATCAGATATGTAAGATGTTATAACAATAATATGAAATAATCAATGTTCAATCAAGTAGTGTTACAGTAGCACACATATTTGGTGATATCAACCACCAAAAATTACTTCATACGTAACTAGTAAAATATTATCTACTTGTGTGACATGTGTTTCACAATGAAATAAGGTTCGCTAGAACATCATATACCCACTTACATCAATCGGTTTCAATTATAATACAAATCAACATAACTCTCCTTGTGTTACATGTGTTGAATGTGTTGTTTATGTGAGTTGCTAACATTACTGCACGTGCGTCAGCGCAAGCTATTGTTAATATACATTCTATATTGACAATATGTTCATTGCGAACTCATGTTACTAAGCCCTTTCAAATTTTGCCATTTGCATATCACAAAGCAACCAGCCCGTCAGATGTTGCTGACGTCACCAAGAAGGGCCGCTGACAGTTAAGCACCCTATCCTTTAACACAGTTAGCGGTGGTGCGGTCTGGTGTTTCAGCCTGTAAGCATTCGCTATATTGAAACGGAAATACCTCAAAAAGTAAAAAATATCCCTGTGTACATCCAGCACCACATTTGTACGTAATATTATTATCTTTACGGTGATATAAAATAAATATAACATTCCGCCATTGCAATTTTAGGAACGACTTGAAATATCATCACGCATAGATGCGCGCCATGCTAAACCCAAACGGTGCTTCCTCGGGTATCATCACCAACGGTCACTAATTGTCGCAACAAACTGTGCAGAAAATGTACAGAAAAATGCGAACAAAATGGGCATTGAGCAGGGTGACGGAGAGGGTTCACATTTATTGAAAGCACGCTACTATTTTTAGAGGATATTTATTTCAGAATGGGAATGAAAAGGTTAATTTCACTTAATCTTTAATTACGATGTGGTCGTGATGTGCCAACATGAACTTTTGTACTGTGTTCGTCACAGGCGGTCTCATCGTCAACGTGATGCGGGAGGAGAACATCCGGGGCGTTGAAGAATACCACGACCTTCAGCTGTCATTCAAGAAGTGGGAGGATGAGAAGCGTTGGGAATGCATCGAGGAGGTGATTCCTCCCTTCAAGTATCACGTGGACCTAGACGGCCTAGTGCACGTCTACAGAGTTCTGTAGAACAACCTCGCGTACTTTGATGCATGTATTTTTAACTGATCTGCCAACAAGTGAAGATGTATGGTATTAAATGCGCTCAAAAGGTAAAATAAAATATGAACTTGACAGGGCTAATAGTCATTTTTTTAACTGAGAATATCACTTGTGCAACTTGTATAACTAAGCATACTCAACTCCAATGCTCAACTAATAAGCAAATTGTAAAAGAAATTGATACAAGGCAACCTGAGAGGGTATAAGATATGTCTTTCAAAATTGTTCATGATCTAATAATCATATCCTGTTATCCGTTCCATGATATTAGATGTATGTAGCTTGAACTCTAGTTTATGTCTATACACCTTCTTTCTTTCTTTGTTCGCAACCTTTCAGTCATTTTGCACCCTTCTAACATTCATAGATAGATATATAGATAGAGTTTATATGTTGAATCGTATAAATTATACATACAAACATAATGAAACAAGTATAACAATTGGTGATATACATACAATTCCAGGCTGACAGCGGAGCGAATTGAGGCTGAAACCAGTTGGTCTAAATTATAATAAATATAAAATAAGTACTTTTTAAGTGACCAGGTCACTGTCAACCCCACATATACATGTATAAACAATGTAATAGTAATTTAACGTGTAGCATATTGACAACGTTTCTATAATAGACCAGATATGTAAAATGGAACAACAACAATATTAAATAATAATGTTCAATTAAGTTATATTGCAAACATTTAGTGATACCAATCACCGACAATGACTAGAATTTGATTACACATGTGAACAGGCGTTTCGTAGTGAATTCAGGTTCTGCTAGAACTTCATACCTACTTACAACAATTGCTTTTAGTGATAATATTTAACATCTTACATTGGTTTTGTTTTGATTGATATTCGGAATTGTATTGTAGATGAACGGACCTTTACACAACACATTCTTTGAAGATCTTAAAGTGGAAGTGGTGAATAGACGTACACATGAAGTTTGTTTAGTTCCATAGATTGTATGTCACGGGTAAATGTACAATATCGGAAAAAGCATGTGGTAGGCTCCCTTGAATATAATTATATATACATTTTCCAATTTCAATTTCATATATATTTTGCAATATAGGCACAAAAAGAGGGAGTGGGAGTGTTCCCAGTAATATATGTGTAGTATGGAACGAACAATTTTTTTCATATAATAAATACTTTTGATAAATGTGTTTTGTATGTGGATCCCACTAGATGCTTAGCATCCCGAGCGGAATAAAATATGTTTCTACCGATTCAGCACTTCCATAATCTGCAGCGTAATCCATGCGTTTGTAATCCATGCTGTTTGACAGTGTTTTGGGGTATTATTATGTCAACACAGAAGTTCAAGTAACCGATGACATTGACATTACATGATACCATCTCGTCAACATTATCACCATACACATCCTAACAACGTCCCAGTTAGTGCAACCGAAACATTCCCTGAGTTTCTCGCAGGCTTCTGGAATTTTCTTACAGTCCGTTTTGGCGGTGAGAGGTTGAAGTTGCATCAAAGAGCTGCATGTCGGAATCGGCTGAACCAAATGGATTGTGATCCGACTGGCCAAGGGGAGGTAAGCTAGTGGAAGTGTACGCGTCCTTGACATTTGCATACAACAAGTCAAGGGTCTTGCAAATGGGACATGTTACATATTGTCGATACCGTTGTACAGAAACGTGATTGAAATCGCACATGACAATTCCACAGCGTCAGGCAATCGAGACAGCAGATCAGAAATAATATTGAAAAATGTGTCAGCTGCTATTTTGGGGTTCGCCGAAGGTGGAATGGATAAAACAGTCAGAATCACGATCGAAAACTCGCGCGACAATATGGCCGGAGTGACACCTTTGGTTGTTAGTACACCCACACACACACGCACACACGCACACACGCACACACAAACACACACACACACACATACACGCACACATTCACACTGTCAAACACACTCACACACACTCACATCCATTCACACACACACTCAAACACACACACATCACACACACACACACACACACACACACACACAAAAGTCGCACCGCCACCGGACCACCACCGCACCACACCATATCACACAACAGTAACAGCACTCCACGGCACACCATCACACACACACACACACACACACACACACACACACACACACACACACACACACACACACACACACACACACACACACACACACACACACACACACACACACACACACACACACACACACACACACACACACACACACACACACACACACGCACGCGCACACACACACACACACACACACACACACTCACACACCAGCGCCCTTCATTTTCCATGTCACGCAATACCGGCCCAGCCTCATAACGGATACACTGTCATGGATAATAAACGAATTAGATTCGTTATCATTCAGCAAGGCCTCACTGAAACATTGCAAACTCGCTTTTTTTTAAATCCTCTGGTGCATGTTGTTGACGTTCAATTCTTTAAGCTGGTACGTCAGCGATCAGTAAAGGGCTTACACGTGTTATTCTTGTTACGATTCCGCATCCTACATTTGCTTCCTCGTTATATCAGCTTCATTTATGAAGGTATGTCCAAAGTATTTGACTCACCCCAATAGCGGTTGCCAAGTTTGTTAGTTAGTCATGTTTGTTTACAACTAATGACCGGTAACCGGTGAACGTTTCGCACGCCAGAAACAATCCCAAAACAAGAACAGAACAGAACATCCAAAAGGCATACAGCAAGTCTTGTATAACTCTTCCATCCATCACCACAACAATTGAAAGTGAACACCTATAAACAGACGTAGGAAACCAGACACCAACGGTGATGGCTCTATCACTATTAGGGCAGCGCCATCTAGCGAACAAAATCTAGCACATATGTGTTTAGAGAAACCTAATCATGGAACTATGCAAATGGGCGGGTGGATCAGATCGTTGGTGCCATACTCCGGTGTGTGTGTGTGTGTGTGTGTGTGTGTGTGTGTGTGTGTGTGTGTGTGTGTGTGTGTGTGTGTGTGTGTGTGTGTGTGTGTGTGTGTGTGTGTGCGTATATATATATATATGCATATGTATATATATATATATTATTATTATTATTTAATTAGTATTATATACAATTAAATTACTCATCGATACACAATACTATTATGGAAGACCATTTTTTAAACATACATGCATTGTGCGTACGGATATTGTTGGTCAACATTTGGAGTGTCATGTTTAAATGACAACGACGCAGGCGTAGCCTGTGACCGGTGTAGCAGGTGGCCACTGTTTAAACCGGACAGTGCGAATTCTCACACGGTACACACCGAGGTCATGCATGCACGCACGCACATACCAGGCTTGAATTCAAATGCAGACACACGCACAAAACACACGAATGCATACATGCACGGACGCACGCACGCACAAACACACACACACAAACACATACAAACACACACAAACACAAATGCACACACACTCTTTTTCTCCCACACACGCACATACAGGTACGCGCGCGCAAGCATATACGCAACAACGCAAGCACGCACACAACCACGCACGCACGCATACCCCCATACTCACACTCATGTATCAGTAGAGATCAGCAGTAGCAAGACGTTGTTATGTCGAGTTCCACTCGTTCGCTTATGAATTATATTACTATGAATAACCATCATTGTCAAAGACAGTCACGATGTCAATTGTAGTTGACTTGTTTATCGTTGTTGATCATCTTTGCCCAGTCACAGTGACAAGGTCATTCTTTGTATATACATAATAATACTTCACACTTACACTTAACATACCAACCTCCAACAACAACAACAACATTATAAACATAAGCACTCGATCCAAAACAACTATATGAAATCGACCCATATTTATATTAACGACTAAACGTTGAAAGTAGTAATGTAGGTGGTCCAGCACGCATATGATCCGTTTGCCTTGAGGAATCCCATGCTAAGAGACAGGGATTTTCCTTCTGACCGCGCCCGGGTTAAAGGATAGGGAATTTTTAACCCCATGTTAAGAGATAGGGATTTTCCTTCTGACCGCGCCCGGGTTAAAGAATAGGGAATTTTTAACCCCATGTTAAGAGATAGGGATTTTCCTTCTGACCGCGCCCGGGTTAAAGGATAGGGAATTTTATCGCAAAGGTATCCGACCACTTTTTGGATTTTCCTTCTGACCGCGCCCGGGTTAAAGGATAGGGATTTTTTTACCCCATGTTAAAGGATAGGAGCTATTATTCGTATAGGAGCTATTACCGTAAAGGTATGCGACCACTTTTTGGATTTTCGGTGTGGTTCAAGCGACGCTACTGGCGACGTATCTGGACTTGTTTGTTTGTTGCGCGCGGGCGCGCGCACTGTGATTGCGCAATACCATCGCTCGTGGTTATAAATAAACTCGTACGCGGAGACATGTCTGAACTTGTTTGTTTGTTGTGAGTGCGAGCACGCGCACCCTGTATGACGTCTTTAAACTATAAACTGCTACGCACCGTAATTTTGAACTATATCGAACACCGGCTATAAACAAACCGGTATAAACCAAGGCTCTGTGTTGAAAAAACATCCATGTGTTTGTCCCGTGTTAAGTCATAGGGAATTATAGGAACTTGTCTGCTAAAACATTCAAACTACCAGCTATCTGTGTAATATTTTGGTCAAACTGTTTGTCATGTAACAGTATTTGTTATACGAGATTTGTACTTACCAAACTTATTACAGTAGTTGATAGCCTGCATACAAACTGGTTCCAAACTGGTGCCAAACTGTTGAAAGAACAATAGACTAGTGTTATTATTATTATATTAGGTAGCGATTAAATTCGTGTGACGAGTGTGAGCGTGTGCACCCTGTATGACATTATTAAACTATAAATTGCTACGCATAGTAATTGTGTGTGTGCGAGGTGAGTTGATTATACAGGTAGTGCTTTGGTTTGCCATCGTTTTGAACTTGTGCACTTGAACATAAGCCCATCATGTGATGATATGGTCAGTGACGTTGTGTTACAGCGAGTAAAAAATGTTCCTGTAAAATATCATTCTAGAAGTTTGTATTAGCTATAATTTGTAAGAACTATATCGAACACAGGCTATAAACAAACCGGTATAAACCTTTGAACTATAACATTAGCTAACATACGACATTTGTACTTCCCCGACTTTGTAGCAATACCGTTATAGTTAATAGTTAATACTCTTTTGTGAGAATATGGTTGGCTCTGAAAAGAACCGTTTAAATTAAAATAAACCTTAAAAAACAACATAAACGATGGTTGGTTCTGAAAAGAACCGTTTAAATTAGATTAAATCTTCAAAAACAAATAAAACGTTAGCTCCAAAAACAGCAGCGAAAGACGCCAAGAAGACCTCCATCATCCATCCTCCAACTTGTCATGTCGAAGGAGTGCATCGCTTCTGCTGACGATGTCCACACAACCTCAGCGCCAAAAACGGCAGCCAAAGGGCTGCAGGTCATCGCTCATACCGTTGCGGGATTGACTCTCATTACATACAGTGATGCCTTTCCCTCGCTTCCAACGACGGTCTCGACAGGACCAACCTCAGCGCCAAAAACCGCTGCCAAAGGGGCTATGTAAACTGTGACACCTGGTAATGTGTATAATTTCTTTTTATAGCAGTTCGATGGAACATAAAAGTCACGTGTGCGTGCCGAAAGATTATGGATTGTAGGATTGTACATAACGGTCACGTGGGCGTGCCGAAAGATCACCGACTTCAGAGGACAAACTACACATGCGCAGATGATAGATTAGAAAAGTCAAGCACGGACTGCTGAGTAGAATGTACTCAAGTACGGACTGCAGAGTAAAAATAACTTTCAACACAGACACATCGTACTATAAACAATCTGGTACCAATTGAATTTGAAGTGATATTTCCTGTCCAAGTTTCATCCGTGTTTCATCTGTACCTAGAGATCAACAGTATTGTTTCAACCTTTTAGTATGCTAGCATTCTTAACCTATTCGTATGTACGTATGTATATGCGCGAGACACGTTGTCAACTCAGTGACAGTGACCTTGACACTAAAGTTGCCAAACCTATTTTTTCGAAACAGACGCGTAACAAAGTGAAGCGTTATGATAGAACAGTACAGGCACATAATAACCTCCCAGATAAGATGTACCAGTATTTATACAGTTTACCGTATTAAGGATCTAGTGTACAAATGTCCATTAGAACGTTTTTTTATCTTTGTTTGTGCTATAGTATTTAAATTCGTGCTTCTTCGTTAAAACCTTCCAAACTTGCTTTTGTCGTAAAACACCTAACCTGGCATGGGTAACCAAAAAGGAACTCATACATTCAGACATAGATACGTACATAGAGACATACATAGATACATACACGTGGTATGAAACACACAACATGCACATTAACTCAGACCAACTAGATGGTGAAAGACTGTTTGAGTGTTTTGTTAGACGCAGGTGTGAAGCTATCTGACGTGACAGTCGAACAGTTGTGTAATATCAATACTTGGTTGCAAGACCCCGTTTCGAAACATTGGCGAAACACTATGAAACATATGGTTCTGACAATAATGTTGGGTGACCTGTAGAGAACTTTCTGTTGTCTTGTTCACGAATAAACTGTGCAAACCTTAACTTGTGTCTTTTTTCGTAGTGTAATACAAAACCACACGTAAAGAGTGGGGTAGAGGGATAGAGACATACATATAGATACAAACATAGATACACATCATACGAGAGTACGGACGAGACAAGAGACGAGTCTACGGATGACACATCACACGAGAGTACGGACGAGACAAGAAACGAGACAACGGACGAGACATTACACGAGAGTACGGACGAGACAAGAGACGAGACAACAGACAAGACATTACACGAGACTACGGACGAGACAAGAGACGAGACAACGGATGACGCATCACACGAGAGAGTACGGACGAGACAAGAGACGAGACAACGGATGACACATCAAACGAAAGAGTACGGACGAGACAAGAGACGAGAAAACGGATGACACATCACACGAGAGAGTACGGACGTGTTATCGCATGAGACACCTCAAAAGGGAGCAAATAGACGGGTTATGCGTGGTGGTGGTGGTGGTGGTGGTGTGTATGCAAATAGACGGGTTATCGCGTGAGATCCCTCAAAAGGGAGCAAATAGACGGGTTATCGCGTGAGATTCCCTCAAAAGGGAGCAAATATAGTAGTAGTAGTAGTAATAGTAGTAGTAGTAGTAGTAATAGTAGTAGTAGTAGTAGTAGTAGTACTAGCAGCAGAGTAGTAGTAGTAGTAGCAGAGTAGTAGTCTTAGTACTAGTAGTAGTCGTAGTAGTAGTAGTAGCAGTCGTAGTTGTAGTCGTAGTACTAGTAGCAGTAGTAGTAGTAGTAGTACTAGTAGTAGTAGTAGCAGAGTAGTAGTCATAGAAGTAGTCGTAGTACTAGTGGTCGTAGTAGTAGTAGTAGTAGTAGTAGTAGTAGTAGTAGCAGAGTAGTAGTCTTAGTAGTAGTAGCCGTCGTAGTAGTAGTAGCAGAGTAGTAGTCGTAGTACTAGTAGTAGTATTCGTAGTACTAATAGTAGTAGTAGTCATAGTACTAGTAGTAGTCGTAGCAGTAGTAGTCGTAGTAGTATTCGTAGTAGTCGTAGTAGTCGTAGTACTACTAGTACTAGTACTAGTAGTAGTAGTACTAGTAGTAGTAGCAGTAGTAGTAGTATTAGCAGAGTAGTAGTAGTAGTAGTAGTCGTAGTTGTCGTAGTAGTAGTAGCAGAGTAGTAGTAGTAGCAGAGTAGTAGTCGTAGTACTAGTAGTCGTAGTTGTCGTAGTAGTAGTAGTAGTAGTAGCAATGTAGTAGTCGTAGAAGTAGTAGTCGTAGTAGTAGTACTAGCAGAGTAGTAGTCGTAGTAGTAGTAGTCGTAGTATTAGTATTAGTAGCAGAGTAGTAGTCGTAGTAGTAGTCGTAGTACTAGTAGTAGTCGTAGTAGTAGTAATAGTAGTAGTAGTCGTATTACTAGTAGTAGTACTAGTAGTAGTAGTAGTACTAGTAGTAGTAGCAGAGTAGTAGTCGTAGAAATAGTCGTAGTACTAGTTGTCGTAGTAGTAGTAATAGTAGTAGTAGAAGTAGTAGCAGAGTAGTAGTCGTAGTAGTAGTAGTTGTCGTAGTAATAGTAGCAGTGTAGTAGTCGTAGTACTAGTTGTAGTAGTCGTAGTACTAGTAGTAGTAGTTGTCGTAGTAGTCGTAGTAGTAGTAGCAGAGTAGTAGTAGTAGCAGTGTAGTAGTCGTAGTACTAGTAGTAGTAGTACTAGTAGTAGTAGTAGTAGTAGTTGCAGTAGTAGTATTAGTAGTATTAGCAGAGTAGTAGTCGTAGTTGTAGTAGTTGTCGTAGTAGTAGTAGTAGCAGAAGTAGTAGTACTAGTAGTCGTAGTAGTAGTAGTAGACGTAGTAGTAGTACTAGCAGAGTAGTAGTCGTAGTAGTAGTAGTCGTAATAGTAGTACTAGTAGCAGAGTAGTAGTCGTAGTATTAGTCGTAGTACTAGTAGTAGTAGTAGTCGTAGTAATAGTAGTAGTAGTCGTAGTACTAGTAGTGGTAGTACTAGTAGTAGTAGCAGTAGTAGTAGTAGTAGTATTAGCAGAGTAGTAGTCGTAGTAGTAGTACTAGCAACAGAGTAGTAGTAGTAGTAGCAGAGTAGTAGTCGTAGTACTAATTGTAGTAGTAGCAGAGTAGTAGTCGTAGTATTAGTAGTAGTAGTAGCAGAGTAGTAGTCTTAGTAGTAGTAGCCGTCGTAGTAGTAGTAGCAGAGTAGTAGTCGTAGTACTAGTAGTAGTATTCGTAGTACTAATAGTAGTAGTAGTCATAGTACTAGTAGTAGTCGTAGCAGTAGTAGTCGTAGTAGTATTCGTAGTAGTCGTAGTAGTCGTAGTACTACTAGTACTAGTACTAGTAGTAGTAGTACTAGTAGTAGTAGCAGTAGTAGTAGTATTAGCAGAGTAGTAGTAGTAGTAGTCGTAGTTGTCGTAGTAGTAGTAGCAGAGTAGTAGTAGTAGCAGAGTAGTAGTCGTAGTACTAGTAGTCGTAGTTGTCGTAGTAGTAGTAGTAGTAGCAATGTAGTAGTCGTAGAAGTAGTAGTCGTAGTAGTAGTACTAGCAGAGTAGTAGTCGTAGTAGTAGTAGTCGTAGTATTAGTATTGGTAGCAGAGTAGTAGTCGTAGTAGTAGTCGTAGTACTAGTAGTAGTCGTAGTAGTAGTAATAGTAGTAGTAGTCGTATTACTAGTAGTAGTACTAGTAGTAGTAGTAGTACTAGTAGTAGTAGCAGAGTAGTAGTCATAGAAATAGTCGTAGTACTAGTTGTCGTAGTAGTAGTAATAGTAGTAGTAGAAGTAGTAGCAGAGTAGTAGTCGTAGTAGTAATAGTTGTCGTAGTAATAGTAGCAGTGTAGTAGTCGTAGTACTAGTTGTAGTAGTCGTAGTACTAGTAGTAGTAGTTGTCGTAGTAGTCGTAGTAGTAGTAGCAGAGTAGTAGTAGTAGCAGTGTAGTAGTCGTAGTACTAGTAGTAGTAGTACTAGTAGTAGTAGTAGTAGTAGTTGCAGTAGTAGTATTAGTAGTATTAGCAGAGTAGTAGTCGTAGTTGTAGTAGTTGTCGTAGTAGTAGTAGTAGCAGAAGTAGTAGTACTAGTAGTCGTAGTAGTAGTAGTAGACGTAGTAGTAGTACTAGCAGAGTAGTAGTCGTAGTAGTAGTAGTCGTAATAGTAGTACTAGTAGCAGAGTAGTAGTCGTAGTATTAGTCGTAGTACTAGTAGTAGTAGTAGTCGTAGTAATAGTAGTAGTAGTCGTAGTACTAGTAGTGGTAGTACTAGTAGTAGTAGCAGTAGTAGTAGTAGTAGTATTAGCAGAGTAGTAGTCGTAGTAGTAGTACTAGCAACAGAGTAGTAGTAGTAGTAGCAGAGTAGTAGTCGTAGTACTAATTGTAGTAGTAGCAGAGTAGTAGTCGTAGTATTAGTAGTAGTAGTAGCAGAGTAGTAGTCTTAGTAGTAGTAGTCGTCGTAGTAGTAATAGCAGAGTAGTTGTCGTAGTACTAGTAGTAGTAGTACTAGTAGTAGTAGTAGTCATAGTACTAGTAGTAGTCGAAGCAGTAGTAGTCGTAGTAGTAGTCGTAGTAGTCGTAGTAATAGCAGTAGTAGTACTAGTAGTAGTAGTACTAGTAGTAGTAGCAGTAGTAATATTAGCAGAGTAGTAGTAGTAGTAGTCGTAGTAGTCGTAGCAGAGTAGTAGTCGTAGTACTAGTAGTAATTGTCGTAGTTGTCGTAGTTGTCGTAGTAGTAGTAGTAGCATAGTAGTAGTCGTAGTAGCAGAGTAGTAGTCGTAGTAGTAGTAGTCGTAGTAGTAGTACTAGCAGAGTAGTAGTCGTAGTAGTGGTAGTCTTAGTAGTAGAACTAGTAGCAGAGTAGTAGTCGTAGTAGTAGTCGTAGTACTAGTAGTAGTAGTCGTACTAGTAGTAGTAGTAGTAGTCGTAGTAGTAGTAGAAGAGTAGTAGTCATAGTAGTAGTACTAGCAACATAGTAGTAGTAGTAGTCGCAGAGTAGTAATCGTAGTACTAGTATTAGTAGTAGCAGAGTAGTAGTCGTAGTAGTAATCGTAGTACTAGTAGTCGTAGTAGTAGTAGTAGTAGCAGAGTAGTAGTCGTAGTACTATTAGTAGTAGTACTAGTAGTAGTAGCATTATTAGTATTAGTAGTATTAGCAGAGTAGTAGTCGTAGTTGTAGTAGTTGTCGTAGTAGTAGTAGTAGCATTAGTAGTAGTACTAGTAGTAGTAGTCGTAGTAGTAGTAGTAGTAGTAGTCGTAGTAGTAGTAGTAGCAGAATAGTAGTCGTAGTACTAATAGTAGTAGTTGTCGTAATAGTAGTAGTATTAGTAGTAGCAGAGTAGTAGTCGTACTACTAATAATAGTAGCAGAGTAGTAGTCGTAGTAGTAGTCGTAATACTAGTAGTCGTAGTAGTAGTAGTACTAGCAGCAGAGTAGTAGTAGTAGTAGTAGTAGTAGTAGTAGTAGTCGTAGTCGTAGTAGTAGTAGTCGTAGTAGTCGTAGTAGTACTAGTAGCAGAGTAGTATTAGTAGTAGTAGCAGAGTAGTAGTCGTAGTAGTAGTACTAGCAACAGAGTAGTAGTAGTAGTAGTAGTAGTTGTAGTAGTAACAGAGTAGTAGTCGTAGTAGTAGTAGTCGTAGTAGTAGTACTAGCAGCAGAGTAGTAGTCGTAGTACTATTAGTAATAGTAGTACTAGTAGAAGACGCAGTAGTACAAAGAAGAGGGTGCTGGTCGATCCCCGAATTATGGAAAACATTCAACCGCAACGATCTTCTCCGGCTAACCCTATCGAAAGGGTCTTGCGACGACACCGTAACACCACGTGATCTTTTCGGGTGGTATGTTTACGAGTGTGGCACAATGACGTAGTAAAGAGACAACAAACGTCGTATTACCACAGCCCGTCGGTCCGGCGACGATACAGGTAAACGGATGAACTAACCTCGTGTCCATACTTTACGAAAATGATGAAAGGGACTGGGATGCACGGTACTTATACTACTTATACTATGAACAAAATGACACAAGATAAGGTTTGCACATTTTATTCGTGTACATCACAAACATATTTACAGATCATCTTCAATGTGTGCAAATCTTAGACTAGCCACTTACATGTATCAAACTTAGATCAACAAGTTGCAAGAACCAAACTTAGACGTTGTTAACATATACATGAGTGTGATATCATACACGAAACCGTATTTTATTAACTGAAGACAAGTGCTTGATGTGACATGACTTACGGGTGAATTAACACCGCGCCAGAGGTCGTGAGCTTACAGGTCATTACGACCATGCCATTGTCTCGTATGGGTCGACTTACGGGTGAATTAACATCGCGGCAGAGGTCTTGAGCTTACGTGTGAATTAACACCGCGCCATAGGCTCGAACGATGATAATGATGTTGATACTTGCTTGTTAATGAAACACGGTATATGCATGATATTTCAACCACGCCATCAGTTCTATGATAACAACCTAGTTGTCAATAGCGAAACAGTACCGAAAGTAAACATAGTGCCGAAACAGTACCGAAAGTAAACATAGTGCCGAAACAGTACTGAAAGTAAACATAATGCCGAAACACACACCTTATCTTAATTGTTTAAACTAATCAAATACACGACAATCGTCTGCTACTAGATCAGTGCCGAAACCATTCACGAAAGTCTTCAACGAAAAGCCACGACAGTGATACATGATATAAGCGACACAGTATTGATCCCAATCGTTAGACATGGTACTTTGAAGTCTCTTGGAATTACGAGTCCGTTCTACACAATGTTCATTCATGAATCTACGGAACGCAACGTGTCGCGTTGAAAACCCGTACGAGCAGAAGTATTCATCGTGTCCTTTACTATTCTGGTACAGCGTTATACAATGTTCGCCTCATCACGAGTGTTACGTTCAGGTAGGTAGACGTAGAAAGTGCCACTATTATAAAACCTTGTTATTGTAGAAATTGCGAAAACGCCGACGGTCACCATCATTGGGTATGACGTATCCACGGCATTCACCCCTACCCTCTCCGGCATCACATGCAGCCTCTCAATTGCAACAAGACTCACTTGTACCACCGGAGGTGGTAGATTTTGTTCCCGATAATGTGAAATGTACACTCTTTAATAATCGACAAGTAACAAGTAGGAGTCAGTGGTCGATAAACATCATACCTGATCACGTTTACACCAAGACTATATGTTACACAAACACCGAATGTTACAACAATACCGAATGATACACGGGTAGCTCACGAGAAGATTTACTGGCGTGTCTATTATACCAGACACGGAGAGGTAGAGATTCTATCGGCTTGTACCGGTCGTTTGGAATAAAAATATGTTAGTGCAGAACGTTCTTGAATATATGTAAAAACTGAAGCATTCTTCACCCGAAACCCTCGATTTTTCCCAACACCACTCTCTTTGGTTTTGAGTACTTTAAAAAATGTGTCTTTGTCAATTTCGTTGTGTCTCTTATTTATACCTTTCGTGCTGAATTTATCCGTATCGCCAAATCAATAATATGTTTTGCTGCATAAGCCGATAAAACCTCTACCTTCGTATTCTATTTTGAACAGGTCGGGTGTCCTTTTGTCGTGACGCGCACGCGCAATACAACACGATTCCGAAGGCGCCCATTATTTCCCTTCCATCCGACAAGTGACATAATCGGACGCGTGCGCGTCTCAACAAACAGCAGGAAACCACCGGGACAAGTTTGTAAAGTATTCTTATCGTTTATCGGTGGTAACACAATTGTCTAAACAAGAAAAAGCTAGACTTAAATATACGGAATCCGTATCCATCTCTCAATATTGGAAGAAAGGGCGCTCTACGTAATAATCTATGAAATCGTAATAAAATTCCAGCATTCTCAATTTTGCATACTGGTAAACCATGAAACCGTAAATAATATATTGTGCTATTCAGCGTAAGCTCGCATATAGGGGCCGATGTCGTCACGGGTAATGTCAATGTTTTTGAAAATGGGTTGCATTTCACCAAAATAATCTTTAAGACGATTTGGAACAAAAATGTCGCACTCTACCATGCCAAATAGGCGACCTTCAACTACATTTTGCAAAACTTTATCTTGGGTCATTTCCCACTTCTGGTTACGGTGAGGAAATTTAGAATTTAGAAAATTTCTTATTTGGGAATTTTTCCGAATTTCTTTCCATTGACATTCCCACATTTCGACGACCTTGGCATATTTACGCATATACGTAGTGTTCTTTTTAGTTTCTGATAAGAGATCGGCCATAGACTTCCCGTTGATAGTGTTGGTGTGCTCCACGTTACAAGGACAACCGTGAAAATAGCAACAGTGAAATTGATAAACGGTGCGAGTCTGGGCACACTATCCGTCAACGGGAAGTCTACGATCTCCAATGCGTTTCTCTTCTCCGTTAAATTGATGCCTTATCGTTGTATTATTTTCGTGAGCTACCCACTCTAACCATTCAAGAGCTATTTTTACGTAAACACGTGATGTTTTAGGTGTAAAATTATTTTCTTGGCTACGACGCGTGTAACATCCGGTGGGCATATCTTGTGAAAGAGCCCAAAGGTATAATCCTTTCGCGTCGTAGCCGACAATGGATTGACAGGGGAGAGCTGAGTCGCCCCTTTCCGATTCACGAAGCCGTGTAACGTCGACTTCGTGATGGCGGTGATATATTATGGACGGGCCCCCTACGATGGCTTTTTTTAACATATCGTGTCAATCCGAATCTTTTTGATTAAACAGACTGAAATAAATATCACGTGGTAATGTGTGAAACATAAATTTCGTGGTTAGACCGGGAACGCTAATACCATCTTTAAACATATCAATGTGGCGCAATTTGTAAAAAGAGAACTGTTTTTTTTATAGCTTCAAAGAAAGGAACGACATCTCTATTGTTGTACCAAATAAGAAAATCACGAAAAATTTTCATATCGTGATCACGCCAAATTTGTTCGCAGTACGCGTAATTTTCGTCAGAAATGTCTTCGTTTTTCAAATCGCTGTGAAAAGCTGCCTTTGGAGGAACGGATTCACAGTCGAGTCTACTTAACGAAGTCACCCACTCGTACGGAAAGTATCCTTTAGTTTGTACACATCCGTAAGCTTTCAGAAATTTATCGTAACTAAAACCGGGAGCCAAATAATTTATGATGTCCAAAAATGTCAAAGTCGCTGTTTTTAAACACATCAGATTAGTATGACGCATTACTGTGAACATGACATTTTTAGATTTCTTATTAGATTCGTTCTCGTCCGTCTCGTCACCTACGTCGGTTGTCAGGAATTGTGGTGTGATATATTTTTTAATGACGTTCAAATCGTATTTTCCGGAATTAAAGCCAATAACGGGTAGTTCTTCAAGAAATCCGTGAAGCATACTAATTAATTTTGAAATTTGATCTTCTGGGATAATAGGTAATGGTGACCCGTCATCTAGAATTTCGTCTAAGTCGGGTTCGAGCATTCTATCCTCTGGTGATTGAATATCTTTTAGTTTTTGGTTTAATTCATCAAAAACAAACTCATAACGTGTTTTCAGAATTTCGGAAGCGGTATCGCTAATTCCGTAAAGATAATTTAAAAATCGATCGACTAGTTGGCTCGGCTCACCCTCGCTAATAAAACAGCGTGGTTCCTTGTACCCGGGAACATTGGATGACACACTAACGCTAAGTATTTCGTGTCGAGCCAATCACTCGACCTTTGGAGTATTTACCCGGTAAGTTGGCCGTATCAAAATAAGATTCAAAATCAAAGGTGGCCCGAAACGGATAATACCGGTATTTTTCTTCGACGTCAATACCCAACTCATCAAGTTTCTGAAAAATGGTTTCCTGAACATGAAATAGACCACCAGGGAATATTCTCTTGACCTCGACTTTGCAACCTTGTTGGTGTCTTTTTAAGGACCATTCTGTATGCCAAACTTTGTCACATTTGATACATTTGAAAGACCGTGTGTATGTTTTAATATCGTGGATATAAGAAAAATGTGTTTCGAAAAGATTCAAATTTAAAGTATCGGGGAAATTATAAGTTGAACGTCTCAGTAAATGACCCGCTACCAAGTTCTCGTCTTATTCTATAGGAAGATGATAACTATACGGAGGCAATGTGTCAGTAGGAATAGGATGAGAGCAGGTGCGTTGACAGGAAGTATGTGGGACCCGCATTTTAGCGGAAGTAAACAAAATACATGTAAACAATATACAGGGATGCCCTTTTGACGGAAGTAAACAATATACAGGGACGCCATTTTGACGGAAGTAAACAATATACAGGGACGTCATTTTGACGGAAGTAAACAAAATACATGTAAACAATATATAGGGACACCATTTTAGTGGAAGTAAACATACACAGTGGGGTCATTTTAACGGAAGTAAACAATATACAGGGACGCCATTTTGACGGAAGTTTTTAAGGAGACGAATTTTAGGGGAAGTGATTGGGAAAGCATGGTTTTAGAGGGAAGTAAACATAGATGTGGACGCCGTTTTAGTAAAAAAATACATAGGGAGCCACCTTTTTGGTGGGAAGAAGGTAGGAGCCGCCTTTTTAGGCGAAAGTGTATAGTAACACAACATAAAGTTTAACTCACCATCTGCACGTCCAGCTCGGCCTCCTCGGCCGTCCTTTTTGGGCGGCCACATCGCCCGCGGACGACGTGGCACTTCCAATTATCTTTCCGTGTGAACGACGACCCACAGTCCGGGCAGGTGAACGTCCTCCGCGATGGTGGTAGTTGTCTCGCAGGGGCGGGTGCCGTGACAGCCACGGGAGATTCCACCGGCACACAGTCGACGTTCTAAATGTACGAAGGATTGTTATTAGACGTTTTCATAAGTGTCTTAATGCTAGATAATTATACACACGAAAAATTGTGAAATATAATAATAATAATATTAATAAAGACCTACCATATGGGATGATGGTGGCGCTGATGCCGGGGTCGGTCCTGTCGCCAGTCCGGACGCCGGTAGCGGGGGGTAGGCCTCCCCGTAGGTTATACGGGTCAACCCCGCCGTCTTATTGACAACGGGCTGGGGCCCTCTGGTCAACTCCGCGTAGGTGAAACCAATACGAATGAAGTTAGCCATACTGTCGTCGTGATACGAATGACAAGCAGATCGTCTTCACGGCCTTATATACGAGCACGTTGAACATAAAGGTCACGTGGGCGTGCCGAAAAGCTCGAGCACTCACAACAAACAAACAAGTTCAGACACGTCTCCGCGTACGAGTTTATTTATATCCACGAGCGATGGTATTGCGCAATCACAGTGCGAGCGCTCGCGCGCAACAAACAAACAAGTCCAGATACGTCGCCAGGAGCGTCGCTTGATCCACGCCGAAAATCAAAAAAGTGGTCGCATACCTTTACGATAATAGCTCCTATACGAATAATAGCTCCTATCCTTTAACATGGGGTAAAAATTCCATATCCTTTAACCCGGGCGAGGTCAGAAGGAAAATCCAAAAAGTGTTCGCATACTTTTACGATAATAGCTCCTATACAAATAATAGCTCCTATCCTTTAACATGGGGTAAAAATTCCATATCCTTTAACCCGGGCGCGGTCAGAAGGAAAATCCAAAAAGTGGTCGCACACCTTTACGATAATAGCTCCTATACGAATAATAGCTCCTATCCTTTAACATGGGGTAAAAATTCCCTATCCTTTAACCCGGGCGCGTTCAGAAGGAAAATCCAAAAAGTAGTCGGATACCTTTGCGATAAAATTCCCTATCCTTTAACCCGGGCGCGGTCAGAAGGAAAATCCAAAAAGTGGTCGGATACCTTTGCGATAAAATTCCTATCTTTTGATAAAATTCCCTATCCTTTAACGGTCAGAAGGAAAATCCAAAAAGTGGTCGGATACCTTTGCAATAAAATTCCTTATCCTTTAACCCGGGCACGGTCAGAAGGAAAATCCAAAAAGTGGTCGGATACCTTTGCAATAAAATTCCCTATCCTTTAACCCGGGCGCGGTCAGAAGGAAAATCCAAAAAGTGGTCGGATACCTTTGCAATAAAATTCCATATTCTTTAACCCGGGCACGGTCAGAAGGAAAATCCCTATCTCTTAACATGGGGTTAAAAATTCCCTATCCTTTAACCCGGGCGCAGTCAGAAGGAAAATCCAAAAAGTGGTCGGATACCTTTGCAATAAAATTCCTTATCCTTTAACCCTGGCACGGTCAGAAGGAAAATCCAAAAAGTGGTCGGATACCTTTGCAATAAAATTCCCTATCCTTTAACCCGGGCGCGGTCAGAAGGAAAATCCAAAAAGTGGTCGGATACCTTTGCAATAAAATTCCATATTCTTTAACCCGGGCGCGGTCAGAAGGAAAATCCCTATCTCTTAACATGGGGTTAAAAATTCCCTATCCTTTAACCCGGGCGCAGTCAGAAGGAAAATCCCTATCTCTTAACATGGGATTCCACAAGGCAAACGGATCATATGCGTGCTGGACCACCTACATTACTACTGTTCAACAATATGTTACAATGTAATCATTATTTTACCATATTAGCGGATATACAATAATACAAAACATTGATGTTTGTTTTGATACTGGTTGTGGAATGTGTAGTGGCGTTGGTCCGGTGATGCTGCCGTAAATGTTTTTGTTGACAATCAACACAGTAAGTGTCCAATGTTTTTTTCAGGAAATGTCTACCTGCATGCCATTAGGACACACAAGAAAATATATCATATCATTAAAACGACGAAACATAACAAATTTTCGGTCCCCTTGATAACGCGTCTTCTGTATCGTCGGTAGTTTTACAACCCTTGTGACCACCTACCTAGACCATTCAAGCTTGGCATGTATGCAAGCAGATTTTGAAAGATATAATGTGTACATTTACATGATTAAAAATGACGAAAACCTCGTATCCCATCGATATTTATTTTTCCACGCAACTATTGCCCCCAACACACAACAGATAATATAACAATGAAAATGTTTATTTAAATTATACATTTTGACCCAACTGTGTGGCCTATATAAAGGATTTTAGTGTATGCTACGTTTTACACTGTGTTGGTTCAAATAGTGGTACAAATTGGTGTCATCTCCGTGACGGTTTGGAACCTCATATGACAAGGGAAAACCTTGATTTGAATAAACAGAACACTTTACCATGGCAATTTAGATGTATTAAAGCTTTCAATTCAACAACAATTATTATCCTAGATACCATTACTTATGTAGTGTTCGTCAAAGTTGACTTTGGAAATTGTAACAAAAACCCGTTACGGAGATGACGCATTCTCTTCAGATTATTTTCCCAAGGAACAATCTATCTGTTTTACTTGGCAGTTCGATACTTTATCCATCCTGGGAAACTCGATAACTTAGCATATTAATCGAATTCCAGCTGCTGCGGATTAATGCGCAATAGCGGATAGCGTGTTGTTCGTCATCTCCGTAAAGCTACGTTTCCATATGTACGGATACTGCATGCGGATGCGGCATGCAGGAAAACATTTAATATAGTGCCCGGTGGAAATTAACATAAATAGTTCCAAACGTACACAGGCGGATGAGTTTTTTTGTGCGGATGCGGCTGCGGCAAATTGAATCGCTCCGTGTAGCGATTCGAATCGTATCCGCACACGAATCGGAAATTCCCAGTAGTGACGTCACTACAGAGGTATTCCCCATTCCGCATGCGTTTCCGCACACCTTTCCATACATATGGAATCGTAGCTTTATATATATATATCCACTGTATATATATATATATATATGTTCAGATGTTGATTAAAGTACCATTAGTGTAACCCCTTTCATTATGTGTAGATGGATTTGATAAAGAGCAGTGATTACACGACGTGTAATATAGAATGAAATTCATAAAACATTCAGTATGTAAGGCATTTTGGAAGGATGGCAAATTAAATATAATACAAAATAATATTGATTTTCATTGACCACGTATATATGCTGTGTAGAAAAACAATATTTTGTCTGGCAGCGTTACATTTAGTTTTGTTCCAGCTCGGTGAAGATTTCGAAATCCTTTCATTATGGAGATGATGCTCATAAATTGGGTCCTAATGTCTTATGGCCCTCATAAACCTTACGATTGTGTGGTCTCATAGCTATCGCAGCGACGCCCACATGCGATATACATACATACTACAAACAGACGTTTTCTACTTCCGGAGTCGTTTCCTGTCAGCCATTCGTACAACATGTATCTGACCAGGAAACAAATTATCGTTCTCAGATTATCGTTAGCAGCGCTTAATCTTGTTGTTTTCTGACGACGTCGGCGGGATGCTGTCAAGAGACGACACAGATAGACGTGGATACAAAAATACTTTCTGGAGCGCGAATTCCAAACTCCTCCCGGGTTGGCGTGAACACGACGAGTCCGTGTATCATAACTTCTTACGGATGCCCGGGACATTATTTGACTACCTGATGGGCCTGATTACCCCTCGGATCACTCATCAGACAATGCATTACCGGGCACCTATGTCAAATCGCCGCGACACTAACCGTCAACGGTTGGAAACACTATAGCCGAGAGCATTCTCGCATGCGAGCCGACCGCTACTGGATTCGGTTTTGGAATTCCAAAATAATCGCATGCGAGACCGTACGTTTGCTTACGATTTCCAATTATTTTTTATTTCCCGCTACCAATACTCTCATAAGGGTCCAGATCGCATACAATTTATGCGATAATCGTAAGGTGTATAACGGCCATTATAACCGGTTTTGTAACGGCTTCTTTGATTCTTCAGTTTAAATGTTGTCAACACAAGTCGCCTATTGCCAAATCACAAAAAAAGAAAAGCTACATCGATATTAATAAGTTTATTAATACAATTACAATTATGTAATGCAGCGTAACGCTGTTTGTCAAATGTACTTGTTGATATGCTTGTAATAGATATTGCAGCATGACATAATATAATAGTAAGCTCAGTCGAGTAATAACATTAAGGTAATGGATAACGAGTTGGCACTGTCGTTATGTGTTCCTGTTTATTGGCCGCTTTTCTCCCGACCGGACCAGACCAAATCAGACCAAACTAGACTCATTCCGATTGCAGCGTATACATTACACCGAGTGACACCGACTGCACTATATTCGAAGCCGGCATGACATCACATTCACGTAAACAAGAAAACTTTGTCAGTCAGGGTCCGAGGTTATAAAGTCGTACTCGATGCTCGGTGCTCAGAATGTCATGCTCAAGCCTCGCTTTCACACCATGCTCATACTCACGGAGGTTATAACACTTTCTGAGCACGTAATCGTACTCAGACTTGAGCATGAAACGTCTACTTTCTGAGTATGCTATGGACCTTGCTCAACGCCGTACTCAAACAAACAAAGATGTCAGCTGACGTAGAAATTAGTCGAATTCGTTGTTCAAATTCTATGTTTTCGAGAAGAAACGCAGCTCGATATCAGCGTCCGAGTCGCTTCCGGGATGCAATCAAACCATTTGAAGAAGTGGTGCAACACGAAATTAGCGAAAGATTCCGTGGTATGTCTCAAACTGCACTATTTACTGAACATTTGTCAAATCTAGCGGGAGACACTACGACACAATGTTGCCATGTTTATGTTTTGGTGGCACCTTTTCGGCGACGGGGACCATTCGTTTACCGCTACTGCTTGGCGATACAATTTCACGTTCAACTGCAGAACAGTTCATACGAAACGCTTCTCCAAACAGTGTTGTTTACCTGGACGATTAATAAAATACCACGCAAGACATTAAGCCATATCAATACAACATACATACATGTGTACATTAAAAATATATAATAAATAATAAAATTACGAGGCCATAAAATTTACCCGCCAACCCAAACACGTTTTGTCATTGCCTGAAACTGTTACTAATATATCATTATTTTGCAGTGCTGTTTTTTCAATTGGGAATAATGGAGGAGTACTAAATAGTATAAAACATGTATTATTTATATTGTTTGATCGTTTTTTAATATGAATAGCATACTAATAATGAAGCCCATGCAACGATAGTAGTATAGAGGTCCATCTCGGCCCCGTGCACGCCACCTTTGGGCAAAATGTTACTAATAAAAAACGTTTTAATTACCCATAAACGTTTTCGGGAACCTACTTATCAATAAAAGATCAAAGGATTTTTTGACACTAAACGTTTTCGGGAACCTACTTATAAAAAACGTGATTGATTACCCCCTCTAAGTACATTTGAGCTGCCACCTAGCGGTGAGTGTAGATATTAGTTTGTTTATCCCCTAGCGACCAACGCCGTACCTAGCGCGTGCTGACCTAAGCAGATTGTCCCCTAGCGATCAACACCGTACTTACCTTACCTTACCTATCCTCTTCGGGCCTTGTGGCCCATAAGGCTGCTGTGCGACTCCGCCACCTCGCCCTGTCAACGGCTATGTGTCTGGCTTTGCTCCAAGTTGCCCAGCCCAGTTGCTTCCGTTCTTTTTCCACTGTGGTTCTCCACGTTGTTTTTGGTCGACCAACTTTTCTTGTTCCTTCCGGCGTCCATGTCAGTGCTGTCAGGCAGTGGTTTTGGTCCTTCTTTCTCAGCACATGCCCGATCCAATTCCACCTTCTTCTCTGTACTTCTGTGCTGATCTTCTCTTCTGCTGTTATGTTCTCAATGTCTTTGTTCGAAATTATTACTGGCCATCTAATTTTAAAAATTCTTCTGAGACAGTTGAAATGGAAAATGTCAAGTTTTTTGTTGTCGCATTTGTTTACTTTCCATGTTTCACATCCATACAGTAACACTGATTTGACCAGAGTATTGTATAATCTGAGTTTAGTTTTTAATGTGTACACATTTGAGTTCCATATCTGCTTGAGTTTCATGAATGATGTCCTTGCTTTTCGTATTCTGTTGTTAATATCGTCATCCCCTCCTCCTTGCTTGCTGACGTTTGCGCCCAGGTATGTATATTTCTCTACTTCATTCAGTTGTTGATCATCAATCTGTATTCTGTTGTTGCATTTGCAGTTGATCCTCAGTACTTCAGTTTTCTTTTTATTGATTTTTAGGCCAGTTTTTGATGCGAATGCATTCATTTTTGTTGCCTTTGTTTGAATATGTCTGTAACTTGATGACATAAGCGCAATGTCATCTGCGAAGTCCAAGTCTTCAAGTTTTGACATGAATCTCCATCTTATCCCTGTGTTGTTTTCTTCAGTTGTTTTCCTCATTATCCAGTCGATTACCATCAAGAAAAGAAATCCGGACATTACGTCTCCTTGCTTAACTCCAGTTTTTACCTTGAACCACTCAGATTGTTCACCTTCATCTAACACTGCACATTCACTGTCCTCGTACAAAATCTGGACCATTCTGATTATCTTGTATGGGATTCCATAGCTCGCCATGATTTCCCAAAGGCTCTCTTGGTGTACAGAGTCAAATGCCTTTTCGAAGTCTACAAAAGTTACATATAGCGTTGCTTGCCATTCCACTACCTGTTCTATTATGTTTCGAAGGATGAATATCTGCTCAACTGTGCTTCGTCCTCTTCTGAAACCTGCTTGTTCATCTCTCAACTTGTTGTCAACTCCATCTCTTATTCTGTCTATTATCACTCTTCCGAACACTTTACTGGGGACAGATGTTAGAGTAATACCTCTCCAGTTTCCGCACTCTGTAAGGTTACCTTTCTTTGGTATTTTAACAATCAGTCCTTGTTTCCACGTCTTTGGTACTTTTTCTTGTTCCCAAATTGTTTTGAATAAGCTTAGAAGCCAATTCTCTGTTGTCGCCATGTCTGCTTTCAACAATTCTGCTGTAATGTCATCTTTACCTGCAGCTTTCCCATTCTTTAGCTTCCTCAGTGCTGATCTAATCTCTGTTTTTGTTATAGAGTCTGTGCTGATTTCATCTATGATTGAGTCTAATTCAATATCTATAACGGGGTCATCGGGCATAGGTCTATTAAGGACTTCTTCAAAATGCTCCTTCCATCTTGTCCGCTTGGCTGGTCCTTCAGTTATTAGGTTTCCAGATTTGTCTTTTACTGCATTCGCTGTTTTGTGTTTGTCGTTACTAAGTGTCTTTGTGATGTTGTAGACTTCTTTCATCCTTCCATTCCCGGCTGCTTTCTCTGCTTCTGCAGCCAGGTTGTCTACCCACTTTCTTTTATCTTGTCTCATGTTTTTCTTTACGTCTTTGTCTTTTTGTTGATACTTATCCTTGTAGCTCTGCTTTATCCTTTCTGACTTTGCTTGTTCCATGTTGTTCTTTAGTCGTTTCCTGTCTTCTACCAGTTCCCATGACCCTTTGCTGATCCATGGTTTTTGTCCTCTCTTTTTGTAACCCAGTACTTCTTTGGCTGTTTCTTTGTAGGCCACCTCGAATTCTTGCCATTTTCTCTCAACAATGTCATTATCTGTCTCGTCGTAGTCCTGTAGTACATCATATCTGTTCATATCTGTTTGTAGCTTCAATGAGAATTGCATTTTTATGGTTGGTTGTTGCAGCTTGATTGTGTCGAATTTCTTTCTGTTCTCACTGGTCTTTTGCTTCCTCTTTAGCTTCAGCCTGATCTTCGAGCGCACTAATTGATGGTCACTCGCAATGTCTGCCCCCCTCATCACTCTGGTGTCCATAACTGATGTTCTGTGCTGCCTGCTCACTAGCACATGGTCAATTTGGTTTTTGGTTCGCCCTCCTGGAGATGTCCATGTCTGCTTATGGATGCGTCGGTGTGGAAATATGGTTCCTGTTACCACAAGGTTGTTTAATCCACAGAAGTCAATTAGTCTTTCTCCATTTTCGTTTCTATCACCAATTCCATGGCTTCCCATTATGTCTTCATAGCCCTCATTTTCTTCTCCAACTTTGGCATTTAGGTCCCCCATTACTATGAGCATGTCATGTTTATGTACACTGCCCACAACTGACTGCAACTGTTCATAGAACTGGTCTTTCTCTTCGTCACTTGTTTCATTTGTTGGTGCATATGTTTGTATGATTGATAGTTTAACATATCTTGAAAAGAATCTAGCATAAATAATTCTATCACTGATAGGTTTCCACTCTAGTAATGCTTGCTCTGCTTTCTTTCTCATCATTATTGCCACTCCATGTCTGTGTAGGTTGTCTTCTCTCCCAGAGAAAATAACACTCTCTCCAGTGTTTAACTTGACTTTCCCGTGTCCTGTCCATCTGCATTCGCTAATGCCCATGACATCGATTCTGTATTTATCCATTTCTTTTGCAAGTTGTGCTGATTTACCTATTGAATATAATGTTCTCACATTCCAACATCCTATATTTACAGTTTCCTTTGGTCTGGTCAGCGACGCTATCGACTGCCGAACGTCCGATTGGCTTTGATCCGGAAGTGTCATACTTTCCATGTATCTGATGTCCTCAGGTATATGGAGCGTCGCCTCTTCATAACCGTTTCCAGCATGTGCTGGCAAAGTCACACGTTTAGTTTCCGTAACAATTATTGAACTGGGGGGGTTGTTGGCCCTCCGCAGTAGGTTTAATTTTGGGGTTTTCCTTCCCCTAGTCAGAGCCTCGTTTGCCCACAACCGCAAGGTAGTGGTTTCCCAGGGGGAACCACAAGGAGGTGAGGTTGACCTGGGTGTTCTACGGTTTACCGGCAGGTTACTATTTTCACTTTTCACCCCCACAGAGGGCTAGCCGACCCCAACGTCACTGGCTGTGGCGCTGGGCGCTTGAACACCCCTTTCCCCCTTGTACTTAATGACCCCTAAACGTTTTCGGCAACCAACTTATAAAAAAAGATCAAAGGCTTTTTTGACACTAAACGTTTTCGGCAACCTACTTATAAAAAACGTGATTGATTACCCCCTCTAAGTACATTTGAGCTGCCACCTAGCGGTGAGTGTAGATATCATTTTGTTTGTCCCCTAGCGATCAACGCCGTACCTAGCGCGTGCTGACCTAAGCACTATATGACGCGCGACTATATAACCACGATAAAACCGCTGTGTGCAGACTCCCCCCGTCAGCCCTATGTGTATGCCCCATATCAGTTTGTATGTCCCCTAGCGATCAACGTCGTACCTAGCGCGTGCTGACCTAAGCAGATTGTCCCCTAGCGATCAACACCGTACTTAGTGCGTGCTGACCTAAGCAGATTCTCCCCTAGCGATCAACGTCGTACCTGCGGTCTGCTGAGTAGAATATACACAAGCACTGACTGCAGAGTGGAAAGTATCTCTCAAAGTGCCTCTCAAAGTACCTCTCAAAGTAGATCAACGTCGTACCTGCTGAGTAGAATGTACACAAGCACGGACCGCAGAGTAGACCTCTAAAAAGTACCACTCAAAGTAGCCTGATTGTGCGGCTATATAGCGGCGAGGACAGTGTGCTGACCTAAGCAGATTGTCCCCTAGCAATCAACGTTAGTGCGTGGTGACCTAAGCACTATATGACGCGGTTATATAACCGCAATAAAACACCTAGCGGTGAGGACAGTTACCTGGCGCGTGCTGACCTAAGCAGATTGTCAAGCGTATGCTGAACTAAGCACTATATGACGCAACTATATAACCACGATAAAACCACTGTGTGCAGACTCCCCCCGTCAGCCCTATGTGGATGCCCCACTGTACCCTATGTTTACAGCAGTGACGTTGCGATAAGCGCTGCTGCCGTTGGAGTGGACTTTGGCCCCGGCATGACAGCATAGCTGGCTAGAGCTGTGCGTTCTAGTGGTGCGATCAAAACGAAACCAATGCGTTGTGCGTTTAAATAAGTAAATAAATCTAGTAGTACGATTAAATCGAAACCAATGCATAAATACACTTTCGTTCAGTGAATAGGTTGGTGGCACTGTACGTAGGGTGTTTATGCAGTGGATACAGACGAGTGGAAACGTGAGTAGTAGAGAGAGTATTTATTATAGACTGCTGTGTGCATTGTATATTCATCACGGTGACACTTATTCCAGCGCTCGTCGTCGAATTGGGCTTTGTCGCTGCTGTTGACAGGGCGGTTGTAGGCAGTCGGATCTCTCTATGAAAATAAACCACAATACATGTAGTTGTGATTAAACAAAAGGCGCCAAAATAAAATGAGAACTATGCATGCATTAAAGCAGGCTTACTGAAATAAACCACAATACATGTACGCGTGTTTAAACAAGGGGCGCCAAAATAAAATGAGAACCATGCATACATGCACGCATGCATGCATGGCGAGGGCGGTCACTCCGTGATGTTGGGGCGACCGAGCATACTGACTTTGTTGCTGCTGTTGACAGGGCGGCCGTACGTGTAGGCAGTTGGATCTCTCTATGAAATAAACCACAATACATGTACGCGTGTTTAAACAAAGGGTGCCAAAATAAAATGAGAACCATGCATGCATGCACACATGCATGCATGCGTAAAAGCAGGCTTACTGAAATAAACCACAATACATGTACGCGTGTTTAAACAAAGGGCACCAAAATAAAATGAGAACCATGCATGCATGCACGCATGCATGCATGCGTAAAAGAAGGCTTACCGTTGTGTTGCCTTACGAGAAGGCGTTGTTGTATTCATACGTGAAATAGCCAAATGGTGAAATGCGCTGTCAAGTGTATGCTGCGACTCCATGTATGAATGTGCGCACTTACAACTGTTTAAACAAAGGGTGGGAACCATGCATGCACGCACACACACATGCAAGCATGCATAAAAGCAGTCTTACCGATGTGTTGGCGTGTGAGGAGACGATGTTTATTCATTGTGACATGCATGCATGCATGCATGCGTAAAAGCAGGCTTACGTGCTTACAACTGTTTAAACAAAGGGTGACAATGCATGAACGCACACACGCATGCAAGCAGGCTCACGTGCTTACAATTGTTTAAACAAAGGGTGGAAACCATGCATGCATGCATGTGTGCATAAAAGCAGTCTTACCGATGTGTTGGCGGCGTACGAGGAGACGATGTTTTATCCATTGTGTGTCAAACGGCGAAATTGTCAAACGGTCACGCGTATCTGACTGCAAAATCGTGAATGAAATGAGCAATGCGCGCGCGCCGTCAAAAACAGCGGTGGCGCATGACACTACGGCTTATCGTGATCGGAATGTGAACGGAGAACAATGCCCTTTTCAAAAACAATGAACGAAAAGCTGAAAGCATGAAAGTAAACGTTGTATATGATTAGTTTGGGCTCAGGAAACGAGTGGTGCAGTGATATTAGAGAAATTCGATGTAAAGAGACATTTGTCGATGAATGTACTAACGTGACCGCAAACTTTTTTCCTAAAACAAATTCCTCGGTAGACTAGGCAGTATGTGTTAAGTGCGCATGCGCATTATTTTGTAAGCTGTGAAGCGTGACTTATCGCGATCGGAATGTGAACGGAGAACAATGCAATTTCAAAAACAATAAACGAAAAGCTAAAAGCATGAAAGTAAACGTTGTGTATGATCAGTTAGGGGTAGGGAATCGTGCGGGGAAGTGATATTAGAGAAATTCGATGTAAAGACACATTTGACGATGAATGTACAGGCGTGACCGCTAATTTTTTTCCTAAAACAAATATCTCGGAAACTAGTCAGTTATGCGTCGTATGTGTTAAGTGCGCATGCGCGTTATTTTGTAAGATAACGGTAGACTAGGTGGTATATGTTAAGTGCGCATGCGCCTTATTTTGGAAAGTATAAAACGATTGAGAAAATGCTATGTTGTATGTCGCCGCTGCTGGAGCGTGAAGTGGAGGGGAAAATAAAGAGGGAGGAGGAGGAGAAGGAAGGTCAGGCGGACTAATCATAATAATGTGTTGTAGGAAGCGCTGCTGCTGCAACGCACCAGGCGTGAATGTATGCGAGACTTCGTAGACGCGTTGATGACGGTGGTCACCGAACGTAAAGACTAGGACATGCTTTGTGCTGTAGGGAGGAAGCGGTGCGCGTGACGCTAACGTGTTGGACGCCATCATTGAGGAGGCACTCGGTGTATCGGATACAGCTGCGCGCCGACAATATAACATATAGACAGAAGGTTGGGACTCTGACAGTGTCCAGTCACCCCCATACACATATAACATGTAGACGGAAAGTTGGGACTCCGACAGTGTCCAGTCACCCCCATACACATATAAAATATAGACGGATGGTTGGGACTCTGGCAGTGTCCAGTCTCCCCCATACACATATAACATATAGACAGAAGGTTGGGACTCTGACAGTGTCCAGTCTACCCCATACACATATAACATATAGACAGAAGGTTGGGACTCTCACAGTGTCCAGTCACCCTCATACACATATAACATATAGACAGAAGGTTGGGAATCTGACAGGGACCAGTCACCCCCATACACATATAACATAGAGACGGAAGGTTGGGACTCTGACAAGGTTCAATCACAGCCATACACATATAACATATAGACAGAAGGTTGGGACTCTGACAGTGTCCAGTCTCCCCCATACATATATAGACAGAAGGTTGGGACTCTGACAGTGTCGAGTCACCCCCATACACATATAACATATAGACGGAAGGTTGGGACTCTGACAGTGTCCAGTCACCCTCATACACATATAACATATAGACGGAAGTTTGGGACTCTGACAATATCCTGTCATCCCCATACACATATAACATATATACAGAAGGTTGGGACTCTGAAAGTGTCCAGTTACACCCATACACATATAGACGGAAGGTTGGGACTCCGACAGTGTCCAGTCACCCCCATACACATATCACATATAGACAGAATGTTGGGACTCTGACAGGGTCCAGTCACCCCCACACACATATAACATATAGACAGAAGGTTGGGACTCTGAAAGTGTCCAGTCACACCCATACACATATAACATATAGACAGAAGGTTGGGACTCTGACAGGGTCCAGTCACCCCCATACACATATAACATAGAGACGGAAGGTTGGGACGCTGACAGGGTTCAATCACCCCCATACACATATAACATATAGACAGAAGGTTGGGACTCTGACAGTGTCCAGTTATCCCCATACACATATAACATATAGACAGAAGGTAGGGACTCTGACAGGATCCAGTCACACCCATACACATATAACATAGAGACGGAAGGTTGGGACTCTGACAGGGTTCAATCACCCCCATACACATATAACATATAGATTGAAGGTTGGGACTCTGTCAGTGTCCAGTCACCCCCATACACATATAACATATACACGGAAGTTTGGGACTCTGACAGTGTATACATATAACATATAGACATAAGGTTGGGACTCTGACAGTGTCCAGTCTCCCCCATACACATAAAACATATAGACGGAAGGTTGGGACTCTGACAGTGTCCAGTTACCCCCATACACATATAACATATAGACAGAAGGGTGGGACTCTGACAGTGTCCAGTCACCGTCATTCACATATAACATATAGACGGAAGTTTGGGACTCTGACAATGTCCTGTCATCCCCATACACATATAACATATATACAGAAGGTTGGGACTCTGACAGTGTCCAGTTAAACCCATACACATATAGACGGTAGGTTGGGACACTGACAGTGTCCAGTCACCCCCATACACATATCACATATAGAGAGAATGTTGGGAATCTGACAGGGTCCAGTCACCCCCATACACATATAACATATAGACAGAAGGTTGGGACTCTGACAGTGTCCAGTTATCCCCATACACATATAACATATAGACAGAAAGTTTGGGCTCTAACAGTGTCCAGTCACCCCCATACACATATAACATATAGACGGAAGGTTGGGACTCTGACAGTGTCCAGTCTCCCCCATACACATATAACATATAGACAAAAGGTTGGGACTCTGACAGTGTCCAGTCACCCCCATACACATATAACATACAGACGGAAAGTTGGGACTCTGACAGTGTCCAGACACCCGCATACACATATAACAGAGAGACGGAAGGTTGGGACTCTGACAGTGTCCAGTCTCCCCCATACACATATAACATATAGACAGAAGGTTGGGACTCTGACAGTGTCCAGTCACCCCCATACACATATAACATATAGATGGAAGGTTGGGACTCTGATAGGGCCCAGTCACCCCCATACACATATAGACGGAAGGTTGGGACTCTGACAGTGTCCAGTCACCCCATAAACATATAACATATAGGCAGAAGGTTGGGACTCTGACAGTGTCCCGTCACCCCCATACACATATAACATATAGACGGAAGGTTGGGACTCTGACAGTGTCCAGTCACCCTCATACACATATACCATATAGACGGAAGTTTGGGACTCTGACAATATCCTGTCATCCCCATACACATATAGCATATATACAGAAGGTTGGGACTCTGACAGTGTCCAGTTACACCCATACACATATAGACGGAAGGTTGGGACTCCGACAGTGTCCAGTCACCCCCATACACATATCACATATAGACAGAATGTTGGGACTCTGACAGGGTCCAGTCACCCCCACACACATATAACATATAGACAGAAGGTTGGGACTCTGAAAGTGTCCAGTCACACCCATACACATATAACATATAGACAGAAGGTTGGGACTCTGACAGGGTCCAGTCACCCCCATACACATATAACATAGAGACGGAAGGTTGGGACGCTGACAGGGTTCAATCACCCCCATACACATATAACATATAGACAGAAGGTTGGGACTCTGACAGTGTCCAGTTATCCCCATACACATATAACATATAGACAGAAGGTAGGGACTCTGACAGGATCCAGTCACACCCATACACATATAACATAGAGACGGAAGGTTGGGACTCTGACAGGGTTCAATCACCCCCATACACATATAACATATAGATTGAAGGTTGGGACTCTGTCAGTGTCCAGTCACCCCCATACACATATAACATATACACGGAAGTTTGGGACTCTGACAGTGTATACATATAACATATAGACATAAGGTTGGGACTCTGACAGTGTCCAGTCTCCCCCATACACATAAAACATATAGACGGAAGGTTGGGACTCTGACAGTGTCCAGTTACCCCCATACACATATAACATATAGACAGAAGGGTGGGACTCTGACAGTGTCCAGTCACCGTCATTCACATATAACATATAGACGGAAGTTTGGGACTCTGACAATGTCCTGTCATCCCCATACACATATAACATATATACAGAAGGTTGGGACTCTGACAGTGTCCAGTTAAACCCATACACATATAGACGGTAGGTTGGGACACTGACAGTGTCCAGTCACCCCCATACACATATCACATATAGAGAGAATGTTGGGAATCTGACAGGGTCCAGTCACCCCCATACACATATAACATATAGACAGAAGGTTGGGACTCTGACAGTGTCCAGTTATCCCCATACACATATAACATATAGACAGAAAGTTTGGGCTCTAACAGTGTCCAGTCACCCCCATACACATATAACATATAGACGGAAGGTTGGGACTCTGACAGTGTCCAGTCTCCCCCATACACATATAACATATAGACAAAAGGTTGGGACTCTGACAGTGTCCAGTCACCCCCATACACATATAACATACAGACGGAAAGTTGGGACTCTGACAGTGTCCAGACACCCGCATACACATATAACAGAGAGACGGAAGGTTGGGACTCTGACAGTGTCCAGTCTCCCCCATACACATATAACATATAGACAGAAGGTTGGGACTCTGACAGTGTCCAGTCACCCCCATACACATATAACATATAGATGGAAGGTTGGGACTCTGATAGGGCCCAGTCACCCCCATACACATATAGACGGAAGGTTGGGGCTCTGACAGTGTCCAGTCACCCCATAAACATATAACATATAGGCAGAAGGTTGGGACTCTGACAGTGTCCCGTCACCCCCATACACATATAACATATAGACGGAAGGTTGGGACTCTGACAGTGTCCAGTCACCCTCATACACATATACCATATAGACGGAAGTTTGGGACTCTGACAATATCCTGTCATCCCCATACACATATAACATATATACAGAAGGTTGGGACTCTGACAGTGTCCAGTTACACCCATACACATATAGACGGAAGGTTGGGACTCCGACAGTGTCCAGTCACCCCCATACACATATCACATATAGACAGAATGTTGGGACTCTGACAGGGTCCAGTCACCCCCACACACATATAACATATAGACAGAAGGTTGGGACTCTGACAGTGTCCAGTTATCCCCATACACAAATAACATATAGACGGAAGGTTGGGACTCTGACAGTGTCCAGTTACCCCCATACAAATATAACATATAGACAGAAGTTTGGGACTCTGACAGTGTCCAGTCTCCCACATACACATATAACATATAGACAGCAGGTTGGGACTCTGACAGTGTCCAGACTCCCCCATGCACATATAGACAGAAGGTTGGGACTCTGACAGTGTCCAATCAACCCCATACACTTATAACATATAGACGGAAGTTGGGACTCCGACAGTGTCCAGTCACCCCCATACACATATACAAAATAGATGGAAGGTTGGGACTCTGACAGTGTCCAGTGTCCCCCAAACACATATAACATATAGGCGGAAGGTTGGGACTATGACAGTGTCCTGTCTCCCCCATAAACATATAACAGATAGACAGAAGGTTGGGACTCTGACAGCGTCCAGTCACCCCCATACACATATAACATATAGACAGAAGGTTGGGACTCTGACAGGGTCCAGTCACCCCCATACACATATAACATAGAGACGGAAGGTTGGGACTCTGACAAGGTTCAATCACCCCCATACACATATAACATATAGACAGTAGGTTGGGGCTCTGACAGTGTCCAATCTCCCCCATACATATATAGACAGAAGGTTGGGACTCTGACAGTGTCGAGTCACCCCCATACACATATAACATATAGAGGGAAGGTTGGGACTCCGACAGTGTCCAGTCACCCCCATACACATATAAAATATAGACGGAAGGTTGGGACTCTGGCAGTGTCCAGTTATCCCCATACACAAATAACATATAGACGGAAGGTTGGGACTCTGACAGTGTCCAGTTACCCCCATACAAATATAACATATAGACAGAAGTTTTGGACTCTGACAGAGTCCAGTCTCCCACATACACATATAACATATAGACAGAAGGTTGGGACTCTGACAGTGTCCAGTCTCCCCCATACACATATAGACAGAAGGTTGGGACTCTGACAGTGTCGAGTCACCCCCATACACATATAACATATAGACGGAAGGTTGGGACTCCAACAGTGTCCAGTCACCCCCATACACATATAACATATAGACAGAAGGTTGGGACTCTGACAGTGTCCAGTCTACCCCATACACATATAACATATAGACAGAAGGTTGGGACTCTCACAGTGTCCAGTCACCCTCATACACATATAACATATAGACAGAAGGTTGGGACTCTGACAGGGTCCAGTCACCCCCATACACATATAACATATAGAGACGGAAGGTTGGGACTCTGACAAGGTTCAATCACCCCCATACACATATAACATATAGACAGTAGGTTGGGACTCTGACAGTGTCCAATCTCCCCCATACATATATAGACAGAAGGTTGGGACTCTGACAGTGTCGAGTCACCCCCATACACATATAACATATAGACGGAAGGTTGGGACTCCGACAGTGTCCAGTCACCCCCATACACATATAAAATATAGACGGAAGGTTGGGACTCTGGCAGTGTCCAGTCTCCCCCAAACACATATAATATATAGACAGAAGGTTGGGACTCTGACAGTGTCCAGTCTCCCCCATACACATATAACATATAGACAGAAGGTTGGGACTCTGAAAGTGTCCAGTCACCCCCATACACATATAACATATAGACAGAAGGTTGGGACCTGACAGGGTCCAGCTCACCCCCACATAACATAGAGACGGGTTCGGACGCCGACAGGGTTCAATCACCCCATACACAGATAACATATATACAGAAGGTTGGGACTCTGACAGTGTCCAGTCACCCCCATACACATATAACATATAGACGGAAGGTTGGGACTCTGACAGTGTACATATATAACATGTAGACAGAAGGTTGGGACGCTGACAGTGTCCAGTCACCCCCATACACATATAACATATAGACGGAAGGTTGGGACTCTGACAGTGACCAGTCTCCCCCATACACATATAACATATAGACTGAAGGTTGGGACTCTGACAGTGTCCAGTTACCCCCATACACATATAACATATAGAAGGAAGGTTGGGACTCTGACAGTGTCCAGTCACCCGCATACACATATAACATAGAGACGGAAGGTTGGGACTCTGACAGTGTCCAGTCTCCCCCATACACATATAACATATAGACAGAAGGTTGGGACTCTGACTGTGTCCAGTCACCCCCATACACATATAGACAGAAGGTTGGGACACTGACAGTGTCCATTCACCCCCATACACATATAACATATAGACAGAAGGTTGGGACTCTCACA
>CM034534.1:48500375-48856845 GCA_020002185.1 Paraescarpia echinospica | reverse complement strand
TTTACAATCGAGTACACAGTAATAAATATAAAACGTATGTTACAAAAACAAAAGAACGAGTACTATAACGGACGGGAGACTTATATTGTGACTAATTATAGTCGCTGTTGTAGGAGCCACTCTTAAATACATTATTATGTTATCCATTAAGGTAATATCTGACAGTTTGATTGGTAGTGTTTTATTATGTTGGCTAAATTTGGGCCAATATTGGTCAAATCTGATTTAAATATGTTTGAAATTGAGAGGGAGGAGCGGAGTGGAATAAGTGGCCACTACCACAATTATGGTTTAATAGGCAGCATCGAAGTACCGGTACAGTTTTAAATTGATCATACTTACATATATATGAGGTATGTAAGTAAAATAAACAAATAATAGAGGCTACGCAGAATAATCGAAATCCCTCTGGTGCAAAATAATGCTATAACACTACTGAAACGTTCTCACATATTCCTCGCACTTTTACTATAGAAATACAATATATATTTATTTACTGAACATTTTTGAAAAATAACAATGGTATAGCACCACATAAATTATTAAAGTTGTGTCGTGATTTAGTATGAAGTGTGAATTATATGTTGATGTATTAATATTAGACAGAATTTTAGACATTGTACCGTCTCCATGCATTATACATCATAAAACTGAACATGTCACAGTAGTCTGGTTGATCATAGACATTTATGCTCAAACTAATTATAAATTTGATTAATAATGGCTTGTATCACTTTTGACAGTACTGATTAGAACAATTATATATATTGTTGAAATTTGACAGTTTTATATATTTCATTGCCATTTTAAAGTAGGTTGAGATTATTCGGGTATATAGTGTTAAGATTTTATTATATTTGTTGTGTTTAAGCAATGAAATAAAATGATACGTGTAGTCATAATGGTAGGTTTGTCTACTCTCCAGGAATTCTTTCTGAGCACTTGTTTTATATTGACATCGAAGTCTTTTATATATACTCCATTAGTCAGATATATCAGTCACTACTCAAATGCTGGGACATTGGAGTATGAATGTTCAACAATGTATATAAGGAGTAGCACAATAGTGGGCCAAGTTGGTGTCCTGTAACTCCATATTTACTCCATAACCAGCTTCTTTATGGACAGGTTCCTGTTGATAACATTTGTGCTGTATCTTATGCCCATGAAGAATGAAGACAAACACAAAAACATCCTGCCTGTTTATTGTTGTTTGTGGACAATAGGGTGGATAACGTAAGTTACAGTGTCCACCATTTCAGGTCCAGAGTGCTCTGATCATTCTTAACATTTTAAAAGTCTTTTGGTTGGATTCTGATGAGGAACTAGCATACATGTATATCAGTCAAGCAAATTTTGATTTACGAAGGGTTTCTCATTCTCATATTTTATTAAAAGACACCATGTGAACTTCACTTGGCATTGCGCCACATAACAGTGAGTAAATAGATCTTATCTGCTTCTTTAATTTTAGGTGTAGATGTTTCTTGGCTACCGTCTAAGACAGTTTTACACTTTTGTTTTTGGAGTCCAGTCCTCCTTTTTTGGCCCAGTATTGTGCTTCACCTAATATACAGTTTAAAACTGTACACTGTTTCAAATTGAGAAATTTTAAGTAATACAAAATGTGGTAGCACTAATATATAACATATAATTATATCGGCGATGTTGATGAAAACAGACTCGATATTTCACTGATTTGACAAAAAACAGCTGTAAATACGTGTAATCATCACCACAGGAAAGAAAGTATGCCAATATTCCTGAGAAGCCTGTTGTGAGTGGCATCTTCCCAAACAACGAGGTTATTCAAACCTGCCATAATGAATTTTGGAAACATCGAAATTTTATGAAGTGTGTATTTGCTATTAAAGATAAGAGCTTCACTCAAACGAAACAAACCCAGACTGGGCACTCACTCTTCGGCTGGGTCATGAGAAGTTGCAATCACCCGAAATGCAGCAGAAGCGACATCACAGATTGGAACAGCGCGAAGCAAAGAAAGAAGCAAGTACTGCTGTCCAGTTATTGCTACTACTGCAACATGTAGACGACGGTGCTCATCAGCCATCCCAGAGGAAGAAGATGTGTCTGTAGGAACCCAGACCGAAATGTACAGCGTGTTGATGGAGGGAATTACCAGTGAACTGCAAGAGCTAAGATTAGAAAACGTTGCCTTGAAACAGCAAGCTGCTGTGACAAAACTGACGCTAGGAAATTTGGAAGGGAAAGATGATTAAGTCAAATATTTGACAGGTCTGTCATCCTTTATTGTCCTTTCTACTCTGTTTACATATATTCTAACTTTTTTACCAAAGAAAAAATCCATGACATCATTTCAGATGCTTCTCATGACTCTCATGCGACTCCGACTCAATATGGAAGAACAGTTTTTAGCTTATGAATTTTGTGTCTCACAGACCACAGTCATTATAATTTTTAGTAATGTAATTGATGTTCTTTATCTGAGAACAAAACCATTTGTGTTCTGGCCTGACCGAGAGGAACTACATCAAACTATGCCAATGCAATTTCAGAGACATTTTGGGAAAAAATTTACTGTAATTACATACTGCTTCGAAATTTTTATTGAACGACCCTCAAACCTCATGGCCAGAACACAAACATGGTCTTCTTACAAGCGTCACAACAGAGTGAAGTTTTTGACGGGAATAACACCACAGGGTACAATTTCATTTATTTCAAACGGTTGGGGTGGTCGAGTGAAAGACAAACACATCACAGAGCACTGTGGTTTATTAAATCTTGTTCTTCCAAGTGATGTCATTTTGGCTGACAGAGGATTCGATATTCAAGATATTGTCGGTAGCCAATGTGCAGAAGTAAAACTTCCAGCATCCACTAGGGGGAAAGATCAATTACCCCATCTTGAAATATAAAGAACACGCAAAATTGAAAACTGCCGAATCCATGTTGAGCGAGTTATAGGATGTGTTCGACAGAAATATACCATACTGGGTAGTACCTTACCAATTGACTACTTAATCACAAAATATGAAACTGACATGACAATGGTAGATAAAATGTGCCATGTTTGCTCTTCTCTTACAAACTGGTGTGAACCAATAGTCTCATTTGACCAAGAATCACCTGAGTGCACACATGTTTTTACTAATGAAAATGGCACACTTGCACTGATATTATGTACAGTTATCACACATTAAAACTGTTATTACTGTTTTGAGTGGAGAGACCAGCTATTATACGTCTGTAGTTACTAGATAAATGTTCATGATAACTTCAATGCTTCATGTTTACAAATAAACAGTCAATTGTTTGTGAAGTTGTAAAACATGACATTTTAACCTGTATTACATTACACGATTACATCCATTGTTCATTTTACTGTCATGTAAATAAATGCTTCCGATGTTTTGTACAGTTGCGTGATTGATCACTTTGCAGTTGTTTTCTTTCCACGCTTGAATTGTGGAAGCTTCCTACAATCTGAACACTACCAATTTTTGCTCTTGGGGGCCCTGCTTATCTTGACACACTCAAAGTGAAACCACTTGATATCACAACTGCCATTGCCACACCCTACCATGTCACCTGATTCAATCTGTTCACAATAACAGAAGAGTGCATTGTTGTCACCCGAAGCGAACACATCATTCTTGGTGGTAGTTTTGGCAGGTTTCAAAGTGCTGCAGAGAAATGGTGACAAGTCGCTGTTTGGCAGTTTAGAAAAAAATCTGGCAACCAGCTGAGATAGAATGGCTGCCTCAAAAAGTGTGATGATTTTGTACAAATCTCTTCCCAAAAGTCATTGTCCAGAGTGATCATTTCAACTTGGATGTCACATTCTGTCCATACTACAAAATAACAGAACTCCTTTCTGCAAACACCAAGTTGGATCTGCACTCGGTAGTAATAGGCATGCTTATGGCTTAGAACTAACTTGTCGTCATCATCTTTTTGCAAATAGAACTTTTTGTCAGTGCAGTCTGATAAAGCCTGGTCCTTTTTGCACAAAGGGCACTTAATTTCCAGACAACCCTCACCACAGCAATCACAACTCACCATTCCATCGGGTGAAGCCCCTAAATGAGGTACATCTGGGTTTATGTAGAAACCGCTGTCATACACCTGGACATTTTCATAAACATTTGTCATTTCTGTCACAAATTTCTCTCGGGCCACTTTCTCGTGCTCACAGCCCCACTGGGTAGCCATTGTCGTGAACTGCACACTATCCGGATTACAGATTCGTCTAATTAGACCAAGGGCTGGTTGTGCAGGATCAGTGTGGCAAACAGATTTCATAGTTGATGCCGTTGTCCTGTCAACCCTAAAACTTTGCCACAACGTTTAGTTGGCCTGATCTCTGCTGGCAATTTCCACTGCTTCGGCCTGCTCCTCACTTACCGAGATGATCAGGCCCTGACAGTGATTTACTAGCTCTGCATAGATCATCTCAAAACAGTTCTCATCAACTAATTGCGGTAAAATGGAAGGGAAGTTATCACTGAGAGATGCTGGTACATAGTCATCTGAAAAAGGAGACAAACAAGTCAATATTCCTGCCCTCTTACCAGTACCATGCAAATATTTTCACAAAAAGCAAGCATGTCCTTCGGCAATGAAACAAGAATATTTACTGCCTTCACACTCTGTGAAGAAAGGGATGCGTCCAACAGGTTCTTCTTTGTCTTTGCAGACGTAAAGTCAATGTCACTAACATAACTGTAAGTAACCCCCTTGATTCCACCTGGCAACAACCAGTAGGCCTTTTCCTCGGTCACTGTTTTGGCGTCTCGGATCTTCAATGTTGCTTCGACAGCAGCAAACAACAGCGCAGCGACGTGTGTGCAGGCTTCACCCAGACCTGCCATACAGTCGCAGTGTGCAGCCAAGATGCGTCCTTTTTTCTCAGAAATGAACCAAGGACTGAGCGGTTTGGCTCGGAGTCTTTGAGAATGCATAACCTTTAGGTAAAAAATTAAGATACATTAGTCTTTACAACCTAAATTATCATCCAGGCCAAACGTAGCAATAGTATACAGTTTAAAACAATGGAATAGTGGTACTTAAATAAATCAATGATCATATATAACATAGTAAAGTAATTAACAATCTGACTTTGCATATTTGATATATAATTTTTAACATGATGTGTACACTTATTCTTACTGAGAAAGCTGAATGAAGCCAGTGATTGTGATGTTTGTACAAGACTGGATGTGAGTATGAACTATTGTTTAAACTGCTCAAATAACAAGAAAGCCTGCAGCTGTGAGTGGAAGCTGCAGTGGGTACAACTTTTCTTCAATACACAACCAGCCAAGTGATATCAGCGGACACTTCCAGTCAGGTCTGGGTTATTGTTTGAACAGTCCAGATGTCTCCAGGCAGTGAATATACAAAACTGTTAGTCTGAGTAGTGAGGTACAAGTGTACTATGTTAGAGGACTGAGACTTCTTTTATCATCCATGCAGTACAGCAAAACGTTTGAGGTAGAAAATAAACAAGTAAATTATATTTGTTAACTGAAGTATTATATACATGTATGGCTTTCGTAAATGTATTAACCACCCTAACTTCCCTAAGTCTAAGACAAAGACGTTGTTTTTCCAAGACATACCAACCAGGCTTTTGACCAACCATGAATGACAAGCAGTTAACTTAAATGATTCAAACTTACATACAAAGAAAAATATAATATACAAATATGATTGTATTATACACAGTTAAGGTTCAAACAAGTGAACACTCACTTTGGTTGTCACGACACAGAAGTCTTCTTTCACGCACACCTGTTTCTCCCGGACCCATGCGCACACAAACTGACTGTATGCATCCAATCCTTTGTAAGCCCGAAAATCCTCCATTGTATATGGACTCGGTGAAAAGACGAGATAGTTCGTGATGTCGAAATATGTGGTCGACGGAAGAACCGTCACATCGTCGGTCCAATCTGACCAGTCGAATGTGTACGGATCTTCGTTTCCTATCAGCCTTAATTAATCATCGTATCGCACTCTCTCGGCATTATCCAAAGTATCACGATAACATGAAGCTATGACACTCTGTTTGCTAGCTGCCATGTCATGGAAATGATATAATTTAATTGCTATGTATAATAAATAAACGGATGATAGGCACAAAGTAGTAACACGCGGTTGGTTGTTGCGGTTGTTATCGCCAACATGGCCGCACATCCGGGGACTAGCGGATATCGTGACGTCAGTGCATACCCTCTATTGTGAAGTCGACGCCTACAAAATGCCACCATTTGTGTCGACTAATATAGCGAAACTCCGTAAGGTAGAGCCACCGCTAAGCGCTATGGCAACCACAAGGGGTGAGACCACTGTTAGACTTCGTGTTGTGTTAAAGTGAAAACAATTGTGATATTTTAAATTTGAGACCCTTTTTATGTGAACTGAATGCACTAAACCAGGCCTATCAACAGGTTATGTGGTAGTGAAATGAAGCATATTTGGAAGAGTGTAATTGGAGGAGTGATTTTTTGCCATTTTTTTCCACATAACACACGTGGGTGCAGAAAAAAACGTGGTTATTTTGGTCAATATCTATGCGCACTGTGTATGAATGCGTTTTAAAAGAGCTGGAGGTACGTGAATTTCAGATTTTTGTCAGTTACAGTTTTCTTATAATCTGACAAAATGTTAACATGGTCGTCAATGGTTAATCTAACAGTGGTCTCACCGCATAAGGTTTCAAATCCTACGGTTTAAAAATACTGCTGAACCGACCCTTAATGGGCATGTCCGCAAGTAGAAGTTCGTTGTGTAAAGAAATATTTTATTCTAAAGAAATTAATGTAATCGCGGTCTTCAAGCTTTGTTATGAATATTTGCGATTGGACGGGTGTAAAATTATTAGAATGTTCTTCATCTGAGTCATTTGGAAGAAGGATACATTTGGAAATATTTATAGATGCTAGTCAACTAATGTGTTGTAAGTTGTGTTCAACACAACAAAATCTACAAACTGCCAAAACACATATTTGGTGCAAAATTATTTAGATTTGCTTAGAGTTAGTAAAAATATTTTAGCAAAAAATAATAATGTGTTCTTGTAGACGTATAAAATAACACACACACACACACACACACACACACACACACACACACACACACACACACACACACACACACACACACACACACACACACACACACACAAACACACACACACACACATATATATATATAACTGTACTTCCGGACAAGCGCAATAATGGTCTGTGCGGCAGTATTGTTCAGCGGCAGGATTTTTCGCTACAGAAGTAGCCATACTCTGGCCATGCACACTGAATGTTGAAAAGTTCAGCTATGCCCATTCGGAAGGTTTTTGAGGCTCTTTTTCAATTGCTGCATGTTATAAATGTATATCGTTTTCAGATACCTGACGTATTCACTTATTAATAACTAAGGGAGCAAACCATTGTAGCCATCATGTTTTTTAGGATCTGTGTAGTTAATAATCTTAAGTTGAATTTGAATAACGCGAGAGCACGGACATTTTCGAGAAAAAATCAAATTACAAAATACTCATCTATTTTTATATATCTAAATACCATTTAAGCGCTCTCACATGCTATATCAACTTCTGAATGTAACTTTTTTTTTTAACTAAGAATTTCTCTGTTATCAATGTCAAATTGATAACAGTGAACATGAAAGTATGGCCAGGCCTACAGTACACTGTTTACACTGCATTGCATACATGTGCATAGGGACAACAATACACGGACGGAATCGAAATTGCGTAGGTGTCAATGTCATCAAGTCTAGTCCGTAGCCCTAGAGTAGTTTAAATTCTTTTTAATTTATTACTTTTAATAAAATTAATCATAATGAATACGGTATTGCTTATTGCGTATATAATGTTACAAAAATGTATAGTACTATATATACATATATCTATAATTATATATAGTACTATAAATGTATATATATATATATATATATATATATATATGCATTAAGCAGAGGGCATATGATTGTACAATGTTGCGACATGTAGTTTATGCATTATGTAGCTGATTTCACGATTCATTTCTAGGCAGCACTGCATATTCTCAGACGTACGGTATCTTCACCAAGAAGGCTGTTCAGTCAATAACATTCCGATATCATCGATGGGCTACTCAGGAGACAAACAACCGATACACCTTTGACTGACGTCCAGCTGAAGTTTTTTCTCCGCCACAATGGGAAACCTTTGATGATGTATCTACCTATGCTACCGATGTTAAGACTGCGTACAGCAAAGAAGATCGAGTAAGTTGTAAATCACGACATCGTAAAATCAACAAGTCAGCTAGTTTGTGACTTTCACAAACTTAACATAATCGTCTCTACCTCCGAAACATCCTGTTAATATCGTCCAACGCTATTACTACAAGCGAGAAATTTAGACCCCCGGCGGTGTCGACAGAGGATAACGACTCCCTTGATTAAGCCAGAGCGAAAAACCAAAATGCATGGGGTGGTGATTGCCGAACCACGGAACTGCTATCCGTCAAGCCTGGACGACCATAGGCTAACGTTACTCGTTAAGCCACCAACGACAAAGCGTCTACACACCACACACTACATGCGTACTTCAAAAGCTACATAGAACAACGAATCAGAAATGGATTAAATTCGCCGATCGCTTGACTTTTTGTGCAGTTCGTTCGATGACCTCACAAAACAACACACTGCTACAGACAGACGAATCTTCGAGTTATTAGAGGTGATCAAGGCAAAGGATGAACGCATATCGAAGCTGGAGGCTCAGGTGAACGATCTGGAGCAGAACTCAAACAAAGAATGTGATAATCACATGACTGAAAATACACAGCTACACATCGACCGTCCCTAACAAAAAAAGAGCTAATGGTATACCATTGAATGGTACTCAGCGGTACTTTCAATAGTATTTGAATATACCATTCAGAACCATTGGACCATTCAATGATAAATCAATGTCTCAATGGTATTCTCAGTGGTATTTGAACATATCATTCAGTACCATTCAACGATAAATCAGTGTCTCAATGGTATTAGATCATATCATTCAATATAATTCAATGATAAATAAGTATGTCTCAGTGGTACTCACAATGGTATTTGAACATACCATTCTGTACCCCTGGACCATTCAATGATATATCAGGTTTCAGTGGTACTCTCAATGGTATTTGAATATATCATTCAATACCACTGAATGATGAATCAGTCTGTCACAGTGGTGCTCTTCATTGTACCTGAATATATCATTTAGTACCATTAGGACTCTCAATGGTATTTCAAAATACCACTCAGTATCACTGGACCACTGAATGATAAATTAGCAGGTGCAGTGGTATAATTATTGGTATTTGAAAAGTACCATTCATTACCTTTGAAAGGTTACAGAGTATACCACTGGCAAGTATCAGCCATATTTGAAAACATCATTCACTATACTGAACGATGACAGCGTACCTCTAGATATACCATTGAACCTTCAGTGGTAAACTGAATGGTACCTTCATCTCAATGGTACCATAAACGGTATCTGCATATGTTTTTGAAACGTATGTATTTTGTGTCATGTGCACATGTGGTGAATGCTTGAGTCAGAATAAACATTATACTAATTATATGTATGTTTAAATTACGACGTTTTTATATAACTCTACTGAAGAAACCCGCGAATACACTCAGTCCGCGCCGCAGCTGCAGCAGCTCCACGCATTTTAAATTACCCGTGAGTCATTTCGACGCGCGCGAACTTTTAAACTGATTTGTTTTTGTGTCGCGGTCACGGAAAGAAACATTATAATAAACAAATGGGGCCAGCGGTGGTATTCATGCCACGAAACAAAAGAAAGTAATGTTGTGTGTTGTTTTATAACAATTTGACTCACAGTAATAATACTTAACAGCTAATTACGAAATAATGTTAGTTCTCTGCTTCGATGCTTCAATTATCGCTCAACGTGCAGTTACGTGCGCAACGTAGACTATTATAAGTGCTATGTAAATAATATAAAATATTATTTAATAAGCCTAATAGTACTATCTAAAGGAAGATCGCTGTCACGTTTACTAGACGTAGTTGGTGCAACATGGGTAAGTTCATGAGTTGGAAAACCAGTGTGTGACATCCTTGTGAAAAATTCAAACTTACATTTTCAAATGCAATCACCACCCGATGTTTATTTCCTGCTATGGGGTGTTGAAACGTACAATTTAATTTATTAGACACAAGGAGATAATAACACAACTATATATATTTATTTTCAACATAAAAATGAATTACCAGCACCGGCAGAACGTCAGTTGTGGGTGTAACCAACCGAAGGCAATTTCTCATTCTAACATGCGCATGCTTTGATTTCGAGAGAATGTCATACCTTTTTCATTATTCATACTTAAATACATGTATAAAAAGAGGCATTGGCCATTACGCTGTCACTTGACCAAAAATACGAAAACATACAGTTATAGAATAGTCAATAATGACTGTGATCACTATTCGGAAGGAAGGAATACCCAGACAGAGATATTTAAACTTTGCTGAGTAATTATCCAGACTATCAATAATTGTCCAAATGCTCAGTTTTTTTATTGACAGTTTAATATTATATTACTAGTTATTTATATTGTATTTTTATTGTGTTCTTTTCTTTTCTATTTCAGCTTGATGTCATCGCTGCATGATGGCTAAAAGGAAGCTTTCTCCAGGCTGCACAACAGTGAAATCTGTAACAGTGGTATTGTGTTTTTGTGTATGCATTCTCAATTATTGAATATTATTATATCATATAATGTATACTGTACATATGTAAGATTACAGGGCAAAGCGCGATATATCGAAACGCAATTATACCCTTCATCGTTATAGTATAAATGAAAACTTTGATATAATATTGGAATGTCTTAATAATACAAAATCGTGATGATTGATATCAAGAGCCAAACTGTTTTTTACAGTAAAACCTGTTTTTGGACAATCATCTGCTTTCTCACTTCCCCTTAAAATTGACCATCTTTACAATGTTTTTTGACATCCAATATGATAAGGCCAGACACAACAGGTAGATAGGATTATTTTTTTATTTGTGGAAATTGTGCAATTTTGTCTGCCCAAAGTATGGTATGGATCACACTGGGTAAACAATATATTTAAACATTTTCAGGCCAAACCACAAATTTCATGGTAACAAACAAAATGGCCACCATTTTGAGCCAACATTAGCACATTTGGAAACACTGCCATTCTTTTTGGAGCACGTATATAATTATGTTTCTTTAAAATCCATGTTCTGTATACATTCTATTGTGAGATGATCATATCATGTTTCTGTATGTTTTATTTTTAAAATAATATTTTGGTAAAGTGCAAACAAAACTTTTTTGCAACAAATATGCTTGTCTCTTCAAACTATTGATGATTTTAAAATGATCATTTCATACAGCTGACTCTGCTGAATGCAACACTGAAACTCTTATTTGTATATAGCATAATTATTTCCATATATAGCCCATTTCAAATGCAGAAATTTCAGAAATTTGTTTGCGATCAACCTGGCTTGTTATGAAAGCATAGATTATTTAAAATGTAGGTCATCAATAAATTCATATTATTTACTGTAAATTAACTATCAATCTATTCTAGCATTTTTATATACGTTATGTTTAAGATTCTTGTGATGGCTTCTGCAACATATATATATTTTTTCAAAGCTAGAACGTTTGAACAAGATTTAACAAGATTGCCACCCAAAGAATTAACTCTAGGTGGCAGGATGACAAGGAAGCCCGTTGGCTTATCGAGAGTCCGACCCTTTTATTTATGTGTATCCCTCCCTTCTGAGGTATGTGTCGATTTTATTTTTAAACTTATTCACGCTACTAGCATCCACACAATGAACAATGAACTCTTCCACCACGCCCGCACACTCCGCAGAGACAAGAAAATCCACAGCACATGGACAACCAACAGCATCTTCTACGTCAAGAAAACAGAAACATCCTCTCCAATTCAAATCCGTGGACAAGCTGACTTCAACAAACTATAAACAATGACTGACAACAATAACAGGGATATAAATCCAACATATGATGTGGATATAAATCCAGTATATGATGCCAATAATGGTAAGAATACACTACGTCTACAACATGATCTTAGCCTGACAGATGATGTTGATTTATTAGGACATGATGTTAATCTAAATGTATTTCAACTCCAAGAAGACATTGCACATGAGCTTGGTCCAATAATTGATCCCAATAATAACTTTTGTAATGATAACTCACCTTGTCAATATTATTCAAATCCACGATGGAGATGTATCTCCAATGATATTAATGATAAACAACGGTTTAAATTAATTCATTTCAATGCAAGAAGTATAAATGCAAATTTCAAACAGATTGAGAGCTACATTCATGCTTCTGATATAGTATTTGATGTAATTGCCATCTCGGAAACTTGGAATGATCCTAAAGCAATGCAACACCATAACCTACCTATGTATAAGTATTTTAATGTCTGTAGAGAAAATGTTAGAGGAGGTGGTGTTGCTATTTACGTACATAACAGTATTAACTGCACTCAAATTGAACGTAAATCTTTATCAATAAATGATATCCTTGAATGTATCACAGTGGAATTGATAATAGAAAACCAAAAAAATATAACAGTAGGTTGTATCTACCGCAAACCAGGATCTAACATAGACATCTTCTGTGAAAACATAACAAACATCTTTGGAAACACACACACCAACAAGACACTGTTTCTATGTGGAGATTTTAATGTAGACATCTTAAAACATGACAACCATTTAGGTACAAAACATTTTATTGACACCATGTATAGCTTAGGCCTGTATCCTCTTATCACTAAGCCAACAAGAATTACTCGAGATTCAACCACTCTGATTGACAACATTTTTACAAATGCCATAAACAAGCGAACTACAAATGGTATTTTAATCAGCGACATAACTGACCATTTCCCAATATTTACACTATGTGAATATGAAATAACTAAAAGGAAAACAGAAATGCACAAAAAAGTACGAAATCATAAAAATGAAAACACAAATTCTTTTATAGCAGATTTAAGAAGTGAAACATGGGAAAATGTATTTAGCACAAAAGATGTTGAAGTAGCCTATGGCATATTTATTGATACATTTATGGAAAAATATGATAAACATTGCCCAGTTAGAAAAATAACCAAACAACATGTAATCAGTGATAAGCCATGGTTCACAACTGGATTGAAAAATGCTTGTCACAAGAAAAACCACTTGTATAGACAATTTCTAAAAAATAGATCACAAGAAACGGAACATTGTTACAAAAATTATAAAAATAAACTAACTACAATACTAAGAAATGCAGAAAAAGAATACTATAGAAAACTATTGGATGACCAAAAACAAAACAGTAAAGAAACTTGGAACATCTTAAATACGCTTATTAATAAAAGGCAAAATGAATCTACTTATCCTGAATATTTTGTAATGGAGGGTAGAAAAATTACCAACAAGAAAGACATTGCAGATGGATTTAACATCTTCTTTTCAAACATTGGCAAAAAACTAGCTGCTAAAATAGATCCACCGGTAAATGGTGCCTCATTTCATGACTATCTTCAAAACAAAAATAAAAACAGCATGTTCTTAAATCCAGTAAGTGAAGAAGAAGTCAGTAGGATCATCGGAGCATGTAAAAACAAAACCTCAACAGACAGTAATTAAATAAGTATGAATATCATAAAGAAAGTTATGCAATCAATTATTATGCCATTAACAGCAATATTTAACATGTCGTTTGAAAATGGAGTTTTTCCTTCTAGAATGAAAGTAGCCAAAGTCATATCTATATTTAAAAATGGTTCAAAAACAGAATTTAACAACTACAGACCAATATCCTTGTTGTGTCAATTTTCCAAAATACTTGAAAAACTCTATAATAAAAGACTCGAAGAATTTATTGATAAAAATGATATCTTATCCAACAGTCAATACGGCTTCCGATCCTCAATGTCCACCTCACATGCATTGATTGACCTGGTTGAAGGAATTAGTACATCATTAGATAAAAAAAATACACACTTGGCGTTTTTGTTGATTGAAAGAAAGCATTTGACACCGTAAATCATTCAATACTAATAAAAAAACTAAATTTCTATGGTGTTCGTGGAGTGGCTGAGAAATGGGTAGAAAGTTATCTACGCAACAGAAGTCAATTTGTCAAAATAGATGAATGTTCATCTAATCTCCTAAATGTGTCATGTGGAGTACCACAGGGGTCTGTGCTAGGCCCAAGACTGTTCATTTTATATATTAATGACATATGTAATGTATCAGAACTTCTTAAATTTGTGCTGTTTGCAGATGATACCAACATATTATATTCTGACACGGATGTACATAGACTAAAACATGTTGTTAATTGTGAACTAGATAAACTATATACATGGTTCACCGTTAACAAATTGTCTCTGAATATATCAAAAACCAACTACATTATCTTTGGTAACCGTAAGATAAATATTGACTTATATATAAAATTTTGCAATCACAGAATTAATAGAGTTAACATGACAAAATTCCTTGGAGTAAACATTGATGAAAAACTTACCTGGAAATATCATATAAACAGTGTGAAGACTAAGCTATCTAGAATAGTTGGAGTAATGTATAGAGCAAGTCATATCATAGGAAACAAAAGTTTACTTACTTTATATTATTCACTCTTCTTACCAATAATGAGTTACTGTTGTGAAGTTTGGGGAACTACATATATCACCAATGTACATTGTATTACAATCTTACAAAAGAGGGTGATTAGACTGATATATGGTGTTGATAGGCTTCATCATACCAATACGTTATTTAATAGATGTAGAGTACTAAGATTTCAAGACTTAATAGATTTTAAGATCTTGTCAATTATGTATAAAGTGTATAACAATTTACAAGTACCTGTCAATGTGCAGTGTTTGTTTACTAAACAAACTTCCTCACACTCCTCCCGAGTTCAATATCAATATGTGCGACAATGTGTACGAACTAACGTTAAACTAAAGTGTTTAGCAATCTATGGTGTAAAACGCTGGAATTCATTACCTTCCAGTACTACAATGGTGTCAACATTTCATGCATTTGTTTGTAAATTAAAAAGGAACATGATCGAGATATATAACTAAAAATAGGTAATTGGTCAAAAACTGTATATTCAATTCTAACTTGCACTACACTGTTATCAATAAGTGAGCATATCGCAACTAAAAATATAAATTATTAATTGTCAAATAAGTACTACTATCAATGTGTTATTTTTTGTATTTATATTATAATAGCCAATAATAACTAACATTGTACTATTATGTAATATCTGCCATATTCCACGTGTTGTATGTAAATAATTCTTAGGGGTATACAAATACAAGAGTTTCTTCAGTATACCCCTTTTTTCTGACATACTCATTCTGATATACCATATACACTGTATGTATCTTTTGTTGGAAAAATAAACATTTACTTACTTACTTACTTACTTACTTACAATCAGCAGATAATCTGTTCCATTCATTTACAGTCCTTTGTGAAAATGAGAACTTTCTTATATCTAATCTACACTGCTCCTTCGCTAATGTAACTTTATGTTCTCTAGTCCTTCTATCATTCATAACTGAGAAAAAAATATTTCTATCAATATTTTCATAACCATTCATTATTTTAAACACTTCTATCTGATCTCCTCTCCATCTCCTGGTCTCTAGTGTTGTTTAGCCGTTTTTTTAGGCGTATTTCGTAACTAAGATCCCTCAGTTTTTATATAATTTTAGTTGCTCTCCTCTGTACTCTTTCTAGCATATCCATGTCCTTCCTGCGATGTGGCCTCCATGCTTGAATACAATATTCTAAATGAGGCCTAACTATTGTTTTGTACAGCGGTATTATTAGCTCGTTTTCCTTATACGTTATGTTTCGCCTAATTAATCCAAGGATTTGATTTCTCTTTGAAGCTGCAATTCCGCACTGCTCTGAAACCTTCATATCAGCACTAATAGTTAAACCTAAGTCCTTTTCTTTTATAGTAGTACTTAGTACAGTACGCCCCATTGTATATTCTACCTCTTCGTTCCCATGTCCTGCGTGGAGGCATTTACATTTCCCAAAATTGAACAGCATTTGCCACTTTTCAGACCATTTGATCAACTTGTCAAGATCATCTTGTAAATGTTGTCTATCTCCATAACTTTTAATCGTTCTAAACACTTTTGTATCATCCGCAAATTTCAACACCTTGCTTGTTATTTCGTCATCCAAATCGTTGATATATATATTAAGAATAATATAGGTCCTAGTACTGATCCCTTTGGTACCCCACTCAATACCGATTTCCAGTTTGAAGCCTCCCCATCAACTACTACACGTTGTTTTCTGTCAATCAGCCATTTTTCTATCCAATTTATTATACCATTTCCTATGCAATGGGCCTTTAGTTTAAACAGTAATATTTGATGTGGTACTTTGTCGACAGCTTTTTGAAAATCTAAGTAGACGATATCTACTGTTGATCCCTCATCTACCCACTTAGTGATGTCTTCCAAAAAACATAACATATTTGTTAAGCATGACCTCGCTTTAAAAAACCCATGTTGAGATGGGTTTATCAAGTTATGTTTAACAAGAAAATCCACCATGTGATCTTTAATTAGTCTTTATAATAATTTGCAAATCACTGACGTTAAACTCACTGGTCTATAGTTATCCGACTTGTTTCTCGAAAACTTTTTAAATAGCGGTATAATGTTTGCCTCTTTCCATTCTAAAGGAACCACTCCCTCTTCTAATGACCAATTGAAAACTGTTGCAACCGGTACGCTAATTTGTTCTACAATTTCCAATAGTAGTTTGGGTGGAATCCCATACACTCCAGGTGATTTGTTATCCTTCATAGCCCTTATTTTCTTAGCTACCATTTCCGGGGTTACAATTAATTGTCCTAAATAGTCTGAATCTGCCCCCTTAAACTTAACCTCTGGTTCTGGCAGTGAACTAATATCTTCCCTGGTAAACATTGAACTAAAGTACTCATTCAGGTCTTCTGCCATTAAGAATCCTTCTGATATTATATTTCCAGCACTATCTTCTTCTTTTTCTTCACTTTGTAAGTGTATTATACAAAGCAAATATTGCACTAGCATCATATTACTGGTAATTGATATGTCTCAGTGGATATACTATCCATATTCTTGAAGACGGTGACAATGCTACAAATACTTTTTTCTTCAAGAGTCCATTATTTTATTTGTAATATAATCATCACAATTAGCTTAAAATATGATATGCTTAATATTCATAGACAACCAAGATTTGAAACTGCCTCTTATTTTTAATCTACGTTCAAATATTCCTTTACTATGGTACTGTGATTGTTTTCTGAAATGTCATCACATATATCATAGTCTGATTGCTGTTTTAGTGTGCTTTCTAAAAACATACCTTTGCATATATACGCTGTACATGTGTGTTCATTTAAATTATATGGCATATTCTTGATTTGTATATGTCATAAAGTAATAACAAGTTATAATCCATATATATATATATATATATAGATTATAAATTTAACTTTAATTATGACTTGTAGCAGTAAGCACCATGGACCGAGATTGGTACAATTTGAAATTTGACAAGTACTATTTGAAATTTCACGCATTTACCCAAAAGAATTGGTTGTAAGAGTTTGATGCACTCTTAGAAATTACCGTATAATTAACGGGCATCTACCGTAATAATTTACGGTATTTTCCCGTAAAATGAAATTACGGTACATTCGCTGTAATACACGTACGACATCTACCGGATAAGCGTAAAACCACGATTGCCGTATAATTAACGCGCATCTACCGTAATATTTACGGTGTTTCCCCGTAAAATAAAATTACGGTACATACGCTGTAATACACATACGACATCTATCGGCTAAGAATAAAACCACGATTGCGCGCTTCAGCACATGCGTGTAAAATTATATCATGTTGTGAGTGGCGTCACTGCGCGCAGTGTGGGAGAAACGTGCAATCGCTTAATCGACTGTTTCTTGACCTGTTCGTAGATCGGTTCATTTCAGCTCTACGCAAACTATCCTGGGTAACACTGCGTTCGTCTGCATAGTGCATAGCCGCGTGATAGCGCGAAATTCAATTGAAGTAAACCGTGACAAGAATGACTGCGATACTTGCGGTCAAAGGTGGCTCTATTTTGACTATAAAGACGACTATACAGGCCTGTATATAGCACAGGCCACATATAAATACGTTACATCAACTGGCAGCAACAACATTTAAAAATAAGCAATTGTTGCTATACATTCTTCTGTTTACATTTACGTTTGGAACGCAAGCTTCCGCGTCATTCCATGTTCGAACATGCGCAGTCGCAAAAATGTGCGATCTCCGAACAGGTCAATAGTGTACAAATACAAGTTCACACCAAGAGCAATGCTTCTGTTTCTTCTTCCAATATTGTACGTTAACCTCATCACGTTGAGGATTTGGGTTTTGCAAATAGCTTAGAATATCGGTATTAAATTCAGTGAGTGGACAACTCAAATATATGAACTTATGACTGAACGTACAAAGTTTCATTTCTCATGGGATTTTAAGATGGACACAACTGTAAACGTCATAACAGCCACGGCGCATGAGTATTTCTGTCGGATATTCTTATGTCATGGGCCATGTCTCTGTATTAATCACACTGACTGTAGTGGTAAATTATTTAGCTTGTCTAAAAAGGCACTGGATCGATGAATTTATACTACTGTTAGTGATTTATAACATATAGATCCGTTACGCAAGCGTGTCTTCAATATGCACCACTGACTAAAATGTAATTACTACAGCTTGTCCTTTTTATCGATGAAACGTAGGTCAAAATAGCTTAGACTTTCATAATTTATTACATGTGTAGTGCAAAGTTTCACTCAAGTGCAGCTTTTCGGACAGTTGATCCCGAAAGTACAGACATAAACAGAACACGTTAAAGGGAGAGCGTCTAGCTGCTCCTCTGCTGCTACTTCACCAGGAATTAGCCAGTGTAATAATTTGTAACAGGAAGTCTGCGTTGAACGTGAGAAAATTGGACATCAAAGGGAATTGTGGTCAACTCGGACCGCTTTGTTGAAATTGCTAATGAAACTTGTTTGACACTAGATGCATTGTTTACCATTTGAACATGATGCGCCGACTGAACTTTCAAATCACGAAAATTGTTACGAGCTTACTAAAATAACTAAGATAATTTTGCAGGCAGTATCCAGGCAATATTAATTAATAAATGAAAAACAAGGAACACATTATCGCCTTTAAATATAGAACGGTTACGTACACCCCTTCTACCCCACCCCCTCGATGTTCCTTTTTAAGCCACAAAAATCAGTATGTATATTCATAAAAACTAACTATATTAATTGGCTAAAAATTAGATTGCCAAGTCTCATCTTAGTCCACCTTTCAAATGTTGTGTTAAAAATATATCAGACAGATGAGAAACATTAAGGAATCCCCTTCCCTGAGTAACCCTCTGCTGCTTCCCTTTTTCGCCACTTAAAACATTTAAGCATTAATTGGATGAAAAAACAGAGTCTAAATCACGATTCCGTAAACATTGTTGGCCCACAGCAGGCCAATGCTTTTAATTAGGTAAAACATAAAACACATTTTCGTAGGTGTTTGTAACAATGTGTTGTGCTACGCTGAACCACATGTAAACGCCAAGTACGTATATCGTCCTATTTAAAAGCCATGTAAAACAAAGCCTGAACAAAATTGTGACGCTGCCTGTTTTACTACAGTTATCTAGGTCTACGTGCTATATTACAAGGAGAGAACAGAGAGATCACAAGTCGCAAAAGCTGTAAGCTACACATGAAATATACCATATCTGATGTGTCACAATCAATATTGACAGTTAATTAACAAGCCTCCAAATGTTGTTGAGAGTTAAAAACAGACACACAAATGTGCCAAGTAATTCTTCACAAAAAATTAATGCAGTAGATCTACCGCTTTTCATGTGATCGCGATAGATGAGGATCTTGTGCATATATGAGCCTCAGTCGCGATGGGTGGTGCATGCAGAATAGGGAACCGCTCCATGGCCAGATACTATTTCAAATTTAGGATATATTTACTTATTGCATGGCATTTCCAACGTGAAATGTTGGTTAGGCTGTATAATTGGACTGACAATGAGTAATTCAATTCTTTCTTAAACCGTGAACTATCGATCTGACGGCAGATGTTGGTACTAAAGCGGTAGGCCGTGAGATTGTCCCAAGAATGAAGAAACAGGACATGTTCTATTGCCAAATGGGTAGACTTGACACCTCTGACCCGTGTGTGCCACCCGACTGTCCACAGCCGAGGATAATCCCATTGGGATACTATACCTCAGATTAATCTCATTTCCAGATCACAACCCTTCCCCAAATGACTAAGTTAGTGGCTGCGGCCTACCCCATTAATTAACCATTAGTCACCTTATCCAGGGAGCACAGCGACACATCTGCAAGTCAAACATTTCCTCTGCCAGACATTTATTGCATGTCGTTGATGTCAAACAGTGGTGTGCTATGTGTTCAGCAGTGGATACAACTCTTTCTGCCTTACAGTGGGATGATGGCCAGCAGGGTCGCTGCAGTGGGCCAGCCTAGCTTATCACTCTAGTCAGAGAACGATCAATGATATAACTCCATCCCCGCGAGTCACGACCTGAGCGCGTCTAGCATTATCGGCAGGCTTGAGAAGAAGTAATTAACTAGTTTGCCGCCAAATGTAGCGAAAGATATTGCTAAGCCTCGCTTTGAACTGGGATTAATCAGCTTCGAATTCAGATTATTTCGGAAAGGCTGCGTTTCGCAAAAACTTCGCGACTTTTATGTCTGGTGTTATATTGGTGGCTGTAGTTCAGTAAATCTACATAAATTTAGACCCGGTGGAGGATTAGGTAAGCAATGCAAATGTTACGCCATGTGATACTGAAAGCTGTATTTTATTAGTTTAGAAATTGGAAGATTTAAATACGGAAACTGCTATATCGCCCAGGCTGTGTGTACCACGCCGTCTTTCATTAAGTTAGTTACTAATCGCTAATTTAGGATGAATTAAGTTAAGATGATTTATTTATGTGGGCAAAACATATAGGTTCCATAACATATCTAGTACTGAAAAAGGACGTTTATAGGCTGTCATAGGCATACCGCAATTCATATTGTAATAATTATGCTCCAAGTCCAATAAAAGTGGCTAAAATGTAATCACAATATAATGATTGACATTTTGACTGTCATAATTGATACAGTGAACAACACGTCACTATGTATGCTTGTAGTTCATGTGGCCATTTATGTTCATCTCTCAATTCTTATGTGTTTCACTGCAAATTCCATAGAAATGGATTCCTTACAGTAAAAATACTGACATTTTGACTGTCATAATTGATACAGTGAACAACACATCACTATGTATGCTTGTAGTTCATGTGGCCATTTATGTTCATCTCTCAATTCTTATGTGTTTCACTGCAAATTCCATAGAAATGGATTCCTTACAGTAAAAATACTGACATTTTGACTGTCATAATTGATACAGTGAACAACACATCACTATGTATGCTTGTAGTTCATGTGGCCATTTATCTTCATCTCTCAATTCTTATGTGTTTCACTGCAAATTCCATAGAAATGTTCACAACATTACTTTTCCTTGTCCCCTGGAAAGCTGTTTACAACGCTGTTCTACATATGAAGGTCTGAAGTGCCACATCTCTAGATATCATAAGCATAGGAGACAAGGCAATGCCCTTGCCAGATATAGAGACATAAACATTCCTCTGATTTGCCAGCTATCAACCTGCAATAGCCAATGTAAAGACCTCGGCAGTCTTCTTGCTCATTTACGCAGCCACATCGAAACAGGGCTTGACATTGACTGTCCATTTCAGAACTGTCTAAAGAAATTCAACAGACGGTCCTCGTTTTCTGCTCACATTTCCCGTGTTCATAGGAATTGTTCTGTGGAGAGTATTGCCTCCGGTTATATTCTTGAATGTAACCCAGTAGAGAAAACTGATGGTTGCAATCTACAGCTTGTGTTGGAAGTTGACAGCACTGACTCTGATGATGAAATATCAGAAAATGGGCAAAACGTTGCATTGTTAGATGGTTCTACTATCAAAAAACACTATATGACAAACCTTGGTCTGTTTTATTTGAAGTTGCAAGCAAAGCATCTTCTTCCTGCTACTACAGTTCAACACATCATTGATGAATTTCAGGAAGTCCATAATGTTGGCCAAGAATACTTTGCACATCAATTATCATCAACCTTAATGGACTTGTCAATTGATGAGCAACAAATTAAGGATATTGTTGATGCAAGTATGAAGGACGATTTATGGAAGATTTGTAATGATGGTGCATTACGATCAGATCACACAAGGAAGACTTTTTTCAAATCCAACTTTTCGGTATGTCAACCCAATTGAGATTTGTTTAGGAAGAGGTGATGGCATTTCACAAAGGTATTATCAGTACGTTCCAGTAGCTGAGACCATACAATCTCTGTTTGGTGATTCGTCCATTCGAAAACAACATGCTGCCACTCAAGAGAGGCAGACAGAGAATGGCATCCTTACAGATGTTCTCGATGGCAAGATGTATAAGTCAAATACATTTTTTGCTGATAAGCCAGATTCTGTTAAAATAATACTTTACCAGGATGCCTTTGAAGTAGTGAATCCTTTGGATTCTGCCAAGAGAAAGCACAAGGTATTAGCAGTTTACATGACCTTTGCAGACATATTCCCTCACAATAGATCAAATGTTGATCATATGCAGCTTGTGTTGCTCTGTAGGGAAGCTGATTTCAAAACCTTTGGCCATGACAAGGTATTTTCTAAATTACTTACAGATCTGAAGACGTTGGAAGATGATGGGGTGACTATTGCAAATGGACAAACATTATATGCAACTGTGTTGTGTATTGTCGGTGATAATTTGGGATCACATTGTATTGGTGGCTTCACTGAGAATTTTAGTTCCAGTGAATACTTTTGTCGGTACTGCAATATTGCACGAACAAATTTTTTGATGAAGCCGTACTCTTTGGGTGAGCCTCGCACCAAGGAGAGTTATGACAGTGATGCTAGTATCGCTGTATCAGAAGATCGCCTTGTTCATGGGATCAAGTTTGCATCTGCGTTCAACGAACTAAATCATTTCCATGTATGTCAACCAGGCCTGCCTCCATGCCTTGGTCATGACTTATTTGAAGGGGTTGTTTCTTATGATTTGGCTCTATGCATCAAGTATTTCGTCAAAGAAAAGAAATGGTTTACATATACAGAGCTTAGTAAACTTGTAGATCAGTTCAAATACCTTGGGAGTGATTCAGGAAACAAACCCAACAACATTAGTGCAGGGGGTGCAAAGATTGGTGGACATGCAGCCCAAAATTGGTGTTTGTTGAGGTTGATTCCACTTATTCTGGCAAGCAGGATAGTTGACTATGATGATGCCGTTTGGCAGCTGTTGTTACAGTTGCGTGAGATTGTGTGTATTGTGTGTGCGCCAGCAATCACTCTTGGTCAGGTGGCCTATCTTAAAGTGGTAACTGAAGATTACCTTGATATGCGTGCCACACTGTTTCCAGAGAGTATGGTGAAACCCAAACATCACTACATGGCACATTATCCTGAATTGATATTACTGTTTGGGCCTTTGATAAGGTTATGGACTATGCGTTTTGAAAGCAAGCACTGCTATTTCAAAAAGTGTGCTCGGTCTGTGTCAAATTTTCGAAATTTGTGTCATTGCATGCTGAACGACATCAGTTATTGCAGGCCTATTTAAGTGCTGGTGATATTTTCCCCAGAACAGTTCAGTGTTACCAAGCAATTCCATTCTTTGAGGACACTTACACGAATGCAATTCAGAATGCAGTAATACCCATGTGCTTCTCAAATGATGACACTGTAGTCACAACTACAGTAACAGTGATGGGCACTGAATATAAGAAAGGGTTGTATGTTCCGCTTGAACATACCGATGCTGGAATTTTGTTTGGCGAACTTCTTCTGGTGCTTATACGTTACTCAGATCAGGTGTTCTTTGTAGTACAGCCTGTTCATACAATCTTTGATGCAAACATCGGTGCTTACAGTATTACTGAAAAGGGTACCAGCCTTAGTTGCATTGCTCATCAGTATCTTCTGGATTATTATCCTTTGCCTGCTTATAACATCAAAGGGTCCCTGGTAATATTTTTGCACCATGCTGTCATTGACAAAGTAGAGGATTAACTACAGTTCCTTTACTGGCTAAGTGTAACCTGCCAAACCATTCATAAAACATATACTGCTGATAAATCATGATTTGTTTCCACAAAACACAAACAATCACATGTTAGCCAGGTAATGGTTTTTTAGAAGTATAACTGCGTGAGACTGTGCACATAAATATTTTATAGGATGGAGGATATAAAATCATCCATTAGTGAGGTGTTGCCATCACTGACACCAGACATTCTTGAAGCGATTCTGGACCTTTTGATATCAATTGGTGTTGAAACAACAAAAGATTTAAGTTTGGTGGAAGAATCGGATTTGAAGCCATGTTTGAAGCCAATTCAGAGCAGGAAACTACTGATGAGCTGGAAGCCAAAAGGTGCGTATAAAACTTTTAATTTATTTGTATGTTGCATAGTAATGCATACAATAACTAGTATTGAACATACAATAATTTAGCAACTGCAGTGGCAGCTACTGTACATGACAGGTGTGTGAGGTGTGTGTGTCTGCATGCATGCATGCATGCATATGCACTTCACACACTTGTCATATAAAGTAGCTGTGGCCACTACAGTTGTTAAATTGTATTTTCAATTATTTGTTTTTATTTGAAACTTAACAACTCTCACCATTGATATTGCATTGGGATTTGGGTATCCTGACCTGCCAGTTGTTTGGCTTGAGTACAAACTCGGCACATTGTCTGTATTCACTAAATGGCCCAGCCACTGGTGTCTGTGACAGTGTCCATTCACACCACCATGCTGAAGGGCTTCCTGTTCATTCAAATTGATCTTCCTTGACCAATAATTTTTATGGGTACTTGCTTATATTTAGTAGCCCATGCTTCTATAGACACATTAGGCAGTCTAACCATTCCACCCAAGTCTGTTTTTTTTTTTAGCATTTTCATGTCACTCCATCTTTTGTTGATCAGCTGTGGATTGCGGTCAGCGGCCTGGTGCCAATTCATACCCGGTTAAATAGCCTTGATTTTTTCTTTCATTAGTCTTGAAAAGCCTTTAAATAGCCTTGAATTTGGTATATGTCATAGTGTACGGACCCTGTTCAATAATTAATGACATTGATTCACAGTATTTGTTAAAATTAATTTAATGGTTCGATTGCCGGCCGCTGTCAAATGGTACCAGTCCCTACCAGTGATGTCTCGCAATAATCCCTCCATGTCAGATGTGTAGTATGTTGCCACACTGAAAAGCTGGATTTTGTTTGTTTCTTTCAGCTATATCTTTATTAGTATGACCATTAATATGGTGATAATGTGGATGAAGATGATGATCATGATGTTGATGATGAAGATGATGTTGACAATGATGACAATGACAACAGTGATGATGATGATTGTAATGATGATGTTGATGCTTAATGATGATTATGGTAGACATCGTCATCATAATAATTATTATCATCATGAATAACACTAGGATAAACACTTGTAAGGTTTCTATACAGAGTTTTGTACTGTAGAATAAGTTGAATTCAACATTCAAAACCTTATTTGGTTAGGGTAATTAAGGATAATTACATTCACCTACAGTGTTCCTCTCTATCCACAACAAGTATTCAATATGATCTGCTGCATACTTATCCGGAACAATTAATTTCAGCAACGCATGTCACTGATGACATCCAACCTTCGATGTCAACTGCGACATCAACTGCGGTTGCAACTGGTTTGACAACACCATCGAAGACGAATGCAACTTCAGAATATGCTGCGTCAACACCCTGCCTCTCCCCAAGCACGAACCCCAACTGGTCAGTGGACTTTGCCATACCGTGGCACAAGGTCTCCAATAAAATGATGAGGTTGCTGAAATCTGGGAAACGTCCAACTCCAAAGGATCGGCGAGACCTCGTGCGTACTATTGCTGATGAAGTGCATCTACAGTGCCAACGACCACAGCGCCGACAACTCTCAAGAATAGCTGAGTCGGTGGTGAGGCGGTACTCAGACTCATTGGAGGACCGCATTGGCAATGATGTGGTTGGATCAGGACATCACTCGCTGCTAAACCAGCTAGTCAGTCGAGTGGAGAATTTGAACCGTGGTTCTCCACTGCTGGCTGTCAGGCGTAAACGTTCTGATGCAACACAACCGACTGCACACATGCGCACCGACAGCTATGGTTGTATGAACTGGTTGCCGGAATCACCTCCTGAAGGCGACAACGTGCTCGATCAAAAAGAAAAAAAGAAGGCTTTGGTTGAGCTGTCTGATCAGGGCAAACCATTTGATGCGACAGTTCAAGCGTTGATGGAAAGCACGTACTACCAGCAGCGCGTTGACATCGTGTCAGGTAGCAGCATGCCTGACCTCCTCGCCAGCTGGCCGTACCTGTTTGTTGACCGTGGCCTGCTTGGACATTCCAAGATGCTGCTGGGTGTGGATGCTGTAGCAAACATCATTGATTTTGTGGCAACGAAGGGCGACACCTTGAAGCGCTATCTGAAGGTGTCGTCCAAAAGGAAAACCAGTCTCATCTTCGACAACGAAAGCTCCGCCCCCCAGCAATCCGATGTCAACAGCGGCCATTACAAGACAGCTGCACTCATCCTTGCAGTGATGGCTGAGTTTGACGAAAAGAGTGACCAACTCTTCGTAGAAGCTAAGGTATGTAAAGTGTATGAATATTTATAAAATTTATATTTGATTTGATATACAAAATTAATATGTGGGTTGTCCCACTTCGACTGGGCCATGATGGTGTAGTTTAATTCAAATCATCAAAATAAAGTGGGAAAACTTGTACTACGCGCCTTGATGATGAAACAATAAAATGTCACCATGTTACCATGGCAACATTTCTGATTAGCCTTGTTCTGAACACAATTACATATTTATTTATTGGCCTGGATCAATTAATTATTCCTGAATTGGAAAGGCTGATTCAAAAATTGGAATTGTTTATGTGAGACCAGTGGTATCACAATCACTTAATCATAGGTCTGCTGACAATAAAGAAATATAAATATACAATTTGTAATTTACATATGTGTCGGTTATAGGACACATCTTCAGCATCAGAAGTAGAGCAGCTGCCAACCTTGCCTGAGACACCTTGCCTCGTTTTGTGTGGTAAGGAGTATTTGGTGTATATTGATATTTTCAAGATCTTATAAAATAACACTTCTATTTTTTAGCTCATTGGGATGGCATACATATTCCAAATATACTACACCCTATGTAATATGCCAAATAAATAAACTAAAACATGTTTATGCCCGAACCACATTAAAGGCTAAGTGTATATCTGTGTATGGTGTTAAATTGTTAAATTGTTTAGATGAGCACATAAAAAGATCACTTAATATAAGAAATCTAAAAAATTGTATAAAAATTAATTGAAGTGTATAAATGATGTAATTAATTTGGTTATTGTTAAGGTTCAGAAAGTATTTGGTCTCACTTTAGCAATAGCGTATTCTTTATGTTACTAACACTGTGTTTAAGATTATGAATATGTTATATTGATGTTGGGGAAAGTGCATAATAATGCAATGAGCTTCTATTTTCCCCCTTTCTATTTTGAACTTTGTCAACTGTAATACGTATATATATGTTGTATTCTCAATTGGAAATAAAGAAATTGAATTGAAATTCTGTATAATTATAATATAACCACTTGCGGTTCTTAATAAAGAATTAAGTGAACGTTTGGTTTTTTATACTGAATTTCTAATCTTTTGGAAAACGTTTGACAGTTTTGGACATCGCCTTGTCAGAAATAGCTTTCTGATAGTCCAGAAAACAGCTGTGGTCTTCTAGCATGGTGGTGACCTGCAAAACATGCCTAATTCACAATATTACATATTTTGTAGCTTGATGCTTTACTTTACTAACTTGAGCTTGATTTGTTACAGGAGAGTCTCTGTTGACTGTAAGACGCATGATGCTGGTCATGGACAAACTTGTTGTGGCCAGCCACATAGAGGACATGGTTGTTGGCATCGGCATGATGTTTGTGGCCTATTTTGTGTTTAACATAAAATTCCCACTTGGAGCTGCTTCCACACTGGAATTCATTCAGAGGTATGACATTTTGAACCTAATTATAACGTGCAGGGTTGGGTTTTTTGTTTTGTTATAAACTTACAATAAATGTAGACAAGCATTACCTTAGTGTATGATAGACAAAACGGGAAGACCCACATATCTTGTACGTAGAATCATATGAAAAGAATCATATGAAATCATAATTGCTACCCCACATTGACTTTTTGGGTCAGAAGTTGGCTAATATTAAAAGAAATATATTAACATAGAATCTTTGAATATGTATATATTCAGAACTAAAGCATGTCATATTGCTGTAATATTGCACACTGGCATAAAATTATGTGTTAATAACTATTTACTGTTACAGTGTAGCACAGTGTTCACGGATCAAATATGGTATACATATGTATGGGCTGCTAATGCCAATGAACCAAAACAAACCAGATATTACATAATAAACCCTTGGTTTCTCATTTAATAAGACATTTATTATTTGCAATATGTTGCAGATGCTTAGTGCACATCAACCCGGAGACTGGCAGCAAAGTGCAGCGGGACAAACGAAAGAAATCGACGAACATGAGCAGCAAGGTCCTCGGTCTTATCAATGGACTGGCCCAGTACGAGTGGACTGAGCAGTAAAAGGGAGACCAGTAGCTAGTTATGATTTTTTTAATTGCACGTTTAATGGATTTGTAATACCGAGTTAAATCTATATATATTTTTTCTATTCATGAATACAATTGACTTAGAGGTATGTAATGGTTATAAAAGTTAACTTTATTGATAGCTAACGTAATAAGCTATCAGAATATGGTGGAAATACTTTTTGCGTATTTTGTTCAGAAAAACATTTAGGTGAGGAGTCTCCCCTTAATTAAATCTCTCAAATAATGGATTTCATGGTTGATAGTAATTTTCTTACTTATCCTTCTGGGGTCAGAACAATACAACTTTTCCTCTGTTTAGTTTAGTGCATTAGGCCACAACAACTGCCACCTATTGGATAGGGATAAAATCTTGTAGAAGCTTTTATGAAAGCTGGTACTTTTTTTATAGTAAATGTACAACTTGTGTAATCTATGTTATGTTTACACATGTATACTGTCCAGTAGATACAGATTAAATCTAACATTGTTCATGTTTGGCTATAGTAAAGGTTATGGTATACGAATGTTAACATTTTCCTTTTAGCATAATAGTAAACATTCAACACTGTGTACACTTTCCTTGTATTTTCTCCATATGGTGTTGAAGATGGTTTTAATGTGTACATGTTTTACTTCAAATGCATACACAATATGTATGCACACCATTGACTTTTGTAACAATTTACATTGTTTTAAGACTTCCCTGTACATTTTCCCATTGGATTTTTATAAGGTTTTTAGCATATACTGTTTTACTCCAATATGAATACAGTAAGTTGACCTTTATTACAATTGACATCGTGTTTTGATGTTTTTATGTACATTTTACCGTGACATTTTTAGAAGATTTTAGTGTATATGCTTTACTTTGAGTGCATAATACGTATGCAATATGTTTTAACTCTTTCCTTCTGAATTTATGCATGTATATTGTTCTGTTGGTACCATTAATAAATAATTACCTTTTCCAACAATTACTCTGTGACTTCCTGTAGTAGATGAGCTTAGGGTATTGCCATTAAGCACCAGCAGAGTTTATATATCAATGCTTTATTTTGATATAAACGTGATGTGCATACATCTGTACATATATATATAATGCAGTCCATGTGCAATGTTTTCTTCATGTAGGGCAAGGTCAGAGGTGTTCTGTCTGCCATTACATTAGTAGTAGGCCCTATTTAGTTGGCACCCGTGCAGTCAGTCATTTTACCATCACCTTACTTAATAATCTATGTATATTCGCTAATATAATAACTTAAAAGTACAATATGCCGTAAATATTCTACTGTAAAAAATATGGCACCATAAAAATTCAACTGTATATTCTACACTGCCATTCCATATAAAATACGGTACACAGAAACAATTCTACCGTATAATCAACAGTATAATTCCGCATGAAAAACGGCACACCGTAAACATTCTACCGTATATTCTACAGCACAATTCCGTAAAAAATACGGTACGCCGTAAAGATGCAACCGTATATTCTACAGCACAATTCCGTAAAAATACGGTACGCCGTAAAAATGTTACCGTATATTCTACAGCACAATTCCGTAAAAATACGGTACGCCGTAAAGATGCAACCGTATATTCTACAGCACAATTCCGTAAAAATACGGTACGCCGTAAAAATGTTACCGTATATTCTACAGCACAATTCCGTAAAAATACGGTACGCCGTAAAGATGTTACCGTATATTACACAGCATAATTCCGTAAAAATACGGTACGCCGTAAAGATGTTACCGTATATTATACAGCATAATTCCGTAAAAATACGGTACGCCGTAAATATGCTCCGTATATTCTACAGTTTTATTCCGTAAAAATACGGTATGCCGTAAAAATGCTACCGTATATTCTACAGTATTATTCCGTAAAAATACGGTACACCATCAATATGCTACCGTAAATTCTACAGTATTATTCCGTAAAAAATACGGTACACCGTAAATCATTATACCGTTAAATTTACGGTATTCGGTTGGCACCCGTGCTGCCAGTCATTTTACCGTAATTTTACGGTACATTTTCTAAGAGTGTGTGTACGTTTCCAAATATGTTCGGGAAATCTTCCCAGTTCTGGGCAGATACCAGAAGAAGTCCTTTGAAGTCGCCTTCAATATGCTCTGTCGTTCAAAGCTATCAAATGTCAAAAAACGGCCACGGAAGGTGTGAACATGGATCACACCTTCAGTAGTTAGTTGTACTGGGACACCCTGAGGTTGGTAAGATGTATTATCTTTGCATGTGTCCACGTCGATCATCATGTCCTGTGAGTTTTAGTTGTAACTTAAATGTAAGGCTGTATTTCATGTTTTGCGATAACTTTCCATTTTGCCTCGTTAAGCCGTATTTGGCTACATTAAACAACACATATTTTTTATATAATGCAGTAAGAACAAGATTTGTATGTCACCTGTCTGGTATGTAGCTTTCATGTGAATTGCATTTAGTTGGTAATGAAGGTGCGAATATTGTGTTCGCTGTTAATTGCTATTTGATGCCATTATTTTGACCAGTGTTCTATATTGTTGGTGATTATAATCCACAGTAGATATGATGTATATATTGTATCATTCTTGCTTAATCTCAGATTACCTGTTTGTATATAATGATGTGTATATAGCGCTTTAGCTGGTTTATTCCATGATACAGTGCATGCGTGAGACACTGTGGTGTTGTTTATAATCAGTAATGTATAATCAATAATTCTATTGTTTGTTAATTGATTGACACCCATGTAAAATATATTTTGTATATTATATGCAGGTTAATTGTGGCTCAGCTGACAAGAGAATAAGGCCATCCTGCCGAGTACCGGTTGCATGTTGACGGTTGTTCTATGGTTTTAGTGGTTGTGTTGTTTTCGGGTTTTAACTAGTGACTGTTTAGTTTAGCTGTTAATTGCTTGTGTATATTATAAAGCAGAATTTGATTCACATTTGTAGTACGCGTACATGTGAAGTCACCGGGCAATTCTTTCCTCATTGTTATTAAGCTTTATTATTCTGGACTACTGGTCTTTTCCCTGACATCTTTTATATAATAATTTTGAGTATATGGTCTACATATACAGTAATTATTATCACTGTACGTGCATGGTTGAAACTCTTGTATTAGTAAGCAGGGCTTATACATACAGATGTGCAAAAAATTAAGACCGGCATTCCATTAAATTGTTGTTAATTTACCTTCACTATGTTTTCTGTTCTATGTGTGCTCAAAAGGGAAACCTTTATGTGCGTGGTATTCTATCTGTTAATGCAATGGTATTTTAATTGCATCGTTTTGTGGTATATATCCCGTATATATCCCTTTTTATTGGTGTGTGTTTGCAATCTACGAAGTACCAATGGGCTATTTAACTGACGATCAGTAGTGCATGCACTACATTGAGTGATAATCAGTGGTATTCAAAAGTTTATACAAAGTTGAATTTGTTTTTAGAATACGTTGTTCAATGGTTTTTTATGATTTTCAACAATGTGCTTCAGTAGTATACCATTCGGGGTAATCCAATTGTATTCTGAATGGTATACCATAGAACGGTATAATAAATTATACTGGCAAATACCATTGAAGACCATTCAGAATCCCATTAAATTATATGTTGAATCGTGTTATGAATGGCCCTCAGTGGTATACCATTCAATGATATATCACTGAGGACCATTCAATACCATTGGATTAAATACCATTCAAATACCATTGACCATAAAACCCGCTAATATAATTGAAGACCATTCAGAATACAATTGAATGATATTTTGAATGGTTTTCTGAATGGACCTCAGTGGTATACCTTCCAATGACATACCACTGAGGACCGCTCAATACCATTTGATTAAATACCATTCAAATTCCATTGGCCATAATACAACCTAATATCATTGAAGACCATTCAGAATATCATTGAACAGTACAGAAAGGGTTATTTACAAGTACCATTCAAATACCATTCAAGTACCATTCAAATACCACTAGCCATAATACTACCTAATATCATTCGTTGATATTTGAGCGCCACTTCAAATAGACCACGTTTGCGCAGTTCATCGTTGACTGCAGCAAAGAAAACACAGACTATCTCTGAGCGCGAAACAATGCGAACGAACTTTGTCAACTTCGCTTTATAGAAGTTGAACGTCACAATTGAGCCGTACGACATCACGGCGATACACAATCTTCCAACGGGGCGTGATGGCAAACGTCCCACCATCGTTTCCCTCGGCCGACAAGAAAGCGGAGCTGGTGACGAAACGTAGTGCGTTGAGAGGAACGGACATCGCTAAGCGCGGTAGCTGAAGCGTGACGGGATGATACACAACGCGTGGACGCAAAGCTGCTGCGTCTACATCAAGATTATCCGGGCAACGGCTCAAAGTGAAGGATACGGATGATTTTATGTTCCCAAAAGCATTACAAAAATACAAATTATGTATAATTATATATACGCATACACGTATTACATACATATACATACATACCGGCATATACAGTAATATTGAAATGTGAAATGTACAATACAACTGAAAATATGCAATCAATCAGAATATAGTATACATTTGGCAACAAAAGGAAAGAAAACAGTTGCTGTGGGATGGGAGACTCCTATTAAGATCAAAACTGATCGCTATCACAGGAGCCACACAGAAACAAAAATTTAGTGTATCAAATCCTTGGATTTATAAAAAAAAATATAATGATTATGTCAAACATTAAAAAAAGAAATGTATTTGTCTTCTCTTACATAATGTGTACGATGGTTGTTTTGTTGACGTAATGTGCTTTGTAATGTGTAATGTACGCGTGTATGCGACTATACAAATTTAAAAGATGCATTTTTATTAACTGTGTTTCTCATTTATAATTTACTAATTTTATTGATATATGTAGCAATTTAGTATATTGCACGTGACGTTGAATTTTTGTAGCATGTGGTTTTTAGCATAACTTGAGAATCCTTTCAAACTATGGGTCACTATCTTATCTTTCACAAAATCAGGGATATTATTTATAATATGTGGTAAGTTATATTTAAGACACTTTTTTGCAAATTCATGTTTAGTTCTGAAGGTGTGTAGTTCAGTTGCTCTTTGTGTGTCATATTTGTGTGTGCTGGTATTTGGGGTTAACTGCCAATTTAATAAGTAAACGGGTAAATTTTGATGTTTGTATTTGTAATAAAATGTTAGTTCTTGTAAATTTAGTAAGTCTTCTACTTTTGGTATGTTGAGTTGTTTAAAATGTGGTTCTGTATGTGAATTGTATTTACTTAATGTTTTAATTCGCATCGCTTTCTTTGGAATTTTCGTTAATCTGTTCCCTTGGTATCCCCGTGTCATAATACAATAATTAATATGAGATAGTAGCAGTGCATTATACAAGATAATGTTTATTTCTAAAAACAACACATCTTTTCAACTCTTTAATATTCCTATAGTTTTGGAACATTTATTTGATATATTTTTAGTGTGTTTTTTCTAATTTAAGTTAGTATCTAGAGTTAAACATAAGAAGTTAAATTCTTCCACTCTCTCTATATCTATATTATCTATTTTTTAGAAATAGGCTCTGCGTAGATTTGTTTGGCATTTGGAAGGTCATATATTTAGTTATAGTTTTGTTTAGTGACAACTTATTAATATTAAGCCACTCAATTATTTTGAGGAGTTCTTCGTTTATTACAGATTCCATCATTCTATTGTGTGCTTTATCATTAAAAGTTTCAATTGTGCTAAATAAAGTGGTATCATCAGCATGCATTATAAATTTAAACATTTGGCTTGCTTGTGAAAAATCATTTATATATAGTAAATAACAGTGGTGCAAGGATGGACCCTTGTGGCACACCTACTTTTATAGGTAAAATATCAGATGTGTTATCTTCAAATTCGGTATACTGTTTCCGGTTGCTTAAATAGCTTTCGAATAAAAAAGTCTTGCCATCTATGCCATAATATCGTAACTGGTTTAATAAAATCGAATGGTCAATAGTGTCAAAAGCCTTGGAAAGGTCAAGAAAAATACTGATTCGTAATTTTTTTTTGTCCATTTGAGTAATTATTCTATCTACTAGTTCGAGTGATGTTGAATGGTTAGGTCTATATCCGTACTGGTTATAAAAAAATAAATTGGAATCAATAAAATAAGTGGATATCTGATTATGGATTATTTTCTCTAGTACTTTAGAAATAGTTTGAAGGAGGGAAATTGGCCTGTAATTTTGTACTAGAGTTGGGTCATCCGTTTTGAAAATTGGAACTATGTTTGCAATTTTTTATTTATCAGGAAATATGCCAGTATTAATAACTTGGTTAATTACTAGGTTTAGTGATTTAATTATTGTTGGTTCAATTATTTGTTAAGCAGTTTTGATGTAATTCCATCTAATCCACTGCTGGTTTTAGTTGGTAGATCATTTATTGTTTTCCTTACTGTTTCTTCATCCACATTCTTAAATTTAAGAGTAGATCTAACGTTTGTATTTAAGTAGTAGTCATATTTTTTGCTTTCTGTATATGTAATGTCTTCTACAATAGTTTGAGCTACGTTTGTAAAATAGTTATTGAATTTGTTTGCTATTTCTGATTTATATGTTATGGTAGTACCATTCACTTAAAAAGTTGATGAATATGTCTTCTTTGTTTTATTTTTTAAGAGAATTTCGTTTATAATTTTCCATGTATTTCTGATATATTTGTTATATTGGTTAAATCGTGATTCAAAGTAGATTTGCTTAACTGTTCGAATATTTCTTTTTAATATGATGTTGTAAGTTTTTAGATTAGTATTAGTAATATCATAGTCTGGTGAGTTAGAGTCAGTCATTTTTTAATTGTTTATAAAGTGTGTCCCGATATCTAATAGATTTGAGTAAACCTTGGGTAATCCATATCGATTTTTTGTGTTTGTATTTATTAAATTTTATTATTATAATAGGCATGTACTTACTTTTAGCGCACATGATTTCTTCATGCATTATATTGTAATTGAGGTTGGGATCTTCATTTTGTTGTTTATGTAATTTGCTGTATAATTGAACAGAACCAATTTTAATATTAACTTTCTGCATAGCTTCAACACTTTGTATATTAATTTTTACAAATTTAGGAGGGAGTTCAGCGTTAGGAATAGTGTCTATAATTAGAAAATAAGGTTGATGGTCCGAGAAAGTGTTTGAGATAGTAATAGCATTAATGTTAGAAATCCATAATTGATTTCTGTTATCGAAATGCCGGCAAACTCATTGGACATACACCCGTTTGTGGGAATATATGATGATGAATTTATGTTTATTCAGTCTGATTTCGAATTTAGCCAACATGTCACTGATCAACTGAACTTTCGTTCTTTCCAATATTCTGATTATATAACCCATGACCAAGAAAGCAGTATTGATCCTAAAAATAACTTCTATAATCATATCTCATCAAAATGTAAATATTATTCTGAACATAAATTTAACGATATTCTCAGTATGTCACGTGGTAATTCTGGTAGAAATATATCCTTTGTTCTTTTTAGCGAGCGCAGTTTGAATGCAAATTCTGAATATATATATAATAACTTAGAATCACTTAATATGGACTTTGACATTATTGCTATTACTGAGACATGGGCTCAATCCAATCAGACTCCCCGGTTTCAACTACCAGGGTATACGTATTTTCACTTTGTAACTTTTTCTAAACAAGGAGGTGGTGTGGCTCTATACGCCAAAATGGACTCGCTTGCTCTATTTTATCGAGTAAATCAACAGGTGTAAAGGATGTATTTGAATGTGTCACTATAGAGTTAAACTTAGCCAACAATAGACATGTGGTCATTGCCTGCGTATATAGAACACCTGGGTCTGACGTATCTTTATTTTGTGATAACATTGACCGCCTATTTAATCAAAGTGCAGTTTAGAAAACTCTATTCATTTGTGGCTAGTTCAACATAGACTTATTGAAAGATGATTGGTTTAGTGGTACAAAATATTTCTTGGATATGGTGTTTAGCCTTGGCATGTGCCCAGTAATTACGAGACCTATACAAATTCCGACTGCGTCAACAACACTTATTGATCATATAGTTACTAATGATATTGATAGCGATATAACGAGTGGTTTATTTGTCATTGATATAAGCGATCATTTGCCTGTGTTTGTCATTTATAAGTCTGATTGTATTCGATATAGTCGCAGTAGCCCTGCTAGATAAAAACGTCAATTAAGGGCTGATAATATCATTGCACTAAATACACCGTTGAAAGCTCATTCGTGGGAAAAGTAGCTTAGTTACACTGATATTAATAAGGCATATAATGATTTTCTTAGCGATTTCACTGCATTGTATCATCAACATTATCCGCTTTGTCGTGATAATGATAAAATAAGTGTAAAGAAAAAAGCCCTTGTCTCACGAAAGGTCTCAAAAATGCATGTAGGAAAAAAATTATACAAACAGTTTATTTCGAATATAAGCAAAGCTACCGAATTAAGGTATAGATCGTACAAGAATAAACTTATATATTATAATATACGATATGCTAAACAGGATTATTTTAATAAATTATTGTCTGAACACCGGGAAAACTTGTCGGGGACATGGATAATTTTATGTACAATCATGGGGATATCTCAACTTGAGTGCAACTATCCGGTACTATTTGATAACAATTGTGTTACTGTCAGTGACAGGGCTGAAATAGCAAACACGTTTAATAAGTATTTCACAAGCATTGGACCCAAGCTAGCTATACAAATTGAAACTCCTCCAGATGTGTCCGTTCTGGATTACAACGTGTAATATGTCTAAACTGATCAAGTTTGTCTTATTTGCAGGTGACACGAACATTTTATGTTCAGTCAATGATTCAAAACAGCATGAAAATATTGTTTGCAGCGAGCTGGTTAAACTGCAGTTGTTGGTTCTCAATCAGTCTGTTAATATAGCCAAGACCAATTACATATTATTTTCCGGTCGTGCTCAATTGCTTGATATAAATATAAAGGTAAAAAAATACACAGACATTAAGAGAACGAGTTACAAAATTGCAAGGTGTGCTCGTCGATGAAGCATTAAACTGGAAAGATCACATTAGAAGTGTAAAGTCTAAACTATCAATTAGTGTTGGTATTATGTACATATATGCAGTAAATTAATCGACCGCCACTCTATGTACATGTTATACTCTATTCTGTGTTTGCCGTATTTATTGTATTGCGTGGAAATATGGGGAAATACCTATTCCACCAACTTACAGTGTATAAAATTTTTAAGAAAGAGGGTAATACGGATTATGCGCAATGCACAGCCACGCGATCACACAACTGCACTTTTTTTAAAAGCTTGCATTTTAAAATTTACTGACTTGGTACAATTTAGGATATTACTATTTATGTATAAAGCCCATAACATGAATTACCGTCGAATATTCAAAGGTTTTTTGTTAAATATGTTAAGAAGCACTCCACACGAAGTCAAAATAATGTTTTACGTTACCGTGCTTCAACCACTAGACGATGTATATAATTAATTTTAGAAGGATCCAAAATGTGGAATTCGTTGAATATCAATTTTAGCAATATAAGTTCATTTCACCGTTTTAAATCAAACTACAGCAAACAAATAATTGGGAGTTATCGTATGCGTATATAATCTCACTTCCCCTTTTTATTTTTTTATTTCAGTTTTCGTAGCAAGCACCCAAACATTTGTAATGATTGCCATGTTATATATACTCTGTAACTAATTAATTTAATATCATGTAAAACAAAAGCTACTAGAAATGGTCAACAAAGGAGAAACATGCCTTTATTAGTACTGTCAGTTCTATGCTTCTCCTTTCAAACTTGTCACCCATAGGTTTTGTATGTCTCATTCTCTTGTACACTTGAATTGTTTGATTTGTTTTAGTAAACGCTTTTGACTTTTGACAAAGGCACTGATCCAGTTTCTTACAATGCATCGTGACCTTCATCATGCAGAGAGTGAATGGACAACGGTGCATTCCGGACATTCCTACTTGACGGAGGCGGCCGTGTATGTCAATGAGACAACTTGTGCTAAGACAGAAAGTAAAGGCAAGTATTTAATTCCACATTTTCACCATTTTCGTGCAGTTATCGTGACGTTATTTATATAGTGAAATTATTATTTGTAATAAATATTTTACGTAATGTTTTTTATTAAGCAATGTATTTTTATTGGTGCTTTGTTGAATACAGCACTGCAATTTTGGTAGGTGTGTTCGGTTGCATATCTGTGTTAACTAGTTATTAACTGTATTGTGGATAAATTTATGCCATTTTATATCAACAAGATGGCATACATAGATTTAGTAGTTGTGGAGTACAGTGGCTAGAACGTCCAGCTGTCAACCGAGAGAACCCGGGTTCGAATCATATGCTGCCGCGTCGAACCTTCGGCATGTTTATTCACTCTTCATTCCTCCAGTTTATTACTTAGCTGTATGAATGATTATCCGGCTATAGACAGTGATGGGTATTTGTGTACGAATACTTTTCGCACATTAATTGCAGCGTGGCTGGATGCTTCCCACAGAAGTGTAAACAGTATAAGAACATACCTTTACTTTAGTACATAGACATCGAAATGCAGTGAACATTGGAGAGTTGATGCTCCCCAAAATCTTCATTCTGCAACCCTCTTTAGGCTCACCAGAAAACTCCAATTGCATCACCCCTCGCAGATATGTTAGGGGTTAAACTTATACCCAGTCCCTACAAGCTTTCAGGAAGAGTACATTGTTCGACATGTATTTATGATGAAGTACCTCTGTTTTTTATTATCACTATTTTGTTTCTTTACTAGCACCAAACCAACTATGTAAAGGACTACATGTCAATTAATTTGCATTGTTTACGTTATATTTTGTGTGACTGGTACATGGGTAACATAATTTTCTCTTATTGTCATAGTAATGTGTACATTCTTATGACAATAAAAGTATAACATAATTGGGGTATGTTTAATACACACTGTTTTCAAATGTTTTATTAAATAAATGGGATTGTCATTATGCACTATTACTGAGACTCTTTCATTTTACGAACTGAACAAAGTGCAGCCCAATTACCCTATGACATTGACATATTTAATTATAGCTAAGTATACATGTGTACATCTCCAAATGTCTGCATTGGCATATGTGGATGTAAGCAAAAGTCCAGTGGAGTCGAGCTCAGCAGTAAACTTGCCAAATGGGTACGTGAGTGAACGAATATATCATAATTCTAGCAGGATTATATTCAGTATACATTATGTTATACATCTACAAGAACACATTTAATTTTTTGGCAGAAATCTTTTGAAATAACTTTCAATAAATATAAATTATTGTAGCACAAAATATGTGTTTTTCGAGTTTACAACTGAATACAACTTACAACACATTAGTTGGCTAACATTTATAAATATTTCCACATATAATATTATATTCCTCAAATTAACAACAATCTCATAATTTTACACCCATCCTATCGCAAATATTCATAATAAAGCTTGAATACCGCGATTACATTACTATATTGAGAATAGTCTTCGCTAATATACTAGCCCAATTAAATCAAATTAATTAGTTATTAGTTTTGTGCATGTTCTAGAATTGTATGATATAAATGCAAAGGTAATTGTTTTTCACATTGTACCTATTTGATTCGTGTTTACAATGTGTTAAGATAACAATATGACAACATTTACAATTAATGAATTTCGCGACAGTCCTAATCAGTATCTGTCACGAAGTGGTTTGTATAGAATTCAATAAGGCTTTAGAACAGTGGAACAGTTTACGTTTTGTCACGGGATGGTGCTGACATCTCTGGTATGAATTGTCGCTGAAGTATGTGCCGGCGCCCTCTGGCGAATAAGGCGTGTAACGTTTTAACTACCGACGAGTTAGAATTTAACTAATTTCATTTGTAGCGTTCACCACTAAACTTACGGTTAAGTATACAATTTTGTTATAGAAATGATTTAACGTGACTGGTAATATGGTAACCGTGTAAACAACTTATGTTGTGGTTATAAGAAGATTATATTATGAACTTATAATAGTTGTTTACATAAATGTAGGTGTGAAAAACACCGGGGTCACACCTAGCTTATGAATAGAGTACGTGTTTTTATTAAAATTATGGATTAATTCGTGAGAGATGGAATATACGATTAACATTAGGGTATTCGTCTCGATACAGGGAGTCCAGTGATATTAATTTTATAAGTAATTCACGTAAGTTAAAAACTGTATGAACACAGATATAGCCAGCCGTTTAGCTAACAATTATATTTTAAACTCAGCGAGTTGAATGGATTGGTTCGAAGTGTGAACATTTTCGGGAGCCCATTTCTGGGACGACTTTAATTTGTCTCAAGTGTCGTGATTGGTCAGACTAACTTCCGGTCATCAAGCTATATAAGAAGAGAACGGTCATTCGTGGCCAGACGAACATTGAGACTAATTAAAGCAGCTACCGATGGTCCAGCTGCAGGTGGGATCACCTCCTTTACCGCAACCAGTTGCGCTTCCATGATCTGGCCGTCTTCTTCCACTGCGATAAACAAATAATTTACTATAACAAAAACGACTTAATTATTCATTTTTGTGTTAGTTGTCAGTGACAGTATTAATGTCCCCTGCAATATGTTGTCACCAAATAATATTGGTAATAATTACAATAAATTATTTATTGTCATTCATCTACTAACATGTTTTGTCTCAAACTTACAGTGATAATTTAATGTGAAATGCTTACAGCAATGTCCTGCCACCAATTTCTACCCCGGGTAGGAATGAATCAGGATTTCGTCATATTATGCATTAGGCAAAACAATGAAAGCCTTAGATACCAGTCAGTAGTGGAAGGAGGATTTACTTATACATAGATGAATTAATGCAAGTCATGTTTTGTTGACATATATTAATCTATATAACAACTATCTGAGAAAGCAAACGAACCTTTACATTTGCTGCACAACTGTCACACTTGAATGATTCCCCGTCACAGGGAGTTGGTGTCTGCATAAACGCTAAATATTGTGCCATGAGTCAGTCAGTCACATGGTGTTTGTGTGGACACTGCGTCCCAATGTCGCCGCACATCGAGTCGCTGTGCTGTAGGGAGATAGCTGCCGTACAGCACCATATGACAGACCTTGTAGATGCCTGCATTGCCGACTATGAGTATGACGACTTGGAAGTCGGTCTGTTATCATTGTATGATTTGCATGCAGACTCGTTGATTCGACCAATATCTAGTAGGTATTAGTACTACATAGTTCAACAGGTATGGAATAATTATTCTACCAATAACTATTTCAAACTTAAATTGAGTTCCCACCTGAAATATTCAGGTTCATTCTATCTTCGTAAAATACTATGACTATCTATGTCTATGATTTTCATCAAACCATTTTTGACCATTTTCTTAATAAATTTACTTTTATTCTTGACAGGACGTGTGCATACTTTTTATACAGTTGTTTAATTCCCTATTTAAAAATGTTGAAGCAACTTGCTTAATTTATATAAAAATGTTGACAAATTGCACACAACCATGCACTAATAGATGTATAATCAGGACATTGTGCAATGTATTATTAATATAAAAATATTTAAGTGGAATTTTTAATATAATAAAAATATTATATATATTATGTGTGTGTGTTATCAAGACCACATCATGAAATGTTGTCTTACATTCATAATTATTACAGCCCTTCACATACAAATGAACCACAATTCACTGAATTAATGCTGTGATATTGATAAAACACACAGTTTTGTCAGTATAATAATAATTAGAAGATAACGGTTGTTTATTATTAACTAATGCAAATAAATGAACTTTCAGAACATATTGATTGATTCGATTAGCCGCATATCGTCACTTCACGTTGTGGTCAAGGGGGACACTTGGACAAGGCAACAGACGTGTACATTATACCAGCCTGCGCTGTATCCAGAAGCGAGTGGGGTTTATGACAATTTCAGCTATGGTCATTGCACTATACAGTGAAAATAAATATAAATATCTAAAGAATAACTGGCTATAGCTGTATCATGCACAAAGTAAACCAAACAGCTTGCTTGTATGCTCTTTCTCTCTCTCTCTTGAAACCAAACGGCTAATTTAATTATATATATATATATATATTTATATATATATATGATTCAATAATAATAATGTATTATGGAATTGGTATTCCTTGGAAGTTGAAATTGAAAAGGATGACAGAATTCGGAACCGATTAGCCGTTTGATTTCAAGGGAGAGAGAAAGAGCATACAAGCAAGCTGTTTGGTTTACTTTGTGCATGTTACAGCTACAGCCAGTTATTCAACATATAAACTAATTATAATTGATGACATTTGTTTACTGTTACTTTAATTGTTTAATTATATATAAATGGAATTGGAATGGTATGCTTTGGAACTGCTTATTGAAATATAACCTTATGCATATATAATATAATAAATATATAAATAAAATTATATATAAATTATAAATATAATTATGTTGATATATTTATTATATTATATATGCATAAGTTTATATTTCAATAAGCAGTCCCAAAGCATACCACTCCAATAATATATAATTAAACAATTAAAGTAACAGTAAACAAATGTCATCAATTATAATTATTTTATCTGTTGTTTGCATGCATACTCTTGTGCAGTGAGATTGTATTTTCGAAACTGTATTCCTAACATTGTTTTGCTATTTAGTACAGATAGGGATTTTCAGCCATTTCAGTTTATTTCCTAATGCAAAGCTGGATTTCTAAAGGGTGCACCTTTGTCAAGCAACTGATACATTACATCAAATGTTAACAATATTAATATCACAAACCTTACCTGTGTATTTGTGAATTTCTGTTGTGTTGTGGTCAATGGTGGCCAAGTGGAGTCGGTCTGTGATGCCTTGACCGTTGAACTTCTTCCACTTGGGTGCATACTTGAGGAAGAGGGCGTGTAAGCTCTCCAGTTCATCAGTGTTAACGCACTTCGTAACGCTCTCTATATCATACAGTAGGCGGCAGTGCAGTATAACCTTCTGGACAGTGAAGTCTTCTGTACCTTCAGTGAGCCATGGTGTTTTTTCACTACTCGTTGTGTATTCGTTGCCTGGCTGCACTTCCGGTACAACTCTGCCCCCGCTGAAGTGATGGAGGAGCGACATCCATATCTCCTTCATCAAGCGGGGATCACCACCACAAACTGATGCGCAATACCAAATGTGGTTGGCAATTGCGCCTATCGAAGGGACAACCTCAAATTTTTTGGCAGACAACAACCTTTATTTCTTGGTAGTCCTCTAACAAAGTCTTTTTTTGCTGGGATGTTTGTCAGTGGCAAGTGTGGTGATCTTCACCCCATGGTCAATCAGGTTGTCTAACCTGCATTTCAGGCCCTCCACTTCCATCCAGTAACTGTTCTTGACCTCTGTGACCCGAACAGTTTCTTGAGCAACGATGAGTTGGTTGTCAGTGTCCATGGTGAAGTAAATGCCAAATGTAGCGTTGTGTCCTGGATTGTCATATCTTGCATCGCCTGATGCGACCACGCTCTGTTCGGCCAGAGCTGACATGATGGCCTCTGAATGGCATGTCCACATGTCCTCTATCTCTGACAGTATGTATGCCCGCTGTATGTTGTGGCACTAGCGGAGTGACAAGGGGCATAGGTTCATTAAGTTGACCAAATTGTACACAGTGAATGAATGTTCAGTCAGGAAGAGGACGCTTTGTGTCAACAAGTCACTCTCATAAATGTTACCAATATTGGGTTGCGAGTGCCACATGAACGAGTGGCCATAAACACATTCTGTGGTCACAACCACTGCAAACCCAGTCACTGTGATGCTACGCTTTGATATAAGTGGTATATTGCAGTTTGCAAGTGCAGAAAAGTGAAATGATGTTTTTCTCACAAATGACAAAATTTCTCTCTTTCCCATTAGTGTAAGAACCGCTTGAGTAATCATCAGTGATATCGCTGTCACCTGCTACAACATATTCTGCATCACTCGCTTCAATGTTTCTCTTCTCACTGTTGCAGCCAGAATTGTATGAAGATGGTTATAGTGAGACTGGGACATCCGAAGGGTCGTCTACAGTGACAGAACTGCCATGGTCACTGTCAGGGTCAGTCGGAGAAGGCGTGCTGGACTGCGATGGCAACTTTGCATACCCATGGTCATGGTGAATGTTCAATGGAACAACAATATTGTCTGTATTAACTACTGCATGCGACCACCGGCTTACTTTATGTTTCGACATTACAAGTCGATGGCGTGGCAGCACTACAAGTGACATTATTGTATTACCATGAGGGACGATGTAATCTCGCGTGCTAAATCTTTCGCTGGATCCTTCGAAGCTTGTGCTCGGTATTAGGCCCTATGGTTGTTTGGATACTTCCGTCATATATTATTAACAAAATGACATAATCTTGCAAATATTCATTAAAATTGGAGCACAAATGCGATTTATAAGTGACTTTTTCAACGTTTTCTTTTTAGTGGATATATGTGTGTTATGTTTAATTTTCATGATTAAAATGCATGTGCACTCAAAAGTGTTTAATATTTGAACTTTGTAAATAAAAAATATATATTTATTAATCTTTGTGGTTTTTTCCTGTTACGTTATTTTCTTTTATCTTTGTTAGGCTTACATTCAAAAGTCAATAAATGTCGTTGTTATTAAAAGTTTACATTGGTGTTTGCAGTCATGCAATCTATATTAGGAAAAAACTTGGTATGATAGCATGCTTGCTAAATTGTCGCCTCAAAACTGGAACATCAATTCGGAGTCCATTGTTACAAGCCAGTATTTGAGACACATAAATTAATATTAGGGCTAGATGGTGATTAGCTTTAGTTGACTGATGTGAACCTGCTTACTGTGCCAATAACTATTTATATCAGATATGACTATAGTGTGTTGTATATGCTATTGACTATATCGTAAACAAGTATGTTTAAGGATTTAAATACTTGTAATGTCACTTATTTAAATGCGGTTACATTTTATAGTATTTGAGCAGTCCAACTTCAATAATATTTGTATTTAACTGTTTCTTTTAAATTAATATATTCCAATGGCAATGCCTGCAATACTTGATTGAAAGGGGTTGGTCCGGACTGTGACTAATGTTGACTAATATATGACGACATTATTTCGCAAAACGTTATACTGGCTACGGTAGCTGGCATTTACTTTTGTAATTATTTTGAAGGTTATTTCCCGCACCAGCAACTATTTCGATAACATAGAGTCGTAGACGTTGCGGTATTCAGACGTAGCAACACGCCAGCACGAATTGCTGTAAACTAAATCGGCGGATTACAAGCACACATTATTCCCAATCATATCGTAGTATTCACACGTATTTGTACTTTATTACATTCACATTTCTTATCACATTTCTATTTCGCATACGTCATATTTGTATATATGCAGACTTTGAAATATAACTGTGGGACTATATTGTAGTCGTAATGATACCTGACGGAACTCGTGAGTGCCGAGTCACCTAGGCAACAAGAAGCTGGTTTCGGCTTGTCATTTCCTACGCGCCGCTTGACCCTCCAAATAAGGCAATAATGTCGAGTTTCCAGGTCGATTTCGCTGAATTTTACTTTATGGGTGCATAGTTATATGTAAACAAATCGACCAAAGATGGACCTGTGGCTTTAACCAAGAATTATGTTTTGACGTTCAATGTATTTTGTATGCTCGTCACTTTCGTATTTAGGCTTGCAATCGGCGTTCGAAAGTGACCACCGCATACTTCTGCCAATCTTGCCGCTGGCGAACACGCCAAATTCATCATCTATAACTAGTTTTTTTCTGTAGGAATCTTTCTGTGGAAGTATGTGAAAAGTTGCTTACTAACATTTGTAGTATATCCAGTAGCCACGCAGCGCATTAAATTGTTCTGTTTTTATGTGTTTGTATGCGTTTCGTCGGTTTTTCTGAGAGCTATGCTGCGTCGACTATAGAATTGCTGTATACATCTTTGGGAGACATCTCGCCAATCAAACCGGATGTACAACCACACATACCTGGAGCATGATGTCGGCGCCCTGTGTCGATAATAGCTACGTTTAAAAAAATACAAAATAAATATACAGTGGCGCTGTACTTGTCAAATCATGGTGACATGTACTGTAAATGGTATGTTCTTATGTTTTGGCTGTGGTTGTTCAAGCGTTTCATTCCCCGTTTAACAATATTCCATTTCCACAGCACTGTGATAATAATTTTGTTGTAGTTTTAATCAAATTTAAGCACAAACCCCACGTTTACAAATTAAGACATTATCATGTTAAACTTAAATCACAAACATCATAAGCGAAGCTATCTTACAGTTATTTATTAACATTCACGATAAGCAAATGTAACAAGGGTATGCTCTGTAGGGCTCACCCTATGTAGTAAGGTGTCATAAGATTGCTATAAGTAAATTAAAGTGCAAAAGACATGATCAGACACCACAGGTTAATAGGTTCACGATGTATTATTAGAGTGTATGAGCATGGAAGACAGAGGTGTGAAGGTGAAATGGAATACGTCAATTGTATTGCGTATCAAAATTTACGATGTTAATATGCCAAACATTCCGTAAAACATGATCAGCTTAAAAAGCATGTAGAAATTGTATCAAAACGATTAACATGGGACAAGAAAGCTATTCTCGAATATAATCAACCGGTTTTTTTTCAAACTAGTTTTAACACAGATTGCAAAGTCACTGATATAGTAAATAAATAAATTAACAAACATCATTACCACATCTCAGAAAGTAATAAAACAAATCGCTAACACTGATAATATGTTTCTTACATTTTTCTTCAATGTAAACAATCATCTTTATATAACATATTTAAGTATGTGATGCCTTTTTTAATTGACTATGTAATGTTTTATTAATAATTGTTGATGAATTTGTAAATTTGTTATCGTAAATCTTACAAATATTACAAGTTGGCCAACGTGAATGAGTACTACAGTTTTCGATAGTAAGAAAAGGAGGGATCTTTCGGTGGCCATTTCCCAGTTTTCAAAAGGCAGACATAAGCTGTCAGCAAAGACTTTTCCTCCTGAGGTCGGTATTGAGCAAGAATTTTGTCGACTTTTATGGAGCAAAGAATATTGTCAAAATAGGTTTTATGCACTTTAGGCAAATCCTGCACTGGTATATAGCCAATAGAAGAATTTGTTTATTTGACCCAGACATTTCAACTAATATATATAATACATTCATGTCCCAAAAATTAAATAATACAAATATATAACCTTATAGTAAACATGGCATAATATATGATAAATAACGAAAAGTAGGGTCAGGAGACTCCTCCAAGACTGTGGTAGTCGCTATCGTGAAACCACATTTTGTAATAAAACTTTAACTAAATCAATACATCACCTAATCAAATTCTTCCAGAAAAATAATAATAATAAAAAACATAATATGTATGCATGTGTAGCGTGAGCAAGCTTACATGATTATAGTGTTTGTGTTTAGGCACTGTTTTGTACTGTATCAAGTTGACAGGTGGTTGTCGGTTCTTAATTTTGCATACATATATAGCACTTTTGCCTGATGCATGTTACTTGATAGTTTTACAAAACATAAAAGTTTAACATACTTAGCAAATCCTTGTGAACTGTGTGTACTAAGCTTTTCTTTGACAATATCAGGAATATTATTTAGTAAAAGTGGTAAAATATGCCTAAGGCATTTCTTAGCAAATTCATGTTTAATTTTATAAGTGTATATTTTATTATTGACTCTTGTATCGTGATTATGTATCTCATAGTTAAACATTATCCTCCAGTTTTGTAAATAAACTGGTAAGTCATTGTGTAGATATTTATAGTAAAATTTTAATTGTTGTAATTTGAGAATATCATCTACTTTTAACAAGTTGAGTTTTTTGTGAAGTGGTTCTGTGTGGGAAGTATAATTACTTAAGGTAATAATTCTCAGGGCTTTTTTTGAAGTTTTATTATTCTATTTGATTTAAAGCCCGACGCCATGATGCAATAATTAATGTGTGGCACTATTAAAGAATTATATAATATTATTTTAATATGAAGAGGTAATACGTTTCAATTTATTTAAAATGCCAATTTTTTTAGAACAAACATTTGCTATTTTTTCAGAGTGTTTTTTCCAGTTTAGATTGGTATCTATAATTAAACCCAAAAAATTAAATTCTTTGACTTGTTCAATATTTGTATTGTCTATCTTCAGTGTAAGTGTCTGTATATTTTTGTTTGCCTTTTGAAATGTAATAGACTGAGAGACACCATCAATCTCTACATTAATAAAAATATAATTCTTGTCCTTCACATTTTCTGGGTCTGGTTCCAGAAATACCATTTTATCGCGAAACTTACGGACTTTCTGGAGCAGCGGCTAAAAATAATTGCCAGCACAACGAATGGCTATACTATGGACATCCTCCTCCTCACACGCCACGCCGAACTCATCGTATCTGTCCGAATTGGACAAGTTGCTGCTAGGACCTGGTTCATATGCACTCGACGACCCAACAGGAAAGTCAAGCAATATGCTTGTGCATATCTCGAAACAATTGCATCGAGTCTTAAAGTGAAGAAAAGGAGCTCCACGAATTGGATGTAAATCCGATGTACATAGATTAATTAATGCAAGTCTTGCTTTGTGGACATATATTAAACCATATAACAACATATTAAACATTATAATAACACACATTATTATAATATATGATTTAAACAATATATAATACAGCATAATAATATAATGTACTCAACAGAATGAAACATCATCACATATTATTTCTATAACTTCACTTACATGACGTCATATACAAATGAATCATGTTGTATAACTGTGGGTACCACAGCCTCCTTTTTGTTATATGCCAGTGAACAAATAACCGTTTTTTGTCAAGAAATCTCGATCCCAAACTTCTCATGTAGTGTACTGCTCGATTATTTCAAGTCATGCTTTAGGTGCCATTATCAGTCAGGGTGTAGGGCAGTAGTAATTACATAAATCAACCACTATGATTATTAAGATGACCTAAGCTATGATGGCCAGTATCCAAAACAATGACTATTAAATCATAAGGGCATATGTATATTTAAAACAAATACAACCAAGAACCATGTTTCTTTTTATTTGTCCTCAAATTATCATAACTCTTGTGTATCAGTTTACAATTGTACGTTTTCTGTATTATTCCATTCTCATTTATGATTATGTTTATTTGATACATGATTAATAATAAATGTATATGTTGAATACATCGTGTAGTTGTTGAAGCCATTATGTAAACCCGTTTCTGATTCTGCACACACAATACTGTAGCAAGACTGTACGCCTAGACCAGTGGTTCTCAAACTTGTTTGTGCCTTTATTGTGACAGTTTCAGAGTCCCAGAAGCTCTGTCTGAGCAGTATCAGTGCCATCAGGTGTGGGTGCCAGTGGAACATTGAATGAGCCGCTTAGTACTAGCCTATATGTTTGACTCAGTGTTTCACAGAATTATCTCACAAATTATGAGTTCTAATATTGTTTCCAACATGACAAAGATACAAAAAAAACTCTTGCGCCTCCAATTTTACGAATTATGGTTTTGTATTTTTCAAAATGAAATCTATTATCAAGAATTTCCATTGGAGTTAAACGTTCCAAGATTTGAACAGCCAAACATATCAATGAGGCAGATCAGTTGTAATTCTCAACCATGTTCTAGCCAAGTTCAGAGAAGTTTCATTTTGTTTGTGATACCGATAAAGGCTAGATGTCCTATCTGATGGCGGCAACATTGCCTTTGTACTTGTCAGCTAATCGACTTGTGTGTAGAATACAAATATATCATGAACAGAGTTCGTGTCCGATCACAGGTTTTTAAAACGGTGCAAATTCAGGGCATTTGTTTACAGGGGATATCCTGTTTCCAGACTGATCCCCAATTACAATGCCATCAGAAGAGACCCCTGAAATTGCCAAACGACCCCTGGTTCAGGAAGCTGTGACCCTCTGTTTGAGAACCACTGGCCTAGACAATATGATAATTGTTATAGGATAATAATACCAATATTATAGTATTATAAATCCCTTATTAGCCCGGCTTTCCAAAAGCAAGGCAACATTATATGTAATATGTCTTAATTTTCCTACAACTTTTGTGTTTACATAAAAACATCTACGCGTGCCATAACCAAACAACTATTATACTAGTACATACTGGCTTACCTGTAACAAAGATGAACTACGATTAAGATCGGTAATGACAACTTGTTGTGAACTAGAAGCCATACGTATCACGTCAGCTCCGGTACATTATGAGAACAGCCACGTGATTTGAAACCGCTACTGTATGCAAACTGTGACCCGCAGATATCACATTTGTTTCTCCCCGGGTGTAGATACGGATATGCTTCTACAGAATTCCACTTGCGGAGAACTATGCGCCACAGGTATCACATCTATAGGTTTTTACCCGTATGGATATGGATATGTTTATTTAAATTACCGCTTTCTGAAAACTTTGCACCACAGGTATCACATTTCTAGGGTTTCTCCCCGGTGTGGATACGGACATGATTCTTCATATACTCACATTGTGAGAAATGTGCACCACACGTATCAAATTTCTAAGGTTTCTCCTCGGCGTGGATACCGACATGCTTCTTCAGCCTTCCACTTAGTGAGAATTTTGCTCCACACGTATCACATTTGTAAGGTTTCTCCCCGCTGTGGATACGGACCTGCGTCTTCAAATTGTCTTTTCTTGAGAACTGTGCACCACACGTATCACATTTGTAAGGTTTCTCCCCGGTGTGGATACGGACATGCGTCTTCAAATGACCACTTTTTGAGAACTGTGCACCACACGTATCACATTTGTAAGGTTTCTCCCCGGTGTGGGTACGGACATGCATCTGCAGACTTCCACTTTGTGAGAACAGTGCTCCACACGTATGACATTTGTAAGGTTTCTCCCCGGTGTGGATACGGACATGCGTCTTCAATTGACCACTGTTTGAGAACTGTGCACCACACGTATCACATTTGTAAGGTTTCTTCCCGATGTGGGTACGGACATGCATCTGCAGACTTCCACTTTGTGAGAACTTTGCACCACACCTATCACATGTGTAAGGTTTCTCCCCGGTGTGGGTACGGATATGCTTCTGCAGACTTCCACTTCGTGAGAACTGTGCACCACACGTATAACATTTGTAAGGTTTCTCCCCGGTGTGGATACGGATATGCGTCTTCAAATGACCACTTTCTGAGAACTGTGCACCACAAGTATCACATCTGTAAGGTTTCTCCCCGGTGTGGATACGGATATGCGTCTTCAAATGACCACTTTCTGAGAACTGTGCTCCACACGTATCACATTTGTAAGGTTTCTCCCCGGTGTGGATACGGATATGCGTCTTCAAATGACCACTTTGTGAGAATTGTGCACCACAGGTATCACATTTGTAAGGTTTCTCCCCGGTGTGTGTACGGACATGCGTCTTCAAATGACCACTTTCTGAGAATTGTTCACCACAGGTATCACATTTGTAAGGTTTCTCCCCGGTGTGGGTACGGACATGCATCTGCAGACTTCCACTTCGTGAGAACTGTGCACCACACGTATAACATTTGTAAGGTTTCTCCCCGGTGTGGGTACGGATATGCATCTGCAGACTTCCACTTCGTGAGAACTGTGCACCACACGTATCACATTTGTAAGGTTTCTCCCCGGTGTGGATACGGACATGCGTCTTCAAATTACCACTTTGTGAGAACTGTGCACCACAAATGTCACATTTGAATCGTTTCTCTATTGTATTCGTGCGCACATTCACAGACATAATTAAACTGTATTTGTTTCGAACATTTTTATACAAATACACACATTATTTTGTATCGTGCTGTTGTCCTCAATGCACTGTTGGTACAAACACGTAAACGTATCATCACTAGTGTACACCACATCTGAAGAGTTTCTCACTAGTCGTAGTGTTTGCGAAGGTGGTATATTATAGTTTCAAAACAACATCGCGTTAAAACATTTTCCACACGTGACACATTTAAATCTGCGTCAATGTGCAGCTTTAAAGCGTTCCTCGGAGAAGAATGTCTTCCACGTGTCTCACACAGAGTTTGCTCAACTGTCTGAGAAAGCAAATTAACTTTTAGATGTGTTGCACAACTGTCACACTTGAACGGTTCCCCGTCATAGGGAATTGGTGTCTGCATAAATATAAAATGTTGTGCCATGAGGCACTCAGTCACATGTTGTGTCTTGTTCTTGCAGTCAAAGATGTTGACATTCTGTGACGTGGCTCGATGTCCTATATCGTGTTGTTGCACACAACGCGACAGTTGTTGTTGTCAATGCGCGCGAGTCTTTGCAGCTTTATTACTTTATTGTTGACAGTTCTCTCACAAACATTTGTGAGTTCTGAAACAAAATATAAGTAAGTGAAACCATCAGACGTCGTTTGAAAGAGGCCGAGCATACAAATAGGGTATACAGAACATTGTGGAAGACCGGGAAACGTGTACTTTGGAGAAACAGAATAATCATTATAAAACCATACATGTTTACATTCCTATCAACAAACTGGTAAATATAAAATGTATGCCAGGAAAACAAAACAATATGTAATATAAAGGACTTAAAGTCGCAGTTGTAGTAGCCATCCTGAAAGACAATTTAATCGATTATTTGATTTATATCAAATAACACAATCCCTAGTACAATTGGTGCATTACTACAAGATAAATGTATATACTATTATGTCCGTATATTATTCATGTCCGTATATATTTCAGTTTTGATAAAACAAACAGCTGTAGATACGTGTAATCATCACCACAGGAAAGAAACAATGTCAATGGTCCTGAAAAGACTGTTGTGAGTGGAATCTTCCCACACAACGAGTCTATTCACACCAGCAATAATGAATTTTGCAAATATCCTCATTTTACCAAGGGTGTACTTCTGTTAAAAGATTTACTCAAAACAGCCTCTGTATTGACTGTAAAAAATTGCCTGAACTGAAAATCAAATCAATTTAAATAAATTAAAGCCTGCCTATAGTCAGTGTTTCAGAATTGTAATAAGGCCAGGCAGTTTTTCAGATTTTTTAAAACGTCATATTTAAAATAATTATGTTTGGCTGTGTTTGACTATGATGATACAAGTAAAACACATAATTATTGCTTACCAACTAAACACGTCGAGCATGTGTGAGTGTGCCACTGGATCTCAGGATGAATCACCCGTTGATCGCTCACATTAAAAGCATAGCCATCAACTCACTCAATTAACAGATTCGAGTAATGTGATTGGTTACCATGTCAAGATTAACGACACTATTAGACCTCTTACAAACTGGCCATCACTACTTCTAAATTATATATGTTAGCCCAAGAACTAGCTGTATGATTGTGAAGTCGACGCCTACAAAATGTGTGAGCATAGCCTCGATCATCTACGCACCGTGGCACCACCGTTTTTGTCCACTAATATAACCAGACACCGAAAGGTAGAGCCACCACTGGACGGTATCACAACCACAAGTTTTCTTTTTTTCATTTCCCCTTTCATGGATCTGAAGGCAAAGCTACCGTCTCCATATAATCAGAGTACTTCCCCGGAGACTTGTTTTTATTCTAGATTTTCAGCCGTGAATACGGTCGCTGGGTTCCCAATGTATAAGATTTAGTATTTTCAAAAGAGGCCTAATATTTATTATATTTTATTATACATGGCCTAGCTAAGTCGGATTCAATTAGAACAGAGTGATTTAATACGAGTTATGCGAAAATCGATCCCTGCGCTAACACCAAAGGCAGCCCTCTAGATGCCATTAAGTACCTATGATTAATGCTCGAACGTGACTGGATACTGCGGTAATATAGATAGGCCTATGTTGATGTTTACTTGCAACACGTCGCATCATTTCTTAATCGATACACACACACACACAAGCACACACACACGTACACACACACACACTCACACACACACACACACACACACTCTCACACTCACGCACACACTCTCACACTCACACACACACTCTCACTCCCACACACTCACACACACACACACACACACTCTCTCTCTCTCTCTCACTTTCTCGCACACGCACGGACGCACGCACACATACACACACACACACACATACATATATGTAGTTTCTTTTCTAACATTTTGCAAATAGGGGAACGGTTTGCAAATCGAGCCCCTTAAGCAAGATTTGTCATCAAGTTGACATTTTTTATTTTAATAAATTTTTGTCTACGGAATCGTCTTCTCCACTTACCTGACTATGTGTGTGCTAAACTTACAGCGTATTTATGTTAAAATTACAGCATCTACGGGATGTTTCAAAACATCATCCGATTTTTTACTTGCTAAAAAGGGGCGCCCAATACGGCACCCTGCACATTCATTTATATTATTTCGCCATCATCACACATTTCGCAAACACATTGTGTATATTCGGACCCTGGCCAGTCATGGTGTGTCCATGGCGTATATGAGTCACATTTTGTCCTTTCTTCCCCGTCCTTACTGTCCGAAGTTGGTTGGTCTATTGTTTCTGCATCCAATTGTCACGCGTATTTTTGAAGCAACGATACATCGCAGTGGCATGGCGAACGATACCTTCCTTCCCCGTGTAGTTCCACTCGTGTTGGTTTGAGGCTCCTTCCGTGTTGTAGCATGTTTGTTACATTTTGTTCTCAATTGTAGTTGACGTTTGTGTGGCCTGAACGTGGTAAAGCATGTCTTTTCTCTGTTACTCGACTGTCACTCTGTTGATTGATCTCATTCCAATATAGGTGAGACACCCACTGCGAAGTTTATTATCACGGATGTGTGATACATGCAAATTGACAATATACTTATATATTATTACTTGGTAATATAATAATAATATAATGCATATTATATTATAATATGCATCAATATAGTTCATATTGACGTGATATATTCATAAAAAATATATTAGTAATATTATCGTTTTACTTAATAATTGTATTACTATTATGATTGTATAACTGGGTAATATGAAATATCCTATGTACATGATGTAATACCATAAAACCTTACAAATGCAGGTGTGTGTATTGTATCAACAGCATATCATTTTTAATACAAACTCTCCATGTTTTTAAATCTAATACATATATATAATAGCATATACGTTTGACGTATGCATACCACAGTCTCCGTTATTTTCAACGAGCATAAAACGGAAATAAATTTTGAAAATAGTCCTAACATTTTAAGAAAAGTGTTAAAAACTATCTTTTTAGTTGGCCTCTTTCAATGTGCGTTTCGCACTTCCGACCAATGTTCACTAGGGCCCATTTATGAGTTACTTAACAGAGCCACCACACAGTTAGCTGTATGTAGTACAATAACGCCTAACGGCTGGGGCCCGTTTTGGACAGAGCGCCGTTTTGCACGCCCTTCCCCTATTATTGCAACGTCTGACAATTAAATACCAAGGCATCATGTTGCTCGTAATGATGGTGATATTGAAGCTATTTGGGAGCTCCTTTATATTGTTACCCACAGAACCTTAAAAGACATATCAATCAATCAATCAATTGACAAATTATTCAAACGAACCAGACAAACACTTTAAAGTACATGTTAAGTAAAGTGCATGTTAAGTACACAAAGCATTTGGTGAAACGTATGAAGGGAGTAACATTGAAGTAAAACTACTTATAATGTTATGCTACACCTTAGCAGACACTTGTAACAGTTTTTTACTTGATGTGAATTTCAAAACAAAATACAAACGTATAGTAGTGCTTATGATTTGATGAAACTATACATTGCGATTACTTCTGTTGACAATACCTTTCTAATAGATATTTGTTATAGTCTGCTTTAAAACAATGATACGAACGAATATTGGTAAACGTGACATTCAACGAGTTGCAAAGTTGTGATCCATAGACAATTAAAGACATACACCTTCTATTGGTTGTTGCCCGGGTTCGGGAAAACAGATTTTCTCGTCGTGTACAGTACTTATTGTCACACTTAGTAAATAACCTTTGAATATATAACGGCAATTCATTTGTGTGAGCTTTATACATAAACAATAGTTCGTTACAGGCACTCTTGATATCAGTGTATTTGTTATATTTATACCAGATAGACGTGCTCGACCAGAGAATAACATGTAGTTTGTGTTTGCTGTGTTCAATGACAATTTGTTGACCGAGAACCATAATTGCAATTGATGTACTTTATTGCATACACTATTTTCAAGCTGTTTTTTTCTTTGCAGAACAGAGGATGTTCGCGTCATCAGCAAACAAAATAAATTGTACCAATTTAGAAACATTACACATGTCATTGATATACAGAATAAACAACTTCGGTCCAAGTATAGAACCTTGTGGAAATCCACATGTTATTCTTTGAGTGTCTGGCCTGTAGCCGTCAATATTTACAAATTGGCTACGATTAGCTAAGTAGCTACTAATCCAATTATATTAATTTCCACATATGCCATAGGGTTCTAGTTTTGTACACAGCCGTTTATGGTCAACGGTATCAAAACCTTTTTTTAGATCTATAAAAACGCATATTGCACAATTCTTGTGTTCTAACGAATTTGTGATATCATTAAGCAATTCATCCAAAGCATGAGCAGTTGACATGCCTTCTCTGAACCCATATTGTTATGCATTTAAGATATTACTGGAATTCACAAAGCTTCGAAGTCGAGAATTAAACAGTTTCTCGAGTATTTTAAAGAATTGCGGTAGAAGTGAAATCGGCATGTATTTGGTAAACAAATGTTTCTCACCAGATTTAAATAAAGGAATTACTTTAGCTGTTTTTATCTGATGTGGGAAAGTGCCACTTTTAAACGACATATTACATATATGTGTCATATGTTCAGCAATGTATTTAATTATATTTACAACGAGACTCATCATAATGCCGTCACAACCGGCAGAACATTTATTTCCTCAACTATTGAGAGTGCGTATAACCTATTCTTTGTTAGTTGGTGTTAAAAACATTGAATGTTCATTGAGTCCGCCCATGTAATCAAGAACTGACACTCCTGGTGGAATTTCAAGGTGGAGTTTCAATTTGTGTGGCTAGCTCAGGTCCAATGCTTGTAAAGTACTTATTAAACGTGTTAGGAATCGAAGGCCGGTCACTGATTATAGTGCCATTGTTATCGAATTGTACAGGATAATTATTGAATTCAAGTCGATATTTTCCCATGATTTTACGTAAACTCCCGGATAGGTTGCTCCGGTGTTCTAACAGTAACTTACTATAATATTTACGTTTTACATATCGTATGACGGCTGATAGTTTATTTTTATACGATTAATACCTAATTTCTGTGTACGTATTTCTATTAGCAAGAAACTGTTTGTATAACTTGTTTTTTCCGACACGCATTTTTGAGACCATTCGTCCACCTAGGCGAAGTGGACAGTGTTGATTATACAGCATTGTGAAATCGTTAAGAAAATCGTTGTATGCCTCATTAATATCTGTGTAATATTTTCAACACGTGTGTGACGTTTGTATTGAGTCGGACAACTACGACTGCATCGGCTACCATCAAACTTGCAAATAGCAAAAACGGGCAAATGATTGCTTGTGTCAGTAATGAGTAATCCACTCCTGATATCACTATCAATATCGTTGGTAAATATATTATCAATAAGTGTTGCCGACACATTCGAGATTCTAGTAGGCTTAGTAATTACTGGGTACATACCAAGACTGAACATCAAATGTAGGATTTTTTTGGTTCCACCATGTGATTCATATTTCAATAATTATGTGTTAAAATCACCACAGTTAAATAAATTTTATTAGTCATAACTTGGTTAAACAAACAGTCAATGTTGTCACAAAATAAAGATAAATCAGACCCAGGTGCTCTATATACGCAAGCTATTACACGTCTACAGTTGGCTAACTTTAACTCAATCGCAACACATTCAAAACATCCTTGATAACTCTTGATTTACTCGATATACTAAAACAATCTAAATCATCTTTGACAAATAGTGCCACACCACAATTTGATACGATGAATAACCTGGTAATTGAAACCACGACGTCTGATCGGCTTCCGCCCATGTTTCAGAAATAGCAATACTGTCGAAATCAATGTTAAGTGAATCCAGAATAATTACGAATATTTTCAAAATTTGCATTCAAACTGCGCCGAGATTTAAAAAGAATAAATAATATATTTCCATCATGAATACTATTTATGTCATCATCAAATTTTAGTTCCGAGTAATATTTACAATTTGCGGAGATGCAGTTATAAATGTTATTCTCTGGATCAATATTGTTTCCGTGGTCATGGGCACTATATTCGGAGTATTCAAACAAACTGATCAAATGTATCTAACACCTGGTTACGTAATTCATAGTCGGATTGCATCAATACCGTCGCATATTCCCTCAAAGGGGAGAGCGTTTAGCGTGTCCAACGGCATTGCTAATGTCGGTGAGCATTGTTGAGACCATCGCCAAATCAGCGAGAGTCTTCACTTTACATTCTTGTCCGTCTTCGCACGTTATTGCACAAATAGGATTGCAGAAGACGTTGCGATTGCTTTGCTCTGTGAAAATAGTGCAAACAATACAATTTTACCCGATATACAGCTCTATATTTTCGCACACAGCTCCACGAAAGCACCATATTCTATAGGACTTCGTGAGTTTAGTAAGTGGGAGTGACTTTTTTATGATTTAACAGTTTTAATATCAGGGTGCACTTGTGTGAAACAAGCTGTGATTCAGCCATGAGTGAACTCAATAGCACGTCATGCATGACCGATGTCAATGCCAATGGACATGTGGACTTAATTGCATTTTCGTTGTCCAGGACAAATTGACACAACCTGTGCGCGGTCAAGCGTAAACATTACAATCCTTAAAATTCATTTGTATGCTGGATGCAAAATCGAATAAAAGATTGTTGCTGTCGTCAACACCAACACCCGTGTCCGTGTGCCGCTAGCAATAAATACTGCCGTGTTAGTGTGTATATACAATTGGCAGCAACGGTCAGAAGTCGCCAATCGAAACGGTCACGCAAGAATCGCTCGCCTTAATGGGTATCTCCACATAAACCTGGAGAGTCCGTATTGGGCTTTCCATGCGGGTGCGCTACAGCGAACAAATGGCCGCGCTGGCATAGCCTTGCGAAGGCGAACCATGCGAAATCAATCGTCGGGTGGATGGGGCCATGCGGCCCCCTCACCGCCCTGCTCTGTCTTCACGTCGGCCCGATGCTGGCGTCGCTGTTGCCCGTGGGGGGCATTGAGCCAAGCCCTGGTCCAGTCACCCCAGCAACAAACACCACCACAAGGACGAATGACGCCATGGGGGTCACTTGGGGTGAAACAGCAACCCCAAACCCACGCCTACAGCAAACACCTCACACATCCTACCTGGACTATAAGATATTAAAAGCAGGAGACATACAGCTAAACCCGGGACCCACAGAGAATGGTCATGGTCTACAATGTGACACTTCTGGTGTTTGGTTGCACTCCGGCTGTGTTAATGCTAACCAACAGGAAGAAAGTGGGTAAAAACCCAGGAGGAGGTATATTATATTAGAGACAACGTCAACTTTGAAGAAAAACCAGATTTTATAACACAAGATCTGGAAGGCATTTGTGGAATAGTCACATTCAAAAACAAACATAAGATTATCATTGCAAGCATATACAGAGCTCGAAATGAAAAGGAGTTGATAACCAATGGTGATCTTAACTGTACTGTATGTCACATCAGTTAACTCAGCTTGTTAACAACCCCATCAGAGTGATATTCACAAGTCGTACCTTGATTGGTGTATCACAGACAGACTCATAGAACAGACTCATGGAAATGAGAAATTTCAAAAACTTCGATACAAACGTCTTTTGTAATGAATTGGACATGTGTGACTAGAGTTCTGTTGAGCAGTTTGAGGACGTGGATGAGGCTTACAAGAGATTTAAGGCTCTCTTTGCACATGTATGTGACAAACACTGCCCCCATTTGTTACTAGACGAGTCAGGAAATAATTTCGTCCGTGGTTAACTGAGGAAATTAAAGATTTTGAAAATTATTTTGAAAAAAGCACATTCTAAAGGATCAGAAATATTCTGGCAAATGTATAGGCACTTCAGGAATGTCGTTTCGAATTCTCTCAAGACTGCAAAGCGGGATTACTACACTGGCCTAATCCTGGAAAATAAGAAGAAACCAAAATTATTGTGGAAATGCCTAAAAAGAACTCCTGCCAGGAAAATCCAAGTCCAGCCCCAAAGGTGTACTTAATGTTGAAGGTCACTTAATTACTTATCCAAAATGTAAGGCATTCAACAAGTATTTTACATCCATTGGTCAAGAATTGGCAAGTACGCTTTCACCAGCTGCTTCATTCACTGCACCTAAATCACTCGAAATATCTGCTTTTACTTTCCTTACTGTCACACTTGATTTTATTGAACAACAATTAAGGAATATGCCCGAAAATAAATATGTTGGTCTGGACAGACTGTCTGGCAGATTACTACGGGTAGCAGCACCAGTCATCACAGTCAGTTTCGGTGGATGGCCATGTGTCTGATCCTTTGCCTGTCAATATTGGGATGCCCCAAGTGTCAATCTTAGGCCCCCTGTTGTTACTGTTATAACTAAATGACCTGCCTACAATCACCGAATCCTGCAATATAAACATGTTTGCAGAAGACACTGAAATTGATTCAGCTACAAAACCAGGGTGTTCGGCTAAATTAGAATCCAATATCAACAGTGATTTATGCAAAGTCAAAGAGTATTTTCATATAAACAAACTTAGTATTAATGTACAGAAATGTCAATTTATTCTAATTGGCACTCATTTAACAAGACTGCCACCCAGAGAATTAACTCTAGGTGGCAGGTGGACAAGGAAGCCCTCTGGCTTATCGAGAGTCCAACCCTTTTATCTATGTATATCCCGCCCTTCTGAGGTATGTGTTGATTTTATTTTTAAACATATTCACGCTACTAGCACCCACACAATCAGCAGATAATCTGTTCCATTCATTTAGTCCTTTGTAAAAATGAGAACTTTCTTATATCTAATCTACACTGCTCCTTTGCTAATGTAACGTCATGTCCTCTAGTCCTTCTATCTTTCTTAACTGAGAAAAAAATATTTCTATCAATATTTTCATAACCATCTCTACTGTTGTTATACCACATTTTAAGGCGAATTTCATAACTAAGATCCCTCAGTTTCTGTATGATTTTAGTCGCTCTCCTCTGTACTCATTCTAGCACCTCTATGTCCTTCCTGCAATACGGCATACACGCTTGTATACAATATTCTAAACGAGGCCTCACTCATTTAGTACTCATCAGTCCATTGCCAAGATGGCTGATGTTAGAATTCATATTAACAATGAACCACTTAAACATGTATCGGCAGCCAAGTACCTTGGTATGTATACCGACTCAAACCTAAAAGGGACGACCACATTAACAGCATGATCCCTAAAATGTCATCCAAAATAGGAAACCTAAGATCTCTTCGTAAAAATAGTATCAATCGACATTCTGAGGCAATGATATAATGCAATAGTTCAACCACACTTCGATTATTGAGATGTAATCTATGATTCAGCCTCAACATCAACCAAAACTAGATTACAGAAACTACAGACCAGAGCTGCTAGACTCATATCTTGGTCTAGTCCTAGGCAAAATAGAAACACTTTGTATAAAACACCAGGCTGGTTATCACTACAGCAAAGAAGGGATTTTAATAAATGTGTTCTTATGTTCAAGTGTGTAAATGGTCTCGCACCGCAATATGTGTGTGATATGTTTACATCAAATAGTAATTCTTACAATACCAGAAATGCCTCTCAGTAGAAACCACCCAAAGCCAGAACTGCCTACTATCAACGCAGTCTCAATGTGTCCTGTTTGAAAGTGTGGAATAAACTACCAATTGTTATTCAAAACAGCCATTGTGTTCCAACCTTCAAAAATACCCTACGCAAATATCTGAATCGGTATGTTTTGGCATGGTGTATTGTTAGTTCGTAGAAAGTTAGCTAATTTCATGTGTGCATCACCACCGTGTTGCTGATGTTGATGTTGTGGCATAGTTCTCTCACGCAGTGAGACGTGGTGCGACGACCGCATGTACAGCTAATGCATACTATCACCTGTAGTTTCTACAGGACGTCAGGGCACTACAACAATGTGTCTTATTGGTCAGATGCACAGTTTTGACATGGTTCGTCATGCGTGACCGGCTTAGCCGACCACCCACACAGCTGTTGATTGATGTTCCCGCGGTTTGTCAATGGCAGGTGGGCAATATAGCAAGTGGTAGTTTGTTCAATGTGTTTTACTCACAATGCGGAACGTATAAGATGCAGCCGCTTTAACATGGTAAACATTATACATTTGACTTTCCTATGGCACTACTTGATTTCTAGCAGAAGAGTGTGGGTAACAAACTAAGACGATGTCAAACGGAGAGACTTAAGACGGTTTCGAGCAGGTCGATGTACCACCACCACCACATTACAATACACTTCTGACTGCACCTAACTTTGTACCTATTGAGCATTATCAGTCAAACTGAAACATTCACACCTAAACAACACATTTTCGCTTTTATCGGTTTGTAAAGCGCACCCGGACAACTTTACGGACACCTAACTTTTAACAGGGTCGATCTCGATCGGTGTGCCTATGCATTACCAATTAGCCTGCTTGACAACCTATCCACGAATCTCTTGCACACAGTAAGACATGAAAAATCAGGCTGTTCATATCACGTCATCTACAAACGTTGTTGCGTCACACAGACAGAACATATCCAAAGAAGCATTTTTAATGTTGAAATCACAGCCCCGGACACTGCTTTCTGCATAAAACGCAGTTTAATCATGCCACATCGGTACAAGTACCCACAAACAACAACCATATTTAACAAGCTACTGTTTCCGACCTGTTGTCCACACGTATCACATCTTAAACGTGTTCTGCCAGTGCGAATGTGAACACGCTTCTTACTTGAACCAGTCTTTAAAAAAAGACTGAACCCCCACATATGTCATATCTAAATCGTGTCTTAACATTGCAAGTACGCATGTCTCACTTCAAACTGCCACTTGTTGTGAACTGGAAGCTACACGTATCACGTCTGCTCAGGTTCATTATGATAACAGCCACGTGATTTCAAACCACTGTATGCAAACTGTGCCCCGTACATACGACATATGTTTCTCCACGGTGTGGATATAGACATGATTCTTCAGATTTCCACTTGAGGAGAACTGTGCACCATAGGTATGACATTTGTAGGGTTTCTCACCGAATGGATACGGCAACACGGGTATCACATTGGTAAGGTTTCTTCCCGGTATGGATACGGACATGTTTTGAATAGCCAACTACACGAGAAATGTGCATCACAGATTTCGTAGTTGTAGGGTTTCTCCCCGGTGTGGATACGGAAATGTCTCTTCAAATTACTACTACCTGAGAACTGTGCACCACAGGTATCACATTTGTATGGTTTATCCCCGGTGTGGATACGGACATGTGTCTTTAAATAAGCACCCCTTGAGAACTGTGCCCCACACATATCACATTTGAAGGATTTCTATTCGGTGTGTATAAGGACATGTGTCTTGAGGTAAGCACCCCTTGAGAACTGTGCCCCACACGTATCACATTTAAAGGGTTTCTCTTCAGTGAGGATATGGACATGTCTCTTTAAACTATCACTGCATGTGAACTTTGCCCCACATGTGTCACATTTGTAGGGTTTCTGCCCAATGTGGATAAGAACAACATATTTCAAATTAGTACATTTTCAAAAATTGTGCCCCACAGGTATCACATTTGACGGGTTTTCCCCAGTTTTGTTACGGATATATACATTCAACTTACCATTTTGTGATAATTGTGCCCCATAAGTGTCACATTTGAATCGTTTCTTTATTATACCCATGTGCACATTCAGAGACATAATTAAAGGTGCTCAATCAGTTCGTTTGCCCATCGCCAATACGGTTCTTTTATGTCCAGATGTGTAATGTGTGAATAGTTTAACTAGTGCGCACAGTCGGTTTAATAAACAAAAAAGCGTACGTGTTTTTTAATCGTCAAAAAAAGATGTCTTGCTACAGCGGGTATCGCAGGCGAAAGCCAATTGCGCTGTCTGCTTACTGCGCCACTTCGGTCATGTGCTTTACGCGAGATCGGCATCCCAGGCATTCGAAAACAATAACAACACACACGTGCTTTAGCGTATCAAGATGAAGATTATAATTCCAAAGTGGTTGTACGAAGGTACGTATTACACTACCGCAGTTAGCAACAAGAACGCGTAGCCGTGTATTAATTCAACGAGAATTGCAACTTGCGAACGTCTACACTCGACTCCAGCCTGTCGAGGCTGACTTTTTAGACATTAAGTTCTAACTCAAAAGTCTAAGTCTAAGACAGTCACCATATCAGCCAGAGATTCAGTCAGAGAGTGAAAACGAGCATGATATTTGATATGTATTGTATTTGGTTACGCAGGATGTTTTTAATAAGCTGTTATTCCGACAATACATACTGAGAGTAGATGACGTGAGGGTGCGAAACGAGAAGTAACATTGCTTTGGTAGCAGGCCCCTGTTGTCGTTGATCATGCAAGTAACCTAGTGAGGGAGCATCCGTAATTTCGTGCAACAGAACGTCAACCACGGGAGTATTATGTTGGTGATCGTAATTATTAATACATTTTTGTGACTCATATTTTTGATACTGTAACAGAAATCGTGTATTATGTTGGTGTACCGGGTTCGGCCGGGGACGTGTGGGATTCGGGGGGTGGGGTGAAGAGGAGTGACGTAGTTGTTGTGATATTGTGAGCGAATTGGCGGGAAAGTGTTCTAGACTGTGGTTCCGAGAATACCTCATTTGATTGTTGTTCATTCTAGTATGACCTTCGCGTAGTTGGTGCATGTTGTAGCGTCCGCTGCAATTTGAATCTGAAGCAGCTGGGTACTGCTGTTGCGAAATAAAGAAGTTGCATTCGCCTCGGCAGTTTCCTTTACCGCACTGGACGACACCTAACCACCCAAATCGACGAACCCATACCGCTCGGGGTCCGACAACATTTGGTGTCAGGAAACGGGATTTTGGTGTGGAACTGAAAATGCCGAGACGTGCCACTTCCCGTAAGTCGCGGCAGGAAGAGCCAGCAACCCCGCCAGAACCGGCAGTAATAAACATGCAGGCGTTCGCTGGCATGTTACAGCAGCAGCAACAACAGCAGCAGCATGAGAGACAAGAAGAATTACAGCAGCTGCAGCAGTAGCTACAGCAGCAACAACTGGAGGCTGTCCAAGCGTTAGATGCGACATTCGCGGCCAAAATCGACCAGTTTGAGCAGAAGCTGGAAGAGAAGACCACACAACTTGCCGAGCAGACCTCGCAACTGGATAGTCGGCTCCGACATTTGGAGGATGGCGTGAGTGGAGTGACTCCACTCAGTCATAACGCGTCACCGTTCGTGGCTACAGACGTCACCTCCGCATCGATGTCTCGGCCTTCCCTGGGTGGACACACTCGTCAGCGTCCACCGAAGTTTGACGGAAAGACGACGTGGGAGAGCTACCACGCCCAGTTCGAGATGGTCGCAGAGCTCAATGGATGGCAGGACTCGGAGAAAGCTGCCTTATTTAGCCACCAGCTTGGAAGGACCAGCAGCCAATTTGCTAGGTGGCATGGACAGCACGAAGCGCCGCAGCTACTGTGTCCTCGTAACCGCACTCGAGATGAGGTTTGGAGCGACCGGGCAGCGGGAGTTGAGTCGGGTGCAGCTCCGTAGTCGCCGGAGGCGCAAATGCGAGTCTTTGCCTGAACTGGCAGAAGACATAGAGCGTCTGTCTCGTCTTGTTTATCGGGATGTACCATCGAGCCTGCAAGACGAGCACGCCAAAGAACAGTTTGTCGATGCTTTAACTGACGATGATTTACGCATCCGCTTGATGCAGGCAAGACCAGCCAGCCTGCATGAAGCTCTGCGCCTCGCTATGGAGCTGGAGTCTTACAACATGGCAGTGCGACAAACCCCAAGCGTACGAGCCGTGCCAGTGGCAGAAGATTCTGCATCAAACAAGAAGTCGGAGAACGGACAATTAACAGAGACGCTACTACCAGTGGCGGAGGGAGTCCAGAAGTTACTTCTGGATAAGCGGGCAGCGCCACCCAGGGACGATCTGCCAGACCCACGCAGATGCTGGAATTGCGGCAACGTAGGCCATTTTAGGCGAACCTGTCGACAGTCGCCGAGACAGACAGGGTGGGCATCGCCGTCATCGCGACATCTGGGAAACGAACAGCAGCCGGCCTCACGGGGCGGAGACCGGCAGTAGGAGGATTAAGTAATGCCCTTACGGATGTCATCGAGGTGCGCACATTTGGCGGCCATGATGGGGGACTGTACGTAGAAGGAACGATTGAAGGACAACCATGTAGGATGCTTATAGACACTGGTGCTAGTATGTCTGTCGTAAAGAAGAGCATCCTGCAGTCGGTCAACATAGTTGAACAGCTACTGGGAAATACGCAACTGCAGACTGCTACAGGAGAGGTGACACCCATTTATGGCCGTGGATAAGTGATGGTGGAGATTGGTGACTTCACGAATTGCCAGCAAGTGTTCGTGGCTGACATCGTAGACGATTGTATTCTGGGCCTTGACTTCATGAATGCTTTCAACTGTCGAGTAGACATCCCAAACCGTATTCTAGAACTGCAAAACATGCAAGTGCCCCTTCTACGGAGTGCAACCTGCCACGCGCCCCTCTGTCATCGGATAACCTTAAACTGCGATGTCGAACTCAAGTCGAGGACCCAGGTGATTGCGCCGGCTGTGATAGCGGAACACGCGTGCAATGGTCTGGGTGTAGTTGAACCAGTTCAGGACGCTTCTGGCGGCTTTGTGTTAGGAAGGACACTGGTTGACTGCTCGAATGATATCGTTCCAGTCCGACTTGCAAACACCACCAAGAACCCTATACATCTAAAGAAGGGTACAGTGGTCGGGAGCTGTCACGCAGTCTGCTATGTCAAGAAGGGAGAGACCGACACACCCAGCGGATGGGGGAACCTCTTACCTCCTCATCTGGAGGAGTTGTACAACAACAGCGACAAGGATCTGGACTTGGACCAGCGACGCACGTTCATGGAACTGCTGATCGAATTCCAAGATGTGTTCTCCTCCTCGCCGAACGACATCGGCCGCACTAACGTCACGAAGCACACGATACACACGGGGGATGCTCGACTGATACGCCAGCCTCCACGCCGATTACCGCTGGCGAAACAACAAGACGCGCAGGTTGAGGTTGACCACATGCTGAAAGCAAGGGATAATTGAGCCTTCAGCTAGCGCGTGGTCTTCACCCATCGTCATGGTTAAGAAGAAAGACGGTTCAACTCGTTTTTGTGTTGACTATCGCCTGCTGAATGATTTGACTCGGAAAGACTCTTACCCATTGCCACGCATTGACTCTACTCTTGAGGCTCTCTCCGGTTCTTCATGGTTCTGCACACTGGACCGGAAAAGTGGCTACTGGCAGGTGGAAGTGGACGAAGAGGACAAGGAGAAGACTGCGTTCTCCACTGGTACCGGACTCTGGCAGTTTCGGGTCATGCCGTTTGGCCTCTGTAACGCACCAGCGACCTTCGAGAGGCTCATGGAACTGGTGCTTCGTGGTTTGCCCTGGACGACTTGCCTGGTGTACTTGGACGACATCCTGGTGCACGGCAGATCATTTGATGACAATGTGCGCTGCCTACGAGAGGTGCTGGGTCGATTTCGTTGTGCTGGACTTAAACACAGCCCGAAGAAATGTAACCTGTTTCGTCGGGAGGTCGCATATCTCGGGCATGTCATCAGCGCCGACGGCGTGGCTACGGACCCGACAAAGACCGCTGCCATATATGAATGGCCTGTCCCAACTACAACAAAGGATGTTCGCCGCTTCATTGGCCTTTGTACTTACTACAGGAGAGTTGTGCCAGATTTCGCTGAAATCGCAAAGCCACTGCATCGAGTAACAGAGAAAGGAAAGGCATTTGATTGGACAGCTGAGTGTACTGCCGCCTTTCAGCGTTTGAAGAAAGTACTGACTGCGGCCCCAGTGTTGGCGTTTCCTGAGAGTGATGGTGACTTCATAGTGGATACTGACGCCAGTGATGTAGGGATCGGCTGCATCTTGTCCCAGGTGCAGGAGGGAAAAGAGCGGGTCATCGCATATTACAGTAGGACCCTGCGAAAAACCGAGCGAAACTACTGTGTTACTAGGAAAGAACTACTTGCAGCTGTGGGACAATTTCACCACTACTTATACGGCCGCAAGTTTCTTGTGAGAAGTGACCACGCCTCCCTGCAATGGCTATTGCGGTTTAAAAACCCAGAGGACAGACGGCCCGGTGGTTGCAGAAACTCCAAGAATATGACTTTAATGTGATCCATCGTGCGGGAAAGAGTCATACCAATGCTGACGCCTTGTCCAGAGCGCCACGACCGTGTTTGGTATCAGAATGTCGCCACTGTCTTCGCAACGAGCAACGGGAAGAGGACACTACTGCAAAAGTACGTGTGGTGACGCACACAGAAATTGAGTAGAAGTCACTGAGAGGGCAACAGCTCGCAGACACCACTATCGCACCAGTCTTAAAATGGAAAGAACTGGGACAGCGGCCATGCTGGGCGGAGGTGTCCGCGATGAGCGAGGACGTGAAGATCTACTGGGCCCAATGGGACAGTCTTCAGATGCGCGAGGGAGCCCTTTACCGGCGCTGGGAATCGCCTAGAGGAGACATAGCTTTGTGGCAGTTTAGTTTGCCTAAAACCGAACGAGCAGCAATACTGCGACAACTTCACGACGAACCGGCGGGAGGACGTCTGGGTGGAAACAAGACGCTGGGAAATGTGCGCCAACGTTTCTACTGGGCAAAATGTCGTATCGACGTAGACGCATGGTGTAGACGATGTGACATATGCGCAGCGAAAAGGGGCACTGGCAAGAAGACACGATCACCTCTGCAACAGTATGACGTGGGCTGTCCCATGGAGAGGATAGCGCTGGACTTCATGGGCCCTTTCCCAGAGACCGATGCTGGGAATCGACATTTATTGGTGGTAATGGACTACTTTACAAAGTGGCCAGAAGCATATGCGTTGCCTAACCAGGAGGCTACTACTGTTGCGTCCGTGCTCGTCAATGAATTCGTATCTCGATACGGCGTCCCAGCGGAGATCCACTCCGATCAAGGGCGAAATTTCGAGTCCGCAGTATTTACAGAGATGTGCCAGTTATTGGGCATCCACAAGACGAGCACAACAGCTCTACACCCCCAATCCGACGGCATGGTGGAGCGGTACAACCGGACACTTGGTCAGCAGCTCGCGATGTTCATCGGAGAGCATCAAGGTACCTGAGATCAGAAGCTTCCTTTGCTTTTGATGTCGTATCGGTCGGCCGTTTACGACACCACCGGGTACACGCCGAGTATGTAGGTGTATGGACGCGAAATTACAATGCCCGTCGACTTGATGTATGGGCGCCCTGACGAAGAGCCTATTGAGTACTGCAAGTACGTGACTGACCTACGTGACCGTTTAGAATCTGTTCATGAATTCGCTCGCTCACAGACCCAGCTGACATATGGCAGAGCGAAGCGCCACTACGATCTTCGTGCTGACCACAATCGGTTTGATGTTGGCGATCCCGTGTGGATGAACAACCCCCAGCGGAAGAAGGGCATGTGTCCTAAGCTAGCCAAACAGTGGGACGGGCCGTATTACATAGCTGACCGGATCAACGATGTCCTGTATCGGGTGCGACATGGACCACGTAGAACACCGAAGCTGGTGCACAAGGACCGACTGCGACGGTATCGAGGCGCGCCTGTGGACACCCGATGGGCTGCAATCGCCAGAGACAACCTACGACGACATTCTGGTCCGGGGCAAGAACAGTCGCCGTCGACCAGCAGACGACAGCCGTCAAGTGAAGCTGCGAGAGAACAGTTGTCGCCGACGGACAATGGGTCAAGGGCCCTTCCGCGGAAGACTCGGAGAAAGAGGAATAGACCTACACGATATCGTGGCTGATTTTTCCCTAGTACATGTTTGGACTATAATTATGGTGACAGAGTTCCGTCATGTAGAGTAGTACATGCTTGAACTATGACTATGTAGTGACAGAGTTCCGTCACGTACAGATTTTAGTGTAGTATCTGCTTGAATTGCATTTAGTTAGACGGATAATGTCTGATTGTAGATGATATTGAGTGTAGATTATTGTTTGATAATTTTAGTAAGTGTCATGGGTGAGTTGCAATAGAAATCAGTAACCAGGGACGGTTACGGCTGAAGAGGGGGCAGTGTAACATAAATCGTGTATTATGTTGGTGTACCGGGTTCGGCCGGAGACGTGTGGGATTCGGGGGGGGGTGAAGAGGAGTGACGTAGTTGTGATATTGTGAGCGAATTGGCGGGAAAGTATTCTACACTGTGGTTCCGAGAATACCTCATTTGATTGTTGTTCATTCTAGTATGACCTTCGCGTAGTTGGTGCATGTTGTAGCGTCCGCTGTAGTTTGAATTTGAAGCAGCTGGGTACTGCTGTTGCGAAATAAAGAAGTTGCATTCGCCTCGGCAGTTTCCTTTACCGCACCGGACGACACCTAACCACCCAAATCGACTAACCCATACCGCTCGGGGTCCGGCAACAATACTATTACGGCAGAATATTGTTGATTTGCATTGTATTTTATGCAAAATAATTTAGAATTTTATATGACAAGCATGATGGTGATGACTTTATTCAATAAAAAAATGTAAACGTGTAAATACATAAAATATCAATACACCTAGCGTACACCATATATAAGGATTACACAAGAAAATGCACGCACTTGTCTCCATTGTGGTCCTTGATGCCTGGCTATAGTGTATGTAATGCATTAATTGGTATCATGGTACCTTTCAACTGACATATGCCGGCTATTCTTATGTATTTACCAATATATGTATATATTCTCACCACAGCAATATATGAATACATAATAATATATGTAACTTCAATTATGATATTGCTAGAGACCACACTGCAACCCATCAATGAGAATGAGAGGAGGCAGAGGAGGGGCTAGAGGCGGTCACCCAGGCCAGGCAGACACAGGGAGGATACATAGTCTGCGGCAGGCCCACATTTGATCAATCCAGGTAATTTCAAATTTATAACAATCAACCACGTATAAGTTATCAACAAATTTTAATGTGCACATTTAAATATACATTTGTTTTCATACACATTTTAATAATAACATCTTGGGCATGGAAAACTAGATTGACTTCTGCACTTGTATATTATACCCACAAGTGTATCAACACAGACATATTAATACACCTTTAAGCAGTATTTAGCATATGGCGATGACTCTGAAATAAGTTTATAAAATAAATTAGTCATTCTTGAAGAAGGTAGACATACGTATTATGAACCTTTGAACACTTGACGAGGAAAACATATTGTTAGCATCACAATAACACCTCATTCTGTCATTTCCAACATTCACCTTGACCATTCAACCTCAGGCTTAAAATGTCAAACATGAATATGTGTAGTAGTTACACATGGCAGACACTGACATGAATTTGTATACTGAAAACAAAACAAAACATATAAATGCACTTTACTAATGCTTTAGTGATTAGCAGAATTCAAATCAGTCTATAATATTGACTAAGATCAGGCGTCACTGTAATGAAATCGAACAATTTTAAATTCATGTAATGACAATGAACACCTAGTAAAGAAAAATAGTTTAAATTGTTCACCGTTTTGAAAAATTGCATATTCCACTAATGTCTGCATGCTGTATCAAGCCACCCCGGAACAACCCTGGAAAACACTGACTGTTCCTAAGATATCAACATGTATAGATGCAGCTGTAGTAGAACATTACTTGCTACCTTTTTTCTTGTGAAATGCTGCAGGTCATACATGAAACATTATTATATATTGATTATGACAATGAACACTCCATAATTATTTACTCCCAACACTACTATGATGCCTGTTTTTGTTTCCTGAATATATGCTTTTTTACAGGAGATTGAACTACTGTGCTTAGTACCACTAGCTCTCCAAGTTAATATGGCATACTGGGCAGTTGTATTTGTCCAGGATCTCGGACAAGATTCTACAGCCATGCAACTTGCTGCATATTAACAGTTTGTCATATGAATGTCCACTGAGTGATCCCAATTGTGACAGATTCCCCAGTGGCAATGGGGTGTACACTGTCTTCCAAGGCAGTCAGTTAGCTTGACTGACTGGAAACCAATGTAGAATGCAGGTTGCTCGACATAGGAATGTGGTGACGCCTGACTAGCTCTGCAGTTGGTGATGGAACGGTGGGTGCCAGGGTGTGCATATATGGCAAAAACTTTCGATGCTGTCAGACAGGTTCAGTGTCGAGCATTCTTCGGTGAACTGCATCTGTTTAAATATCGATGACAACTGTATGTTTTCGCTGTCTTTGATGGTACTGCATACCAGCTTCCTGACTTTTTGCTGTACGTCTGCATCTACCTATACCGGAGACAAAGTGACAATTAGGATGGCTCTGACATAAATGATATTTTTGTATGTAACGACACATTTATCAAAAGTCAATAATACAAGGTATTTGTATTCAATTCAACTATAACTTTTAGCAGCGTCCATAAAAAAATACATTAATTATCCAGAATTGTTACAGTGGTAGGGTTTCATTGTCTTTGTGTTGCTGATAGTCAGTGACAGCAAGCTGAGTTCTTGCAACATACACCCGGCGCAAGTTTATGAGGAAGTAATGGTATTGAAAGCCTTTTCACATTTTTCAAAAACAATCTGTTGATACACTGACAGCAGCATGTTACTTGTTTAAATTCTCTATGTACCACGAGGACTGTTATATATTTTTTATGCCATGTATCATTTTTCAAAATTATTCTTTTTTATCACTGTTTTATATTTTCACAAATAATTTACATTAATTTTCATTTTGCATGATAATTAAACAACACTTGGGTAAGTTTAGTTCTGATATGGTGTAGTATCCAGTCCTCAGGATTACTCAAAGCGCTTTAAACTTGACTCCCTGGCAGACCTGTTAAATCGAAAACACCATCTTGACTTATGTGGGAAGAATTCAGCCACACTGAAATTAATATGCGAAGATTATTCATACAAAAATATCCACGGTCTGTTGCCAGTATTCTTCATACAGCCGAGTAAATTGGAGCAATGTAGCATGTAGCGATTGTACATGTAATTCTCAGTCACATGGCGACGCCCCTGTCTAGTCTAGTCACTATTTTTTGCGAGTTGTAAACATACCGAGCATTGCACAAACTACAACAGTTTTGAATTTAATATCCTATTGATGTTTTTTAATTAAAAAAAATCATAATAATTATAGTTATTTTTATTTGATATGTACATATTAAATTTGTTCAACTAAACATCTTCCTAAGTAATTTGTTCTCATTGGTTTACATTTTATGGGCATCAAATATAAAAAAAAATTAAATACACATAATTGTTTAGTCACTAATTTTGTGAGTTGTAAACATACAACTAGCATTTGATGTCACATGTACTAGTGTTGTTTTTTTTGTAACAAAGAATTGCGATAAAAGTAACTGTTTCTTTTGTTATATGTACCTGACATTTTTTCAACCTCTTCCTAATTTTTGTTTCTATTGTTGCTTTGCATTTTATGTGTATGTGTTCTAAAATGTATTACATTATACACATCAAGTGCAATGATTGTACCTGTAGTTGTATTGTGCTTTTCATAATTTTGTAGTCATGATCTCATCAAATAGTTTCAATAAAATGTTTTTAATTTACATTGTCTTTACTTTAATTCACATGCATTTCTAACAACAATATGCAATTTAACGAGGACACCCATTACTGCAAAATCCTTATGCACACAAACAAAACTATCACAAACAGGGGTGGATCCAGAAATCGAGCCTGGGGGGCACAAAAACCTCAACTGGCGGCTGAACCAAATGGTGTAGTCTAAATTTGGTCGCTACCAAGCTGCCATAACTGTAACTTCAGCCGCTCGGCTGGAGTGGTGATATCGGAAAACGGGGGGAGGGGGGAGTTGCTATTGAAACATGTTCGCCACTGCATAGGCATGATTACTATGAAAGTACAATCCTCACCGAGGCTGGGCTATATTGTTTCACGCGTATTTACTTGCACTGTATAATATACGAATTTATGTTTGTAACAGAAATATTCCAAATTAAATGCATAGAACATTAAGTTCCAAAAGTGAACTGCAAATGAAATGTACAGCGTAATTGAAAGTTTCACAAAAGCCCTATCAACCAAAGATGATGTACCCACATAACATTGGTCAGAATAAAACATAATTGTTAAAACCAATCACATATGTTTGCATATCTTCCAATTATTATGCTATGCTGTATATATATATATATATATATATGTATATATATATATCATGTTTGCATACAGCAGCATCAATTAATACTTACGTTTGTTCTAACTGTCCCGAGCTGCATCCAGCAGTAACTGGACACCTGAGCTGCCTTTGTTATGACCACTGATGCTCGATAGAGCCACCTCAGATCTTGTCATGTGTGATGGCTGCAGTGGTGTTGAGGTAGTTCACACCTTTGTGTTGAAGCTGTCAAACAAAGTGATGAACTGGAATATGGAATGAGTCAGATTATTTGTGAAAATGATCAAGGTTTTACAGCACTAATACCTGTTAATATATATATATATATAATAGTATATAATATTATAGATGTGTGTGTGTGTGGTTTGTAACTTGTAAACTTTTTAAATTTCATTAACAGGTAAAAATATGTTGCACGGTCTTTTGCCCAATGGTCATTTGCTCAGCACTCGCGTGTGAAAAGTTCATTTGTCCAGTTGTAAAAAAATTATAATCATAAGAGAGTGGCAAAGTTATTATTGTATATATATATAGTAAAAGTGTAGTACATAACAAACAAATGGACAATTTAAAAGTGTCAACTTATTAACTAAGTACAGGTAGAACATAGATGGGCTGGAAAGAAGGTTACAGGAAATAAAGTCACAAAGTAATTTTATTCGAAAAATATATAAATAAAAAGTTTTGCAATTTTTCACTGATAGTTCAACAAAGCAAAGCTTGAGGAATTCATTAGTAAACCATGCAAAATACCCAATGCCTAGTTGTGATCTCAATGTGTCATTCACCTAACACTGCTAATTAATGAGGAGGCCATTTGGCTGGTAGTGGTTGAACCCCTGGCAGTGTCCACAAAAGTTCTACTGTTTACTCAGAGGGTAGATTACCACTGTAAGTCTTTAGAAGAAGATTCCAGCAGTTAGTCATGTCTCTTCTGAGAGCAACAAAGGCATTTTATTATGGATTTCCTGGCTTGATTTAACAAACAAAAATGATAATGGCCTTTCAAGTATTTGCAACTGTGGTTATTAACTAGAGGTTTCTGACTGGGAAAGTATGTTCCATGAAGCGAAGCCTCTGTGGCTTCAGTGTCATCAACGTGCAAACAATTTGTAAAGTGTCCTGTCAGAAACTTAGCTGTCAACCCTGACTGTTTTCGAATTAAATCACGCAACTGTTGCAAAGTAAGATGAAGTTAATTAAATGAAACGGAAAATAAATTTACAACATTTTTCTACAAAATGTATGAATGTAGAAGTATAAATGACAAAATGCATGTTATTGATAAATTGTAGTGTTTTAGATGTGCTTTTTTTTCTTGAAAGACCAAACTAAAAACAGAACTTCTATAATTTACATGTACAAAAGGATTTGTATCTTAACAAAACACGGGCTGCAATTCTTTGTATAGTAACGGTAATTCTCTGCTCTCTCACATAAATCAGTCACAAGCTATCGATACATGTTATTGTGATGGACATTTTCACAGTATTGAGGGGTTGTAGTTTTCTGAACATAACAAGCAACATTATTATATTCATATGAATAAATATGCGTGGCTGAGGCTCACTACTCTGAAATTACTAACCTGTCCAGAAGTTGTGCGAACGCAGCGTCTGTACTTAGACTAGTCTTACTCCAGCTGTTTCTTTTGTCACTTGTCAGTTGTCTTGTGTCGTTCCACAAATCCATACTGGTTTTTCCCAAATAAGCCATCTGGCGCAAATATTGTCATTGTCTGCGTAATTTGGCCCTTTTCGCTGCGTCGGTGGCATATGTCCGGGGATATCCCATCGCCGGCGTAAATGCCATAAAATAAGAACGTGTTGTATAAACACTTGCGAACACTACTATCAACAAAAACGGCTTGATCGAGGCATCAATCTTGAGGGTCAGAGGTCAGTCACGCCCAAATTCGCGAACACGATATTATGATATGAAGTTTCCACTTCCAGGTGCATGTCCATGTTCAAGTAAATGTTGGTAGTTTCGACTCGTTCGACTCGAAACCAAATTCGAAATAGTTTGCAGTTTATTTATTAATTTCAACAAAACGAAGTAGCACAAGTGCACCAACGAACTAGGATGTTATAGGGGATACTTGATAGCTTTGCTTTTTCTGGAAATTAGTCAGAAAAGCCAGGAGGATAACAATCGAACTGATATTGCAGGTTTAAACTTCTTTTTATTTCTAAATTTTCCAAACGCACATATTATTTTGTATCATGCTGTTGTCCTCAAAGCACTATTGCTACAAACACATAAACGTGTTGTCACTAGTGTACATCACATCTCAAGAGTTTCTCACTAGTCGTAGTGTTTACCAAGGTAGCACATTGTAGTTTTAAAATAACATCTTGTTAAATTATTTTATACGGGTGTCGCATTTAAACATGTCTCCATGTGCAGCTTTAAAGCTTTGCTCGGAGAAGAATGTCTTCCACGTTTGTCACACAGAGTTCCCTCAACTGTCTGAGAAAGAAAACGAACCTTTACATTTGCCACACAACTGTCACACTTGAATGGATCCCCGTCACAGGGAGTTGATGTCTGCATAAACGCTGTTTTCTCTTCTTCCTGAAGTCGAAGATGTTGACATTCTGTGACGTGGCTCGATATCCTATGTTCTTGCACCCAACGGGACAGTTGTTGTTGTCAATGGGCGAGTCCTTTCAGCTTTGTTAGTTCATTGTTGACAGTTATGTCACAAACATGTGTGATTCCTGAAAACAAATTAAGTGACACTGTCGCACGTCGTTTGAAAGAGCATAAACAATAGAGTGCAACGAGCGTTGTGGAAGACTGGGACAGGTGTATTTTGGATAAACAGAAAAGAGGAAATATTTATTTGTGCCAAATACAAAATACTGAATAATCGTTGTAAAAACAACACGATATATTTACATTCAAGTCGACAAAACAAAAGAATATAAGGGATGTAATATAAGACACGGGTGAGTCGTACTAAGACTAATTATAGTCGCTGTCGTAGGAGCCACCCTGAAAGGCAATGTCATTTATTATTTGATTCATACACTGTATAAAATAACACGATCCCTAGTAGAATTGGTGCATTACTACAAGATAAATGTATATGATATAATAACCATATATTACACTTACTAAATACACAAACATACAAACTGTCGGTTTTTATATGAAGTAATTTATAACAAAGGATGTGTGCAGTCAGTCAATCATGTCCCTATTGCATATATAACTGTTTTGGATTGTACACTGCTCTAAGTATTCAGATAGTAAAGCTTGGAGTATGTTACGAAGCCATATAAACTGTAAGTGGTGATCTTGTCCTTTATTAAATCTGGAGCATTAGTTATGGTATGTGGCAAACTATACCTGAGGCTTCGTTTGACAAATTCCTGGTGTTCCCTGATTGTATAGATTTTATGTTGACCACGTTTGTAAAAGTTGTGAACACTATTGTTTTGAACAAATGGCAAGTTTTGCTGGTATACTGATAGTTTATTGTGTGAATATTTATGGAATAGTTTTAGTCCATGCAATTTTAGAAGATGTTGTGCTATTAGTAATTTAAGACATTTGAACCGTGGATTGTTGTGAGCGTTATATTTACTTAAACTTACGATGATATTGCCAGTTTAATTGTTCTTTAAAGCTGAGAACTAGGAAATTGAACTCATCTACTCTATTTGTTTTGCAGATATACTGGTAGTTTATTTATTGTGTGAATATTTATGGAATAGTTTTAGTTGATGCCATTTTAGAAGATGTTCTACTTTTAGTAATTTAAGACTTTTGAACAATGGATCGGTGTGAGCGTTATATTTAATTAAATTTATTATTCGAACAGCTTTCTTTTGAAGTTTTTAAAATTCTATCACATCCATAGCCTGAGGTCGTTAAACCAAAAGTTACATGTGACAATATCGTCATCTTTATACTCAGAGGTAAGAATCGTTTAAGTTTATTTAGAATACCTGTAGTCCTCCAGCATCTATTTGAGATCTTGTTGATATGACTTTGCCAGTTTAATTATTCATTATAACTTAGCATTACGAAATTGAATTCATTTACTCCATCATTGTTTGTGAAATCTATTTGTAGATTTGATGGGTTATCATCTTATTATTATTTCTTCTACCTGTTTAGAAAATAATATATTTCGATTAATTTTCATTTAGGGGTAAATTGTATAATCTAAGCCACTCATTAATTTTACCCAGTACTGATTTATTTAACGAAGTACTCGTTACTCGTACTTTTACTCTTATATATTAAAGTACTCGTACTCGTTACTCCTTAAAAATATGAGTACTTACGAGTATTTTGGGAGTACCCTAGGAATACTTTGTATGTATTTTATCATAACATCATGTATTATGATCTTCAGTACAAGTGTCTCATATTTTGCTCTGATGTCATGATATCCTCATTGTACAAGAGCTCTGGGTTCTCATGAAAACGGTTTACTGACTGGTTCAGATCACTTGAATAAGACTGGGAGACAGGACTGACCATCACATCAATGACCTATTAAATGTCAAATAAACCCACATCTCTGGAAAGGCTGTTTACAATCACATTGTCAACAGGCTCAAGGCTGCATGAGTGAATGAAATAGGGTTAGGAGGAATGGGGATCCAGGTGAATTGCTCAGGTGTAGTTCAGTCCAGTGACTAGATTTCTACCAGTCCAAATTTGTTTTGGTGTCACAAAATTTGGCAGAATGCGTGACTGCGCAACAGGAGGAGCATTGGACACACGATTAACAAACATTATATTAAGTAATTGTGCTAGAGTACTTTCAAAAGTAATCATGAGTACTTTCAAAAGTACCCATACTCGTTACTCGAGTACTCTCTCGGATGAAGTACTAATTACTCGTACATATCACAGTACTCGTTACTCGAGTGCTTTAGTCGGGTACTCGCCCCTATCCTGGGTTGATTAGGAATTCTACATTTTAACTGTTGTAATATCGTACAAAAGAATCTAGAGTACTTGAGAGGGTCGAGTCATCAGCATACTTAATAAAGTTGAATTTTGGACTAAGTGGGGCAATGTCATTAATGTAGATTAAGAATAACAAAGGGCCTAGAATTGGTCCTTGAGGTATGTCTGTTGAGATACTAGGCATTTCAGATTGGGTTTCGTCAATGTCTACGCTTTGTTTTTAAATAATTTTTGAATAGATCTAGGGCTACTCCTTTTATGCCATAAAATTATAACTTATCTGTTAATATTGAATGGTCCAGGGTATCAAATACTTTAGAACAGTTGAGGTAAGTATGTATAGGTATTTCCTTACTAACCATACTTGTTAATATCCATCAATTAATTCGAGAGCTGCAAATTCAGTTGAATGACCCTTTCTAAAATTAAGAACATTGTTATGTTGTCCATTAAGGTAATGTCTGAACGTTTTATTGGTACCGTGTTGTATTTGATTAGCTAAAATTGGGTCAATATTGATAAAATACAAATTAAATATGTTTGCAATTGATGAATTAAAATGTTTGCAATTGAGAGGGTGGAGCGGACTGCAATAAGTTGCCTTTATCCCAATATGTTTAGGCAGAATCGAAGTACCAGTATAGTTTTTAAATGATTATAATTACATATTTATAAGTAAAAATAAACAAATAATAGAGGTTATGCAGAATAATCAAAATCCCTGTGGTGCATACTAATTTTATAACACTATTAAAACGTTCTCATGTATTCCTTGCACTTTTAATAATGACATTTGGTGCCCTCATTCCTGACATTTTTGAATGAATCAGTTTGGTGAAGAAAGTTTTTGGTAAGATAAGCAAGAATCCGAAATTTGAGTGTTCTAGCTCCAGTTACGGCCGTTTGAAATTTGGGACTTTCGTGACGGCTTCTAAAAATAAATAAATTATTCACATTTCACAGGTTAATATCTCTCGAACTATTTAACCAGTATCAATGAAACTTAGTGGAATTGTTCTCTACAACGTATAGATCACATAAATATAATTAGAACATAAATACAGAGTTTGGTTAGTGTGCACCAAGTTTATAAATATAATGATTTATGCAATAAATAACTCGCGAGAGGGTTTTCAGACTTTGGTTGTGAGCAAAATACACATACCTCAGAAACTAGTTGTATATAATTAGTATATGCAAGTGTGCAAATCAGAGTAATATTGCAGGTCTGGTTGTCTTAATTATGAATCTATACATATGCAAAGATGGTACATTGTTATATTTCTTTAAAATTGACCAACTTCTGACCCAAAAAGTAAATGAGGCGTAGCATGAATTGTAAAAAAAAAAATTTCTAGGTGTAAGCTTGTCCCTATAACATAAATAACTAATAACTCTCAATATCCTTACGTGCTTCCTTTGCAACAAAAATGATATATTTCTGCTTGCCCCAAAATGTTTAAATAAATCTTTTGCAATTCACAAGAGGGTTTTCAGGCATTAATTGCGAGCTAAATAAACATGCCTTAATTAACTACTGTCAATATTTGGTATCTATTCATACCAGTGTGTATTATCAGAGGAATATGACATGTCTGACTATTTAATTATAAATCTACACACACTCAAAGTTGCTATGTTATTATAAAAAGTCAATGTGGGTTAGAAGATATTGTTATGAAACTTTTTTACTTTGCACTAACCAGCCCTATAACACAAATAACTTGGTGCACACTAACCACACACTGTATTTATGTTCTAATTATATTTATGTGATCTCTATATTTTAGAGAACAACTCCACAAAGTTTCATTGACACAGGTTAAATAGTGCAAGAGACATTAACCTGTGAAACGTGAATAATTTTATTTATTTTTAACAAGCTGTCAAAAAATGTCTAAGTCCCAAATTTCAAATTGCCTTAACTCAACTACTAAAGCTAGAACACTCAAATTGTTGATTCTTGTTTATGTTTCAAAAGGCTTTCACCATGCTGGTTCATTAACAAATTCAAGAGATGAGTGTTGCACCGATTGGTTGCGTTCACACGGAATGACCCTATAGAAATACAACATATATTTATTTACTGACAATTTTAGAATAATAACAATGGTATCATAGAAAATTATGAAAGTTGTTTTGGGCTTTAGTATAAATTATATTTGGATTAACTAGTATTAGACAGAGTTGTAGAAAGACTTATATCATCGCCATGCATTAAATATTATAAAACTGAACAGGTCACAGTATTCTGCTTGATCATAGACATTGCTGCGCAAAATAATTATAAATTTGATTGATAATGACTTGTATAACTTTTGATAGTACTAATTAAAACAACTGTATATATTTTATTAAAATATGATATGACATGTTTATATGTTATTGCCATTTTAAAGTAGGTTGAGATTACTCGGGTATTTATTATTAAGATTTTATAATATTTGTTTGTGTGTAAGCAATGAAAATTGACATCCAAGTCTTTGATATAAATACACCATTAGTCAGATATGTATAAGTCACTACTCAAATGCTGGAGCATTGGAGTATGTAATCATCACCACAGGAAAGAAATAATGTCAATGTTCCTGAGAAGCCTGTTGCGAGTGGCATCTTCCCAAACAATGAGGCTATTCAAACCTGCCATAATGAATTTTGTAAATATCCTCATTTTACCAAGTGTGTATTTGTTGTTAAAAAATAAGAGCTTCATTCAAAACAACCACTGTATTGATTGTAACAATTTGTCTGAATCAAATCAATGAAATAAAAGTCTGGCCCAGGGCCTAGCCCCTAGTCGGGCCTAGGCCCTAGTCAGTGTTTCAGAATTTTACCCAGGCCAGGCAGTTTTTTCTTATTTTTTCAAAACGTCATATTCATTATAATTATGTTTGACTGTACTTGAGTACGATGGTACAACTAAAACACATAAGTATTGCTTACCAACCAAACACGCCGCCGCGCATGTGTGAGTGTGCCACTGCCACTGGATCTCAGGATGAATCACCCATTTATCGCTCACACTAAAAGAATAGTAACGCCAACAACTCACTCAACTAACATATTCGAGTAATGTGATGGGTCGCCATGTAAAGATTAATGACAGTATTATACCTTTTGTACATTAACCAACACTACTTCTAAATAATACGTGTTAGCCCAAGAACGATCTCTGCGATTGTGAAGTTGACGCATGCAAAATGTGTGTGCATAGCCTCGATCATCTACGCACCGTGGCGCCACCATTTGTCTCCATTAATATTGCCAAGCTCCGTAAGGTAGAGCCACCGCTGGGCGATATCGCAACCACAAGTTTCATTTTCCCTGTCATGGAATTCAAGGCAGAGCGAATGTCTGCGTGGAATCTGAGTAGTTCATCGGTTTTTTTATTGTAGATTTTCAGCTGTACGATTGCTGGGTTCCCAACGTATAAGATTTAATATTTTCAATAAAAAAATGTGTACACTCATTGCATATCGCACAGGTGGATCCAAAGAGCCTGAGGGGCATAATATGTGTCCCATATACCTTTTGAATTTGGCGTGTTCCTAAACCTTTTTTAATATGCCCCCGATAGTGCCCCCTAAACCTTTGGAATGTGACCCCCGTTTAGGTTAGAAAAATCTGAAGTTACGGCGGCATGGCAGTAAAAAAATAGTACCCCATATATACATGTCAAGATTTTGCATGTTTATGTGGTAATTAAATCAGGTGTTCGAAACGTAAAACGTGATGTGTAATACGTAACCTAACAATCGTAAAAACCAAGAGCCCGTGCGAATACTTCAGCAAAAAGGCCCCTGGGCACTGGACTTGACAACAAAGAGTAGACGCATACATAATAATTATTACGTCTATATATACCCTCTTAAAATAGCATAGCAAGACGAATATAATTTGACGATTCAACACTATCATGACTAGGGCCTATCGATGAACAAACAACGACCTGCCAGCACGTCATGGTGTTTAAATACAATAAATCATGTAGTTTATTTTGTAACATTTGGTCAATATTACTGTCACGACCGACAATTAACTACCAGGGCATGATATATTGAAGCTATTTGGGAGCTCCTTTTTATTGTTACCCCCAAAACCCTAAAAGACATACTCTTCTGACTGCACCTAACTTGGTATATGTTGAGCATTATCAGTCAAACATTGACAGTTGAACAAACTAACACATATTCGTTTAATTCGTTACGTAAAGCTCAACCGGACACCCCACCACAGTGTAACGCTTCTTCACGTCGACCCGTAGATCTACACCCCAACCCCCGAAGAGGGAAGTATGGCATATTATGGTCGTTCTATATCCAAATAATGGACTACCGGGAACAAATTGTTACCTGAGCATATATAGTGTCACTCAAAGCGCATTGTTGAGCTCTTTAACATGGTAAAAACTCCTCTCCAATCTTCATTGGGGGATAAAATTATAGTCGTTTCAGTGAAGGACCCCTTTTCAGTTAAATTTCAATGAATTCCCATGTCGGAAACCACAGACACGATATAAGCATACGTGATATGTGCCTAGATGCACTGTCAAAGTTCTTTAATATTGGCATGTCAAAGTTCTGTAAGCCTGTTTAGCGGATATATTCTATCAAATGTATTATGTTTCTGAATTTTCATACCATGGTGAGCTTTTGGTGCACCCTTCGTGAGCGACCAAAATTTGTCTTATTAGGGGTCTCCCGTCCCTTTGACACCACTTTTTCATTCACATTAATGTATTGAATAGTTTATTTCGTGATTGTTTTTCTGTTGTAGTGGAAATAAGGTAATATATTGTTTGCATATGATTAATGTATATTTATTATCGATCTGTATTGTGTCACTGGGACAAATAAACATTTCTTTCCTTCATTCTTTCCTTCCTTCCTTCCTTCCTTCCTTCCTTCCTTCCTTCCTTCCTTCCTTCCTTTCTTCCTTCCTTCCTTCCTTTCTTCCCTCCTTCCTTCCTGCCTTCCGTCCTTCATTCTTTCCTCCCTTCCTTCCTTCTTTCCTCCCTCCCTTCCTTCCTTCATTCTTTCCTTCCTTCACGGCAGCATCGACAGCTTGATGGAAGGTTCAGGCATGTCGAACTTGCTTGAAACGGTGTTTACGGTGTGAATGCAGTGACACGCATGATGACGGTGAAGGCTGTTTCAAGATCTCTAAGAGGACACTTTTTATTTAAAGCAGCACTCATGGCCAGACTCAAAGAAGCGGGGCTTTCGAGGAAATCAGGTCAGTGTGGCGACGGTGATCCTGTCGTGGTGCAGCACAGAACAACCGTTGAACTGAGTGACGAAGGTAAGGGAGATTTCACTTGAGAGGATGAAAGTGAGGAAGTTTCCAGTGATGCTGACTCATAATGTCACGCAGAGTTTGATATAACTTTGGATGAACTTGACTGCGATTTACAAGAGTCCACTAAGAGATTGAGACTGAAGTAGAAGAGATTCGTTTGTACTACTAATTTAACAGCTTTGAAATCACGAAATCAGGTTTGAGAGTATTAGCGAGTCACCTGTTCTCATGAAGCAAAAAAACATCATGGAAGACATCAAGTGTGAATAAAAGAAGAGTTAATGAACGGCACATACAATTGCATCTGATATACATAAGTACACCGACACTTTAAAGCTGCTCATTTGTGCCGAGAGGATAGGCACCTGGAATACGCATATAATTGCAGTTCTTCGTATGCTGAACTTATTTGCTGCCTCCGGCCACTTCTACTATGCCAAAAGTGGTCGCATGTATCTCCAGTGGATGTTAGCTACGCCTGGTTATATGAACAATTTTCAGAGCATGGGTACCACACGTAGCGTCGCAGCGATCGTTACTGGGCCGGCTTGTGGACAGATCTCACACTTGAGCAAGTAACGATGCGATCTGCAAAGAGCGAAGGTTGGTTAACTGGAGGAGGAGGGATCGCAGAGACGGTGCGATTGCTATGGGTGTACAGTATGCATCAGTGTGCCGAGGTGCATGAGGCCATGACCGATGTCATAGGACTTGTCCACAGAACCAGTGAGCAGCACGTGGAGCTCGGGAGCGCCCGCTGTAATCGAGATTTTGAGGATTTGAAAATAATCTTCAACTGGCTTGCTCAGCATGATCACTTTGATGTTGATAGGCACGAATTGAGATAGCAGTCATCAGGGATAACTGCTACCGATAGTGACGGTGTCAATTGTAACGATGTCGAAGAAGTTGGTTTATCGCTACAAGAGAAACTTGATAACGTCAAGGTTCACGAAGCATCGATGAAACGCAGTGAGACAGTCCACACTTTGATTAATTTAATAAAAGGAATCAAGATCGATCAGCAGACGGTGTAAGTTGATCCACTTAATATGTTTTCAAGACTGCTGGTCCTTCTAGAACGATGCGAAGACACAGCAACCTACTTTCAATACGAGCTTATTCCGTCCCCGACATATCTGTTCAAATACTTTGCTATGCGTAAGCCGAATAAGGCAATTTTGGCAAAAAGATTGACTTTCATACGAAATGTGTTGCTCCTCTAAGTGGCTGCATTGCACCATAGCAAGATCTTATATTTAGCATTTACCAGTTTTTTATTTCAATACAGCATTGCTCTTTTTACAGATGTTTTATGAAGGTATCAAATCGACGATGGACTGTGCTGTTTTGGGAAGTGTTTAGTGACTCTTTAATATTTTAGTAATTTATACCTGTACAGTGAACTGCGCAGTGAACTGCACCTGTGCCACAACATTGCTACTGATCGACCAGGCGTGACGGCAACAACAGAACCACTGCACTCTAACTGACCCTGATTGGACGTGCGATTGCGACCAGAGTTCACCTTACACTAGACCACTTGGACGCTTCAAAAATCGGCAGACTCGCAGGGGCTGTAGGGCAGCATCTGTGCTAATTAACCTAATTAAATTAAATCGCCCCCCTCCATCGTTTACCACGAGACGTAACACCTGCATGCAGAATCTGATTCGAATTACGTTTGACAGCCCAACTACTGCTATGATTGGGCTGTTGACCATTATATTTCTTTTTAACAAAGCAGACTTTGTCACAGACTACATATGTAAATCATTCTGCGCCTGACAGAGACGTCGTTGTGCAATAATGATGAGACTTTCACTTCAGCGATGATCCCTGACGGTTACAATTTTGAACACATCCCGCGGAGCAATCGAAGGGTGGGAGAGTTGGTGTCTTTTCTAAGACCTCCTTCCACCTTTCTCTACCTAGACCATGGCCCGCGGAATCTTTCGAATGCCTTGAAGTGGTGCTATGCGGGTCGAGAGTTGCTGCAACGGCACGCAACTTTGTAATTTACCGACCACCATCGTCTGGTCGCATGTCGAAGTCCTTTTGCCAATTCCTCGTAGAATTCGGCGAATTTCTTGAATGCGTTTCGTTTCGAAACACCGGAATCGTTATACTCGGTGACTTCATGATGATGGTGAATGGCTTTATTTTGACAGACGTGTCGGTGGAGTCATTGCTCACAGACCACCAAATCATCATGTGTAAGTTGGTTTCATCCAAGCCACGTCTAGTGATTAAGGAAGTGATTTATCGTAAATACGCTGCAATCAACATGCATCAGTTTCCGTGCGACTTACGCGCTTCCCCACTGATTAAAAACCCCGCCGCCAACATTGAGAGTCTGTTTGAACAGTATAATGATGAACTTCGAACGGTAATTGACAGACATGCATCAGTCATCCAACGATTATTAAACGTGCGTCCAAGACATCAATGGCGGACTGACAACTTTCAGCTAAAGAGACAGCAAGTGCGACTAGCAGAGCGCAAGTGGCGCTACACGCGGCTAGCCGTCCTTCGTGAAATTTGCACTGACTTGCGTGACGCATTTAAGCATAGCATCGCCACAACCAAATCTGCTTATAAATGTGCTGAAATCGAAGCCACATCTCACGATACAAAAGCAATGTATTGCATCACAAAAACATTGATGAGTCGTAGTAGTACGCTTGTGCTCCCCGAATGTGACGACGACCGGATGCACTAGTTGAGAGATTAGTGTCTTATTTCATAGATGAGATCGCTGATATCAGTACACGGCTGGTGACTGCATGCTCGCAATGCCAACTGCCCGCATTCGTACACGATATCAAATGCCGTATTGAAGAACCATTGTGCGACGTTCAACTTGCTACAGTCACCGACATTTACGGTCTGGTTGAGAAGACATCCAGCAAATCTTCTTCCAGCATTGATGTCATTTCTGGAAGCATACTTAAATCTAACATTGACATTCTTTGACCAATGCTAACCAGCATTGTTGACATGTCCATCGTGTCGGAATTACTGCCTGTCGGCATGAAACCTGCCGTAGCAACACCGCTGTTAAAGAGGAATGGTCTTGATCCAGAGCTGTTATCGAATTATCGTTCAATATCAAATATGTCTTTCGTATCGAAACTCGTCGAGAGTTGCATTGCAATCGAAATACGACAGCATATGGATGCGAACGGCATCTTCGATATTTTGCAAAGTGCGTACCGTGCAATGCACAGCTGTGAAACAGGCCAAGTACGCATACAGGACGACATCTGTATAACAAGAAGAGCTTGATACTAGAGCTACTAAATCACAGTGCCGCCGTTGGTACTGTCGACCATCATTTTCAGTTCAAACTACTACAGAGAATTGGATAACAGGGGCAGTTAAAGTTGGCAACGTCATTTCAAGAAGTGTCGGCCTAACATGTGGTGTGCCTCAGGGTAGCGTGCTCGGAACTCTTCTGTTCACGATCTGCTGCCTTGGACTCAATCATGTTTTTTAACATCATCAACTGCGCTATCATATGTACGCTGTTGGTATGCAATTATATGAGGACTTTCCCCGTGACCAGCCACTTACAATGGTCACCGACCGAATATCTCGTTGTACCACTGATGTGAAAGCGAGGATGTCTTACCATAATCTCCTACTTAACGAGAACGAAACTGTGATGATCGTCATATCTGCAGTGAACAATTGGAAACTTGTTCACCCGCCTGTTGACCAAGTCATTGATGTATCTGGCTGTTCTGTTTCGCCGAAGCCGTGTATCCGCGACATCGTCGGTCTACTCGACAACGCTATGTCGAATCAAGTGCGTCGTGTTTGTCAGGTGGCATATTGTCACCTCCAAAGCATCGCGTTGATTAGGAAATGTCTTACCACTAATGTCTACAGAACCATTGTGAGCGCCTTAGTCATGCCAAGTTTTTATTACGGCAACGCAGTGTTATATGGTCTGCCAGAGACTCACTTGCGATAGTTGCACATGGTACAGAATTCCGCAGCACGTGTCATTACCGGGACAAGGAGACGAGAACACATAACACCTGTTCTGTATCGTCTACACTGGTTGCCTATACGCCAGCGGATCGAATTGAAGCTGTTACTTCTGGTATATCGTGCAGTGCTCCATCTCGGCCCAGCATACATTTCATCGCTCGTTTCATCCTACACGCCGACAAGATCGCTTAGATCGGCCGAACAAGTTCTGCTGACTGTTAGGAGATATCACATTGAACGTTATAGCCGTCGTTCCTTCTCGGTGGCTGGCCCGATCCTGTGGAATGCCCTGTCTCATGCAGTCAGGCATGCAAACTGCGTTGCCACTTTCAAATCTCTCTTAAAGACATATATATTTCGACAGGCCTTCAAAGAACTTTGTAATCCGCAAGCGACATTTGTGCAATGTTAACATTCGGTTATGTACGTAGGATGCAGTTATTTATTACTATTATTTTTAATTAGTCTATTACATGTATTTATTTTATACAATTTAAGCACATTATGTATTTTATATATCAAAAAGGCTAATTCATTTAATTTATATATGTATATACACTTGTAAATATATATATTTATTTTTAATCAGGTTTATCTAACTGACATTTCATGTAATTTCTATATTCTACTTTTAAATCATGTTCTTCAACCTTTCTATTAAAAAAATGTTTTAGGTTGTTTAATGTATTTTTACTTATACTCTACGATTGTCAACGCCTTTGAGCAGATTTGTTATCCGGACACACGGCGCTCTATAAATGCTTTATAATAATAATGATATAGACAATTTTACGACCAGCTACCTTTTAATAGGGTCGATCGGGTTGCCGAAAACACAACTTTATTCTGGTGGGCCTATGCATTAACAATTAACTTGTTTGTCCAGGAATCTCTTGACTACAGTAAGATATCAGAAATCAGGCAGTTCATGTTACGTCATCCACAAACGTTGCTAGACGTCACACAGACAGAACATATCCAAAGAAGCATTTTTATTGTGAAAATCACATACCCGATCAATGTTTTCTACATGTGTCGCATTTCAATCATTTCACATCGGTACAAGTATCCACAAACAATAACCATATTTAACATACTACTGTTTCCGATATGATGTCCACACGTATCACATCTTAAACATGATGTGCGAATCTCAACACGTTTCTTTCCTGAACCATTCTTTAAAAATGACTGAGCACCCACATATGTTATATCGCAATTGTGTGTTAACATTGCCAGTGCGCATGTCTGACTTAAAATTCCCACTTGTGAACAGGAAGCCACACGTATCACCTCGGCTGAGCTTCATTATGAGAATAGCCACGTGATTTCAAATCAATACTTTATGCAAATTGTGCCCCGCAGATATCACATTTGTTTTTCCCCGGTAGGGATACGGAAGTGCTTCTTCAGAATTCCACTTGCGGAGAACTGTGCACCACATATAAGACATATGTCTTATCTGTGGTGCACAGTTCTCCGCAAGTTTCTCCCCCGTATGGATATGGACATGGGTCTTCAGATTTCCGCTTTCTGAGAACCGTGCACCATATGTATCACATTTGTAAGGTTTCTCCCCGGTGTGGATATGAACATGCGTCTTTAAATGACCAAGTTTTGAGAACTTTGCACCAAACGTATCACATTTGTAGGGTTTCTCCACGGTGTGGATACGGACATGCAACTTCAAACGACCCCTTTCTAAAAACCTTCCACCACACATATCACATTTGTTTCTCCCCGGTGTGAATACGGACATACGTCTGCAGATTTCCACTTTGTGAGAATTGTGCACCACAGGTATAGCATTTGAAGGTTTTGTTTAGTGTGTATACGGACATGCGTCTTCAGATTTCCACTTTTTGATAACTGTGCACCACATGTATCACATTTGAATCTTTTCTCTACACTACCCGTGTGCACATTCACAGACATATTTAAACAGTATCTGTTTTGAACCTTTTTACAAACACATTATTTTGTATCGTGCTGTTGTCCTTAATGCACTTATGCTATAAACACATATACGTGTTATCACTAGTGTACATCACATCTGAAGAAATTATCACTATTCATTGTGTTTACCAAGGTGGAACAATATAGTTTCAAAACAACAATTTGTTAAAACTTTTTCCACAGGTGTCACATTTAAAAATCTGTCTCAACGTGCGGCGTTAAACCGTTCCTCGGAAAAGCATGTCTTCCACATGTGTCAGTGTGTTCTCAACTGTCTGAGAAAGCAAACGAATCTTTACATTTGCTGCACAACTGTCACACTTGAATGGTTCCCCGTCACATGGAGTTGGTGTCTGCATAAACGCTAAATATTGTGCCATGAGTCATTCAGCCACATGTTTTCTCTTCTTTGTGACGAGCCTCGATGTCCTACGTCGTGTAGGTGCACTCAACGTGACAGATGTTGGTGACAATGCCCACGAGTTTGTGCAGCTTTGTTATTTTATTGTTGACAATTCAGTCAAAAAATGTGTGGGTTCTGAAACAAAATAAAAGTAAGTGACACCATCAGACGTCGTTTGAAACAGGCTAAGCATAAACAATAGAGTGTAAAGAACAGTGTGCACTACTGGGAAAAGTGTATTTTGAAGAAACAGAAAATATTTATTTGTCGCAAATACACAATACAGAACAATCGTAATAAAAACCATACAATATGTTTACAATCGAGTACACAGTAATAAATATAAAACGTATGTCAGAAAAACAAAAGAACGTGTACTATAACGGACGGGTGACTTATATCGAGACTAATTATAGTCGCTGTTTTAGGACCCACTCTTAAATACATTATTATGTTGTCCATTAAGGTAATATCTGACAGTTTGATTGGTAGTGTTTTATTTTGTTGGCAAAATTTGGGCCAATATTGGTAAAATCTGACTTAAATATGTTTGCAATTGAGAGGGTGGAGCGGAGTGGAATAAGTGGCCACTATTCCCATTATGGTTTAATAGGCAGCATGGAAGTAACGGTGCAGTTTTAAATTGATCATACTTACATATATATGACGTATGTAAGTAAAATAAACAAATAATAGAGGCTACGCAGAATAATCGAAATCCCTCTGGTTCAAAATAATGTTATAATACGACTAAAACGTTCCCACATATTCCTCGCACTTTTACTATAGAAATACAATATATATTTATTTACTGAACATTTTTGAATAATAACAATGGTATAGCACCACATAAATTATGAAAGTTGTGTCGGGATTTAGTATGAAGTGTGAATTATATGTTGATGTATTAATATTAGACAGAGTTGTAGACATTGTACCATCTCCACGCATTATACATCATAAAACTGAACAAGTCACAGTAGTCTGGTTGATCATAAACATTTCTGCTTAAACTTATTATAAATTTTATTTATAATGGCTTGTATAACTTTTGACAGTACCGATTAGAACAATTATATATATTGTTGAAATTTGACAGTTTTATATATTTCATTGCCATTTAAAAGTAGGTTGAGATTATTCGGGTATATATGTAGTGTTAATATTTTATTATATTTGTTGTGTTTAAGCAATTAAATTAAATGGTACATGTAGTTATAATGGTAGGTTTGTCTCCTCTCCAGGAATTCTTTCTGAGCACTTGTTTTATATTGACATCGATGTATTTGATACATAATACACTAGTCATATATATCAGTCACTACTCAAATGCTGGGACAGTGGAGTATGAATGTTCAACAATGTATATAAGGAGTTGCACAACAATGGGCCAAATTGGTGTCACGTAACTCTATATTTACTACATAACCAGCTTCTTTATGGACAGTTCGTGTTGATAACATTTGTGCTGTATCTTAGGCCCATGAAGAATGAAGACACACACAAAAAAACATCCTGCCTGTTTATTGTTGTTTGTGGACATTAGGGTGGATAACGTAAGTTACAATGTCCACCATTTCAGGTCCAGAGTGCTCTGATCATTCTTAACATTTTAAAAGTCTTTTGGTTGGATTCTGATGAGGAACTAGCATACATGTATATCAGTCAAGCAAATTTTGATTTACGAAGGGTTTCTCATTCTCACATTTTAGTTAAAAGACAACATGTGAACTTCACTTGGCATTGCGCCACATCACAGTGAGTAAATAGATCTGATGTGCTTCTTTAAGTTTAGGTGTAGGTGTTTCTTGGCTACCGTCTAAGACAGTTTTATATTTTATTTTAGGCGCTTTTTGCACTTTTGTTTTTTGTGTCCAGTCCTTCTGTTTTGGCCCAGTATTGTGCTTCACCTAATATACAGTTTTAAACTGTATACTGTTTGAAATTGAGAAATTTTCAGTAATACAAAATGTGGCAGCACTAGTATATAACATATAATTATATCGGCGATGTTGATGAAAACAGACCTGATATTTCACTGATTTGACAAAAAAACAGCTGTAAATACGTGTAATCATCACCACAGGAAAGAAAGTATGCCAATATTCCTGAGAAGCCTGTTGTGAGTGGCATCTTCCCAAACAACGAGGCTATTCTAACCTGCCATAATGAATTTTGCAAATATCGAAATTTTATCAAGTGTGTATTTGCTATTAAAAATAAGAGCTTCACTCAAAACAACCTCTGTATTGACTGTGTGAATTTGTCTGAACAGAAAATTTTATCATTCTAAATAAAGCCTGTCTGTATAGGGCTATACTATAGCCCTATAATCAGTGTTTCAGAATTTCAGAAATTTACCCGGGCCAAGCAGTTTTTCAGATTTTTTTCATATTAATTATAATTATGCTTGACTGTGTTTGAGTATGTAAAAGTAAAACACAAGTATTGCTTACCAACCAAACACGCCACACTAACACGCCGCCGGCAGTGCCTGTTGTCCGTGTTTACTGAACTAAAAAGGAGCTTTTGAATGCGATGGTGAATTACTGCCACGTCTACGGTTGTAGCAACATAGGGAATAGAGAAGTCGATCGTTCGTTCTTTAGGATACCCGCGGAAATTCGGAACCAAGGCGAAGTTTGCGAGGTATTGTCGAGTCGACGGATGCGATAGTGGTTGTCCAACCTAAATCAGGATTTCACTGGCAAAAACCTCGGCAATGTCAGACTCAGTGTGTGTTCTGATTATTTCTTATCAGGCACGTGAAGCAGTAACTTTCTTTTCCTTACGCCAGAATAAGCTACGTGTGGTGTTTCATCTTTCTTTCAAGTTTGAACGGTGAAACGTCCGACCTCGACTCTCCCGGCTGGCCTCGGGATGTAGGGAAGTCTGGGCCTGGGAAAAGCCCCGGACCAGGATTACGCTTATTTCATAAAGGCATTGATGTTGTGGCTTATGCTAGTCACTTAACGCCATGACAATAGATACTGCAGACTTAACAAGTAATCTGTCGCATTTTATATATTTGAATTTATATTATGAGTTGTTTGAATATACCAAGCAAAACATGGAGAATTTTCAGATAGGCATGAATAAATATAGACTAATGATAATAATTAAGTGTTGTACATGCCTAGTAGATCTACAGCAGTACTATCAATATTATTTATTTTAATGGCAACTACAGCACACAATTTGCATTACTAAATTAATCATATTTTTACAGGGAAACCAACTTCTCTGTATGACGAAACCATCCCAGAGTGGGCAACCACTCCTCGGCTGGGTCATGAGAAGTTGAAATCACCCGAAATGCAGCAGAAGCGACATCACAGATTGGAACAGCGCGAAGCAAAGAAAGAAGCAAGTGCTGCTGCCCGGTCATTGCTACTACTGCTACATGTAGACGACGGTGCCTCATCAGCCATCCCAGAGGAAGAAGATGTGTCTGTAGGAACCCAGACCGAAATGGACAGCGTGTTGATGGAGGGAATTACCAGTGAACTGCAAGAGCTAAGATTAGAAAACGTTGTCTTGAAACAGCAAGCTGCTGTGTCAAAACTGACGCTAGAAAATTTGGAAGGGAAAGATGATTAAGTCAAATATTTGACAGGTCTGTCATCCTTTATTGTCCTTTCTACTCTGTTTACATATATTCTAACTTTCTTACCAAAGAAAAAATCCATGACATCATTTCAGATGCTTCTCATGACTCTCATGTGACTCCGACTCAATACGGAAGAACTGTTTTTACCTTATGAATTTTGTGTCTCACAGACCACAGTCAGTATAATTTTTAGTAATGTCATTGATGTTCTCTATCTGAGAAGAAAGCCATTTGCGTTCTGGCCTGAGCGAGAGGAATTACATAAAACTATGCCAATGCAATTTCAGATATATTTTGGAAAAAATGTTACTGTAATTACAGACTGCTTCGAAATTTGTATTGAACGACCCTCAAACCTCATGGCCAGAACACAAACATGGTCTTCTTACAAGCATCACAAAACACCGAAGTTTTTGACGGGCATAACACCATAGGGTACAAATTCATTTATTTCAAAGGGTTGGGGTGGTCGAGTGAAAGATAAACACATCACAGAGCACTGTGGTTTATTAAATCATGTTCTTCCAGGTGATGTCATTTTGGCAGACAGAGGATTCGATATTCAAGATATTGTCGGTAGCCAATGTGCAGAAGTAAAACTTCCAGCATCCACTAGGGGGAAAGTTCAATTACCCCCTCTTGAAATAGAAATAACACGCAAAATTGAAAAATGCCGAATCAATGTTGAACGAGTTATAGGATGTGTTCGACAGAAATATACCATACTGGGTTGTGCCTTACCAATTGACTACTTAATCACAAAAGATGAAACTGACATGACAATGGTAAATAAAATATGCCATGTTTGCTGTTCTCTTACAAACTGCTGTGAACCAATAGTCTCATTTGACCAAGAATCACCTGAGTGCACACATGTTTTTACTAATGAAAAGGGCACCCTTGCACTGATATTATGTACAGTTATCACACATTAAAACTGTTATTACTGTTTTGAGTGGAGAGACCAGCTATTATACGTCTGTAGTTACTAGATAAATGTTCATGATAACTTCAATGCTTCATGTTTACAAATAAACAGTCAATTGTTTGTGAAGTTGTAAAACATGACATTTTAACCTGTATTACATTACATGATTACATCCATTGTTCATTTTACTGTCATGTAAATAAATGCTTCCGATGTTTTGTACAGTTGCGTGATTGATCACTTTGCAGTTGTTTTCTTTCCACGCTTGAATTGTGGAAGCCTCCTACAATCTGGACACTACCACTTTTTGCTCTTGGGGGCCCTGCTTATCTTGACACACTCAAAGTGAAACCACTTAATATCACAACTGTCATTGCCACACCCCACCGTGTCACCTGATTCAACTTGTTCACAATAACAGAAGAGTGCATTGTTGTCACCAGAAGCGAACACATCATTCTTGGTGGTAGTTTTGGCAGGTTTCAAAGTGCTGCAGATAAATGGTGACAAGTCGCTGTTTGGCAGTTTAGAGAAAAATCTGGCAACCAGCTCAGATAGAATGGCTGTCTGAAAAAGTGTGATGATTTTGTACAAATCTCTTCCCAAAAGTCATTGTCCAGAATGATGATTTCAACGTGGATGTCACATTATGTCCATACTACAAAATAACAGAACTCCTTTCTGCAAACACCAAGTTGGGTCTGCACTTGGTAGTAATACGCATGCTTATGGCTTAGAGCTAACTTGTCGTCATCATCTTTTTGCAAATAGAACTTTTTGTCAGTGCAGTCTGATAAAGCTTGGTCCTTTTTGCACAAAGGGTACTTAATTTCGACATAACCCTCACCACAACAATCAAAACTCACCAAGCCATCGGGTGAAGCCCCTAAATGAAGTACATCTGGGTTTACGTAGATACCGCTGTCATACACCTGGAAATTTTCATGAACATTGATCATTTCTGTCACAAATTTCTCTAGGGCCACTTTCTCGTGCTCACAGCCCCACTGGGTAGCCACAGTCGTTAACTACACACCCTCCGGATTACAGATTCGTCTGATTAGACCAAGGGCTGGTTGTGCAGGATCAGTGTAGCAAACTGATTTCATATTTGATGCCGTTGTCCTGCTAGCCCTAAAACTATGCCACAACGTTTAGTTGGCCTTATCCCTGCTGGTAGTTTCCATTGTTTCGGCCTGCTCCTCACTTACCGAGATGATAAGGCCCTGACAGTGATTTACTAGCTCTGCATAGTTCATCTCAAAACAGTTCTCATCAACTAATTGCGATAAAATGGAAGGGAAGTTATAATTGAGAGATGCTGGTACATAGTCATCTGAAAAAGGAGACAAACAAGTCAATATTCCTGCCCTCTTACCAGTACCATGCAAATATTTTCACAAAAAGCAAGCATGTTCTTCGGCAATGCCACAGGAATATTGACTGCCTTCACTCTCTGTGCCTGACTGTGCCTGACTGTTGGTGTCTGGGGGGAAGAAAGGGATGCGTCCAACAGCTTCTTCTTTGTCTTTGCAGTCGTAAAGTCAATGTCACTAACATAACTGTAAGTAACCCCCTGGATTCCACCTGGCAACAACCAGTAGGCCTTTTCCTCGGTCACTGTTTTGGCGCCTCGGATCTTCAATGTTGCTTCGACAGCAGCAAACAACAGCGCAGCGACGTGTGTGCAGGCTTCACCCAGACCTGCCTTACAGTCGCAGTGTGCAGCCAAGATGCGTCCTTCTTTCTCAGAAATGAACCAAGGACTGAGCGGCTTGGCTCCGAGTCTTTGAGAATGCATAACCTTTAGGTAAAACATTAAGATACATTAGTCTTTACAACCTAAATTATCATCCAGGCAAAAAGTAACAATAGTATACAGTTTAAAACAATGGAATAATGGTACTTAAATAAATCAATGATCATATATAACATAGTAAAGTAATTAACAATCTGACTTTGCTTATTTTATAAATAATTTTTAACATGATGTGTACACTTAATCTTACTGAGAAAGCTGACTGAAGCCAGTGATTGTGATGTTTGTACAAGACTGGGTGTGAGTATGAACTATTGTTTAAACTGCTCAAGTAACATGAAAGCCTGCAGCCGTGAGTGGAAGCTGCAGGGGGTACAACTATTCTTCAATACTCAACCAGCCAATTGATATCAGAGGACACTTCCAGTCAGGTCTGGGTGATTGTTTGAACAGTCCAGATGTCTCCAGTCAGTGAATATTCAAAACTGTCAGTCTGAGTAGTGAGGTACAAGTGTACTATGTAAGAGGACTGAGATTTCTTTTATTATCCATGCAGTACAACAAAACGTTTGAGGTAGAAAATAAACAAGTAAATGATATTTGTTAACTGAAGTATTATATACATGTATGGCTTTCGTAAATGAATTGACCACCCTAACTTCCCTAAGTCTAAGACAAAGACGTTTATCCAGGACATACCAACCAGGCTTTTGACCAACCATGAATGAAAAGCAGTTAACTTAAATTATTCAAACTTACATTCAAAGAAAAATATACCATAAAAATATGATGGTATTATATACAGTTAAGGTTCAAACAAGTGAACACTCACTTTGGCTGTCACGACACAGAAGTCTTCTTACACGCACACCTGTTTCTCCCGGACCCATCCTCACACAAACTGACTGTATGCATCCAATCCTATGTAAGCCCGAACATCCTCCATTATATATGGACTCGGTGAAAAGACGAGATAGTTCATGATGTCGAAATATGTGGTCGACGGCAGAACCGTCACATCGTCGGTCCAATCTGACCGGTCGAATGTGTACGGATCTTCGTTTCCTATAAGCCTTAATTAATCATCGTATCGCACTCTCTCGGCATTATCCAAAGTATCACGATAACATGAAGCTATGACACTCTGTTTGCTAGCTGCCATGTCATGGAAATGATATATTTTAATTGCTATGTATAATAAATAAACGGATGATACGCACAAAGTCGTAACACGCGGTTTGTTGTTGCGGTTGTTATCGCCAACATGGCCGCACATCCGGGGAGTAGCGGATATCGTGATGTCAGTGCATACCCTTTATTGTGAAGTCGACGCCTACAAAATGCCACCATTTGCGTCGACTAATATAACCAAACTCCTAAGGTAGAGCCACCGCTAAGCGCTATGGCAACCACAAGGGGTGAGACCACTGTTAGACTTCGTGTTGTGTTAAAGTGAAAACAATATTGTGATATTTTTAATTTGAGACCCTTTTTATGTGAACTGAGTGCACTAAACCAGTCCTATCAATAGGTTATGTGGTAGTGAAATGATGCATATTTGGAAGAGTGTATTTGGCGGAGTGATTTTTTGCTATTTTTTCCACATAGCACACGTGGGTGCAGAAAAAACGTGGTTATTTTGGTCAATATCTATGCGCACCGTGTATGAATGCGTTTTAAAAGAGCTGGAGGTACGTGAATTTCAGATTTTTTTTCAGTTACAGTTTTCTTATAATGTGACAAAATGTTAACATGGTCGTCAGTGGATAATCTAACAGTGGTCTCACCGCATAAGGTTTGAAATCCTACGGTTTAAAAATACTGCTGAACCGACCCTTAATGGGCATGTCCGCAAGTAGAAGTTCGTTGTGTAAAGAAATATTTTATTCTAAAGAAATTAATGTAATCGCGGTCTTCAAGCTTTGTTATGAATATTTGCGATTGGACGTGTGTAAAATTATTAGAATGTTGTTCATCTGAGTCATTTGGAAGAAGGATATATTTGGAAATATGTATAGATGCTAGTCAACTAATGTGTTGTAAGTTGTGTTCAACATTACAAAATCTACAAACTACCAAAACACATATTTGGTGCAAAATAATTTAGATTTGCTTAGAGTTAGTTAAAATATTTTAGCAAAAAATAATAATGTGTTCTTGTAGACGTGTAAAATAACACACACAGACACACACACACACACACACACACACACACACACACACACACACACACACACACACACACATATATATATATATATAACTGTACTTCCGGACAAGCGCAATAATGGTCTGTGCGGCATTATTGTTCAGCGGCAGGATTTTTCGCTACAGAGGTAGCCATACTCTGGCCATGGACACTGAATGTTGATAAGTTCAGCTATGCCCATTCGGAAGGTTTTTGAGGCTCTTTTTCAACTGCTGCATGTTATAAATGTATATCGTTTTCAGATACCTGACGTATTCACTTATTAATAACCAAGGGAGAAAACCATTGTAACCATAATGTTTTTTAGGATCTGAGTAGTTAATAATCTTAAGTTGAACTTGAATAACGCGTGAGCACAGACATTTTCGAGAAAAAAATCAAATTACAAAATACTCATCTATTGTTAGATATATAAACACAATTTAAGCGCTCTCACATGCTATATCAACTTCTGAATCTAATTTGTTTTAAAGAAAAAAACTAAGAATTTCTCTGTTATCAATGTCAAATTGATAACAGTGAACATGAACGTATGACAGTATACTGTTTACACTGCATTGCATACGTGTGCATAGGGTCAACAATACACGGACGGAATCGAAGTTGCGTAGGTGTCAATGTCATCAAATCTAGTCCGTAGACCTAGAGTAGTTTTAATTATTTTTAATTTATTACTTTTAATAAAATTAATCATAATGAATACGGTATTGCTTATTGTGTATATAATGTTACACAAATTTATAGTACTATATATATATATATATATATGCATTAAGCAGAGGGCATATGATTGGGAAACGTAATATAATTAAGTATTTGTTACCGTTTTACATTGGAAATTGATTTTGAAATAAACAACATGTTAAACCTATAATATACAAATAATAATAGCAAAATACAATATTAAGCATTACCATGCAATTACCGAAATTAAAATGTTTGTTAATTAACTGCTGTGCCATGTAATGCTATATTGAGGAAAAACAAAGCTTGACACATATTTCAAATAGTTGTAACGATAGAAATAAAAGGACTCCAAAGCACCGATCGATTAATTTTGGTAAAAACCTTCGCAGCAGGTCTATATATCAAATTATTATATTATGTTATTTTACAAAGTATTGCAAGAATGTGATATATTTTAAAATGAGCACGAGTACAGTTACATTTAAAACTATCAATATTCGCCCTTTTATAAAGAGAACAGGACAAACACTTAAAAGCTACATAACGCTTTATGTTTGTCAGGTTGGATTTCAGTTGGCCCAGTGGAGAACAATATATATATATTTCATATCTAAGTATATATTCCGTGATGGTGCATTTTTTAAGACATATTTTATAGAAGTAAAAATTATCTCGTCATCGTAAAAGTGGTTTTGTTATATCATGCATCAGTTACACATATGTATGCAGAGCATAATTAATATTTATAAAATTATAAAGTGTATATTTTGGTCATCTTATTATATACTTGCAGAGCACGTGTGATGATTAGTTATACCTTTGGTATTTATTAACATTTAGAAACAATGTTGTGTTAGAAAGGTGATAAATGCATAATAACAATTAATTTTAATGTTGCCCATGTACAATGTTGCGACAAGTAGTTTATGCATTATGTAGCTGATTTCACGATTCATTTCTAGGCAGCACTGCATATTCTCAGACGTACGGTATCTTCACCAAGAAGGCTGTTCAGTCAATAACATTCCGATATCATCGATGGGCTACTCAGGAGACAAACAACCGATACACCTTTGACTGACGTCCAGCTGAAGTTTTTTCTCCGCCACAATAGGATACCTTTGATGATGTATCTACCTATGCTACCGATGTTAAGACTGCGTACAGCAAAGAAGATCGAGTAAGATGTAAATCACGACATCGTAAAATCAATAGGGTCAGCTAGTTTGTGACTTTCACAAACTTAACATAATCGTCTCTACCTCCGAAACTTCCTGTTAATATCGCACAACGCTATTACTACAAGCGAGAAATTTAGACCCCCGGCGGTGTCGACAGAGGATAACGACTCCCTTGATTAAGCCAGAGCGAAAAAGCCAAATGCATGGGGTGGTAATTGCCGAACCACGGAACTGCTACCTGTCATGCCTGGACGACCCTAGGCTAACATTACTCGTTAAGCCACCAACGGCAAAGCGTCTACACACCACAAACAACATGCGTACTTCAAAAGCTACAAAGAACAACGAATCAGAAATGGATGATCTTCGCCGATCGCTTGACTTTTTGTGCAGTTCGTTCGATTACATCACAAAATAACACACTGCTACAGACAAGCGAATCTTCGAGTTATTAGAGGTGATCAAGGCAAAGGATGAACGCATATCGAAGCTGGAGGCTCAGGTGAACGATCTGGAGCAGAACTCAAAAAAAGAATGTGATATTCACATGACTGAAAATACACAGCTACACATCGACCGTCCCTAACAAAAAAAGAGCTAATGGTATACCATTGAATGGTACTCAGTGGTACTTTCAATAGTATTTGAATATACCATTCAGAACCATTGGACCATTCAATGATAAATCAATGTCTCAATGGTATTCTCAATGGTATTTGAACATATGATTCAATACCATTCAACGATAAATCAGTGTCTCAATGGTATTAGATCATATCATTCAATATCATTCAATGATAAATCAGTATGTCTCAGTGGTACTCTCAATGGTATTTGAACATACCATTCTGTACCCCTGGACCATTCAATTATATATCAGGTTTCAGTGGTATTCTCAATGGTATTTGAATATATCATTCAATACCACTGAATGATGAATCAGTATGTCACAGTGGTGCTCTTCATTGTATCTGATAATATCATTTAGTACCATTAGGACTCTCAATGTATTTGAAAATACCACTCAGTATCACTGGACCACTGAATGATAAATCAGCAGGTGCAGTGGTATAATTATTGGTATTTGAAAAGTACCGTTCATTACCTTTGAAAGGTTACAGAGTATAACACTGGCAAGTTTCAGCCATATTTGAAAACATCATTCACTATACTGAATGATGACAGCGTACTTCTAGATATACCATTGAACCTTCAGTGGTAAACTGAATGGTACCTTCATCTCAATGGTACCATAAACGGTATCTGCATATATTTTTGAAACGTATGTATTTTGTGTCATGTGCTCATGTGGTGAATGCTTCAGTCAGAATAAACATTATAATAATTATATGTATGTTTAAATTACGACGTTTTACATAACTATACTGAAGAAACCCGCGAATACACTCAGTCCGCGCCGCAGCTGCAGCAGCTCCACGCATTTTAAATTACCCGTGAGTCATTTCGACGCGCGCGAACTTTTAAACTGATTTGTTTTTGTGTCGCGGTCACGGAAAGAAACATTATAATAAACAAATGGGGCCAGCGGTGGTATTCATGCCACGAAACAAAAGAAAGTAATGTTGTGTGTTGTTTTATAACAATTTGACTCACAGTAATAATACTTAACAGCTAGTTACGAAATAATGTGAGTTCTCTGCTTCGATGCTTCAATTATCGCTCAACGTGAATTTACGTGCGCAACGTAGACTATTATAAGTGCATTGTAAATAATATAAAATATTATTTAATAAGCCTAATAGTACTATTGAAAGGAAGATCGCTGTCACGTTTACTAGACGTAGTCGGTGCAACATGGGTAAGTTCAGGAGTTGGAAAACCAGTGTGTGACATCCTTGTGAAAAATTCAAACTGACATTTTCAAATGCAATCACCACCCGATGTTTATTTCCTGCTATGCGGTGTAGAAACGTACAATTTAATTAATTAGACACAAGGAGATAATAACGCAACTATACATATTTATTTTCAACATCAAAATGAATTACCAGCACCGGCAGAACGTCTGTTGTGGGTTTAACCAACCGAAGGCAATTTCTCATTCTAACATGCGCATGCTTTGATTTCGAGAGAATGTCATACCTTTTTCATTATTCATACTTAAATACATGTATAAAAAGAGGCCTTGGCCATTACGCTGTCCACTTGACCAAAAATACGAAAATATACAGTGATAGAATAGTCAATAATGACTGATCACTATTCGGAAGCAAGGAATACCCAGACAGAGATACCTAAACTTTGTTTAGTAATTATCCTGACTATCAATAATCGTCCAAATGCTCAGTTTTTTTATTGACAATTTAATATTATATTACTAGTTATTTACATTGTATTGTTATTGTGTTCTTTTCCATTTATTTCAGCTTGATGTCATCGCTGCATGATGGCAAAAAGGAAGCTTTCTCCAGGCTGCACAACAGTGAAATATGTAACAGTGGTATAGTGTTTTTGTGTATGCATTCTCAATTATTGAATATTATTATATCATATAATGTATACTGTACATATGTAAGGTTACAGGGCAAAGCGCGATATATCGAAACGCAATTATTCCCTTCATCGTTATAGTATAAATGAAAACTTTGATATAATATTGGAATGTCTTAATAATACAAAATCATGATGATTGATATCAAGAGCCAAACTGTTTTTTATTGTAAAACCTGTTTTTGGACAACCATCTGCTTTTTCACTTCCCCTTAAAATTGACCATCTTTACAATGTTTTTGACATCCCATATGATAAGGCCAGACACAACAGGTAAATAGGATTACTTTTTTTATTTGTGGAAATTGTGCAATATTGTCTGCCCAAACTTTGGTATGGATCATATTGGGTAAACAATATATTTAACATTTTTCAGGCCAAACCCCAAATTCCATGGTAACAAAGAAAATGGCCACCATTTTGAGCCAACATTAGCACATTTGGAAACACTGCCATACTTTTTGGAGCACGTATATAATTCTGTTTCTTTAAAATCCATGTTCTGTATACATTCTATTGTGAGATGATCATATCATGTTTCTGTATGTTTTATTTTTTAATAATTGTTTGCTAAAGTGCAAAAAAATATGTTTGCAACAAATATGCTTGTCTCTTCAAACTATTGATGATTTTAAAATGATCATTTCATACAGCTGGATCTGCTGAATGCAACACTGAACTCTTATTTGTATATAGAATAATTATTTCCATATATAGCCCATTTCCAAATGCAGAAATTTCATAAATTTGTTTGCGATCAACCTGGCTTTTTATGAAAGCATAGATTATTTAAAATGTAGGTCATCAATAAATTCATATTATTTACTGTAAATTAACTATCAATCTATTCTAGCATTTTTATATACGTTATGTTTAAGATTCTTGTGATGGCTTCTGCTACAGTTATTTTTTTTATTCAAAGCTAGAACATTTTAACAAGATTTAACAAGATTGCCACACAGAGAATTAACTCTAGGTGGCAGGATGACAAGGAAGCCCGTTGGCTTATCGAGAGTCCGACACTTTTATTTATGTGTATCTCGCCCTTCTGAGGTATGTGTCGATTTTATTTTTAAACATTTTCACGCTACTAGCACCCACACAATCAGCAGATAATCTGTTCCATTCATCTACAGTCCTTTGTGAAAATTAGAACTTTCTTATATATAATCTACACTGCTCCTTCGCTAATGTAACTATATGTCCTCTAGTCCTTGTATCTTTCTTAACAGAGAAAACAATATTTCTATAAATATTTTCATAACCATTCATTATTTTAAACATTTCTATCTGACCTCCTCTCAATCTCCTGGTCTCTAGTGTTGTTTAGCCGTTTTTTAGGCGTATTTCGTAACTAAGATCCCTCAGTTTTTGTATCATTTTAGTTGCTCTCCTCTGTACTCTTTCTAGCATATCCATGTCCTTCCTGCGATGTGGCGTCCACGCTTGAATACAATATTCTAAATGAGGTCTAACTATTGTTTTGTACAGCGGTATTATTAGCTCGTTTTCCTTATACGTTACGTTTCGCCTAATTAATCCAAGGATTTGATTTCCCTTTGAAGCTGCAATTCCGCACTGCTCTGAAATCTTCATATCAGCACTAATACTTAACCCTAAGTCCTTTTCTTTTACAGTAGTACTTAGTACAGTACTCCCCATTGTATATTCTACCTCTTCTTTCCCATGTCCTGCGTGGATGCATTTACATTTCCCAAAATTGAACAGCATTTGCCACTTTTCAGACCATTTGATCAACTTGTCAAGATCATCTTGTAAATGTTGTCTATCTCCATCACTTTTAATCGTTCTAAACACTTGTATCATCCGCAAATTTCAACACCTTGCTTGTTATTTCGTCATCCAAATCGTTGATATAAATTAAGAATAATGTAGGTCCTAGTACTGATCCCTTTGGTACCCCACTCAATACCGATTTCCAGTTTGAAGCCTCGCCATCAACTATTACACGTTGTCTTCTGTCAATCAGACATTTTTTTATCCAATTTATTATACAATTTCCTATGCCATGGGCCTTTAGTTTAAACAGTAATATTTGATGTGGTACTTTGTCGAAAGCTTTTTGAAAATCTAAGTAGACGATATCTACTGGTGATCCCTCATCTACCCACTTAGTGATGTCTTCCAAAAAACATAACATATTTGTTAAGCATGACCTCGCTTTAAAAAACCGATGTTGAGATGGGTTTATCAAGTTATGTTTAACAAGAAAATCCACCATGTGATCTTTAATTAGCCTTGATAATAATTTGCAAATCACTGACGTTAAACTCACTGGTCTATAATTCTCCGACTTTTTTCTCGAAATTTTTTTAAATAGCGGTATAATGTTTGCCTCTTTCCATTCTAAAGAAACCAATCCCTCTTCTAATGACCAATTGAAAACTGTTGCAACCGGTACGCTAATTTGTTTTACAATTTCCAATAGTAGTTTGGGTGGAATCCCATCCACTCCAGGTGATTTATTATCCTTCATAGCCCTTATTTTCTTAGCTACCATTTCCGGGGTTACAATTAATTGTCCTAAATAGTCTGAATCTGCCCCCTTGAACTTAACATCTGGTTCTGGCAGTGAACTAGTATCTTTCCTGGTAAAAATTGAACTAAAGTACTCATTCAGATCTTCTGCCATTAAGAATCCTTCTGATATTATATTTCCAGCACTATCTTCTTCTTTTTCTTCACTTTGTAAGTGTATTATACAAAGCAAATATTGCACTAGCATCATATTACTGGTAATTGATATGTCTCAGTGAATATACTGTCCATATTCTTGAAGACGGTGACAATGTTACAAATACTTTTTTCTTCAAGGGTCCATTATTTTATTTGTAATATAATCATCACAATTAGCTTAAAATATGATATGCTTAATATTCATAGACAACCAAGATTTGAAACTGCCTCTTATTTTTAATCTACGTTCAAATATTCCTTTACTATGGTACTGTGATTGTTTTCTGAAATGTCATCACATATATCGTAGTTTGATTGCTGTTTTAGTGTGCTTTCTAAAAACATACTGTTGAATATATACCCTGTACATGTGTGTTCATTTAAATTATATGGCATATTCTTGATTTGTATATGTTATATGAACTAAACATTCTGACTGTATCAATCTCTCTCTCTCTCTCTCTCTCTCTCTCTCTCTCTCTCTCTCTCTCTCTCTCTCTCTCTCTCTCTCTCTCTCTCTCTCTCCCTTTCTCTCTCTCTCTCTATATATATGTATATATATATATTATAGATTATAACTTTAATTATGACTTGTAGCAGTAAGCACCATGGACCGAGATGGTTACTATTTGAAATTTGACAAGTACTATTTGAAATTTCAAGCATTTACCCAAAATAATGGTTGTATGAGTTTGATGTGTACGTTTCCAAATATGTTCGGGAAATCTTCCCAGTTCTGGGCAGATACCAGAAGAAGACCATTGAAGTCGCCTTCAATATGCTCTCTCGGTTGGTAAGATGTGTTATCTTTGCATGTGTCCACGTCGATCATCATGTCATGTGAGTTGTAGTTGTAACTTAAATGTAAGACTGTATTTCATGTTTTGCGATAACTTTCCATTTTGCCTCGTTAAGCCGTATTTGGCGACATTAAACAACACATATTTTTTATATAATGCGGTAAGAACAAGATTTGTATGTCACCTGTCTAGTATGTAGCTTTCATGTGAATTGAATTTAGTTGGTAATGATCGTGCGCATATTGTGTTCGCTGTTATTTGCTAGATGATGCCACTATTTTGGCCAGTGTTCTATATTGTTGGTGGTTGTAATCCACAGTAGTTTTGATGTATATTTTGTGTCACTCTTGCTTAATCTCAGATTACCTGTTTGTATATAATGATGTGTAAATAGCGCTTTAGCTGGTTTATTCCATGATACAGTGCACGCGTGAGACACTATGGTGTTGTTTGTAATCAGTAATGTATAATCAATAATTCTATTGTTTGTTAATTGATTGACACCCATGAAATATGTATTTTGTATATTATATGCAGGTTAATTGTGTCTCAGCTGGCAGGAGAGTAAGGTCATCCTGCCGAGTACCGTTTGCATGTTGACGGTTGTTCTAGGGTTTTAGTGGTTGTGTTGTTTTCGGGTTTTAACTAGTGACTGTTTAGTTTAACTGTTAATTGCTTGCGTATATTATAAAGCAGAATTTGATTCACATTTGTAGTACGCGTACACGTGAATTGACCATGCAATTCTTTCCTCATTGTTATTAAGCTTTATTATTCTGTACTACTGGTCTTTTGCCTGACATATTTTATATAATAATTTGTTTTTGTTTATATATTCTACATATACAGTAATTATTATTACTGTACGTGCATGGTTGAAACTCTTCTATTAGAATGCAGGGCTTATACATACAGATGTGCAAAAAATTAAGACCGGCATACCATTAAATTGTTGTTAATTTACCTTCACTATGTTTTTTGTTCTATGTGTGCTCAAATGTGACACCTTTATGTGCATGGTATTCTAAATGTTAATGTCAATGGTATTTTAATTGCAAAATGTTGTGGTATATATCCCGTATATATCCCTTTTTACTGGTGTGTGTTTGCAATCTACGAAGTACCAATGGGCTATTTAACTGCCGTTCCGTAGTGCATGCACTACATTGCGTGATAATCAGTGGTATTCAAAAGTTTATACAAGGTTGAATTTGTTATTTATAATACGTTGTATTCTGAATGGTATACCATAGAACGGTATAATAAATTATAATGGCAAATACCATTGAAGACCATTCAGAATCCCATTAAATGATATGTTGAATGGTGTTCTGAATGGTCCTCAGAGGTACACCATTCAATGATATACCACTGAGGACCGTTCAATACCACTGGATTAAATATCATTCAAATACCATTGGCCATAATACCCCCTAATATCATTGAAGACCATTCAGAATACCATTGAATTATATTTTGAATGGTTTTCTGAATGTACCTCAGTGGTATACCAACCAATGATATACCACTGAGGACCGCTCAATACAATTTGATTAAATACCATTCAAATTCCATTGGCCGAAATACCATCTAATATCATTGAAGACCATTCAGAATATCATTGAACAGTACAGAAAGGGTTATTTACAAGTACCATTCAAATACCAATCTAGTACCATTCAAATACCACTAGCCATAATACTACCTAATATAATTCATTGATATTTGAGCGCCACGTCAAATAGACCACTTATGCTCAGTTTTTCGTTGACTGCAGCAGAGAAAACACAGACTATCTCTGAGCGCGAAACAATGCGAACGAACTTTGTCAACTTCGCTTTATAGAAGTTGAACGTCACAATTGAGCCGTACGACATCACGGCGATACACAATCTTCCACCGGGGCGTGATGACAAACGTCCCACCATCGTCCAGTTTCACTCGGCCGACAAGAAAGGAGCTGGTGACGAACCGTAGTGCGTTGAGAGGAACGGACATCGGCAAGCGCGGCAGCTGAAGCGTGACGGGAAGATACACAGCGCGTGGACGCATAGCTGCTGCGTCTACATCAAGATTCGCGAGAACGGGCAACGGCTCTAAGTGAAGGATACGGATGATTTTATTTTCCCAACAGCATTACAAAAATACAAATTATGTATAATTATATATACTCATACACGTATTACATAAATATACATACATACCGGCATATACAGTAATATTGAAATGTGAAATGTACAATACAACTGAAAATATGCAATCAATCAGAATATAATATACATTTTGCAACAAAAGAAAAAAACAGTTGCTGTGGAATGGGAGACTCCTATTAAGATCAAAACTGATCGCTATCACAGGAGCCACCCAGAAAAACAACATTTTTTGTGTATCAAATCCTTGGATTTATATAACAAAATATAATGATTAAGACCGGCATACCATTAAATTGTTGTTAATTTACCTTCACTATGTTTTTTGTTCTATGTGTGCTCAAATGTGACACCTTTATGTGCATGGTATTCTAAATGTTAATGTCAATGGTATTTTAATTGCAAAATGTTGTGGTATATATCCCGTATATATCCCTTTTTACTGGTGTGTGTTTGCAATCTACGAAGTACCAATGGGCTATTTAACTGCCGTTCCGTAGTGCATGCACTACATTGAGTGATAATCAGTGGTATTCAAAAGTTTATACAAGGTTGAATTTGTTATTTATAATACGTTGTATTCTGAATGGTATACCATAGAACGGTATAATAAATTATAATGGCAAATACCATTGAAGACCATTCAGAATCCCATTAAATGATATGTTGAATGGTGTTCTGAATGGTCCTCAGAGGTACACCATTCAATGATATACCACTGAGGACCGTTCAATACCACTGGATTAAATATCATTCAAATACCATTGGCCATAATACCCCCTAATATCATTGAAGACCATTCAGAATACCATTGAATTATATTTTGAATGGTTTTCTGAATGTACCTCAGTGGTATACCAACCAATGATATACCACTGAGGACCGCTCAATACAATTTGATTAAATACCATTCAAATTCCATTGGCCGAAATACCATCTAATATCATTGAAGACCATTCAGAATATCATTGAACAGTACAGAAAGGGTTATTTACAAGTACCATTCAAATACCAATCTAGTACCATTCAAATACCACTAGCCATAATACTACCTAATATAATTCATTGATATTTGAGCGTCACGTCAAATAGACCACTTATGCTCAGTTTTTCGTTGACTGCAGCAGAGAAAACACAGACTATCTCTGAGCGCGAAACAATGCGAACGAACTTTGTCAACTTCGCTTTATAGAAGTTGAACGTCACAATTGAGCCGTACGACATCACGGCGATACACAATCTTCCACCGGGGCGTGATGACAAACGTCCCACCATCGTCCAGTTTCACTCGGCCGACAAGAAAGGAGCTGGTGACGAACCGTAGTGCGTTGAGAGGAACGGACATCGGCAAGCGCGGCAGCTGAAGCGTGACGGGAAGATACACAGCGCGTGGACGCATAGCTGCTGCGTCTACATCAAGATTCGCGAGAACGGGCAACGGCTCTAAGTGAAGGATACGGATGATTTTATTTTCCCAACAGCATTACAAAAATACAAATTATGTATAATTATATATACGCATACACGTATTACATAAATATACATACATACCGGCATATACAGTAATATTGAAATGTGAATTGTACAATACAACTGAAAATATGCAATCAATCAGAATATAATATACATTTTGCAACAAAAGAAAAAAACAGTTGCTGTGGAATGGGAGACTCCTATTAAGATCAAAACTGATCGCTATCACAGGAGCCACCCAGAAAAACAACATTTTTTGTGTATCAAATCCTTGGATTTATATAACAAAATATAATGATTATGTCAAACATTAAAAAAAGAAATGTATTTGTCTTCTCTTACATAATGTGTACGATGGTTGTTTTGTTGACGTAATGTGCTTTGTAATGTGTTGAGTTCGCGTGTACGCATGTATGCGACTATACAAATTTAAAAGATACATTTTTATTAACTGTTTTTCTCATTTATAATTTATTAATATTATTGGCATACGTAGCAATTTAGCATACTGCACGTGACGTATTTTTGTAACATGTGGATTTTAGCATAACTTGACAATCCTTTCAAACTATGGGTCACTATCTTGACTGAAATCAGGGATATTATTTATAACATGTCGTAAGTTATATTTAAGACACTTTTTTAATAAGTAAACGGGTAAATTTTTATGTTTGTATTTGTAATAAAATTTTAGTTCTTGTAAATTTAGCAAGTCTTCTACTTTTAGTATTTTGAGTTGTTTAAAAAGTGGTTCTGTAAGTGAATTTTATTTACTTAATGTTATAATTCGCACCGCTTTCTTTTTAATTTTCGTTAATCTGTTTCCTTGGTATCCCCGTGTCATAATACAATAATTAATATGAGATAGTAGCAGTGCATTATGCAAAATAATTTTTAATTTCATCTCTTTAATATTCCTATAATTTTGGAACATTTATTTTATATTTTTTCAGTGTGTTTTTTCTAATTTAAGTTAGTATCTAGAGTTAAACCTAAGAAGTTAAATTCTTCCACTCTCTCTATATCTATATTATCTATTTTGAGAAATAGCCTCTGCGTAGATTTGTTTGGCATTTGGAAGGTCATATATTTAGTTTTACTTTTATTTAGTGACAATTTATTAATATTAAGCCACTCAATTATTTTGAGGAGTTCTTCATTGAATGCAGATTCTGTATTTCTATTGTGTGCTTTATTATTAAAAGTTTCAATTGTGCTAAATAAAGTGGTTTCATCAGCATACATTATAAATTGAAACATTTGGGTTGCTTGTGAAAAATCATTTATATATAATAAATAACAGTGGTCCAAGGATGGACCCTTGTGGTACACCTACTTTTATAGATAAAGTATCAGATGTTATATTTTCAAATTCGGTATACTGTTTCCGGTTGCTTAAATAGCTTTCGAATAAAAGAAGAATCTTGCCATCTATGCCATAATATCGTAACTTGTTTAATAAAATCGAATGGTCAATAATGTCAAAAGCTTTGGAAAGGTCAAGAAAAATACTGATTGGTAATTGTGTTTTGTCCATTTGAGTAATTATTATATCTACAAGTTCGAGTGATGTTGAATGGTTAGGTCTAAATCCGTACTGGTTATAAAAAAATAACTTGGAATCAATAAAATAAGTGGATATCTGATTATGGATTAATTTCTCTAGTACTTTAGAAATAGTTTGAAGGAGGGAAATTGGCCTGTAATGTTGTATTAGAGTTGGGTCATCCGTTTTTAAAATTGGAACTATGTTTGCAATTTTTAGTTTATCATGAAATATGCCAGTATTAATAACTTGGTTAATTACTAGGGTTAGTGATTTAATTATTGTTGGTTCAATTATTTTTTAGCAGTTTTGATGTAATTCCATCAAATCCACTGCTGGTTTTAGTTGGGAGATCATTTATTGTTTTCCTTACTGTTTCTTTATCCACATTCTTAAATTTAAGAGGAGATCAAACGTTTGTATTTAAGTAGTAGTCATATGTTTTGCTTTCTGTATATTTAATGTCTTCTACAATAGATTCAGCTATGTTTGTAAAATAGTTATTGAATTTGTTTGCTATTTCTGATTTATCTGTTATGGTAGTACCATTCACTTTAAAAGTTGATGAATATGTCTTCTTTGTTTTATTTTTTAAGATAATTTCGTTTATAGTTTTCCATGTATTACTGGTATATTTTTTATATTGGTTAAATCGTGATTCAAAGTAGATTTGCTTAACTGCTCGAATATTTCTTTTTAATATGATATTGTAAGTTTTTAGATTAGTATAAGTAATATCATAGTCTGGTGAGTTAGAGTCAGTCATTTTTAATTGTTTATAAAGTGTGTCCCGATATCTAATAGATTTGAGTAAACCTTGGGTAATCCATATCGATTTTTTGTGTTTGTATTTATTAAATGTCATTATTGTAATAGGCATGTACTTACTTTTAGCGCACATGATTTCTTCATGCATTATATTGTAATTGAGGTTGGGATCTTCATTTTGTTGTTTATGTAATTTGCTGTATAATTGATCAGAACCAATTTTAATATTAACTTTCTGCATAGCTTCAACACTTTGTATATTACTTTTTACAAATTTTGGAGAGTGTTCAGCGTTAGGAATAGTGTCTATAATTAGAAAATAACGTTCATGATCCGAGAAAGTGTTTGTGATAGTAATAGCAATAATGTTAGAAATATATAATTCATTTCTGTTATCGAAATGCCGGCGAACTCATTGGACATACACCCGTTTGCGGGAATATATGATGATCAATTTAAGTTTATTCAGTCTGATTTCGAATTTTGCCAACATGTCCCTGATCAACTGAACTTTCGTTCTTTCCAATATTCTGATTATATAGCCCACGACCAAGAAAGCAGTATTGATCCTGAAAATAACTTCTACAATCATATATCATCAAACTGCAAATATTATTCTGAACAGAAATTTAACGATATTCTCAGTATGTCACGTGGTAATTCTGGTAGAAATATATCCTTTGTTCATCTTAGCGAGCCCAGTTTGAATGCAAGTACTGAACATATATATAATTACTTAGAATCACTTAATATGGACTTTGAAATTATTGCTATTACTAAGACATGGACTCAATCCAATTAGACTCCCCGGATTCAACTACCATGGTATACGTATTTTCACATTGTAAGGGTTTCTAAACAAGGAGGTGGTGTGGCTCTATACGCCAAAAATGTTCTCGTTTACTCTATTTTATTGAGTAAATCAATAGGTGTAAAGGATGTATTTGAATGTGTCAATATTGAGTTAAACTTAGCCAACAATAGACATGTGGTCATTGCCTGCGTATATAGAACACCTGGGTATGACGTATATTTATGTTGTGATAACATTGACCGCCTATTTAATCAAAGTGCAGCTTAGAAAACTATATTCATTTGTGGCTAGTTCAATTATTGAAAGATGATTGGCTTAGTGGTACAAAATATTTCTTGGATATGATGTTTAGCCTTGGCATGTGCCCAATAATGTATAGACCTATGGGAATTTCGACTGCGTCATCAACACTTATTGATAATATATTTACTAATGATATTGATAGCGATATAACGAGAGGTGTATTTGTCATTGATATAAGCGATCATTTACCTGTGTTTGTCATTTATAAGTCTGATGGTATTCGATATAGTCGCAGTAGTCCTGCTAGATAAAAATGTCAGTTAAGGGCTGATAATATAATTGCACTAAATACACCGTTGAAAGCTCATTCGTGGAACAAGTAGCTTAGTTACATTGATATTAATAAGGCATATAATGATTTTCTTAGCGATTTCACTTGATTGTAAAATCAACATTGTCCGCTTTGTTGAGTTAATGATAAAATAAGTGTGCACAAAAAAGCCCTTGTCTCACGAACGGTCTCAAAAATGCATGTAGGAAAAAAATTATACAAACAGTTTATTTCGAATATAAGCAAAGCTACCGAATTAAGGAATAAATCGTATAAGAATAAACTTATATATTATAATATACGATATGCTAAACGGGATTATTTTAGTATATTATTGTCTGAACACCGGGACAACTTGGCGGGGACATGGATAATTTTATGTACAATCATGGGGAAATCTCAACTTGAGTGCAACTATCCGGTACTATTTGATAACAATGGTGTTACTATCAGTGACAAGGCTGAAATAGCAAACACGTTTAATAAGTATTTCACAAGCATTTGACCCAAGCTAGCTATACAAATTGAAACTCCTCCAGATGTGTCCGTTCTGGATTACAACGTGTAATGTGTCTAAACAGATCAAGTTTGTTTTATTTGCTGATGACACTAACATTTTATGTTCAGCCAGTGATAGAAAACAGCTTGACAATATTGTTTGCAGCGAGCTGGTTAAACTGCAATTGTTGGTTCTCAATCAACAAATTGTCTGTTAATATAGCCAAGACCAATTACATATTATTTTCCGGTCGTGCCCAATTGCTTGATGTAAATATCAAGGTAAAAAAATACACAGACATTAAGAGTATGAGTTACAAAATGTCTAGGTGTGCTCGTCGATGAAGCATTAAACTAGAAAGATCACATTAGAAGTGTAAAGTCTAAACTATCAATTAGTGTTGGTATTACGTACATATATGCAGTAAATTAATCGACCGCCACTGAATGTACATGTTATATTCTATTCTGTGTTTGCCGTATTTATTGTATAGTATGGAAATATGGGGAAATACCTATTCCACCAACTTACACTGTATAACAATTTTACGGAAGAGTGTAATACGGATTATGCACAATGAGCAGCCACGCCATCACACAACTCCACTTTTTTTTAAAAGCTTGCATTTTAAAATTTACTGACTTCGTGCAATTTAGGATATTACTATTTACGTATAAAGCCCATAACATGAATTACCGTCGAATATTCAAAGGTTATTTGTTAAATATGTTAAGAAGCACTCCACACGAAATCAAAATCAATTTTTACGTTACCGTGCTTCAACCACTAGATGATGTATGTCATTAATTTTAGAAGGATCCAAAATGTGGAATTCGTTGAATATCAATTTTAGCAATATAAGTTCATTTCACCGTTTTAAATCAGACTACAGCAAACATATAATTGAGAGTTACTCTATGCGTATATAATCTCACTTCCCTTTTTATTTTTTATTTCAGTTTCCGTAGCAAGCACCCACACATTTGTAATGATTGCCATGTTATATATACTTTGTAACTAATTAATTTAATATCATATAAAACAAAAGCTGCTAGAAATTGTCAACAAAGGAGAAGCATGCCTGTATTAGTAATGCTAGTTCTATGCATCTCCTTTCAAACTTGTCACCCATAGGTTTTGTATGTCTCATTCTCTTGTACTCTTGAATTGTTTGATTTGTTTTAATAAACGCTTTTGACTTTTAATTAAGGCACTGGTACAGTTTCTTGCAATGCATCGTGACTTTCATCATGCAGAGAGTGAATGGACAACGATGCATCCCAGACATTCCTACTTGACGGAGGCGGCCGAGTATGTCAAGGAGATAACTTGTGCTAAGACAGAACGTAAAGGCAAGTATTTAATTCCACATTTTCGTGCAGTTATCGTGACGTTATTTATATAGTGAAATTATTATTTGTAATAAATATTTTACGTATTGTTTTTTATTATGCAATGTATTTTTATTGGTACAGCTTATTTCTTTGTTGAATACAGCACTTCAATTTTGGTAGGTGTGTTCGGTTGCATATCTGTGCAAACTAGTTGTTAACTGTATTGTGGCTAAATTGATGCCATTTTATATCAACAAGATGGCATACATAGATTTAGTAGTTGTAGAGTAGTGGCTAGAATGTCCAGCTGTCAACCGAGAGAACCCGGGTTCGAATCATATGCTGCCGTGTCGAACCTTCAGCAAGTTTATTCACTCTTCATTCCTCCAGTTTATTTAGCTGTATAAATGATTACCCGGCTATAGACAGTGATGGATATTTGTGTACGAATAATTTTCGCACATTAATTGCAGCGTGGCTGGATGCTTCCCAGAGAAGTGTAAACAGTATAAAACATACCTTTACTTTAGTACATAGACATCGAAATGCAGTGAACATTGGAGAGTTGATGCTCCCCAAATCTTCATACTGCAACCCTCTGTAGGCTCACCAGAAAAATCCAATTGCATCACCCCTCGCAGATATGTTAGGGGTTAAACTTTTATCCAGTCCCTACAAGCTTTCAGGAAGAGTACATTGTTCGACATGTATTTATGATGAAGTACCTCTGTTTTTTATTATCACTATTTTGTTTCTTTACTAGCACCAAACCAACGATGTAAAGTACTACATGTCAATTAGTTTGCATTGTGTACGTTATATTTTGTGTGACTGTTACATGGCTAAAATAATGTTCTCTTATTGTCATAGTAATGTGTACATTCCTATAAAAATAAGAGTATTATATAATTGGGGTATGTTTAATACACACTGTTTTCAAATGTTTTATTAAATAAATGGGATTGTCATTATGCACCATTACCGAGACGCTTTCATTTTACGAACTGAACAAAGTGCAGCCCAATTACCATATGACATTTACATATTAAAATTATAGCTAAGTATACATGTGTACATCTCTGAATGTCTGCATGGGTATATGTGGATGTAAGCAAAAGTCCAGTGGAGTCGAGCTCAGCAGTAAATTTGTCAAATGGGTACGTGAGTGAACGAATATATCATAATTCTAGCAGCATTATATTCAGTATACATTATGCTATACATCAACAAGAACACATTACATTTTTTTGGCAGAAATCTTTTGAACTAACTTTAAATAAATATCAATTATTGTAGCACAAAATATGTGTTTTTCGAGTTTACAACTGAAGACAACTTACAACACATTAGTTGGCTAATATTTATAAATATTTCCACAAATATCCTTCTTCAAATTAACAACAATTTAATAATTTTACACCCATCCTATCGCAAATATTCATAATAAAGCTTGAAGACCGCGATTACATTACTTTATTGAGAATAGTCTTCGCTAATATACTAGCTCAATTAAATCAAATTAATTAAAATTTTATTATATAAATGCAAAGGTAATTGTTTTTCCACATTGAATCTATTTGATTCGTGTTTACAATGTGTTAAGATAACAATACGACAACATTTACAATTAATGAATTTCGCGACTTTCTTTATCAGTATCTGTCACGAAGTGGTTTGTATGGAATTCAATAAGGCTTTAGAACAGTGGAACTGTTTACAACGTTTTGTCACGGGATGGTGCTGCCATCTCTAGTATGTATTGTCGCTGAAGTATGTGCCGGCGCCCTCTGGAGATTAAGGCGTGTAACGTTTTAACTACCGATGAGTTAGAATTTAACTAATTTCATTTGTAGCGTTCACCACTAAACTTACGGTTAGGTATACAATTTTTAAAAATAAATGATTTAACGTGACAGGTAATATGACCGTGTATACTACTGATGTTGTGGTTATAAGAAGATTATATTATGAACTTATAATAGTTGTTTACATAAATGTAGGTGTGAAAAACACCGGGGTCACAACTAGCTTATGAATAGAGTATGTGTTTTTATTAAAATTATGGATTAATTCGTGAGAGTTGGAATGTACGATTAACATTATGGTATCCGTCTCAATACAGGGAGTCCAGTGATATTAATTTTATAAGTAATTCACGTAAGTTAAAAATTGTATGAACACAGATATAGCCAGCCGTTTAGCTAACAATTCTATTTTAAACTCAGCGAGTTGAATGTATTGGTTCGAAGTGTGAACATTTTCGGGAGCCCATTTCTGGGACGACTTTAATTTGTCTCAAGTGTCGTGATTGGTCAGACTAACTTCCGGTCATCAAGTTATATCAGAAGAGAACGGTCATTCGTGGCCAGACGAACATTGAGACTAATTAAAGCAGCTACCGATGGTCCAGCTGCAGGTGGAATCACCTCCTTTACCGCAACCAGTTGCGCTTCCATGATCTGGCCGTCTTCTTCCACTGCGATAAACAAATAATTTACTATAACAAAAACGACTTAATTATTCATTTTTGTGTTAGTTGTCAGTGACAGTATTAATGTACTGTCATACGTGCACCGCAATATGTTGTCACCAACACACAGGGATAATGTACAGTCATGTGTGCACTCCAATTGACAATGGTAATTTATTGTCATTCATATACTAAGTTATTTTCACCATCTGACAGTGATAATTTACTGCAGTAATGTCACGTGAGTTGACACCAACTGACAGTGATAATGTACGGTCAAACGTACGCTGCAATATGTCGTAACAAACAGACAGGGATAATGTATTGTAATACGTCCCCTACAATGTGTTCTCACCAATTAATATTGGTAATAATTACAATAAATTATTTATTGTCATTCATCTACTAACATGTTTTGTCTCAAACGTACAGTGATAATTTAATGTGAAATGCTTACAGCAATGTGCTGCCCCCAATTTCTACCCCGGGTAGGAATGAATCAGGATTTCGTCATATTATGCATTAGGCAAAACAATGAAAGCCTTAGATACCAGTCAGCAGTGGAAGGAGGATTTACTTATACATAGATGAATTAATGCAAGTCTTGTTTTGTTGACATACATTAATCCATATAAGGGTCATTCTCCCAATTCGGTACATATTGTCGAATTATTTTCACATTTTTCAAAACTACTACAATAATTGAAAAAACCGTATTTATGCGATCAAACATCATTGGAATACATATTTTCAAAATGTGCAGGCTTACACTGTCTGCATTGTGGAGTAATTTAATGTAGAAGTGCACATGCCACACATGCATCTGTCAACTCTGTTAATGACATCTGAGCACCTAGTGTGGTATGTATTTGTCTTACAGCATTCATTATGATATCACTGATATAATAATTGTGTGTCCCTAGTCCAGTAACGCATCGTTAAAAAAAATTATATCAATATTTTGTGCTAAATTTAATAAGTTTACGCTGCTATTAGTGCACGTGCATTCTTCAAAGGACCTATCACATCGTGATTCAATGTGACCCTGCCAAGCAATACGCACTATATTTCACTGTTCAGAAACGTGACACTATACACATATGGATATGTGACAACAATTGCCATACATGTATTACGTGAATATGTTTACACATTATTAATGATAGTAGCAGAGTTGACTTAGCAGTAACATAGTTGACTTGGCTGTAACAGAGTTGACATTAAAATAACACAATCGTAATCAATAGCTAAATAAGACGTATAAAACCATGAACTGTTGCAATCTAGTGTAGTTATATATAGTGCACAAAAGCATACAACATAAGTGCTAATCGAGTGTTTATACATTGGTAGTACCGGCAACAGAGTTGACTTAATTGGCAGTAACAGAGTTGACACTAAAATAATAAAAGTGTAAACAATGGTTACGTTTAACATATAATACTATGGATTGTTGTATTCTAGTGGAGTTATAGCTAGAGCGCACAATCACACACCATCATAGCTATCATATTATAACTATATAGGTAGCACAGATTATGAAATGTTGTACCCATAAACATGCACCATAGCACAAACACGAGTAGATGTCTATGCAGTCGTCCTTAATCTCAGAGTCAAGCAGAGTGTAAATACTGTTGAATGAGCTCCCAGAGATGTGGCAGAACCTGGACGTGCCTACTCCCAACTTTCTCCGGTTCAGGGATGAGAAACAGGACATCTTCAACTGCGTACCACCAAACATCATCCCGATAATGTGGTCAGTAAAATCGGTTCGGACCCACGCTGTTCATGCATTTGACTTCAGTGTCCACGTCATCGATGTCAGTGACAATACCAGGATAGATGTTTCCCTGATACTTCACAACGCACCATTTCCCCTGAAGTTCATCTAGTTCTTCAACTTATTCTACTGGAACTAAGTCGGGATGCAATGACAGCTGTGTAGGAACGGCAGGCTTCGCAGAACTGGTCTGTTGTACTTGTGTGACAAGTTGTACATCAGCTGCAGGCAGCGCAAGAGGAACCCGTTTGTCAGTGACTGGAGGCTTGACAGGGGCAACTGGCTGCACTCTGGTAGGGAAGGTAAATTCCTTGACGTCGTAGCACATGCAATTCAGTGCTTCAGGGTTGTTGCAACAACAGCTGACATCGCGATATTTGATCGTGCCACGAACCAGTGTGATGACTTTGTGTAGCTTCATGGTTCCTTGCACTGCTGGTACGTTCTCAGGGACGGCTGCTTCTTCCACGTCATCTGCCTCTAAGAAGAAGAGCTTGATCGTTGTTTCCTGGATCAGTGCCCTGTATAGATGGGCTGCGTCAGGGATGTCATGCCCTAGGCTGATTAATCTGTCGACCTTTCGCTTGATGGCACCTCCGATGGCATTCGGGGCCCCCTTTCCGTGACTTGCCTCCCAGAAGTTCCATGACCCTGCTTGGTAGCCCATGTCGCAAATCCTTGTGCTGAATAGGAAGACATTTATCTTCTGTCTGTACTGGGACTTCGGACCATCACTGAAGACATGCAGGATCTCGATGTCTGGATGACTCACTTGCATGTAATGAATCAGTGGCGCAAGGTATGTCCAAATTGCAGTCGGATCATGTCGGTTGGACGGGGACAATGTGCAGAATGGGATCAGTTGATCCACATCTCCTACATGCAGAACGCCCGTGTGTAGCGTCACTTGCTTGTGTGATCCACCGAAATGGACAGACTGGATCTCACTTCCGAACTTACAACAGAAGTTCTCAGAAAAGTCTGCGTGAATCACACATTCAGAAGGTGACAGATTTCTTCGCAGCTCTCGGCAAACCAAAAACTGGTGCCTGATCGTATATATGTGCCGTTTGAACGTGCTTAGGCTATTTTGGAATCGCTCTAGCAGAGTTTGCTTTGTTGCTGTTTCTTCCACTTTCTTGGTGACATTGAACGTGCGTTCATTGTCAAGAGGCTCTGCAACGGTACGCCACTGGGTGTAGCTTACCTCTTCTTCTTGATCAAACTGGTTGACATCTGGAATAGCGTATTTACAAGTCTGGCATTCACCGTACATGCAAGCTTTCAATGCGGTATCACAACTGATGCTTTCAGCTAACTGCTCTGTGTTTTTGTTTGCAGAATGTCCACATGGTAGAGCTTATTTGCCATAAAGGCAAGGTTTTCATGTGTCTTACAAAGGCACGTATCGCGATCATCCAATGAGGGATGCACTACCCAGAATGGGCGTAGTTTGCAGAACAGGGGGTAGGAGATCATCCTGTCTGAGTGCTCGGCAAGAAACTTTCGGTGCACGTTCAACAGAGAATCAGTGAGGAGTCGTTTCTGCAGCTTCCTTTTGTTTCGTGTGATCGTCTGTTTCTTGCCTGGTGTGACGCGACTGTTGTCATCTCTGCACATGAAGTCCATTACGGATGTCTTCAACGCTTCACCTGCAGCATTAGCTTTCCTTTGCCGCTCAAATATGTACCTTTTGTCTTTGTTTTTCGTACCGCTGTAGTTGTACCTCCGTTTTCTTGAAAATCCTAATACGTCTTGAGCCAATCGCTGCATCCGGTACCGCTTGACAATTCTTCCCGTCACTATTTTCACACACTGCTGGCGTCCCCTCTCGGATGAGGCTTGTCTGTAGGTATCCTTCATGTCGTTTGTTAGGGCATGGTGAAACGCTAACGTCTTTCTGACATGCTTTGGAACATGCAGGTGTCTTAACAGTGCCCTCGTTTTCGTTCTTGGTGTATTCCTTTTGCCATCCAGAACAGCTTGTCGAGCCCGTTGGTAACGCTTTTTGTATTTGCGGTCAACCGTTCTTGCTTGATAATGGCCTTCCTTGAATTTTCCAAATATCGGTAACATTTTGCAGCCAGTCGACTACGCCTTTTCTGGGCTTGCTTCCGCTGTCTGCAAATGGAGGACACATTAGCACTGCATTCTAGAAAGACATGGAGCGAATAAAACAGTGTTTTTAAAAACAGAGGTAATACAATATAACGAGAAGCGAACAAGTGTGTACGTGTATGTACGAGTGTGTATCTTGTGTCAATTGTGTATATTATATCACACACACACACACACACACACACACACTCATTTACGTTGAATCTGATGAATATGATGGTTCATTTGCAGCATGGGGAGAAGCTGGAGGTGTTAGATGCGCCTCTTTATCTTTTCCCCTTGACCTCCTCTGTGCATCTCGCCACCGGTTCTTTACACTGCGCTTGGTTCTTTCTGACAGTTCACTAATCTGTTTCACTTTTCCAGTTGATTTCTTCTTTTCCTATGCCAGCCGCTCTTTTTTTATATATATTTGTCTCCGTTCTGGATTCGCATCCCGTCGAGCACGATACCGCCTTTGTTTTTGAACTGCAGACAATGGCATGGTTGTCACTGTGAACAAAGTGAAAGAACACCGTTCATTTTCGATTTGTCTAAATACGAATGAACTTTAAAAATGGCAAGCATTCGTAGATAGAATATATCATAAACCATGATAATGGCATACTGATGTCAACCCTGTTACCATGAATAGGTAAAATAGTTGACAGTAACAGGGTTGACAACCATGATGCAATGCATCTAATACAGCAGTTCATGCAGCCATATTATCACTACATCACTGTTTCCCGCCACAGTGCAGTGCATTGCCATAACAAGAGTGAGTAGTGCTTTGGTATGATGGTTACACAATACTTATCTTTGGGTAACAGTGTTGACAAATTATAATTATATTATTGCATGTGATACTAAAAAGGTGTATTTTAATCCATATGAATACAGACAGACATATGAAAATGGCTTGAAATGTAATAAATATATAACTAATATGCCTATATAGATCCAAGTCAGATATGTTGGGGATATTTTACGAGATGGTGATGATTATCAAACAATATTACCATTAAACGTGTTGCTGTCACCGAGACCGTAGGACACAGATTTAAATTCAGGGACATGACATTTTTGCCACCCACATTATATAATACTTAGTTTTTCTTTAACACAAATTACAAAAATTATTGTACAATACATAAATTAATTAAGATAACATACATGTATACCCATAACTGATGTTTTATTGCCCTTGGTATATGCAGGACACTGAAAATGCACCATACGTTTCTGGGACTCCAATATGTACCGAATTGGGAGAATGACCCATAACAACTATCTGAGAAAGCAAACGAATCTTTACATTTGCTGCACAACTGTCACACTTGAATGGTTCCCCGTCACAGGGAGTTGGTGTCTGCATAAACGCTAAATATTGTGTCATGAGTCAGTCAGTCACATGGTGTTTATGTGAACCTTGCTTCCCAATGTCGCCGCACATCGAGTCGCTGTGCTGTAGGGAGATAGCTGCCGTACAGCACCATATGACAGACCTTGTAGATGCCTGCATTGCCGATTATGAGTATGACGACTTCAAAACGGTTTGCACCAACAGGGCGGTGTTGGAACTTGGAAGTCGGTCTGTTGTCATTGTATGATTTGAGTGCAGACTCTTTGATTCGACCAATAGCTAGTAGGTATCAATACTACATAGTTCAACAGGTATCGAATAATTATTCTAGCAATAACTATTTCAAACTTAATTTGAGTTCCCACCTCAAATGTTCAGGTTCATTCTATCTTCGTAAAATACTATGACTATCTATGTCTATGATTTTTATCAAACCATTTTTGACCATTTTCTTAATAAACTTACTTTTATTCTTGACAGGACGTGTGCATCCTTTTTATACAGTTGTTTAATTCCCTATTTAAAAATGGTGAAGCAACTTGCTTAATTTTTATAAACATTTAGACAAATTGCACACTACCATGCACTAATATATGTATAATCAGGACATTGTGCAATGTATTATTAATACAAAAATATTTAAGTGGAATTTTTAATATAATAAAAATATTATATATATTATGTGTGTGTGTTATCAAAACCACATCATAAAATGTTGTCTTACAATCATAATTATTACAGCCCTTCACAAACAAATGAACCAATTCACTGAATTCATGATGTGATATTGATAAAACACACATTTTTGTCAGCTTGCTTGTATGCTCTTTCTCTCTCTCTGGAAATCAAACGGCTAATGTCATTATATATATATATATATGATTCAATAATAATAATGTATTATGGAATTGGAATTCCTTGGAAGTTGAAATTGAAAAGGATGGCAGAATTCGGAACCGATTAAAAAATGACAATAGCCGTTTGATTTCCAGAGAGAGAGAGAGAGAGAGAGAGAGAGAGAGAGAGAGAGAGAGAGAGAAAGAGCATACAAGCAAGCTGTTTGGTTTACTTTGTGCATGTTACAGCTATAACCAGTTATTCAACATTTAAAATAATTATAATTGATGACATTTGTTTACTGTTACTTTAATTGTTTAATTATATATAAATGGAATAGGAATGGTATGCTTTGAAACTGCTTATTGAAATATAAACTTATGCATATATAATATAATAAATATATCAATATAATTATATATAAATTATATATAAATTATAATTATATATAATTATGTTTATATATTTATTAAATTATATATGCATAAGTTTATATTTCAATAAGCAGTCCCAAAGCATACCATTCCAATTATATATAATTTAAAAATTAAAGTAACAGTAAACAAATGTCATCAATTATAATTATTTTATCTGTTGTTTGCATGCGTACTCTTGTGCAGTGAGATTGTATTTTCGAAACTGTATTCCTAACATTGTTTTGCTATTTAGTACAGGTAGGGATTTTCAGCCATTTCACTTTATTTCCTAATGCAAATCTGGATTTCTAAAATGTGCAGCTTTGTCAAGCAACTGATACATTATTTTGTAATATCAAATGTTAACAATATTAATATCACAAACCTTACCTGTGTAAGCTCTCCAGTTCATCAGTGTTAAGGCGGCAGTCCAGTGTAACCTTTTGGACAATGAAGGCTACTGTGCCTTCAGTGAGCCATGGTGTTTTTTTTACTTCTTGTTGTGTATACGTTGCCTGGCTGATCTTCCGGTACAACTCAGCCCCCGCTGTCCATGAATGGGAATTCCTGATGTGATGGAGGAGCGACACCCATATCTCCTTCATCAAGCGGGGATCACCACCACAAACTGATGCGCAATACCAAATGTGGTTGGCAAGTGCGCCTATCGAAGGGACAACCTCAACTTTCTTGGCAGACAACAACCTTTATTTCTTGGTAGTCCTCTAACAATGTCTTTTTTTGCTGGGATGTCTGTCAGTGGCAAGTGTGGTGATCTTCACCCCATGGTCAGTCACGTTGTCTAAGCAGCGTTTCAAGCCCTCCACTTCCATCCAGTAACTGTTCTTGACCTCTGTGACCCGAACAGTTTCTTGAGCAATGATGAGTTGGCTGTCAGTGTCCATGATGAAAAAAATGCCAATTGTAGCGTTGTGTCCTGGATTGTCATATCTTGCATCGCCTGATGCGACCACGGTCTTTTCGGCCAGAGCTGACATGATGGCCTCTGAATGGCATGTCCACATGTCCTCTATCTCTGACAGTATGTATGCCCGCTGTTTGTTGTAGCACTAGCGGAGTGACAATATGCATAGGTTCATTAAGTTGACCAAATTGTACACAGAGGCAGCTTAGGAGAAGCACGTTACATACCTTCATTTTCAAGGGGCGGCCATCTGTTCGGATTCACGTCCAACGATCCGACCATGAGACTCGTATGCTTCTTTTAACGGAAAACATATGTATATGAAGCACCCATCTTTACATCGTAACAAATCCATATTTACAAATAGTGCGAGCTACCAGACACGATACGACCTTCACGAGATTCCAAAAAGGAAAGACCAGAATCGTCGGAAGCACAGTATATACTCTAGTTTTCTGCGTCATCTCATTTGCATAACCAATCAGATCGAACGTACATCACGTGACTTCCCTTGATACAAAAAACTGTGCACGTTCATGAGACAGACGACATCCAATGAGACACAACGGACATCAATGTAACTACTCAGAATAACGCCATCTACCGACCATGACAGATCTCTATTCGTCGACACACTTCCGGAAATGATGGAACCGTAGAGACCACCATGACAGTCAAGTAACTTCCGTTACGACGTTACTTCCTGCGTAGCGTCCCTAGTAGAGGCCACCATGACAGTCAAGCCACTTCCGGTAGTGTGTCGACGAAAAGAGATATATCATGGTCGGTAGATGGCGTTATTCTGAGTTGTTACAATGATGTCCGTAGGGTCCCATTGGATGTCGTCTTTTTCATGAACGTGCACAGTTTTTTTGTATCAAGGGAAGTCACGTGATGTACGTTAGATCTGATTGGTTATGCAAATGAGATGACGCCGAAAACTAGTGTATATACTGTGCTTCCGACGATTCTGGTCTTTCCTTTTTCGAATCTCGAGAAGGTCGTATCGTGTCTGGTCGCTCGCACTATTTGTAAATGTGGATTTGTTACGATGTAAAGATGGGTGCTTCATATACATATGTTTTCCGTTAAAAGAAGCATACGAGTCCTATGGTCGGATCGTTGGACGTGAATCCGAACAGATGGCCGCCCCTTGAAAATGAAGGTATGTAACGTGCTTCTCCTTAGTTGCCTCCTTATGTTTTTGTTTTAGTTTGGACATAGACATTTTTCGATCCACTTGTCAGCACGACTACGACATCGAAGACCACAACTCGATAGATAGATAGAGTGCTGTAGTACGGCAATTATTCACTAGGGGATGCTGCGCCGGATGTGATGCCGTACCGGAAGTCACTTGACTGTCATGGCGGCCTCTACTAGGGTTGCTACGCCGGAAGTAACATCATACCGGAAGTTACTTGACTGTCATGACGGTCTCTACGGTTCCATTCTTCCCGGAAGTGTGTCGACGAATAGAGATCTGTCATGGTCGGTAGATGGCGTTATTCTGAGTAGTTACATTAATGTCCGTTGGGTGCCATTGGATGTCGTCTGTCTCATGAACGTACGATACATCGTGTTGGTCTAAGTTTAGAGTTTCGTTTGTCCCACTAGTTGGTCTAAGTGCAATTCTTGTCGCTCGTTAACGTGCCGAATTGTCGGAAAGAAGTGCGATGTCACGCAATAACCTGTCGAATTCACTCAAAAAGGAGGGATTTGGCGCAATAACTCTCGAATTCACTCAAAAAGGAGGGATTTGACGCGACAACATGTCGAATTCACTCAAAAAGGAGGGATTTGACGCGCTAACCTGTCGATTTCACTCAAAAAGGTGGGATTTGACGCGACAACACGTCTAATTCACTCAAAAAGGTGGAATCTTACGCGATAACCCGTCTATTCTGATGGAATTCCGCCAAATTGGTGGAATCTTACGCGATAACACGTCTATTCTGATGGAATTCCGCCAAATTGGTGGAATCTTACGCGATAACACGTCTATTTTGATGGAATTCCGCCAAATTGGTGGAATCTTACGCGATAACCCTCTCAAAAAGGAAGGATTTGACGCGATAACCTGTCGAATTCACTCAAAACGGAGGGATTTGACGCGCTAACCTGTTGAATAGTCACTCGTTGGTCTAAGTGTTTGGTGTTTCGTTTGTCCGACAAGTCGCTGTCTCGTGTAATATCTCGTCCGTTGCCTCGTTTCTTGTCTCGTCCTTACTCTCATGTAATGTTTCATCAACAGTCTCGTGTGATATCTCATCCGTTGTCTCGTCTCTTGTCTCGTCCATTCTCTCATGTGATGTCTCATCCATAGTCTCGTGTGATATATAAGATGTTTGCTTCTTGTCACTCGTTGGTCTAAGTGATTGGTGTTTCGTTTGTCCGACAAGTTTGGTTCTTGTCACTCGTTGATCTAAGTGTTTGGTGTTTCGTTTGTCCGACAATCTATGCACGTATATATCTATATCTGTATGGCTTTCTCTATGTCTGTCTCTATATCTCTATGTATGTATATATGTATATCTCTATGGATTTCTCTATGCCTATCTCTCTATGTATGTTTCTACGTAAGTATGTACCTATGTCTGTCTCTATGTCTCTATGTATGTATCTATGGCTGTCTCTATGTATGTATATATCTATATCTCTCTCTATGTATATATATATATATGTATGTATCTATGTATGTCTCTATGTATGTATATATGTATGTCTCTATGTATGTATATATGTATGTATCTATGTATGTATCTATGCAAGTCTCTATGTGTGTATATATGTCTGTATCTATGCACATCTCTACGTCTGTCTCTATGTATATATCTATGTATGTATCTATGTCTGTCTCTAAGTATGTATCTTCTCTATGTATGTATCTATGTATGTCTCTATGTCTGTAGATATGTCTGTCTCTATGTGTGTGTATATATGTCTGTATCTATGTCTGTCTCTTAGTATGTATTTATGTGTGTCTCTGTGTATGTATCTATGTAGGTCTCTATGTATGTATTTATGTTCACATCTACGTCTGTCTCTATGTATGTCTCTATGTATGTATGTATCTATGTATGTATATCTCTGTCTCTCTTTATGTATATATCTATGTATGTATCTATGTATGTCTGTATGTATGTCCCTATGTCTGTAGCTATGTCTGTATCTATGTCTGTCTCTTAGTATGTATCTATGTGTGTCTCTGTGTATGTATCTATGTATGAATATATGTATGTCTCTATGTATGTATGTATGTCTGTCTCTATGTATGTATCTACGTATGTATGTATGTCTGTCTCTATGTGTATCTATGTGTGTCTGTGTATGTGTCTATGTATATTTCTATGCATTTATCTACGTATGTCTCTATGTCTGTATCTATGTATATATCTATGTATGTATATATGTAAGTATGTATATATATGTCTCTATATATGTATAAATATATATATATATATGTATATCTATATGGCTGTCTCTATGTATGTATCTATGTCTGTCTCTATGTATGTTTCTATGTAAGTATGCATGAATGTATGTATCTATGTCTGTCTCTGTGTCTCTATGTCTGTGTTTATGTTTGTCTCTATGTACGTATATACATAATGTACATCTCTATGTCTGTCTCTGTGACTGTCTCTATGTATGTTTCTATGTAAGTATGTATGTATATATGTCTGTCTCTATGTATGAATGTATGTATCTATGTATGTATCTATGCCTCTACGTACGTATATATTTGTATATCTCTATGTCTGTCTCTGTGTATGTATCTACGTATGTCTCTATGTATGTTTCTATGTAGGTATGTATGAATGTATGTATCTATGTCTCTCTCTATGTCTATGTTTATGTATGTCTCTATGTATGTATATCTCTATGGGTCCATTTTTGGTTACGATGCCAGGTTATGGCTTTTATGATAGAATATTGTTTGAAAGGTTTTTACCGAAGAAGCACGAATTTAAATACTACAGTATGAAAACAGATCAAAACGATATAATGTTAGTTTGTACACTTAACTGTTAACACACTAAACTATATAAATACTGGTATATCCTATCTGGAAGCTTATGTGCCTGTACTGTTCTATCATAACGCTTCACTTTATTACGCGCCTGCTTCGAAAAAGAGATTTGCAACCAATTCTTTTTTCGATAAGTTTGGTGTCAAGGCCACCAAGTTTACATCAAGTCTCGCGCATAGCGCATCATGCATAGCGCATCACTTGTGTTTACTTCTTTACGTACGTACGTACGTACATATGTGTGGATTAAGAATGATATCATGATAGAAGGTTGAAACAATACTGTTGATCTCTAGATGCAGACGAAACACAGATGAGACTTGAACAGGGAATATCATACGGCTGGTAAATATAAATGTTATATGTCGATACCCGACTGTTCTTCCAATACATAGAGCCTTGGGCTTGGTTACCTGTTCATACCAGTTCATACCAGTTTGGTTATAGCGTGATATGCCTGTAGTGTGGTGAACTAATAAATTCTTACAAAGGATGGCTAACCAAATCACAATGATAGCTTTTACGTTATACAGGACGCGAGCACGTTCGCGCCCGCAACAAACAAACATGTCCAGACACGTCTACAGGACACAGTAGTACACAGTAGCGTCGGTTTTGTAGTGTGTTGACAAAAGTACCAAAGAAACTTCTAGAATTATATTTTACAGGGGAATTGACCATAACATTACATGATGGGGTTATGTTCAAGCGCGAAAGCTCACAATGTTGATTAACCAAAGCACTACCTGCTTGACCAACTCACATCGCGTACAAAATTACGGCACGTAGCAGTTTATAGTTTAATGACGTCACTGTTGATGATCAAATGATGGAATTATATTACATATGCGCAAGTTCGAAACAAGGTCTAACCAAATCACTACCTGTTTGACCAACTCACCTCGCGCACAAAATTACTGCGCGTACCATGACGTCATACAGGATGCGCGCGCTCACGCTCGCAACAAACAAACATGTCCAGACACGTCTCGAGTACGGGTTTTAGCCCCTATGCTTTAACATGGGGAAAATTCCCTATGCTTTAACATGGGCTTTAGCTCCTATCCTTTAACATGTAGAAATTGCCCTGTATTTTAACATGGAAAAAATGTCCTATCCTTTAACATGGAGAAAACTCCGTATCCTTTAACATGGGGAAAATTCCCTATCCTTTAACATGGGATCTTGCCAGAGCTGATGACAGAGACGAAATAGTACACACAAATTGACCAACACCTCTTTGTTAATACAGGAAGCAGTCGACGTATGCAAGTAATAAAATATATTGATAGGCAAACATTTACAAACAGGGTGATGGTAAGGTCGTATAACTGCATGGTAACCAGAAACGATATGATAGATGTAAAAGTATAGGCTAGGAGGCACTATACCTGAAAAAATGGTCCACAACCTAGGGGACATAAGAAATGACAACATTGCGCATGCGCAATGGTCTATTTAACGACGTCACTGACCTATTTTTATTTGGTTCAACACTTGTCCGCCAGGGATGATGTTTATAGTTAATGATTACTTCGTTAGGGAGCTCCATTGCGCGCAAGCGACACGAATTTTGGCAGTACCTACATTTAGTTCAACCCTTGTCCGACAGGTGGAACCACTTGTAGTTCACGACATATCCGCCAGGTGCGCCATTTTAGATAAAATCCGCTAGGGGCGCTATTTTAGTTCCCAAAAAATCCGCTAGGGTGCGCTATTTTTGTTCGCGACCCATCCGATAGGGGCGTCACTTGACCTACATCCGGTACTTAACCTTGACCTACATTCAGGTACTTTTACTCTTCCTCCACTCCGAATCCAACATACGACGTACTTAACTTATATTACTACTTTCACCCTCCAAATAAGGCAATAATGTCGAGTTTCCAGGTCGATTTCGCTGAATTTTACTTGATCGGTTCATAGTTATATGTAAACAAATCGACAAAAGATGGACCTGTGGCTTTAACCAAGAATTATGTTTTGACGTTCAATGTATTTTTTATGCTCGTCACTTTCGTATTTAGGCTTGCAATCGGCGTTCGAAAGTGACAACCGCAGACTTCTGCCAATATTGCCGCCGGCGAACACGCCAAATTCATCATCTATAACTAGTTTTTCTGTAGGAATCCTTCTGTGGAAGTATGTGAAAAGTTGCTTACTAACATTTGTAGTATATCCAGTAACCACGCAGCGCATTAAATTGTTCTGTTTTTATGTATTTGTATGCGTTTCGTCGGTTTTTCTGAGAGCTATGCTGCGTCGACTATAGAATTGCTGTATACATCTTTGGGAGACATCTCGCCAATCAAACCGGATGTACAATCACACATACCTGGAGCATGTTGTCGGCGCCCTGTGTCAATAATAGCTACGTTTAAAAAATTATAAAAGATATACCGTGGCGCTGTACTTGTCAAATCATGGTGACATGTACTGTAAATGGTATTTTCTTATGTTTTGGCTGTGGTTGTTCAAGCATTTCATTCCCCTTTTTACAATATTCCATTTGCACAGCACTGTGATAATAATTTTATTGTAGTTTTAATCAAATTTAAGCACAAACCCCAAGTTTACACATTAAGACATTATCATGTTAAACTTAAATCACAAACATCATAAGCGAAGCTATCTTACAGTTATATATTAACATTCACGATCAGATTCACGATCAGCAAATGTAACAAGGGTATGATCTGTAGGGCTCACCCTATGTAGTAGGGTGTCATAAGATTGCTATAAGTAAATTAAAGCGCAAAAGACATGATAAGACACCACAGATTAATAGGTTCCCGATGTATTATTAGAGTGTATGAGCATGGAAGACAGGTGTGAAGGTGTCGTTTAGGTGAAATAGAATACATCAATTGTATTGCATATCAAAATTTACGATGTTAATATGCCAAACATTCCGAAAAACATGATCAGCTTAAAAAGCATGTACAAATTGTAAAAAAACGATTTGCATGGGACAAGAAAACTATTCTCTAATATAATGAAGCGGTTTTTTTTCAAACTAGTTTTAACACAGATTGCAAAGTCACTGATATAGTAAATAAATAAGTTAACAAACATCATTACCACATCTCAGAAAGTAATAAAACAAATCGCTAACACTGATAATATGTTTCTTACATTTTTCTTCAATGTAAACAATCATCTATATATAACTATTTTGTTTTAAGTATGTGGTGCCTTTTTTAATTGACTCTGTAATGTTTTATTAATAATTGTTGATGAATTTGAATTTTTTTATCGTAAATCTTACAAATATTACAAGTTGGCCAACGTGAATGAGTACTACAGTTTTCGATTGTAAGAAAGAGGGATCTTTCGTTGGCCATTTCCCAGTTTTCAAAAGGCAGACATAAGCTGTCAGCAAAGACTTTTCCTCCTGAGGTCGGTATTGAGCAAGAATTTTGTCGACTTTTATGGAGTAAAGAATATTGTCAAAATAGGTTTTGTGCACTTTAGGCAAATCCTGCACTGTACTGTATATAGCCAATAGAAGAAGAAGAATTTGTTTTATTTGACCCAGACATTTCAAATAATATATACAATACATTCATGTCAAAAAAATTAAATAATACAAATATATAACCATATAGTAAACATGGCATAATGTATGATAAATAACGAAAAGTAGGGTCAGGAGACTCCTCCAAGACTGTGGTGGTCGCTATCGAGGAGCCACCTTTTGTAATAAAACTTTAACTAAATCAATACATCACCTAATCAAATTCTTCCAGAAAAATAAGAAGAAACAAAAACATATTATGTATGCATGTGTGTAGTGTGAGCAAGCTTACATGATTATAGTGTTTGTCGTTTAGGCACTGTTTTGTACTATATCAAGTTGACAGGTGGTTGTCGGTTCTTAATTTTGCATACATATATAGCAATTTTGCCTGGTGCATGTCAATTGATAGTTTTGCCAAAAATAAAGTTTAACATACTTAGCAAATCCTTGTGAACTGCGTGTACTAAGCTTTTCTTTCACAATATCAGGAAGTGGCCAGTATCCAAAACAATGACTATTAAATCATAAGGGCATATGTATATTTAAAACAAATACAACCAAGAACCATGTTTCTTTTTATTTGTCCTCAAATTATCATAACTCTTGTGTATCAGTTTACAATTGTACGTTTTCTGTATTATTCCATTCTCATTTATGATTATGTTTATTTGATACATGATTAATAATAAATGTATATGTTGAATACATCGTGTAGTTGTTGAAGCCATTATGTAAACCCGTTTCTGACTCTGCACACACAATACTGTAGCAAGACTGTACGCCTAGACCAGTGGTTCTCAAACTTGTTTGTGCCTTTATTGTTACAGTTTCAGAGTCCCAGAAGCTCTGTCTGAGCAGTATCAGTGCCATCAGGTGTGGGTACCAGTGGAACATTGAATGAGCCACTTAGTACTAGCCTATAGGTTTGACTCAGTGTTTCACAGATTTATCTCACAAATTATGAGTTCTAATATTGTTTCCAATATGACAAAGATACGAAAATAACTCTTGCGCCTCCAATTTTACGAATTACGGTTTTGTATTTTTTTAAATGAAATCTATTATCAAGAATTTCCATTGGAGTTAAACGTTCCAACATTTGAACAGCCAAACATATCAATGAGGCAGATCAGTTGCAATTCTCAACCATGTACTGGCCAAGTTCAGAGAAGTTTAATTTTGTTTCTGATACCGATAAAAGCTAGAGTGCCTCTCTGGTGGCGGCAACATTGCCTTTGTACTTGTCAGCTAATCGACTTGTGTGTAGAATACAAATATATCATGAACAGAGTTCGTGTCCGGTCACAGGTTTTTAAAACGGTGCAAATTCAGGGCATTTGTTTACAGGGGATATCCTGTTTCCAAACTCCCACCTATAGAAATGTCAGTTTTTGAACACTTCTCCAAAACATGATTAATCATGCCTTAGGCAAAAAGTACAATACGCTGATCCCCAATTACAATGCCATCAGAAGAGACCCCTGGAATTGCCAAAAGACCCATGGTTCAGGGAGCTGTGACCCTCTGTTTGAGAACCACTAGCCTAGAAAATATGATAATTATTATAGGATAATAGTGCCAATATTATAGTATTATGAATCCATTATTAGCCCGGCTTCCCAAAGCAAGGCAACATTATCTGTAATATTTGTCTTAATTTTCCTACAACTTTTGTATTTATATAAAAACATCTTCGCGTACCATAACCAAAGAACTATTATACTAGTACATACTGGCTTACCTGTTACAAAGTTGAACTACGATTAAAATCGGTAATGACAACTTGTTGTGAACTAGAAGCCACACGTATCACGTCGGCTCCGGTTCATTATGAGAACAGCCACGTGATTTGAAATCGCTACTGTATGCAAACTGTGCCCCGCAGACATCACATTTGTTTCTCCCAGGGTGTAGATACGGATATGCTTCTACAGAATTCCACTTGCGGAGAACTATGCGCTACAGGTATCACATCTATAGGTTTTTCCCCGTATGTTTATTTAAATTACCACGTTCTGAAAACTGTGCACCACAGGTATCACATTTGTAGGGTTTCTCCCCGGTGTGGATACGGACATGATTTTTCATATAATCACTTTGTGAGAACTGTGCACCACACGTATCACATTTCTAAGGTTTCTCCTCAGCGTGGATACCGACATGCTTCTTCAGCCTTCCACTTAGTGAGAATTGTGCTCCACAGGTACCGCATTTGTAAGGTTTCTCCCCGGTGTGCGTACGGACATGCGTCTTCAATTGACCACTTTCTGAGAATTGTGCACCACACGTATCACATTTGTAAGGTTTCTCCCCGGTGTGGATACGGATATGCGTCTTCAAATGACCACTTTCTGAGAATTGTGCACCACACGTATCACATTTGTAAGGTTTCTCCCCGGTGTGGATACGGATATGCGTCTTCAAATGACCACTTTGTGAGAACTGTGCACCACACGTATCACATCTGTAAGGTTTCTCCCCGGTGTGGATACGAACATGTGTCTTCAAATTTTGACTTCGTGAGAACTGTGTACCACACGTATCACATTTGTAAGGTTTCTCCCCGGTGTGGGTACGGACATGCATCTGCAGACTTCCACTTCGTGAGAACTGTGTACCACACGTATCACATTTGTAAGGTTTCTCCCCGGTGTGGGTACGGACATGCTTATGCAGACTTCCTCTTTGTGAGAACTGTGCACCACACCTATCACATGTGTAAGGTTTCTCCCCGGTGTGGGTACGGATATGCATCTGCAGACTTCCACTTAGTGAGAACTGTGCACCACACGTATCACATTTGTAAGGTTTCTCCCCGGTGTGTGTACGGACATGCGTCTTTAATTGAACACTTTGTGAGAATTGTGCACCACAGGTATCACATTTGTAAGGTTTCTCCCCGGTGTGCGTACGGACATGCGTCTTCAATTGAAAACTTTCTGAGAATTGTGCACCACACGTATCACATTTGTAAGGTTTCTCCCCGGTGTGGATACGGATATGCGTCTTCAAATGACCACTTTCTGAGAATTGTGCACCACACGTATCACATTTGTAAGGTTTCTCCCCGGTGTGGATACGGATATGCGTCTTTAAATGACCACTTTGTGAGAACTGTGCACCACACGTATCACATCTGTAAGGTTTGTCCCCGGTGTGGATACGAACATGTGTCTTCAAATTTTGACTTCGTGAGAACTGTGTACCACACGTATCACATTTGTAAGGTTTCTCCCCGGTGTGGGTACGGACATGCATCTGCAGACTTCCACTTCGTGAGAACTGTGCACCACACGTATCACATTTGTAAGGTTTCTCCCCGGTGTGTGTACGGACATGCTTCTTTAAATGAACACTTTGTGAGAATTGTGCACCACAGGTATCACATTTGTAAGGTTTCTCCCCGGTGTGGATACGGATATGCGTCTTCAAATTACCACTTTGTGAGAACTGTGCACCACAAATGTCACATTTGAATCGTTTCTCTATTGTATTCGTGCGCACATTCACATACATAATTAAACTGTATTTGTTTCGAACATTTTTATACAAATACACACATTAGTTTGTATCGTGCTGTTGTCCTCAATGCACTCTTGGTACAAACACGTAAACGTGTCATCACTAGTGTACACCACATCTGAAGAGTTTCTCACTAGTCGTAGTGTTTGCGAAGGTGGTATATTATAGTTTCAAAACAACATCGCGTTAAAACATTTTCCACACGTGACACATTTAAATCTGCGTCAATGTGCAGCTTTAAAGCGTTCCTCGGAGAAGAATGTCTTCCACGTGTCTCACACAGAGTTTGCTCAACTGTCTGAGAAAGCAAATGAACCTTTACATGTGTTGCACAACTGTCACACTTGAACGGTTCCCCGTCACAGGGAATAGGTGTCTGCATAAATATAAAATATTGTGCCATGAGGCACTCAGTCACATATTGTGTCTTGTTCTTGCAGTCAAAGATGTTGACATTCTGTGACGTGGCTCGATGTCCTATATCGTGTTGTTGCACACAATGCGACAGTTGTTGTTGTCAATGCGGGCGAGTCTTTGCAGCTTTGTTACTTTATTGATGACAGTTCTCACACAAACATTTGTGAGTTCTGAAACAAAATATAAGTAAGTGAAACCATCAGACGTCGTTTGAAAGAGGCTGAGCATACAAATAGAGTATACAGAACATTGTGGAAGACCGGGAAACGTGTAGTTTAGAGAAACATGAAATATTGATTTGTCCCAAATACAGGTCACAGAATAATCATTATAAAACCATTCAACATGTTTACATTCCTGTCAACAAACTGGTAAATATAAAATGTATGGCAGGAAAACAAAATAATATGTAATATAAGGGACTTATAGTCGCTGTTGTAGTAGCCACCCTGAAAGACAATTTAATCGATTTTTTTATTTATATAAAATAACACAATCCCTAGTACAATTGGTGCATTACTACAAGATAAATGTATATACTATCATGTCCGTATATTATTCATGTCCGTATATATCTGTTTTGACCCAAAAAAATAGCTGTAGATACGTGTAAACATCACCACAGGAAAGAAACAATGTCAATGGTCCCAAAAAGCCTGTTGTGAGTGGAATCTTCCCACACAACGAGTCTATTAAAACCAGCAATAATGAATTTTGCAAATATCCTCATTTTACCAAGGATGTACTTCTGTTAAAAATAAGAGCTTTACTCAAAACAACTTCTGTATTGACTGTAAAAAATTGTCTGAACTGAAAATAAAATCAATTTAAATAAATTAAAGCCTGCCTATAGTCAGTGTTTCAGAATTGTAATAAGGCCAGGCAGTTTTTCAGATTTTTTAAAACGTCATATTTAAAATAATTATGTTTGACTGTGTTTGACTATGATGGTACAAGTAAAACACATAATTATTGCTTACCAACTAAACACGTCGAGCATGTGTGAGTGTGCCACTGGATCTCAGGATGAATCACCCGTTTATCGCTCACATTAAAAGCATAGCCATCAACTCACTCAATTAACAGATTCGAGTAATGTGATTGGTTACCTTGTCAAGATTAACGACACTATTAGACCTCTTACAAACTGGCCAGCACTACTTCTAAATTGTATATGTTAGCCCAATAACGAGCTGTATGATTGTGAAGTCGACGCCTACAAAATGTGTGAGCATAGCCTCGATCATCTACGCACCGTGGCACCACCGTTTTTGTCCACTAATATAACCAGACACCGAAAGGTAGAGCCACCATTGGACGCTATCACAACCACAGGTTTGTTTTTTCATTTCCCCTTTTATGGAAATGAAAGCAAAGCTACCGTCTCCATATAATCAGAGTACTTCCCCGGAGACTTGTTTTTATTCTACATTTTCAGCCGTGAATACGGTCGCTGGGTTCCCAATGTATAAGATTTAGTATTTTCAATATAGGCCTAATGTTTATTATATTTTATTATACATGGCCTAGCTAAGTCGGATTCAATTAGAACAGAGTGATTTAATACGAGTTATGCGAAAATCGATCCCAGCGCTAACACCAAAGGCAGCCCTCTAGATGCCCTTAAGTACTTGTGATTAACGCTCGAACGTGACTGGATACTGCGGTAATATAGATAGGCATATGTTGATGTTTACTTGCAACACGTCGCATCATTTCGCAGTCGATACACACGCGCACCGCGCACCGGGCACACACCGCACACACACCCCACAAACCCATCCACCAACACACACACCCACCCACCCCCACACACACATATGTAGTTTATGTTCTGACATTTTGCAAATAGGGGAACGGCGTGCAAATCGAGCCGCTTATGGAAGATTTGTCATCAAGTTGACATTTTCCATTCTAATAAATTTGTGTCTACGGAATCGTCTTCTCCACTTATCTGACTATGTGTGTGCTAAACTTAAAGCGTATTTATGTTAAAATTACAGCATCTACGGGATGTTTCAAAACATCACCCGATTTTTTACTTGCTAAAAAGGTGCGCCCAATACTACACCCTGCACATTCATTTATATTATTTAGCCATCATCAATCATTTCGCAAACACATTGTGCATATTCGGACCCTGGCCAGTCATGGTGTGCCCATAGTGTATATGAGTCACATTTTGCTATCAGTTCTTCCCCGTCCTTACTGTCCGAAGTTAGTGGGTCTATTGTTTCTGCATCCAATTGTCACGCGTATTTTCGAAGCAACGATACATCGCAGTGGCATGGCGAACGATACCTTCCTTCCCCGTGTAGTTCCACTCGTGTTGGTTTGAGGCTCCTTCCGTGTTGTAGCATGTTTGTTACATTTTGTTCTCAATTGTACTTGAAGTTTGTATGGCCTGAACGTGGTGAAGCATGTCTTTACTCTGTTACTCGACTTTCACTCTGTTGATTGATCTCCTTCCAGTATAGGTGAGACACCAACTACGAAGTTTATTGTCACGGATGGGTGATTCATGCAAATTGACAATATACTTATATATTACTACTTGGTAATATAATATTATGAATATTATATTATAATATGCATCAATATAGTTCATATTGACGTGATATATTAGCATAGCGGATAACATAGGTGTTTGTTTTGGACGCATAGCACAGCCTCGGGTTCATTTTTAATACAAACTCTCCATGTTTTTAAATCTAATACATATATATCATAGCATTTACGTTTGACGTATGCATACCACAGTCTCCGTTATTTTCAACGAGCATAAAACGGAAATATATTTTGAAAATAATGCTAACATTTTAAGAAAAGTGTTAAAAACTATCTTTTTAGTTCACATCTTTGAATGTGCGTTTCGCACTTCCGACCAATGTTCACTAAGGGCCCATTTATGAGTTACTTAACAGAGCCACCACACAGTTAGCTGTATGTAGTACAATAACGCCAAACGGCTGGGGCCCGTTTTGGGCAGGGGACCGTTTTGCACGCCCATCCCCTATTATTGCCACGTCTGACAATTAAATACCAAGGCATCATTTTGCTCGTAATGATGGTGATATTGAAGCTATTTGGGAGCTCCTTTATATTGTTACCCACAGAACCCTAAAAGACATATCAATCAATCAATCAATTGACAAATCATTCAAACGAACCAGACAAACATTTTAAAGTACAAGTTAAGTACATGTTAAGTACACAAAGCATTTGGTGAAACGTATGAAGGGAGTAACATTGTACACAAAGCATTTGGTGAAACGTATGAAGGGAGTAACATTGAAATAAAACTACTTATAATCTTATGCTACACCTTTGCAGACACTTGTAACAGTTTTTTTATTTGATGTGAATTTGAAAACAAAATACAAACGTATAGTAGTGCTTATGATTTGATTCATCATGATGAAACTATACATTGCGATTACTTCTGTTGACAATACCTTTCTAATATATATTTGTTATAGTGTGCTTTAAAACAATGATACGAACGAATATTGGTAAACGTGACATTCAACGAGTTGCAAAGTTGTGTTCCATAGACAATTAAAGATATACACCTTCTATTGGTTGTTGCCCGGGTTCGGGAAAACCGATTTTCTCGTCGTGTACAGTACTTACTGTCACATTTAGTAAATAACCTTTGAATATATAACGGCAATTCATTTGTGTGAGCTTTATACATAAAGAGTATTATTATAAATTGTATCAAGTGAGTAAACATCAAAATGTGTGCTTTATAAAACAATGGAGTCGTGTGGTCGTTGTACTATGCATGGTGCATAAGGCGTATTACCTTCTTTTGTAACATAATTATACTGTGCACATTAGTTGAATACGTATTTCCCCATATTTCCACATAGAACAATAAATACGGAAAAAAGCACAGTGAATATAATATGTACATGCTATGGCGGTTAAGCAATTTGCTGCATCTATACATGATACCAACACTAATTGAGAGTTTAGACTGTACTCGACTGATATTGTCTTTCCAATTTAACGAATCGTCAATAAGCACTCCTAGAAAGTTCGTTACAGGCACTCTTGATATCAGTGTATTTGTTATATTTATATGTATACCAGATAGACGTGCTCGACCAGAAAATAACATGTAGTTTGTTTTTGCTATGTTCAATGACAATTTGTTGACCGAGAACCATAATTGCAATTTATGTACTTTATTGCATACACTATTTTCAAGCTGTTTTTTTCTTTGGCAGAACAGAGGATGTTCGTGTCATCAGCAAACAAAATAAATGTTACCAGTTTAGAAACATTACACGTCATTGATATACAGAATAAACAACTTCGGTCCAAGTATAGAACCTTGTGGAACTCCACATGTTATTCTTTGAGTGTCTGACCTGTAGCCGTCAATATTTACAAATTGGCTACGATTAGCTAAGTAGCTACTAATCCAATTATATTAATTTCCACATATGCCATAGGGTTCTAGTTTTGTACACAGCCGTTTATGGTCAACGGTATCAAAACCTTTTTTTAGATCTATAAAAACGCATATTCCACAATTCTTCTGTTCTAATGAATTTGTGATATAATTAAGCAATTCATCCAAAGCATGAGCAGTTGACATCCCTTCTATGAACCCATATTGGTATGCATTTAAGATATTACAGGAATTCACAAAGCTTCGAAGTCGATAATTAAACAGTTTCTCGAGTATTTTAAAGAATTGCGGTAGAAGTGAAATCGGCATGTAGTTAGTAAACAAATGTTTCTCACCAGATTTAAATAAAGGAATTATTTTAGCTGTTTTCATCTTATGTGGGAAAGCGCCACTTTTAAACGACATATTACATATATGTGTCATAGATTCAGCAATGTATTCAATTATATTTACAACGAGACTCATCATAATGCCGTCACAATCGGTAGAACATTTATTTCCGCAACTATTGAGAGTGCGTATAACCTCTTCTTTGTTAGTTGGTGTTAACAAACATTGAATGTTCATTGAGTCCGCCCATGTAATCAAGAACTGACACTCCTGGTGGAATTTCAAGGTGGAGTTTCAATTTGTTTGGCTAGCTCTGGTCCAATGCTTGTATAGTACTTATTAAACGTGTTAGGAATCGAAGGCCGGTCACTGATTACAATGCCATTGTTATCGAATTGTACAGAATAATTATTGAATTCAAGTCGATATTTCCCCATGATTTTACGTAAACTCAAGGATAGGTTGCTCCGGTGTTCTAACAGTAACTTACTATAATATTCACGTTTTACATATCGTATGACGGGTGATAGTTTATTTTTATACGATTGATACCTAATTTCTGTGTACGTATTTCTATTAACAAGAAACTGTTTGTATAACTTGTTTCTCCGACACGCATTTTTGAAACCATTCGTCAGCCAAGGGTTTTATATTCACGCTTATTGTTATTACTAACTAGGCGAAGTGGACAGTGTTGATTATACAGCATTGTGAAATAGTTAAGAAAATCGTTGTATGCCTCATTAATATCTGTGTAATATTGTCAACACTTGTGTGACGTTTGTATTGAGTCGGACAACTACGACTGCATCGGCTACCATCAAACTTGCAAATAGCAAAAACGGGCAAATGATTGCTTGTGTCAGTAATGAGTAATCCACTCCTGATATCACTATCAATATCATTGGTAAATATATTATCAATAAGTGTTGCCGACACATTCGAGATTCTAGTAGGCTTAGTAATTACTGGGTACATACCAAGACTGAACATCAAATCTAGGATTGTTTTGGTACCACCATGTGATTCATATTTCAATAATTATGTGTTAAGATTACCACAGTTAAATAAAGTTTTATTAGTCATAACTTGGTTAAATAAACGGTCAATGTTGTCACAAAATAAAGATATGTCAGACCCAGGTGCTCTATATACGCAAGCTATTACCACACGTCTATAGTTGGCTAACTTTAACTCAATCGCAACACATTCAAAACATCCTTGATAACTCTTGATTTACTCGACATACTAAAACAATCTAAATCAACTTTGACAAATAGTGCCACACCACAATGTGATACGATGAATAACCTGGTAATTGAAACCAGGACGTCTGATCGGCTTCCGTCCATGTTTCAGAAATAGCAATACCGTCGAAATCAATGTTAAGTAAATCCAGAATAATTAAGAATATTTTAAAAATGTGCATTCAAACTGCGTCGCGAGTTAAAAGGAATAAAAACTATATTTTCACCATGAATACTATTTATGTCATCATCAAATTTTAGTTCCGAGTAACATTTACAATTTGCGGATATGTAGTTATAAATGTTATTCTCTGGATCAATATTGTGTTCGTGGTCATTCGGAGTATTCAAACAAACTGATCAAATTAATATAATACCTGGTTATGTAATTCATTGTCGGATTGCATCAATACCGTCGCATATTCCAGCAAATGGGAGAGCGTCTAGCGTGTCCAACGGCATTGCTAGTGTCGGTGAGCATTGTTCAGACCCTCGCCAAATCAGCGAGAGTCTTCACTTTACGTTCTTGTCCGTCTTTGCACGTTATTGCACACATAGGATTGCAGAAGACGTTGCGATTGCTTTGCTCTGTGAAAATAGTGCAAACTATACAAATTTACCAGATATACAGCTCTATATTTTCGCACACAACTCCTCGAAAGCACCATATTCTATCGGACTTCGTGATTTTAGTAAGTGGGAGTTACTTTTTTTATGATTTAACAGTTTTAATATCAGGGTGCACCTGTGTGAAACAAGCTGTGATTCAGCCATGCGTGAACTCAATAGCACGACATGCATGACCGGAGATGTCAATGCTAATGGACATGTGGACATAATTGCATTTTCGTTGCCCAGGAAAATTGACACAACCTGTGCGCGGTCAAGCGTAAACATTACAATCCTTAAAATTCACTTGTATGCTGGACGCAAAATCTAATAAAAGATTGTTGCTGTCGTCAACACCAACACCCGTGTCCGTGTGCCGCTAGCAATAAATACTGCCGTGTTAGTGTGTATATACAATTGGCAGCAACGGTCAGAAGTCGCCAATCGAAACGGTCACGCAAGAATCGCTCGCCTTAATGGGTATCTCCACAGAAACCTGGAGAGTCCGTATTGGGCTTTCCATGCGGGTGCGCTACAGCGAACAAATGGCCGCGCTGGCATAGCCTTGCGAAGGCGAACCATGCGAAATCAATCGTCGGGTGGATGGGGCCATGCGGCCCCCCTCACCGCCCTGCTCTGCCTTCACGTCGGCCCGATGCTGGCGTCGCTGTTGCCCGTGGGGGGCATTGAGCCAAGCCCTGGTCCAGTCACCCCAGCAACAATCACCACCACACCGACGAATGACGACATGAGGGTCACTTGGGGTGAAACAGCAATCCCAAACCCACGCCTAGAGCAAACACCTCACACATCCTACCTGGACTATAAGATATTAAAAGCAGGAGACATTCAGCTAAACCCGGGACCCACAGAGAATGGTTGCTATGTTTGCAGCAAGACAGTGGACTCACAACATGGTCTACAATGTGACACTTGTGGTGTTTGTTTGCACCCCGGCTGTGTTAATGCTAACCAACAGGAACTTCGTGCATTTGAAATGTATGATATCCCCTTTATGTGTCCAAGGTGTGAATGGGAGTAAAATGACAACAACGACATAAAAACATTGAATGTGATATATTTAGTGGCGGCGATAGATTCTCAAATATTGACGTGGGTGGAGATATACAAACACTACTAGACCCTCCCACAGTCGCTGGTCTATCTTTTGTTCATATTAATGTAAACGGAGTTGATTGCGAAGGATGAAATTAGACATATTTTTCAACGAAAGCCTTTCGACTTTATTGAAACAAAACTGACAAATGATACGCCCACTAGCAAGTTTGACATTGATGGATATGAATTATTCCGAGCTGATAGGAAGAAAGTGGATAAAAACCCAGGAGGAGGTATATTATAATTATTAGAGACAACGTAAACTTTGAAGAAAAACCAGATTTTATAACACAAGATCTGGAAGGCATTTGTGGAATAGTCACATTCAAAAACAAACATAAGATTATCATTGCAAGCATATACAGAACTCGAAATGAAAAGGAGTTGATAACCAATGGTGATCTTAACTGTACTGTATGTCACATTAGTTAACTCAGCTTGTTAACAACCCCACCAGAGTAATATTCACAAGTCGTACCTTGATTGGTGTGATTATGACTAGTGAGCCTGATAAGATAGTGAAGCATGGGGTCATATCTGGTGGAATTGCAGATCACTATCTATCACAGACAGACTCATAGAACAGTGGAAATGAGAAATTTGAAAAACTTCGATAAAAACGTCTTTTGTAATGAATTAGACATGTGTGACTGGAGTTCTGTTGAGCAGTTTGAGGACGTCGATGAGGCTTACAAGAGATTTAAGGCTCTCTTTGCACATGTATGTGAAAAACACTGCCCCCATTTGTTACTAGACGAGTCAGGAAATTATTTCTTCCGTGATTAACTGAGAAAATTAAAGATGATATTAAAATGAAACATTATTTTGAAAAAAGCACATTTTAAAGGATTATAAATATTCTGGCAAATGTGTAGGCACTTCGGGAATGTCGTTTCGAATTCTCTCAAGACTGCAAAGCGGGATTACTACACTGGCCTAATCCTGGAAAATAAGAAGAAACCAACATTAATGTGGAAATGCCTAAAAGAACTCCTGCCAGGAAAATCCAGCCCCAAAGGTGTACTTGTTGAAGGTCAATTAATTACTTATCCAAAATGTAAGGCATTCAACAAGTATTTTACATCCATTGGTCAAGAATTGGCAAGTACGCTTTTACCAGCTGCTTTATTCACTGCACCTAAATCACCCGAAATATCTTGATTTTACTTTCTCTACTGTCACACCTGATTTTATTGAACAACAATTAAGGAATATGCCCTAAAATAAATATGTTGGTCTGGACAGACTACTACGCGTAGCAGCGCCAGTCATCACAGTCAGTTTCGGTGGATGACTATCTGTTTGATCCTTTGCCTGTCAATATTGGGATGCCCCAAGGGTCAATCTTAGGTCCCCTGTTGTTTCTGCTATACCTAAATGATCTGCCTACAGTCACCGAATCCTGCAATATAAACATGTTTGCAGAAGACACTGAAATTGATTCACCTACAAAACCAGGGTGTTCTACTAAATTAGAATCGAATATCAAGAGTGATTTATGCAAAGTCAAAGAGTATTTTGATATTAACAAACTTAGTATTAATGTACAGAAATGTCAATTTATGCTAATTGGCACTCATTTAAGAAGATTGCCACCCAGAGAATTAACTCTAGGTGGCAGGCGGACAAGGAAGCCCTTTTTCTTATCGAGAGTCCAACCCTTTTATCTATGTGTATCCCGCCCTTCTAAAATATGTGTCGATTTTATTTTTAAACATATTCACGCTACTAGCACCCACACAATCAGCATATAATCTGTTCCATTCATTTACAGTCCTGTGTGAAAATGAGAACTTTCTTATATCTAATCTACACTGCTCCTTTGCTAATGTAACTTCATGTCCTCTAGTCCTTATATCTTTCTTAACTGAGAAAAAAATATTTCTATCAATATTTTCATAACCATTCATTATTTTAAACACTTCTATCTGATCTCCTCTCAATCTCCTGGTCTCTAGTGTTGTTAAATGACATTTTTAGGCGAATTTCATAACTAAGATCCCTCAGTTTTGGTATCATTTTAGTCGCTCTCCTCTGTACTTTTTCTAGCACCTCTATGTCCTTCCTGCGATACGCCATCCACGCTTGTATACAATATTCTAAATGAGGCCTCACTCATTTAGTACTCATCTGTCCATTGCCAAGATGGCTGATGTTAGAATTCATATTAACAATGAACCACTTAAACATGTATCGGCAGCCAAGTACCTTGGTATGTATATCGACTCAAAACCTAAAATGGGTAGACCACATTAACAGCATGATTCCTAAAATGTCATCCAAAATAGGAAACCTAAGATCTCTTCGTAAAATAGTATCAATCGACATTCTGAGGCAATTATATAATGCAATAGTTCAACCCACTCGATTATTAAGATGTAATCTATGATTCAGCCTCAACATCAACCAAAATTAGATTACAGAAACTACAGTCCAGAGCTGCTAGACTCATATATTGGACTAGTCCTAGACAAAATAGAAACACTATATTTAAAACATCAGGCTGGTTATCACTACTGCAAAGAAGGGATTTTAATTAATGTCTTCTTATGTTCAAGTGTGTAAATGGTCTCGCACCGCAATATGTGTGTGATATGTTTACATCAAATAGTAATTCTTACAATACCAGAAATGTCTCTCAGTCGAAACCACCCAAAGCCAGAACTGCATTTCAAGCATTCTATTTATTATTATTTATTTATTGTAATCTCTTTTAACTTGTATCCTTTGTACATATATCAATATGTGTTGTATGATTGATGTAAATGGTGTATGTTTGTATGAATGGCTCGGCCATCGAAAATCGTGAAAACTAAGTATGTCACTGAGTGGAAATAAAATTGTGAATAAATAAATAAATCAATCAATCAATGTTCGCGTACATTGATGTAAACACAACAGTTCTGTATCCACGCGCGGTGGATCTTGTTATCGCGCTTCAGCTGTCTCGCTTGCCTGAACAGTTCGTTGTTCAACGTTGATAGGTGGTCGTTCATAAAAATGTCAGTCCCCTTCAACGTACCCCATTTCATCACAACCTCGATCTTCTTTTCAGCCAAATGAAATTATACGATGATCGGCCACATGACGTCACGTCGCGGTGGTAAGTCGTGGATCGCCGTGATCTCGTATGGCACGAGCGAGATGTTCAACTTTCGTCAGGCGAAATTGACGATGTTTGCCCTCACCGTGGTGCTCTCACTGATGGTCGGCGTTTCATCTGCTTTGGTTCTGGGCGTTGTTGACATAGCGGTTGATGCATAACTGTGAATGTTAAGCCCGGTGACGATAATATTCTTTGAGTATTGTTCCAGGTCATTCGCTTACGCTTCCAATTTGAATATTCTTTCATCTTTTGGTTTTATGATTTCGAGCAACTCGGCGATTCGTTTGTCTGTCGCATTGTTTCTTTCCTATATTTCGTCAAACGATTTGCAGAGAAAGTCGAGGGACAGACGAATTTCGGCCATCTCTGAATCGGTATGTTTTGGCATGGTGCATTGTTAGTTCGTAGAAAGTAAGCTAATTTCATGTGTGCATCACCACCGTGTTGCTGATGTTGAGGCATAGTTCTCTCACGCAGTGAGGCGGGGTGCGACGACCGCATGTACGGCTAACGCATACTATCACCTGTAGTTTCTACAGGACGTCAGGGCACTACGACAATGCGTCTTCTTGGTCAGATGCACAGTTTTGACATGGTTCGTCATGCGTGACCGGCTTAGCCGACCATCCACACAGCTGTTGATTGATGTTCCCGCGGTTTGTCAATGGCAGTTGGACGATATAGCAAGTGGTAGTTTGTTCAATGTGTTTTACTCACAATGCGGAACGTATAAGATGCAGCCGCTTCAACATGGTAAACATTATACAGTTGACTTTCCTATGGCACTACTTGATTTCAAGCAGAAGAGTGTGGGTAAGAAACTAAGACGATGTCAAACGGAGAGACTTAAGACGGTTTATTGCAGGACGATGTACCACCACCACCACATTACAATACACTTCTGACTGCACCTAACTTTGTACCTATTCACCATTATCAGTCAAACTGAAACATTAACACCTAAACAAGCTAACACATTTTCGCTTTTACCGGTTTGTAAAGCGCACCCGGACAACTTTACGGCCACCTAACTTTTAACAGGGTCGATCTCGATCGGTGTGCCTATGCATTACCAATTAGCCTGCTTGACAACCTATCCACGAATCTATTGCACACAGTAAGACATCAAAAATCAGGCTGTTCATATCACGTCATCTAGAAACGTTGTTGCGTCACACAGACAGAACATATCCAAAGAAGCATTTTTATTGTTGAAATCACAGCCCCGGACACTGCTTTCTGCATATAACGCAGTTGAATCATGCCACATCGGTACAAGTACCCACAAACAACAACCATATTTAACAAGCTACTGTTTCCGACCTGTTGTCCACACGTATCACATCTTAAACGTGTTCTGCCAGTGCGAATGTGAACACGCTTCTTTCCTGAACCAGTCTTTAAAAAAGACTGAACCCCCACATATGTCATATATAAATCGTATCTTAACATTGCACGTACGCATGTCTCACTTCAAATTGCCACTTGTTGTGAACTGGAAGCTACACGTATCACGTCTGCTCAGGTTCATTATGATAACAGCCACGTGATTTCAAACCACGGTATGCAAACTGTGCCCCGTACATACGACATATGTTTCTCCACGGTGTGGATACGGACATGCGTCTTCAGATTCCCATTTGAGGAGAACTGTGCATCACAGGTATGACATTTGTAGGGTTTCTCACCGAATGGATACGGCACCACGGGTATCACATTGGTAAGATTTCTTCCCGGTATGGATACGGACATGCGTCTTCTGATTCCCACATCGTGAGAATTGTGCTCCACAGGTATCACATTTCTAAAGTTTCTACCCGGTGTGAATACGGACATGCGTTTTCAAACTATAACTTTGTGAGAATTGTGCACCACAGGTACCACATCTATAGGGTTTCTCCCCCGTATGGATACGGACATGTCTCTTCAAATGACCACTGTCTGAGAACTGTGCATCACAGGTATCACATTTGTATGGTTTCTCCCCGGTGTGGATACGGAAACGCATCTTCAAAATACTACTTTGTGAGAATTGTGCACCACAGATAAAACATGTGTAGGGTTTCTCCCCCGTATTGATACGGACATGTTTTCAATTGCCAACTACATGAGAAATGTGCATCACAGATTTCGCAGTTGTAGGGTTTCTCCCCGGTGTGGATACGGACATGTCTCTTCAAATGACCACTACCTGAGAACTGTGCACCACAGGTATCACATTTGTATGATTTCTCCCCGGTGTGGATACGGACATGTGTCTTTAAATAAGCACCCCTTGAGAACTGTGCCACACACGTATCACATTTGAAGGGTTTCTATTCGGTGTGGATACGGACATGTGTCTTGAGGTAAGCACCCCTTGAGAACTGTGCCCCACACGCATCACATTTTAAGGGTTTCTCTTCAGTGAGGATATGGACATGTCTCTTTAAACTATCACTGCATGTGAACTGTGCCCCACATGTGTCACATTTGTAGGGTTTCTGCCTAGTGCGGATAACAACAACATATTTCAAATTAGCACATTTTGAAAATTGTGACCCACATGTATCACAATTGACGGGTTTTCCCCAGTTTTGTTACGGATATATACATTCAACTTACCATTTTGTGATAATTGTGCCCCACAAGTGTCGCATTTGAATCGTTTCATTATTGTACCCATGTGCGCATTCAGAGACATAATTAAAGGTGTTCAATCAGTTCGTTTGCCCATCGCCAATACGGTTCTTTTATGTCCAGATGTGTAATGTGTGAATAGTTTAACTAGTGCGCACAGTCGGTTTAATAAACAAAAATTCAGCATTCGAAAACAATAACAACACACACGTGCTTTAGCGTATCAAGATGAAGATTATAATTCCAAAGTGGTTGTACGAAGGTACGTATTACACTACCGCAGTTAGCAACAAGAACGCGTGGCCGTGTATTAATTCAACGAGAATTGCAACTTGCGAACGTCTACACTCGACTCGAGCCTGTCGAGGTTGACTTTTTAGACATTAAGTTCTAACTCAAAAGTCTAAGTCTAAGACAGTCACCATATCAGCCAGAGATTCAGTCAGAGAGTGACAACGAGCATGATATTTGACACGTATTGTATTTGGTTACGCAGGATGTTGTTAATAAGCTGTTATTCCGACAATACATACTGAGAGTAGATGACGTGAGGGTGCGAAACGAGAAGTAGCATTGCTTTGGCAGCAGGCCCCTGTTGTCGTTGATCGTGCAAGTAACCTAGTGAGGGAGCATCCGTAATTTCGTGCAACAGAACGTCAAACACAGGAGTATTATGTTGGTGATCGTAATTATTAATACATTTTTGTGACTCATATTTTTGATACTATTACTGCAGAATATTGTTGATTTGCATTGTATTTTATGCAAAATAATTTAGAATTTTATATGATAAGCATGATGGTGATGATTTTATTCAATATAAAAATGTAAACGTGTAAATACATAAAATATCAATACACCTAGTACACCATAGATAAGGATTACACAAGAAAATGCACGCACTTGTCTCCATTGTGGTCCTTGATGCCTGGCTATAGTGTATGTAATGCATTAATTGGTATCATGGTACCTTTCAACTGACATATGCCGGCTATTCTTATGTATTTACCAATATATGTATATATTCTCACCTTAGCAATATATGAATACATAATAATATATGTAACTTCAATTATGATATTGCTAGAGACCACACTGCAACCCATGAATGAGAATGATGAGAGGAGGCAGAGGATGGGCTAGAGGCAGTCACCCAGGCCAGGCAGACACAGGGAGGATACATAGTCTGCGGCAGGCCCACATTTGATCAATCCAGGTAATTTAAATTAATACACCTTTAAGCAGTATTTAGCATATGGCGATGACTCTGAAATAAGTTTATAAAATAAATTAGTCATTCTTGAAGAAGGTAGACATACGTATTATGAACCTTTGAATACTTGACGAGGAAAACATATTGTTAGTATCACAATAACACCTCATTCTGTCATTTCCAACATTCACCTTGACCAGTCAACCTCAGGCTTAAAATGTCAAACATGAATATGTATAGTAGTTACACATGGCAGACACTGACATGAATTTGTATACTGAAAACAAAACATATAAATGCACTTTACTAATGCTTTAGTGATTAGCAGAATTCAAATCAGTCTATAATATTAATTAAGATCAGGCGTCACTGTAATTAAATTGAACAATTTTAAATTGATGTAATGACAATGAACATCTAGTAAAGAAAAATAGATAAATTGGTTCACCGTTTAAAAAAATTGCACATTCCACTAATGTCTGCATGCTGTATCAAGCCAACCCTTCCCCGGAACAACACTGGTAAACACTGACTGTTCCTAAGATATCAACATGTATACATGCAGCTGTAGTAGAACATTTCTTGCTACCTTTTTTCTTGTGAAATGCTGCAGGTCATACATGAAACATTATTATATACTGATTATGAAAATGAACACTCCATAATTATTTACTCCATACACTACTATGATGCCTGTTTTTGTTTACTGAATATATGCTTTTTTACAGGAGATTGAACTACTGTGCTTAGTAACACTAGCTCTCCAAGTTAATATGGCATACTGGGCAGTTGTATTTGTCCAGGATCTCGGACAAGATTCTTCAGCCATGCAACATGCTACATATTAACAGTTTGTCATATGAATGTCCACTGAATGATCCCAATTGTGACAGATTCCCCAGTGGCAATGGGGTGTACACTGGCTTCCAGGTCAGTCAGTTAGCTTGACTGACTGGAAACCAATGTAGAATGCAGGTTGCTCGACATAGGAATGTGGTGACGCCTGACTAGCTCTGCAGTTGGTGATGGAACGGTGGGTGCCAGGGTCTGCAGATATGGCAACAACTTTCGATGCTGTCAGTCAGGTTCAGTGTCGAGCATTCTTCAGTGAACTGCATCTGTTTAAATATCAATGACATCATTATGTTTTCGCTGTCTTTGATGGTACTGCATACCAGCTTCCTGACCTTTTGCTGTACGTCTGCATCTACCTATACCGGACACAAAGTGACAGTTAGGATGGCTCTGACATGTATGATATTTTTATATGTAACGACACATTTATCAAAAGTCAATGATACAAGGTATTTGTATTCAATTCAACTATAACTTTTAGCAGTGTCCATGAAAAAATACATTAATTATTCAGAATTGTTACAGTGGTAGGGTTTCATTGTCTTTGTGTTGCTGATAGTCAGTGGCAGCCAGCTGAGTTCTTGCAACATACACCAGGTGCAAGTTTGTGAGGAAGTAATGGTATTGAAAGCCTTTTCACATTTTTCAACAACAATCTGTTGATACACTGATAGCAGCATGTTACTTGTTTAAATTCTCTATGTATCACGAGGACCGTTATATATTTTTCATGCCATGTATCATTTTTCTAAATTATTCTTTTTTATCACTGTTTTATATTTTCACAAATAATTTACATTAATTTTCATTTTGCATGATAATTAAACAACACTTGAGTAAGTTTAGTTCTGATATGGTGTAGTATCCAGTCCTCAGGATTCCTCAAAGCGCTTTAAACTTTACTTCCTGGCAGACCTGTTAAATCGAAAACACCATCTTGACTTATGTGGGAAGAATTCAGCCACACTGAAATTAATATGCGAAGATTATTCATACAAAAATATCCACAGTCTGTTGCCGGTATTCTTCATACAGCTGAGTAAACTGGAGCAATGTAGCATGTAGCGATTGTACATGTAATTATCAGTCACATGGCGATGACCCTGTCTAGTCTAGTCACTATTTTTTGCGAGTTGTAAACATACCGAGCATTGCACAAACTACAACAGTTTTGAATTTCATATCCTATTGATGTTTTTTAATTTAAAAAATCATAATAATTATAGTTATTTTTATTTTATATGTACATATTAAATGTGTTCAACTAAACATCTTCCTAAGTAATTTGTTCTCATTGGTTTACATTTTATGGGCATCAAGTAAAAAAAAAAATTAAATACACATAATTGTTTAGTCACTAACTTTGTGAGTTGTACTAGTATTTCATATCACATGTACTAGTGTTGTTTTTTTGTAACAAAGAATTGTGATAAAAGTAAATGTTTGTTTTGTTATATGTACCTGACATTTTTTCAACCTCTTCCTAATTTTTGTTTCTATTGTTGCTTTGCATTTTATGTGTATGTGTTCTAAAAATTATTACATTAAGTGCAATGATTGTACCTGTCCCGAGCTGCATCCAGCCTAAGGAAGTGACTGGACACCTGAGCTGCCTTAGCTACGACCGCTGACGCTCGATAGAGCCACCACAGATCTTGTCATATGTGATGGTTGCAGTGGTGTTGATGTTGTTCACACCTTTGTGTTGAAGCTGTCAAACAAAGTCATGAATTGGAATATGGAATGAGTCAGATTATTTGTGAAAATGAACATGGTTTTACAGCACTAATACCTGTTATATTTATATATATATATATATATATATAAATATAATAGTATATAAAATTATGTGTGTGTGTGTGTGTGGTATGTAACTTGTAAACTTTTTTAATTCCATTAACAGGTAAAATATGTTGCACGGTCTTTTGCCCAATGGTCATTTGCTCAGCACTCGAATGTGAAAAGTTCATTTGCCCAGTTGTAAAAAAAATTATAATGATATGAGAGTGGCAAAGTTATTATTGTATATATATATAGTAAAAGTGTAGTACATAACAAACAAATGGAAAACTTAAAAGTGTCAACTTATTAACTAAGTACAGGTAGAACATAGATGGGCTGGAAAGAAGGTTACAGGAAATAAAGTCACTAAGTAATTTTATTCGAAAAATATATAAATAAAAAGTTTTGTTGCAATTTTTCACTGATAGTTCAACAAAGCAAAGCTTGAGGAATTCAATAGTAAACCATGTAAAATACCCAATGCCTATTTGTGATCTCAATGTGTCATTCACCTAACACTGCTAATTAATGAGGAGGACATTTGGCTGGTAGTGGTTGAACCCCTGGCAGTGTCCACAAAGTTCTACTGTTTACTCAGAGGGTGGATTACCACTGTAAGTCTTTAGAAGAAGATTCCAGCAGTTAGTCATGTCTCTTATGAGAGCAACAAAGGCATTTTATTATGGATTTCCTGGCTTGATTTAACAAACAAAAATGATAATGGCCTTTCAACTACTTGCAACTGTGGTTATTAACTAGAGGTTTCTGACTGGGAAAGTATGTTCCACGAAGCGAAGCCTCTGTGGCTTCAGTGTCATCAACGTGCAAACAATTTGTAAACTGTCCTGTCAGAAACTTAGCTGTCAACCCTGACTGTTTTTGAATTGAATCACGCAACTGTTGCAAAGTAAGATGAAGTTAATTAAATTAAACGAAAAATAAATTTACAACATTTTTCTACAAAATGTATGAATGTAGAAGTATAAATGACAAAATGCATGTTATTGATAAATTGTAGTGTTTTAGATGTGCTTTTTTTTCTTGAAACACCAAACTAAAAACAGAACTTTTATAATTTACATGTACAAAAGGATTTGTATCTTAACAAAACATGGGCTGCAATTCTTTGTATAGTAACGGTAATTCTCTGCTCTCTCACATAAATCAGTCGCAAGCTATCGATACATGTTATTGTGATGGACATTTTCACAGTATTGAGGAGTGGTAGTTTTCTGAACATAAGCAACATTATTATATTCATACGAATAAATATGCGTGGCTGAGGCTCACTACTCTGAAATTACTAACCTGTCTAGAAGAAGTTTTGCGAACGCAGCGTCTGTTCTTAGACTAGTCTTACTCCAGCTGTTTCTTTTGTGACTTGTCAGTTGTCTTGTGTCGTTCCACAAATCCATACTGGTTTTTCCCAAATAAACCGTCTGGCACGAATATTGTCATTGTCTGCGTAATTTGGCCCTTTTCGGTGCATCGGTGGCATATGTCCAGGGATGTCCCATCGCCGACGTAAATGCCATAAAATAAGAACGTGTTGTATAAACACTTGCGAACACTACTATCAACAAAAACGGCTTGATCGAGGCATCAATCTTGAGGGTTAGAGGTCAGTCTCGCCCAAATTCGCGAACACGATACTATTATATGAAGTTTCCACTTCCAGGTGCATGTCCATGTTCAAGTAAGTGTTGGTAGTTTCGACTCGTTCGACTCGAAACCAAATTCGAAATAGTTCGCAGTTTATTTATTAATTTCAACAAAACGAAGTAGCACAAGTGCACCAACGAACTAGGATGTTATAGGGGATACTCAATAGCTTTGCTTTTTCTGGAAATTAGTCAGAAAAGCCAGGAGGATAACAATCGAACTGATATTGCAGGTTTAAACTTCTTTTTGTGTCTAAATTTTCCCACAAACACACATATTATTTTGTATCGTGCTGTTGTCCTCAAAGCACTATTGCTACAAACACATAAACGTGTTGTCACTAGCGTACATCACATCTCAAGTATTTCTCACTAGTCATAGTGTTTACCAATGTAGCACATTGTAGTTTAAAAATAACATCTTGTTAAATTATTTTATACGGGTGTCATATTTAAATATGTCTCCATGTGCAGCTTTAAAGCTTTGCTCGGAGAAGAATGTCTTCCACGTGTGTCACACAGAGTTCCCTCAACTGTCTGAGAAAGAAAACGAACCTTTACATTTGCTGCACAACTGTCACACTTGAATGGGTCCCAGTCACAGGGAGTTGATGTCTGCATAAGCGCTCTTTTCTCTTCTTCCTGAAGTCGAAGATGTTGACATTCTGTGACGTGGCTCGATATCCTATGTTCTTGCACCCAATGGGACAGTTGTTGTTGTCAATGGGCGAGTCCTTTCAGCTTTGTTAGTTCATTGTTGACAGTTATGTCACAAACATGTGTGAGTCCTGAAAACAAATTAAGTGACACTGTCACACGTCGTTTGAACGAGCATAAACAATAGAGTGCAACGAGCGTTGTGGAAGACTGGGACAGGTGTATTTTGGATAAACAGAAAAGAGGAAATACTTATTTGTGCCAAATACAAAATACTGAATAATCGTAGTAAAACAACACAATATATTTACATTCGAATCGACAAAACAAAAGAATATAAGGAATGTAATATAAGACACGGGTGAGTCGTACTAAGACTAATTATAGTCGCTGTCGTAGGAGCCACCCTGAAAGGCAATGTCATTTATTATTTGATTTATACACTGTATAAAATAACACAATCCCTAGTAGAATTGGTGCATTACTACAAGATAAATGTATGTGATATAATAGCCATATATTACACTTACTAAATACACAAACATACAAACAGTCGGTTTTTAAATGAAGTAATTTATAACAAAGGATATGTACAGTAAGTCAATCATGTCCCTATTGCATATATAACTGTTATGGATTGTACACTGCTCTAAGTATTCAGATAGTAAAGCTTGGAATATGTTACGAAGCCATATAAACTGTGAGTGGTGATCTTGTCCTTCATTAAATCTGGAGCATTAGTTATGGTATGTGGCAAACTATACCTGAGGCTTCGTTTGACAAATTCCTGGTGTTCCCTGATTGTATGGATTTTATGTTGACCACATTTGTAAAAGTTGTGAACACTATTGTTTTGAACAAATGGCAAGTTTTGCAGGTATACTGGTAGTTTATTGTGTGAATATTTATGGAATAGTTTTAGTCCATGCAATTTTAAAAGATGTCATGCTATTAGTAATTTAAGACATTTGAACAGTGGATCGTTGTGAGCGTTATATTTACTTAAACTTACGATGACATTGCCAGTTTAATTGTTCTTTAAAGCTGAGAACTAGGAAATTGAACTCATCTACTCTATTTGTTTTGCAGATATACTGGTAGTTTATTTATTGTGTGAATATTTATGGAATAGGTTTAGTTGATGCCATTTTAGAAGATGTTCTACTTTTAGTAATTTAAGACTTTTGAACAATGGATCGGTGTGAGCGTTATATTTAATTAAATTTATTATTCAAACAGCTTTCTTTTGAAGTTTTTAAAATTCTATCACATCTATAGCCTGAGGTCGTTAAACCAGAAGTTACATGTGACAATATCGTCATCTTTATACTCAGAGGTAAGAATCGTTTAAGTTTATTTAGAATGCCTGTAGTCCTCCAGCATCTATTTGAGATCTTGTTGATATGACTTTGCCAGTTTAACTATTCATTAAAGCTTAGCACTAGGAAATTGAATTCATTTACTGAATCATTGTTTGTGATATCTATTTGTAGATCTGATGGGTTTATCATCTTATTATTATTTCTTCTACTTGTTTAGAAAATCATATACTTTGATTAATTTTCATTTAGGGGTAAATTGTTTAATCTAAGCCACTCATTAATTATACCCAGTACTGATTTATTTCACGAAGTACTCGTTACTCGTACTTTTATTTGTATATATTAAAGTACTAGTACTCGTTACTCCTTAAAAATATGAGTACTTACGAGTATTTTGGGAGTACCCTGGGAATACTTTGTATGTATTTTATCATAACAACGGTTTCAAACAGTCTACACACTGTGTAGGCCTGACCAGCTGGTGTTGTCTCATCCAGTCAGAAACTGGCTTCCTTTTAAGGATCTGCCACATCTCTTGAAAGGCTGTTGACAATCACATTGTCAACAGGCTCAAGGCTGCATGAGTGAATGAAATAGGGTTAGGTGGAATGGGGAACCAGTTGAATTGCTCAGGTGTAGTTCAGTCCAGTGACTAGATTTCTACCAGTCCAAATTTGTTTTGGTGTCACAAAATTTGACAGAATGCGAGACTGCGCAACAGGAGGAGCAGTTGGACATACGATTAACAAACATTATATTAAGTACATGTGCTAGAGTACTTTGAAAAGTAATCATATGAGTACTTTCAAAAGTACCTATACTCGTTACTCAAGTACTCTCTCGGATGAAGTACTCATTACTCGTACATATCACAGTACTCGTACTCGTTACTCGAGTGCTTTAGTCGGGTACTCGCCCCTATCCTGGGTTGATTAGGAATTCTACATTTTAACTATTGTAATATCGTACAAAAGAATCTAGAGTATTTGAGAGGTTCGAGTCATCAGCATACTTAATAAAGTTGAATTTTGGACTAAGTGGGGCAATGTCATTAATGTAGATTAAGAATAACAAAGGGCTTAGAATTGGTCCTTGAGGTCTGCTGAGATACTAGGCATTTCAGATTGGGTTTCTTCAATGTCTACGCATTGCTTTTAAATACTTTTTTGAATAGATCTAGGGCTACTCCTTTTATGCCATAAAATTCTAACTTATCTGTTAATATTGAATGGTCCAGGGTATCAAATACTTTAGAACAGTTGAGGTAAGTATGTATAGGTATTTCCTTACTAACCATACTTGTTAATATCCATCAATTAATTCGAGAGCTGCAAATTCAGTTGAATGACCCTTTCTAAAATTAAGTACATTGTTCTGTTGTCCATTAACGTAATGTCTGAACGTTTTATTGATACCGTGTTGTATTTGATTAGCTAAAATTGGGTCAATATTGATAAAATATAAATTAAATTTGTTTGCAATTGATGAATTAAAATGTTTGCAATTGAGAGGGTGGAGCGGACTGCAATAAGTTGCCTTTATCCCAATATGTTTAGGCAGAATCGAAGTACCAGTATAGTTTTTAAATGATTATAAATACATGTTTATAAGTAAAAATAAACAAATAATAGAGGTTATGCAGAATAATCCAAATCCCTGTGGTGCATACTAATTATATAACACTATTAAAACGTTCTCATGTATTCCTCGCGCTTTTAATAATTAAATTTGTTGCCCTCATTCCTGAAATTTTTTAATAAATTAGTTTGGTGAAGAAAGTCTTTGGTAAGATAAGCAAGAATCCGAAATTTGAGTGTCCTAGCTCCAGTTACGGCCGTTTGAAATTTGGGACTTTCGTGACGGCTTCTAAAAATAAATAAATTATTCACATTTCACAGGTTAATATCTCTCGAACTATTTAACCAGTATCAATGAAACTTAGTGGAATTGTTCTCTACAACGTATAGATCACATAAATATAATTACAACATCAATACAGTGTATGGTCAGTGTGCACCTAGTTTATAAATATAATGATTTATTCAATAAATAACTCGCGAGAGGGTTTTCAGACCTTGATAGTGAGCAAAATACACATACCTCAGAAATGCAAGTGTGCAAATTAGAGTAATATTGCAGGTCTAGTTGTCTTAATTATGAATCTGTACATATGCAAAGATGGTATATTGTTATATTTCTTTAAAAATGACCAACTTCTGACCCAAAAAAGTAAATGAGGCATAGAATGAATTGTCACAAAACTGTTTCTAGGTGTAAGCTTGTCCCTATAACATTAATAACTAATAACTCTCAATATCCTTACGTGCTTCCTTCACAACAAAAATGAGATATTTCTGCTTGCCCCAAAATGTTTCAATAAATCTTTCTCGATTCACAAGAGGGTTTTCAGGCATTAATTGCGAGCTAAATATACATGCCTTAATTAACTACTGTAAATATTTGTTATCTATTCATACCAGTGTGTATTATCAGAGCAATATGACATGTCTGACTGTTTAATTATAAATCTACACACACTCAAAGTAGCTATGTTATTATAAAAAGTCAATGTGGGTTAGAAGATATTGTTATGAAACTTTTACTTTGCACTAACCAGCCCTATAACAGAAATAACTTGGTGCACACTAACCACACACTGTATTTATGTTCTAATTATATTGATGTGATCTATATATTTTAGAGAACAACTCCACAAAGTTTCATCGACACAGGTTAAATAGTGCAAGAGACATTAATAATTTTATTCATTTTTAACAAGCTGTCACAAAATGTCTAAGTCCCAAATATCAAATTGCCTTAACTCAACTACTGAAGCAAGAACACTCAAATTTGTTATTCTTGCTTATGTTTCAAAAGGCTTTCACCATGCTGGTTCATTAACAAATTCAAGAGATGAGTGTCGCACCCATTGGTTGCGTTCACACGGAATGACCCTATAGAAATACAACATATATTTATTTACTGACAATTTTAGAATAATAATAATGATATCATAGAAAATTACGAAAGTTGTTTCGGGCTTTAGTATAAATTATATTTAGGTTAACTAATATTAGACAGAGTTGTAGAAAGACTTGTATCATCGCCATGCATTAAATATTATAAAACTGAACAGGTCACAGTATTCTGCTTGATCATAGACATTGCTGCGCAAAATAATTATAAATTTTATTGATAATGACTTGTTTAACTTTTGATAGTACTAATTAAAACAACTGTATATATTTTGTTAAAATTTGATATGACATGTTTATATGTCATTGCCATTTTAAAGTAGGTTGAGATTACTCGGGTATTTATTATTAAGATTTTATATTTGTTTGAAAATTGACATCCAAGTCTTTGATATAAATACACCATAAGTCAGATATATATATAAGTCACTACTCAAATGCTGGGGCATTGGAGTATGTAATCATCACCACAGTAAAGAAATAATGTCAATGTTCCTGAGAAGCCTGTTGCGAGTGGCATCTTCCCAAACAATGAGGCTATTCAAACCTGCCATAATTAATTTTGTAAATATCCTCATTTTACCAAGTGTGTATTTGTTGTTAAAAAATAAGAGCTTCACTCAAAACAACCACTGTATTGATTGTAACAATTTGTCTGAATCAAATCAATGAAATAAAAGTCTGGCCCAGGGCCAGGGCCTAGCCCCTAGTCAGTGTTTCAGAATTTTACCCAGCCTAGGCCAGGAAGTTTTTTCTTATTTTTTCAAAACGTCATATTCATTATAATTATGTTTGACTGTACTTGAGTACGATGGTACAACTAAAACACATAAGTATTGCTTACCAACCAAACACGCCGCCGCGCATGTGTGAGTGTGCCACTGCCACTGGATTGCAGGATGAATCACCCATTTATCGCTCATACTAAAAGAATAGTAACGCCAACAACTCACTCAACTAACATATTCGAGTATTATGATGGGTTGTCATGTAAAGATTAATGACAGTATTATACCTTTTGTACATTGACCAACACTACTTCTAAATAATACGTGTTAGCCCAAGAACGATCTCTGCGATTGTGAAGATGACGCATACAAAATGTGTGTGCATAGCCTCGATCATCTACGCACCGTGGCGCCACCATTTGTCTCCATTAATATAGCCAATCCCCGTAAGGTAGAGCCACCGCTGGGCGATATCGCAACCACAAGGTTTCATTTTCCCCGTCATGGAACTCAAGGCAGAGCGAATGTCTGCGTGGAATCTGAGTAGTTCATTGGTTTTTTTATTGTAGATTTTCAGCTGTGCGATTGCTGGGTTACCAGCGTATAAGATTTAATATTTTAAATAAAAATGTGTACACTCTTTGCATATCGCACAAGTGGATCCAGTGAGCCTGAGGGGCATAATATGTGTCCCATATACCTTTTGAATTTGGCGTGTTCCTATACCTTCTTCAATGTGCCCCCGATAGTGCCCCCTAAACCTTTGGAATGTATCCCCCGTTTAGGTTAGAACAATCTGAAGTTACGGCGGCGCGGCGGCAAAAAAAATAGCACCCCATATATATATGTCAAGATTTTGCATGTTTATGTGGTAAATAAATCAGGTGTTCGAAACGTAAAACGTGATGTGCTCGTAATACGTAACCTAATAATCGCAAGAACCAAGAGCCCGTGCGAATACTTCAGCAATAAGGCCTCTGGGCCATGGACTTGACAACACGGAGTAGACGCAGACATAATAATGATTACGTCTATATATACTCTCTTAAAATAGCATAGCAAGACGAATATCATTTGACGATTCAACACTATCATGACTAGGGCCTATCGACGAACAAACAACGACCTGCGAGCACGTCATGGTGTTTAAATACAATAAATCATGTAGTTTATTTTGTAACATTTGGTCAATATTACTGTCACGACCGACAATTAACTACCAGGGCATGATATATTGAAGCTATTTGGGAGCTCCTTTTTATTGTTACCCCCAAAACCCTAAAAGACATACTTTTCTGACTGCACCTAACTTGGTATATGTTGAGCATTATCAGTCAAACATTGACAGCTGAACAAACTAACACATATTCGTTTAATTCATTACATAAAGCGCAACCGGACACCCCACCACCGTGTAACGCTCCTTCATATCGACCCGTAGATCTACACCCCAACCCCCGAAGAGTGGAGTAGGCTATATGGTATATTATGGTCGTTCTATATCCAAATAATGGACTACCGGGAACAAATTGTTACCTGAGCATATATAGTGTCACTCAAAGCGCATTGTTGTGCTCTTTAACGTTGTGAAAACTCCTCTCCAATCCTCCTTGGGGGGGACTTATAGTCGTTTCAGTGAAGGACCCCCTTTCAGTTAAATTTCAATGAATTCCCTTGTCGGAAACCACAGACACGATATAAGCATACGTGATATGTACCTAGATGCACTATCAAAGTTATCTAATATTGGCATGTCAAAGTTCTGTAAGCCTGTTTAGCGGATATATTGTATCAAATGTATTATGTTTCTGAATTTTCATACCATGGTGATCTTTTGGGGGCCCCTTCGTGAGCAACCAAAATTGGTCTTAATAGGGGTCTCCCGTCCCTTTGACACCACTTTTTCATTCACATTAATGTATTGAATAGTTTATTTCGTGATTGTTTTTCTGTTGTAGTGGAAATAAGGTAATATATTGTTTATATATGATTAATGTATATTTATTATCGATCAGTATTGTGTCACTGGGACAAATAAACATTTCCTTCCTTCCTTCCTTCCTTCCTTCCTTCCTTCCTTCCTTACTTCCTTCTTTCCTTCCTTCCATCCTTCCTTCCTTCCTTCCTTCCTTCCTTCCTGCCTTCCTTCCTTCCTTCATCCTTTCCTCCCTTCCTTCCTTCCTTCCTTCCTCCCTCCCTTCCTTCCTTAATTCTTTCCTTCCTTCTCGGCAGCATCGGCAACTTGATGGCAGGTTCAGGCATGTCGGACTTGCTTGAAACGGTGTTTACGGTGTGAATGCAGTGACACGCATGATGTCGGGGAAGGCTGTTTCAAGAGCTCTAAGAGGACACTTTTTATTTAAAGCAGCACTCATGGCCAGACTCAAAGAAGCGGAGCATTCGACGAAGTCAGGTCAGTGTGGTGACGATGATCCTGTCGTGGTGCAGCACAGGACAACCGTTGAACTGGGTGACGAAGGTAACAAGATTTAACAAGATTTAACAAGATTGCCATCCAGAGAATTAACTCTAGATGGCAGGTGGACAAGGAAGCCCTTTGGCTTATCGAGAGTCCAACCCTTTTATCTACATATATCCAGCCCTTCTGAGGTATGTGTCGATTTTATTTTTAAACATATTCACACTACTAGCACCCACACAATCATCAGATAATCTGTTCCATTCATTCACCGTCCTTTGTGAAAATGAGAACTTTCTCACGTCTAATCTACACTGCTCCTTTACTAATGTAACTTCATGTCCTCTAGTCTTTCTATCTTTCTTAACTGAAAAAAACATATTTCTATCAATATTTTCATAACCATTCAATATTTTAAACACTTCTATCTGATCTCCTCTCAATCTCCTGGTCTCTAGTGTTGATAAACCACATTCTTTTAGGCGTTTTTCATAACTAAGATCCCTCAGTTTTGGTATCATTTTAGTCGCTCTCCTCTGTACTCTTTCTAGCATATCTATGTCCTTCTTGCGGTATGGCCTCCACGCTTGTATACAATATTCTAAATGAGGCCTAACTATTGTTTTGTACAGCGGTATTATTAGTTCTTTTTCTTTATATGCTATATTTCGCCTAATCAATCCAAGGATTTGATTTCCCTTTGAAGCTGCAATTCCACACTGCTCTGAAACCTTCATGTCAGCACTAATTGTCAGCCCTAAGTCTTTTTCTTTTACAGTAGTACTTAGTACAGTTCCCCCCATTGTATATTCTACATATTCGTTCCCATGTCCTGTGTGAAGGCATTTACATTTCCCAAAATTGAACAACATTTGCCACTTTTCAGACCATTTGATCAACCTGTCAAGATCATCTTGTAAATGCTGTCTATCACCATCACTTTCAATCCTTCTAAACACTTTTGTATCATCTGCAAATTTCAACACCTTGCTAGCTATATCATCGTCCAAATCGTTTATATATATTAAGAATAATATAGGTCCCAGTACTGATCCCTGTGGAACCCCACTCAAAACTGATTTCCAGTTTGAAGCCTCCCCATCAACAACTACCCGTTGTCTTCTATCAATCAGCCATTTTTCTATCCTGTTAATTATACCATTTCCTATGCCATGGGCTTTTAGTTTAAGCAGTAATCTCTGATGTGGCACTTTGTCGAAAGCTTTTTGAAAATCAAAGTAGATGATATCTACTGGTGATCCATCATCTACCCACTTAGTGATATCTTCCAAAAAACATAACATATTTGTTAAGCATGACCTCGCTTTTAGAAACCCATGTTGAGATGGGTTTATCAAGTTATGTTTAACAAGAAAATCCACCATGTGATTTTTAATTAGTCTTTCTAATAATTTACAAATCACCGATGTTAAACTAACTGGTCTATAATTATTTGACTTGTTTCTCGAACCTTTTTTAAATAACGGTATAATGTTTGCTTCTTTCCATTCTAAAGGAACCACTCCCTCTTCTAATGACAAGTTGAAAACTGTTGCAAGCGGTATACTAATTTGTTCTACAATTTCCACTAGTAGTTTGGGTGGAATACCATCCACTCCAGGTGATTTATTTTCCTTCATAGCCCTAATTTTCTTAGCTACCATTTCTGGGGTTACAATTAACTGTCTTAAATAGTCTGATTCTGCCCCCTTGAACTTAGCCTCTGGTACTGGCAGTGAACTAGTGTCTTCTCTGGTAAACACTGAACTAAAATACTCATTTAGGTCTTCTGCCATTAAGAATCCTTCTGATATTATATTTCCAGCACTATCTTCTAGAGGACCGACCTTATCCTGAACTTTCTGTTTGCTTCGAACATACGCATAAAAACTCTTGCTGTCATGTTTTATATTACAAGCTAATTTATGTTCATAGCTTCTCTTTGAATTTCTAATTTCAGCTGTAGCTTGGTTTAGTGCTTCTTTATAAATGTTGTAGTCTTCGTCATTGCCAGTACGTCTATATGACTTCCACATCATTTGTTTATACTTAATTTTTCTAATGGCTTCTTTCGATAAGTATTTCTTTCTGGTCCGTTTCCCTTGTTTTTTGAAGGGAACAAATTTATCTACGATGCACTCTATTTCATTCTTTAAGATATTCCAGCATTCTGTTGCTGTCTTATTCTTCAGTGTATTATTCCAGTCTATCTTTGCTAAATATTTCCTCATTTCCTTATATCTTCCTTTGTGGAAATTTCTCCTCAACTGCTTTTTATTATTTCTTTCTGATTTTACTTTAATGGTAAAATGTATCTGGTTGTGATCACTACTTCCCAGAGGCTCACATAATTTAACATTGTCAACTAATTCATTCTGTGAGGACAAGGGATAAGGGAGACTTCACTTGATAGAAAGAAAGTGAGGAAGTTTCCCGTGATGCTGACTCGTAATGTCACGAGGAGTTTGATGTAACTTTGGATGAACTAGACTGCGATTTACAAGAGTCCACCAAGAGACTCAATGAGACTGAAGTAGAAGAGCTTCGTTTGTATTACGAATTTAAAAGCTTAGAAATCACGAAATCGGTGTTGAGAGTATTGGCGAGTCACCTGTTCTCATGAAGCACAAAAACATCATGGAAGACATCAAGTGTGAACAAAAGAAGAGCTAAAGAACGGCACGTACAATTGTAGCTGATATACATGGAGTACATCGACACTGTAAAGCTGCTCATTCGTGCAGAGAGGATAGGCAGCTGGAATACGCATATAATTGCAGTTTTTCGTATGCTGAACTTATTTGCTGCCTCCGGCCACTTCTACTGTGCCAAAAGTGGTCGCATGTATCTCCAGTGGATGATAGAGCTGCCTTCTACCTACGCCTGGTTGTATGCACAATTTTCAGAGCATGGGTACCACACGTAGCGTCGCAGCGATCGTTACAGGGCCGGCTTGTGGACAGATCTCACACTTGAGCAAGTAATGATGCGATCTGTAAACAGCGAAGGTTGGTTAATTGGACGAGGGATCGCAGTGACGGTGAGATTGTTATGGGTGTACAGTATGCATAAGTATGCCGAGGTGCACGAGGCCATGACCGATGTCACAGGACTTGTCCACAGAACCAGTGAGCAGCACGTGGAGCTGGAGAGTGCCCGCTGTAATCGAGATTTTGTGGATTTGAAAATAATCTTCAACTGGCTTGCTCAGCATGATCCCTTTGACGTTGATAGGCACGAATTGAGATAGCAGTCATCAGGGATAACTGCTACCGATAGTGACGGTGTCAATTGTAACGATGTCGAAGAAGTTGGTTTATCGCTACAAGAGAAACATGATAACGTTAAGGTTCACGAAGCATCGATGAAACGCAGTGAGACAGTCCACTCTTTGATTAATTTAATAAAAGGAATCAAGATCGATCAACAGACGGTGTATGTTGATCCGCTTATTATGTTTTCAAGACTGCTGGTCCTTCTAGAACGATGCGAAGACACAGCATCCTACTTTCAGTACGAGCGAATATTTTAGTAATTTATACTTGTACAGTGAACTGTGCAGTGAACTGCACCTGTGTCACAACATTGCTACTGATCGAACAGGCGTGACGGCAACAACAGGACCACTGTCCAGCCATTCTTCACAGCATGTTCGCGTACACTCTAACTGACCCTGATTGGACGTGCGATTGCGACCAGATTTCACCTTACTCTAGACCACTTGGACGCTTGAAAAATCGGCAGACTCGTAGGGGCTGTAGGGCAGGGAGGTCAACGCAAAGACCAACTACTGTGCTAATTAACCATCGCCCCCCCCCTCCATCGTTTACCACGAGACGTAACACCTGCATGCAGAATCTGATTCGAATTACGATTGACAGCCCAACTACTGCTATGATTGGGCTGTTGAACATTATATCTCTTCGTAACAAAGCAGACTTTGTCACATACTACATATGTAAATAATGCTGCGCCTGACAGAGACGTCGTTGTGCAATAATGATGAGACTTTCACTTCAGCGATAATCCCTGACGATTACAATTTTGAACACCTCCCGCGGAGCAATCAACGGGTGGGAGAGTTGGTGTCTTTTTTAAGATCTCCTTCCACCTTTCTCTATCCAGACCATGGCCAGCGGAATCAGTATAATGATGAACGGTAATAGACAGACATGCATCAATCATCCAACGATTATTAAACGTGCGTCCAAGACATCCATGGCGGACTGACAACTTTCAGCTGTTGAGACAGCAAGTGCGACGAGCAGAGCGCAAGTGGCGCCACACGCGGCTAGCTGTCCTTCGTGAAATGTACACTGACTTGCGTGACGCATTTAAGCATAGAATCGCCACAACCAAATCTGCTTATAACTGTGCTGAAATCGAAGCTACATCTCACGATACCAAAGCAATGTATTGCATCACGAACAATTTGATGGTTCATACTAGTACGCTTGTGCTCCCCGAATGTGATGACGACCGGATGCACTTGCTGAGAGATTGGTATCTTATTTCACAGATAAGATCGCTGATATCAGTACACGGCTGGTGACTGCCGCTCGCAATGCCAACTGCCCACATTCGTACACGATATCGAATGTCGTATTGAAGAACCATTGTGCGACGTTCAACTTGCTACCGTCACCGACATTTACGGTCTGGTTGAGAAGACATCCAGCAAATCTTCTTCCAGCATTGACGTCATTTCTGGAAGCATGCTTAAATCTAACATTGACATTCTTGGACCAATGCTAACCAGCATTGTTGACAGGTCCATCGTGTCGGCATTACTGCCTGTCAGCATGAAACCTGCCGTAGCAACACCGCTTTTAAAGAGGAATGGTCTTGATCCAGAGCAGTTATCGAATTATCGTCCAATATAAAATATGTCTTTCGTATCGAAACTCGTCGAGAGATGCATTGCAATCGAAATACGACAGCACATGGATGCGAACGGCATGTTCGATATTTTGCAAAGTGCGTACCGTGCAATGCACAGCTGTGAAACAGGCCTAGTACGCATACAGGACGACATCTGTATAAAAGAAGAGCTTGATACTAGAGCTACTAAATCACAGTGCCGCTTTTGATAATGTCGACCATCATTTGCAGTTCAAACAACTACAGAGAATTGGATAACACAGGCAGTTAAAGTTGGCAACGTCATTTCAAGAAGTGTCGACCTAACATGTGGTGTGCCTCAGGGTAGCGTGCTCGGACCTCTTCTGTTCACGATCTACTGCCTTGGACTCAATCATATTTTTGAACATCATCAACTGCGCTATCATATGTACGCTGTTGACACGCAATTATATGAGGACTTTCACCGTGACTAGCCACTTACAATGGTCACCGACCGAATATCTCGTTGTACGACCGATGTGAAAGCGTGGATGTCTTACCATAATATCCTACTTAACGAGAACAAAACTGTGATGATCGTCATATATGCAGTGAACAATTGGAAACTTGTTCACCCGCCTGTTGACCAAGTCATTTATGTATGTGGCTGTTCTGTTTCGCCGAAGCCGGTTATCCGCGACATCGGCGGTCTACTCGACAACACTATGTCGATGACGAATCAAGTGCGTCGTGTTTGTCAGGTGGCATATTTTCACCTCCAAAGCATTGCGTTGATTAGGAAATGTCTTAACACTAATGCCTGCAGAACCATTGTGAACGCCTTAGTCATACCAAGTTTTTATTACGGCAACGCAGTGTTATATGGTCTGCCGGAGACTCACTTGCGATAATTGTGTCTCATTACCGGGACAAGGAGACGAGAACACATAACACCTGTTCTGTACCGTCTACACTGGTTGCCTATACGCCAGCGGATCGAATACAAGCTGTTACTTCTGGTATATCGTGCAGTGCTCCATCTCGGCCCTGCATACATTTCATCGCTCGTTTCATCCTACACGCCGACAAGATCGCTTAGATCGGCCGATCAAGTTCTGCTGACTGTTCCGAGATATCACCTTGAACGTTATGGCCGTCATTCCTTCTCGGTGGCTGGCCCGATCCTGTGGAATGCCCTGTGGAATGCAACCAGGCATGCAAACTGCGTTGCCACTTTCAAATCACTCTTAAAGACATATTTATTTCGACAGGCCTTCAAAGAACTTTGTAATCCGCAAGTGACATTTGTGCAATGTTGACATTCGGTTATGTACTTAGGATGCAGTTATTTATTACTATTATTTTTAATTAGTCTATTATATGTATTTATTTTATATAATTTAAGCACATTATGTATTTTATATATCTAAAAGGCTAATTCATTTAATTTATATATGTATATACACTTGTAAATATATATATTTATTTTTATTCAGGTTTATCTAACTGACATTTCATGTAATTTGTATATGCTACTTTTAAATCATGTCCTTTAACCTTTCTATAAAAAAAAATGTTTTAGGTCACTTAATGTATTTTTACTTATACTCTACGAATGTCAGCGCCTTTGAGCAGATGTGTTATCCGGACACACGGCGCTCTATAAATGCTTTATAATAATAATGATGTAGACAATTTTACGACCAGCTACCTTTTAATAGGGTCGATCGGGTTGCCGAAAACACAACTTTATTCTGGTGGGCCTATGCATTAACAATTACCCTGTTTGACAACCTTGTCCAGGAATCTCTTGACTACAGTAAGATATCAGAAATCAGGCAGTTCATGTTACGTCATCCACAAACGTTGTTAGGCGTCACACAGTCAGAATATATCCAAAGAAGCATTTTTATTGTGAAAATCACATACCCGAACAATGTTTTCTACATGTGTCGCATTTCAATCATTTCACATCGGTACAAGTATCCACAAACAATAACCATATTTAACATACTACTGTTTCCGATATGATGTCCACACGTATCACATCTTAAACGTGATGTGCGAATCTCAACACGTTTCTTTCCTGAACCATTCTTTAAAAATGACTGAGCACCCACATATGTTATATATAAATTGTGTGTTAACATTGCCAGTGCGTGTCTCACTTAAAATTGCCACTTGTGAACAGGAAGCCACACGTATCGCTTGTGCACCACATATAAGACATATGTCTTATCTGACATATGTCTTATCTGTGGTGCACAGTTCTCCGCAAGTTTCTCCCCCGTATGGATACGGACATGCGTCTTCAGATTTCCGCTTCCTGAGAACCGTGCACCACATGTATCACATTTGTAAGGTTTCTTTCCGGTGTGGATACGAACATGCGTCTTCAGATTTCCAATTTGTGAGAATTGTGCTCCACATTTGTAAGGCTTCTCCCGGGTGTGGATACGGATATGCGTCTTTAAATGACCAAGTTTTGAGAACTTTCCACCAAACGTATCACATTTGCAAGGTTTCTCCCCGGTGTGTGTACTATCTAAAGGAAGATCGCTGTCACGTTTACTAGACGTAGTTGGTGCAACATATATGGGTAAGTTCACGAGTTGGAAAACCAGTGTGTGACATCCTTGTAAAAAATTCAAACTGACATTTTCAAATGCAATCACCCCCGATGTTTATTTCCTGCTATGTGGTGTAGAAACGTACAATTTAATTAGTTAGACACAAGAAGATAATAACGCAACTATATATATTTATTTTCAACATGAAAATGAATTACCAGCACCGGCAGAACGTCAGTTGTGGGTGTAACCAACCGAAGGCAATTTCTCATTCTAACATGCGCATGCTTTGATTTCGAGAGAATGTCGTACCTTTTTCATTATTCTTACTTAAACACATGTATAAAAAGAGGCCTTGGCCATTACGCTGTCACTTGACCAAAAATACAATAATATACAGTGATAGAATAGTCAATAATGACTGTGATCACTATTCGGAAGGAAGGAATACCCAGATAGAGATACTTAAACTTTGCTGGGTAATTATCCAAACTATCAATAATTGTCCAAATGCTCAGTTTTTTTATTGACAATGTAATATTATATTACTAGTTATTTATATTGTATTTTTATTGTGTTCTTCTCCATTTATTTCACACACTCAAAGATGCTACGTTCTAATATATATCTATAAAATTACCCAACTTCCAACCCTAAAAAGTCAATGTGGGGTAGAAGATATTGTTATGAAACTTTTGCAAGACATAAACCAGTCCTATATCACAAAAAACAAGTAACTCTCACTACCCTTCCTTCTCAAGGAGAATGGCCCTACGGTACACCAAATTTATTAATAAATCACTCGCGAGAGAGTTTTTAAGCATTGCTTGTGAGCTCAATGTACATATTGTTGTTAATATTTGTATATATTTGGTATGTATGCATATCTGTGTACATTCTCAGAGTAATATGACTTGTTTGACTGCCTTAATTATGAAACTGTACATATTCAAAGATGGTACATTATGGTACATTATTATATTTCTTTTAAAAATAACCAACTCCTGATTCAAAAAGTGGATTTGGGATAGAAAGTATTGCTACAAACCTTTTACAACGCATAAAGCAAATGCTTATATAACACAAATATAATTAATTATAAGTAATTCTCAAATTTCTCATCACACACAAATTGTAAGTGACCTACCAGGTACTTCCTTTTTATGTAACAGTACAAACTGGGCATGCTTTGACCCAAGCAATCACTATCACTGTCTAATTTGTAATAAAAAAAACTTATACAAAATCTCAAATCCACATATTTCCATCATATTTCTGGATTTAAAAGTTTTCACAAAATCTAATTCAATAAAACATATTACTATTAGTGCCATATGTATCATTATACGTGTGACGCAGGTCTAATACCTACAATTACCTGTATCATGGAAGAATGAAAACACTCTTTTGGTAACTTAATAATACATTAATGAGATGTGGATGTGTGTTTTGACTTGACCCACTATCCTTCAAAAATAAGCTATTGCTTGGTGTTATTACATGGTGTTATACAATCATTTTCCATGGAATCGTCCAGTGATACAAAGGAGGGATCATTGACACTGGTCAGTGTGGCTAGAAAAACAACTTTTGGGATATCTGATTATTTAAGGTTGATAGTTATGTTTTAAACGGGACTGGATTTTGCCTAATAAAAGTTTGCAGCAATACTTTCTATCCCACATCCATTTTTATCATAAGTTGGTTATTTTTAAGAGAAAATAACATTGTACCATCTTTGAATATGTAGCTTCATAATTAAGACATTCAAACAAGTCATATTACTCTGAGAATGTACACTGATATGCTTAGATACAAATATATACAAATATTATGCGAGTGATTTATTGAATAAATCATTACGTTTATCAACTTGGTGCATATTAACCATACACTGCCATAAACCAGCCATAACGAATTTTGCAAATATCCCCATTTTACCAAGTGTGTATTTGCTGTTAAAAAATAAGAGGTTCTCTCACAACAACCCCTGTATTGATTGTAACAATTTATCTGAATCAAGTCAATGAAATAAAAGCCTGGCCCAGGCCAGGGCCTATACTATAGGATATGGCCAGGCGCTAGTCAGTGTTTCAAAATTTCAGAATTTTACCCAAGCGACGGCCAAGCCAGGCAGTTTTCAGATTTTTTCAAAACGTCATTTTCATTATAATTATGTTTGAATGTCCTTGAGTACGATGGTACAAGTAAAACATATAATTATTGCTTACCAACCAAACACGCCGCGCATGTGTGAGTGTGCCACTGGATATCAGGTTGAAGCACCCGTTTATCGCTCACACTAAAATAATAGTAACGCCAACAACTCGCTCAACTAATATATTCGAGTAATGTGCTGGGTTTCCATGTAAAGATTAACGGCAGTATTATACCTTTTGTATATTGACCAACACTACTTCTAAATTATACGTGTTAGCTCAAGAACGATCTCTGCGATTGTGAAGTCGCCGTATACAAAATGTGTGTGCATAGCCTCAATGGGTACACATTAAATGTTGTGACATAAGTCCAGATCAATATAATCTCCTCTGTAACAGTTCCTGTTCTTGGCACTGTATGAAATGCGACCATCCTAACTACAGTCATTCCTTCTTCCAAGACCACTTATTGGAATGTTCTCACAACCGATATAACAGCCTTAGTGACACAGACAAAATAACCAAAACATTGACCCCCACACACAGATCTCTCAAACAAACACGAGTCGTACATCCCAAACCTGGGATCCAACCTTTGGACCAAACCCTCAAAATGCATCAACCCCTGAACGTCGCAAGAAAACCAAACGTAACACACTTAGCGGAATTCTAATCAATACCAACACTGTCAAAAGCATCGAAAAGACAACCCAATTAAAAGCAACTATTCAGTCAAATAATCCTGACATCATATTCCTAGTCGAAACCAAAATAGACGAAAACTACCCTATCTATTCGTTCCTACCACCTAACTATAGCGCCATCCGAAAGGACAGAAACACCCATGGTGGTGGAGTTCTCATAGCCTTCCGCGATGACATTGTAGCAGAACCATTTACAAAACTAAACTCAAGCTGTGAAATAGTATGGACAAAAATCCATTTCACACGAAACAAATCCATATACTTTGCATCCTACTACCGACCCCCCCCAGTGACCACCTTCAATCCCTTGAAGCTCTCCACGAATCCCTAACAAAACTGTACAGATCAAAAAAAACTTATCCTAATGTAATTATAGCAGGTGATTTCAACCTTCCTGATATTAACTGGGGCAAGCAGCAAACCACTGACAACAGAACCGCCAGCAAGCATAACAAACTGCTAGAAATAATTAGAGAATTTGGATTACAAAACATGGTCAACGACTCCACACGAGTTGATTCCGGCAATATCCTTGACCTCATACTCACTTCTAATCCATCGATAATTGCTAACACTCACACCACTCCCGGCATGAGTGATCATGAAGCTGTGACCTTTAACGTAAACCTAAATCCAATCCGTAACAGTAAACCACCACACAAAGTGTTCCAATATAAATCTGCAAAATGGGATAAGTTTAAAGATGACATAAAACAACTAACAACAACATACTTTGACACGAACCCAAATTCAACACATATCAACACAAATTGAAACTTTTCCGGAATAATCTTACTTCATTAGTCAACAATAATATTCCCAGCCGCAACACCAAAACAAAAACCCACCTCCCCTGGATAACACGTGAAATAATAAGAATGCAAAGAAAACGCAACAAAAACCATAAAAAAGCAAAACAAACTGGACGTAATAGTGACTGGGAAAGGTTTAGGCAACTCCGAAAACAAGCCACTAAAGCTGCAACCAAATCCTACTCAGACTATCTAAACAATCACATTGGAGACAGCCTAAAAACAATTCTGGTCATTCATTAAAGCAAACAAACGAGAATACGTTGGCATCCCTACACTGCAAGCAAACGACCAACCAATCACAAATGATCACGACAAAGCAAATACACTTAACAACCAATTTAGTTCCGTGTTTACTCAAGAAATGTAACCCATCCCTCAACTAGCTCCATCCATCTTTCCCGATATGCCCTCCCTCGAAATCGGGATAGACGGAGTAATTAAGCAACTGAAAAACCTAAACTTAAAGAGACTGCAGTGGAAATTGCCCCCATCATCACACACATTTCCAGCAGTCATACAACACTTGCACACTCCCAGATGACTGGCTGCAAGCACTAGTAACACCAATACACAAAAAAGTCACAAATCAGACCCTGCTAATTATAGATCAATTTCGTTAACATGCATCCTCTGCAAAGTTATGATGCACATCATTCTAAGCAACATGTGGAAACACTTACACAAACACAACATCATCCTCCACTTCCAACATGGATTCCAACCAGGTCTGTCTTGTGAATCCCAACACATCGAGACAGTCCACGACTGGGTGACTGCTATGGACAATAAGACACAAGTCGATGCCATCCTACTCGATTTCGCCAAAGCCTTCGACAAAGTCCCCCATAAACGCCTCCTATCCAAATTAGCTTTCTATGGAATAACTGGAAACACGTAAAACTGGATCAAATCGTTTCTATCCAATCGCAAACAGAGAGTCTCAGTCAATGGAGCCCTGTCGGACAGAACAAATGTTACATCTGGTGTACCACAGGGCTCAGTCTTAGGACTTGTCCTATTTTTAATCTACATAAACGACATAACCGAAAATGTCCAATCTTCCGTACGTCTATTTGCAGACGACAGCATTATATATCGCAAAATCACATCCGAAACCGACCACGAAACTCTCCAATCTGACCTGATCAAACTCCAAACATGGTCTAATAAATGGCAGATGGAATTTAACATATCTAAGTGTGTGCATCTCCCAATAACAAACAAAACCAAACCCAGACTACATTCATATTCACTCTTTGGCATACCACTCTCTACTGCCTCTAGTCACACATATCTTGGAATAAAATTAGATTCTAAACTAACCTGGGCTAACCATATCACTGACATAGCTTCCAAATCTTCAAAAGTCTAGGCATGATCAAACGAACCCTCGGACCATGCAAACCTGAAGTAAAAGAAACAGCCTATAACATGCTAATCCGACCAAAACTCGAGTGTGCCTCTGCCATATGGAACCCACACACTGCCACCCAAATTAAACACCTTGAAAGAGTACAACACTGTGCTGCCAGATTTGTCAGAAATGACCACCGACGCCAAACAAACGCAGCAGACCTAATAGCCACCCTTCGATGGTCAACTCTTGAACGACGACGCATTATCAAACAAGCCATGACATTTTACAAAATATTAAATAACATAATCAACATCACACCCCCACCAGGTCTACTAACACAGTCAAAAAACCGTGGCCACTACGTAGCCCATAGGTGCCGCATCAATGCAGCAGTGTTCTCTTTCTACCCTCGAGCAGTTCGAATCTGGAATATGATTCCACCACCGATTACTGAACTAGAAAGCCCCATAGCGTTTCAAACAGCGATCATGAACCTCCCTTTCACCACACCCAATCATCTAAAGTGCCTATAAAATAAACAATCAAACTAGCCACAACGCATGCGCACAAACAAGCACTATACAACTCCTGCGTTAGCTCAAGTTTGGCCTGTTTGGAGTAAATCACCTAAGACCATCTACGCACCGTAGCGCCACCATTTGTCTCCATTAATATAGCTAAGCTCCGTAAGGTAGAGCCACCGCTGGGCGCTATCGCAACCACAAGGTTTGATTTTCCCCGTCATGGAACTCAAGGCAGAGCGAATGTCTCCGTAGAATCTGAGTAGTTCATCGGGGACGTGTTTCTTATTCTAGATTTTCAGCTGTGAATACGATTGCTGGGTTCCCAATAAGATTTAGTGTTTTCAATATAAATGTTGTACACTCGTTGTAAATCGCACAGGTGGATCCAATGCATGAGCATGAGGGGCATATGTGTCCCGTATACCTTTTGAATTTGGAGTTCCTGGTCCGTCTTTGAATGCGCCCCCGATAGTATCCCCTAAACCTTTGGAATGTTTCCTCGTTTAGGTTAGAAAAAGCTGAAGTTACGGCGGGACGGCGGCAAAAAAAATAGCACCCTATATATATATATATATATGTCAAGATTCTGCATGTTATGTGGTAAATCAGTTGTTCGAAACGTAAAACGTGTGCTCGAACATTCGCAAGAACCATGACCCCGTGGCGAATACTTCAACAAAACGGCCCCTGGGTCATGGACTTGACAACACGGAGTAGACGCAGACAGAATAATGATTACGTCTACATATACCCTCACAACAGAGAATGAAAAAATACAAAACGCTATAAGGCAAATGAGCAAACGGGACTGTCTTATTATGGGGGGATTTTAACCATGGGCATATAAAATGGAAAGATAGTTTCCTTTCTCAACATGCGCTAGAATCAACCAGGGGAGATAATGTGTTAGACTTAGTTTTGTCCTCACAGAATGAATTATTTGACAATGTTAAATTATGTGAGCCTCTGGGAAGTAGTGATCACAACCAGATACATTTTACCATCAAACTAAAATCAGAAAGAAATAATAAAAAGCAGTTAAGGAGAAATTTCCACAAAGGAAGATATAAGGAAATGAGGAAATATTTAGCAAATATAGCCTGGAATAACACACTGAAGAACAAGACAGCAACAGAATGATGGAATGTCTTAAAGAATGAAATAGAGTGCATCGTAGATAAATGTGTTCCCTTAAAAAAACAAGGGAAACGGACCAGAAAGAAATACTTATCGAAAGTAGCCATTAGAAAAATTAAGTATAAACAAATGATGTGGAAGTCATATAGACGTACTGGAAATGACGAAGATTACAAGATTTATAAAGAAGCACTATACCAAGCTACAGCTGAAATTAGAAATTCAAAGAGAAGCTAAGAACATAAATTAGCTTGTAATATAAAACATGACAGCAAGAGTTTTTATGCGTATGTTCGAAGCAAACAGAAAGTTCAGGATAAGGTCGGTCCTCTAGAAGATAGTGCTGGAAATATAATATCAGAAGGATTCTTAATGGCAGAAGACCTGAATGAGTATTTTAGTTCAGTGTTTACCAGAGACGACACTAGTTCACTGCCAATACCAGAGGCTAAGTTCAAGGGGGCAGAATCAGACTATTTAAGACAGTTAATTGTAACCCCAGAAATGGTAGCTAAGAAAATTAGGGCTACGAAGGATAATAAATCACCTGGAGTGGATAGTATTCCACCCAAACTACTATTGGAAATTGTAGAACAAATTAGCATACCGCTTGCAGCAGTTTTCAACTTGTCATTAGAAGAAGGAGTGTTTCCTTTAGAATGGAAAGAAGTCAAATAATTATAGACCAGTTAGTTCAACATCGGTGATTTGTAAATTATTAGAAAGACTAATTAAATATCACATGGTGGATTTTCTTCTTAAACATAACTTGATAAACCCATCTCAACATGGGTTTCTAAAGGCGAGGTCATGCTTAACAAATATGTTATGTTTTTTGGAAGATATCACTAAGTGGGTAGATGATGGATCACCAGTAGATATCATCTACTTAGATTTTCAAAAAGCTTTCGACAAAGTGCCACATCAAAGGTTACAGCTTAAACTAAAGGCCCATGGCATAGGAAATGGTATAATTAACTGGATAGAAAAATGGCTGATTGACAGAAGAAAACGGGTAGTTGTTGATGGGGAGGTTTCAAAGTGGAAATCAGTTTTGAGTGGTGTTCCACAGGGATCAGTACTGGGACCTCTATTATTCTTAATATATATAAACGATTTGGACGATGATATAGCTAGCAAGGTGTTGAAATTTGCAGATGATACAAAAGTGTTTAGAAGAATTAAAAGTGATGGAGATAGACAGCATTTACAGGATGATCTTGACAGGTTGATCAAATGGTCTGAAAAGTGGCAAATGTTGTTCAATTTTGGGAAATGTAAATGCCTTCACACAGGACATGGGAACGAATATGTAGAATATACAATGGGTGGAACTGTACTAAGTACTACTGTAAAAGAAAAAGACTTAGGGCTGACAATTAGTGCTGACATGAAGGAGCAGTGTGGAATTGCAGCTTCAAAAGGAAATCAAATCCTTGGATTGATTAGGCGAAATATTGCATATAAAGAAAAAGAACTAATAATACCGCTGTACAAAACAATAGTTAGGCCTCATTTAGAATATTGTATACAAGCGTGGATGCCATACCGCAAGAAGGACATAGATATGCTAGAAAGAGTACAGAGGAGAGCGACTAAAATGATATCAAAACTGAGGGATCTTAGTTATGAAAAACGCCTAAAAGAATGTGGTTTAACAACACCAGAGACCAGGAGATTGAGAGGAGATCAGATAGAAGTGTTTAAAATATTGAATGGTTATAAAAAATATTGATATAAATATGTTTTCTTCAGTTAAGAAAGATACAAAGACTAGAGGACATGAAGTTACATTAGTAAAGGAGCAGTGTAGATTAGACGTAAGAAAGTTCTCATTTTCACAAAGGACTGTGAATAAATGGAACAGATTATCTGATGATTGTCTGGGTGCTAGAAGTGTGAATATGTTTAAAAATAAAATCGACACATACCTCAGAAGGGCTGGATATATGTAGATAAAAGGGTTGGACTCTCGATAAGCCAAAGGGCTTCCTTGTCCACCTGCCATCTAGAGTTAATTCTCTGGATGGCAATCTTGTTAAATCTTGTTAAACACACATTCGTTTAATTTTTTACGTCAAGCGCACTCGGACACTCCGCCACCGTGTAATGCTTCTTCACGTCGACCCGTAGATCTACACCCCAACCCTCGAAGAGTGGAGTAGGCCATATAGTATGTGGTCGTTCTATATTGAAATAATGGGCTACCGGAAACACATTTTTACCGAAGCATATATGATATCAATCAATAGCATTTTGGTGCTCTTTAACATGGTGAAAATACCTCTTCAATCCTCCTTGGGGAAAAAGTTATAGTCGATTTAGTGAAGGACTCCTTTTCAGTAAAATTTCAATGAATTCCCGTGTCGGAAACCACAGACACGATATAAACATACTTGATATGTGCCTAGATGCTCTGTCAGAGTTCTTTAATATTGGCATGTCAAAATTCTTTAAGCCTCTTTAACGGAGATAGCATATCAAATGTATTATGTTTCTGAACTTTCATACCATGATGAGTTTTGGGTGGCCCCAAAAAAATTGGTCTTAATGGGGGTTTCCCGGCCCTTTGTTTTGAATAGCTTATTTCGTGTTTGTTTTCATGTTGTAGTGGAAATGAGGTAATATTATTGTTTGAATATTATGATTTATGTATATTTATTATCGATCAATATTGTGTCACTGAGACAAATAAACATTTCCTTCCTTCATGCCTTCCTTCCTTCCTTCATTCTTTCCTTCCTTCTCGGCAGTATCGGCAGTTTGATGGCATGTTCAGACTTGTCGGACTTGCTTGAAACGGTCTTTACGGTGTGAATGCAGTGACACACATGATGTCGGGGAAGGCTGTTTCAAGAGCTCTAAGAGGACACTTTTTAGTTGAAGCATCACTCATAGAAGCGGTGCTTCCGAAGAAATCAAGTCAGGGCGGCGACGGTGATCCTGCCGTGGTACATCACAGGACAACCGTTGAAATGGGTGACAAAGATAGGGGAGACTTCACTTTAGAGGATGAAAGTGAGGAAGTTTCCAGTCATGCTGACTCGGAATGTCACGAGGATCTTGATATAACTTTGGATGAACTTGACTGCGATTTATACGAATCCACCAAGAGTCTGAATGAGATTGAAGTAGAAGAGCTCCGTTGGTTCTACGAACAGCTTAGAAATCACGAAATCGGTGTTGAGAGTTGTACTGGCGAGTCAGATGTTCTCCTGAAGCTGAAAAACATCATGGAAGACATCAAGTATGAACAAAAGAAATGTTCAAGAACAACAAAATTGTAGCTGGTATAGATGGAGTACATCGACACTTTAAAGCTGTTCATTCGTGCAGAGAGGATAAGCGGCTGGAATATGCATATAATTGCAGTTAGTCGAATGCTGAACTGATTTGATGCCACCGGCCACTTCAACAGTGCCAAAAGTGCTCTCATGTATCTCCAGTAGATGTTAGAGATGCCTTCTAACCACGCCTGGTTGTATGCACAATTTTCAGAGCATGGGTACCACACAGAACCAGTGAGCAGCACCTGGAGCTGGAAACCGCCTGCTCTAATCGAGATTTTGAGGATTAGAACATAATTTTCAACTGGCTTGCTCACCATGAACCCTTTGATGTTCAGAGGCAGGAATTGAGATAGCTGTCATCACGGTTAACTGCTACGCTGTCAATTGTAATTATGTTTAAGAACTTGGTTTGTCGCTCCAAGAGATTTACAACGTTAAATTTGACGAAAGGAATCAAGATCGATCAGCAGACGGTGCATTTATTCTGTTGTCAAGAGTGCTGGTCATTCTAGAACGATACGAAGAAACAGCATCCTACTTTCAGTACGAGCTTACTCCGTCCCCGACATCTCTGTTCAAACACTTTGCCATGCGTAAGCCGAATAAGGCAATTTTAGCTAACAGATAGACTAGTGTACGAAATGTGTTGCGCCTCTATGTGGCTGCACCATATAGCAAGCTCTTATACATTTTTACCAGTTTTCAATTTCGATACAGCATTACACTTTTTACAGTTGTTATATGAAGATATTAGATCGACGATGGACTATGTTGTTTTGGGAAATGTTTAGTGACTCTTTAGTATTTTAGTAATTTATACCTGTACAGTGAACTGCACGTGTGCCACAGCATTGCTGCTGATCGACCAGGCGTGACGGCAACAACAGGACCACTCCACAGCCATTCTTCACAACACGTTGACGTACAATAGAACTGACCTACTACGGATTGGACGCGCGATTGTGAACAGATTTCACCTTACCTTAGACGCTTGTGCGGCATCACTTGGATCAATTGGACGATTGAACAATAGGCGGACTCGCTGGAGCTTGTAGGGCAGGGAGGTCAAAGCAAAGACCAATTACTGTGCTAATTAGCCATCGCCCCCTCCGTCGTTTACCGCGAGACGTAACACATGCATGCTGACTCTGATTCGACTTACGTTTGACAGCCTAACTACTGCTATTTTGTTAATGAACGTAAGGTCTCTTCGTAACAAAGCTGACATCGACATTCTGTGCCTGACAGAGATGTGGCCGTGCAATAATGATGACACTTTCACTTCTGCGATGGTCCCTCACGGTTACAGTTTTGAACACCTCACGCGGAGCGATCGACGGGGTGGGGGAGTTGGGGTCTTTTTAAAGACCTCCTTCAACCTTTCTCCATCCAGACCATGCATGGCCCGCGGAATCTTTCGAATGCCTTGAAGTGGTGTTACGCGGGTCGAGAGTTGCGGCAACGGCACGCATCTTTCTAATTTACCGACCACCATCGTCTGGTCGCAAGTCGAAGTCCTTTTGCAAAATCTTGTTAGAATTCGGCGAATTTCTTTAATGCGTTTCGCTTTGAAACACCGGAATGGTCATACTCGGTAACTTCAATGTTCGCTGTGGAAACGATGACGACAAAGATGCACGTGACTTAACTGCATTGCTGAACGATGTAAACCTAAAACAACATGTGACATCGGCAGCACACTTTGTGTGTATCCTTATTTAATTTGTTATTTCATAGCTGGCCTGAGAGCCAATCATCGTATCAAAACGTATTAATTTTCCATAAGTATATATATATATACTTTCTCTGCTACTTATGTCTTGCATGTTTATGCATAATTTGGGTGTTATCTGCGTAAAAACCCGATAAACAGTTGTGTTTACGCGAATAATTTTGAGCTTGGTGCCACGTGGATGATTAATTCTGTAGACCGAGTATAATGAATATTCATGCACACGTAGACACACACAGACCGTTGACGTCACACACACAGCTGACATGTCTGATTTCGAGGTGAGTTGATTCAAGCAATGGAATTGTAAATAAGCAATTTGTAGACATATGTATATTCACAGCTATTTTTATAAGTGTAGGAAGCGTATGCATTGTTTATTTATCCTGCTTCCCAATGCAGTCAGCCGAGTAACGTTTCGATTGAATAGAATTATAACGTCCGCCGTCGGTGTCAGCTGCCGCAGCGCTGGGACTGTCACTGTCACTGTCACTGAGTCTGTCGAGCCTCTACTTCAATAAATAACGTAGGCATAGCCTTAGGCAAGGGTCTCGCCTTTCTAGTTAGTAAAACTGCATTGTCCGGTATTTGACATGCAGTGAACGAAAATGCACACTAAAATATCAGTATATGCAACCATAACAAGATGATTAACCTGGTCGTGGATGTAATTTGTTTGCCTAATCTGGCTAAAGGCTAAATCTGGGATTTGGGTATGTGTCTATGGGTCTTGCCTTTCCAAATTTCAGTTAGCCGTTGTTGAAAAGTCCCCGTTTCCCCACTTATTTGAACCGAAACTTAAAAATGTGAGGTTCGTACGTTCACAGACTGTGTTTAATGCTACATCTGCTATTGTTAGTAAACCTGGCTGGCATGTTATCACTCAATGTAAACGTTTTTAGGTTTGTTAAAAAGTACACAATACCATGTTGCCACGGAATTTTGCGATGCACGAATTTTGGTCACAAGCTGATCTGCACTCTAGTATACATAAGCTTTTATCCATGAATCTATATTTAAAACAAAATCTAATAACAGATCAGATCAAGTTGCATTGCTTCATGTGAATAGCACATTTGATAATAATAGTACTCGCTAAAACAAATTAAACATTTATTTTTGACATGTTACTTTACCGTTACTGTACACTTTTCACGAGAATTGCCGATATGTATAATTATATACAACATTAATTATTAGAGCAAGAATAAAGGAAAATATACAGTGCACTCTGGATAAGGTCGAACTTCCAGGGACCCATGACAATACTGATAAATGGAATTTCTGATAACTAGAAAGTTATCAGAAGGTCCGCTTATTGGGACATTTGCCCTGGACCGAGGAAAAGATTGACTTAACTTAGCGAAAATCCACTTATGTGAGATCGAGTTGTCTGGAATGCACTGTATATGACCAATGCATACATGTAATTATGTGGAAGCAAATTAAAAGTTGGCCAAAGTAATGGATTGGGATTTCAGTCGGACTGAATCAACATAACAAGGTTCTCTTGTATTTCTTTTCCATTTAGCCAGCTGTACACTTGGTGATAAGTCCAACAATCCAATATCTAAACTGAATTAATCTGCAAAGTGTTGAGTTAGTTAACTCATATTTAGGCTCAATTTCCTAAACAATTTTTTTATTAGCAGAAACATTGGAAATAGCTGAGCTGACGGAAAGAGGAAATTGAAGACCTCTACTTAACAGTGCCATTAATTGGACAATGGGTCACCTGACATAAGATGATGTCTGACTTTGTTCTGCCCCATTCTGTTCTGTGCGACATCTACTGGGAAGTTGTACTTCACTTCGAGTTTCAAATGGATGTATGCATCTGATAGCTTTGTGTATCAAAATGCATAGCAATGCTATTAATAGGGCAAATGTTAACTGACACAGTAGTGAAGAAGTCTGCCTTTGTTCTGCCACATTAGTTCCATATGGCTTCTGCTGGGAATATGTACATCACTACGTTTCAAATGGATTTGTGCAACCGATCGATTTGTGCATCCAAATGCACATCATCCCGTCATTATGTTGCAAAGTAGGAGTACATCATAAAATTTAAGCTTTCTTATGCTCATCATGTTTGGATTGTGTTCTACAGCATATTCTTCAAAATATGTTGAAACAAGTTTGTGTTAAGTGACTATACTGGGAGTAGTGTATAAAAAGGTGTCGACAAAGTTATACTTAATAAAATATAAATGTTCCACAACATTCAAAATGTTTTAGGGATCTTCTTGAGCTAAATACACCAATTGTGGCTGAAAACAGTGTTTTAAACTATGCGTTTTAAAGGTTTGTAATTTTATAACTTTATTTCCATCGTACAATGGCCATTTTATTTGTTATCGAAACAGGAGTTCGACATTAACAAATTCAATATATTTTACTCTAAATGATGGGCGAAACAAATAATTATTGCACTCCCAGTACAAAATAAAACATGTTTTGCACTGATGCTATATATTTAGTTGACAATAATGTTATGCTCTTTAGAGATCTACATTTTTCAAACTAAAATTAAACTTTATGTAGATGGGAAAGTACATAACTACAACACTACTTCTATCTTAATACCGTAAATTACATTAGTGATGTGTAATGTATTTATATTGGTTATGGAAAGAGCAGCTGGATTTATGGTAAAAATAAAATTGTTTCATTATTGAATGTTTCTCGGCTTCTGTAAGTTTCTATTATCTAAACTTTTCATTAAAACGTCACTTCAAAATGTATAGCCTGATGTACCTACTGAAAAAGGAACATGACAATACCATAGTTTTTATATTCCAACAAAAACAATGCCAATCATTCAATATGACATCGGCTTCGCCATCGGCGGCTTCGTGCTTGGAGAGGTGGTGTATTTTCTTTTAAATCAATCCGTCTGTCATAAACTGTCGCTATGTTCATTCTCCGTTTATTCCATATGTTTTCCTTCTTTTCTTTGCTGATTATGTGACATAAACAGTAGCTGGTCCACGTATCGTTTTGATAATTTTATTGGTCACGACTCGTTCGCATGGCGGTGGCTAATCCATATACACACATGTTGATGACGTATTTCTTGCATCTATTAACTCGGCGTAACTAATCGAAATCTGACGGACAGTTCCGAATATTCATGAGTATGCCTTATACGGATCGTAAAGGTGGGCCTAAAGTAGAAACTGCGCGTACGCAGAGTTATTTTTTCGCTATATTGTCAGGGTCATTAGTAAAACATAATTCTAATGAAATAAAGGCATATCATTACATGAAATAATCATAATAACAGGATTACCTAATAATTGCGTACATTACAAAGGGATTAAAATTCTCAACGAACCCCTTTAAAAGAATAGTAACGCCGTCAACTCACTCGACTAACAGATTCGAGTAATGTGATGGGTTGTCATGTAAAGATTAACGACAGTTTTACACCTTTGGTTATACTTTGACCAACACTACTTCTAAATTACATGTTTTAACCCAGGAACGAACTGTATGATCGCGAAGTCGATGCCAACAGATTGTGTGTGCATAGCCTCGATCATCTAAGAACCGTGGCGCCACCATTTGTCTCGTCTAATATAGCCAGACTCCGTTACGTATAGCCACCGCTGGACGCTATCGCAACCACAAGGGCCCGAGGTTATAAAGCTGTATTCGTTGCTCGATGCTCAGAATTTTATGCTCAAGCCTCGCTTTCACATCATAGTGATACTCACGGAGGTTATAAAACTTTCTGAGCACGCAATGGTTCTCACACTTGAGCATAAAACGTCTAAATTCTGAGTATGATACGGACCTTGCTCAACGGCAACGTCGTACTCAAACAAACAAACAAAGATGGCAGCTCACGTAAAAATTATTGAATGAATGAATGAACGTTTATTCAGAACATTGATAACAATATATATACAAGACAAGACAACCAAAATAGTTTAACTATAATACAAGTGAGAATATACAATGTTTGAAGGGGGTAAATACGAAGTCATTGACTTTTGTGTAAATTTACCCCTGACATATATTTATATATACTTATATACCTATATGTATACACACATATATACATATTCACATACATACGTACATGTATTTTGAGACATCAATACTATATTAATCGAATTTGCTATTCATCTAACCAGCTAGCTACAATAATTGTAAACATGTAATGGAATAAGTGGATATTAAAAATTTAAAGTATGTGATAAGTACACCTCTCTACACATATTGTAGTTTCCTCAATGGCATGATTATATTTTTGTATGATTTTATTTAGATTTCCACAACCAGATATTTATCAAATAAAAGGTTCTTGCATTTACGCTTAAATTCAGTAATAACATTAGTAGTTTTTAAATGATCACATAGAGAATTCCATAATTGCACTCCCTTTACACAAAGATACATTGATCGCATGGTAGAACAGACTCTCTGTCGTTCTAAGTCATGATTAGCTCGCACTGAGTATGCTATTTCCCGTCTAGTAAACAAACACTGAATATTTGATGGCAAACAGCTGTAGTAAGCTTTGTACATAAATAATTATGTTTTCAGTTCTATGATATCTGGAAATTTTAGAACATGTAATTGTTGGAAAAGTGAGTTTGTATGATCCAACCGTCTTGCACCAAATATAATGCGGATTACTCTTTTTTGTAATAAGAAAATACAGTTACTATTAGTATTCGAATTCGTTGTCCAAGTTCGATGTTTTCAAGAAGACAGCAGCTCGATATCAGCGCCCGAGTCGCTTCCGAGATGTAATCAATCCATTTGAAGAAGTGGTTCCACACGAAATATTCCGTTTTATGCTTCAAATTGCACTGTTTACTGAACATTTGTCAAATCTAGAGGGAGAGACTACGACACAATAGAGACCATTAACTAACGCAATTAAGCGCCGCGAGCGTACGCCAAATCTGTAAGCGACTTCAAATTTTAAGTATACCGCATATCTCGCGTCGACGTCTAATAAAACACCATTAGTTAAGCGAAGAGTGAACGGTTTTACAATCGGCTACAGCAGGTAATTGTTTTCTCATATGTATTGATTGTCTGTGCGTCACTAGCAATAAAATGTACGAAATTCATAGATATATGTATACATGTGCTAAAGGAACAACTAAACTTTATTGCAATCGATAGTAATAATAATAACTTCTTACGCGCCAATATCCTCAGACAATCCGAGCTCAGTGGCGCACCAAAACCAAAGGATTAAGCATTCTCGTACTCGTGTGATAGGCGAAAATCGTCAACAAATGGATGGATGTGCTAGGAAGCAGATAGGTTTTGAGGTGACGACGAAATGTAAAAATATTTTCTGCTGATTTAACATTAACGGGAAGCAAATTCCATATAGTTGGCGCGGCAATTGAAAAAGCTCGAGTTTCAGCCTTTGTCTTAACTCTAGGAACAGATAGCAACTTCGAACTAGACGACCGAAGTTGTCTGGCTTGTCTAGCTGGTGTGAGCATTGAGTGTAAATAACTAGGTTGTTTGGTTGAGAGGGCTTGGTAGGTGATTGTGCAGATCTTAAACATAATGCGATATCGCACGGGGAGCCAATGCAGTGATTTTAGAAGTGGCACTGAGCGGGAGAATCGAGGAGATTGTGTGACTACCCTTGTTAAACAATTTTGGACGCGTTGTAGTTTTGCAATATCCCTGATAGCAATATTATGAAGGAGGGAATTGCAATAATCTAATATGCTGCTAACAAGAGCTGTTGCGATAGTCTTAACGACAGAAAGCGACATATGTCGGCGAATGCGGCGAAGATCACGGATATGATAAAAACAGCAACGGCACTTTTGGGATATGTGTTGTCTGAAATTGAAATCGCAATCAAAGGTCACTCCTAGATTCCGCACTGATGCTGCTGGTGTGATATTTTGACTCAGGATGCAAGTTGGAAAAAAATAATTAAGTTTACCTCGCTGCATTGGAGTACCAATGATGAGGAATTCAGTTTTGTCTGCATTTAACTTTAATTTGCTATCGGTCATCCATGAGAAAACATCTTGGAGACAATCGTTGAGTCGGTTTAGAAAGCGACTTGTATCGGGCGCGGCCAAGGAAATGTAGATATGTGTGTCATCTGCATAAAGATGATGATCCAAGTTATGACTTTGGATTACAGAGCCGAGTGGCGTAGTGTAGAGTGAAAAGCAAAGGCCCAAGAACGGAACCCTGGGGAATGCCACATGAAGTGGGGAGTGAGGTTGAAAAGTAATTATCTATCTTTATACATTGATGTCTATTGGTTAGATATGAAGAAATATACCATACCACATTGATAAACGTTTAACAAGAGTATTGTGATCAATGGTATCAAATGCGGCAGACAGATCAAGCAAGATAAGTGCAGTTACTTTGCCTTTATCAATGTTTAATATAACATCATTGTGTACTTTTAGGAGAGCAGTCTCTGTAGAATGAATTTTTTTGTATGCTGATTGGAGCACACTGGATACACAAGTTGAGCTGATATGACACCTTAGAAGGCTTGCTAAGACGTTCTCAAATATCTTAGAAATAAAGCTAAGATTATAAATTGGCCTATACTTTTTTAAATCATCTTTTGGCAGAGATGTCTTCTTGAGAACAGGATTTACATGTGCGTGTTTAAGATCATCTGGGAATTTACCCGAACTCAGTGATACATTTATGATATTCGTTATTGTACCAAGTAAAGAGTCAAGACATGTTTTAGTAGTATGGTTGGTAATGGATCGAGATCGCATGACTTATTTGGGGAGGTCATTATTATTTTCCTCACTTCATCAACTGTGGCTGGCTCAAACAATACAAGTGGATAATTTACTTGTGGGGAGTTCACATTTACAGTACTTAAAGTGTGAAATGGAAAAGCAGAACGTATAAGACTTATTTTATCTTTGAAATGACTAGAAAACGAGTCACACAGAGATTTGACTGCCACATGACTAGGCAGAGATGGAGGCGGCCGTCTGTGTAAAATATGATTTATGCAGTTCCATAGCTGACGTGGGTTATCAGAGTTACTCGAGACCATGTTTGTGTAATAATCTGATTTAGCTTTGGCCATTTGTCTGTTGCAGTAGTGACACTGTTTAGAATATCGTGAACTGTCCAAGGGCGAGCGTGATTTGCGCCATACACGTTCAAGATAGCGCCGGCGCTTTTTAGATTGTAGAATTTCAGGAGTCATCCATGGAGCACGTGGCTTTTGGGACACATATTTAGATCTCAGGGGTGCATGTTTATTAAGTAAATCTTTGAGTACTTGACAGTGCTGTCGACACAGATCTGACAGATGTTCTTTGGGGTTACTGATGAGGTCGGATTTAAGCATGTCTGTCATTAATGCTGCAATGTCAATCTTATGAATCGGTCGGTAAAACATATTGTGTTTGGACTCTACGGGAATTCTAGGAACTTTGAGATCAGCAATGAGTGTGGTGGTCTGATAAACCATCTGAAGCAGTAGGTGTCTGAATATTATTAAAATCTGAACGGGTGATTAAGAGATCGAGCCAGTGGCCATGTATGTGTGTTGAGAAGGTAACATGTTGTTTCATGTCATAGGATGCTAGAATGTCATTAAATGTACTTGTTGTTGATGAAGGTGTGTCCAGATGAAGATTAAAATCACCGAGTATATAAAATTCTGAATAAATATTTGCCAGATTTTCAACTAGATCCTGGAATTCTTCAAAGAAATGGGCAGGTTGTCCTCGAGGGCGATAAATGCATACAAACTAAGCAGAGAAAGATGAATCGGAAATTTCGGCACAGATGGCCTCAAAGCTGGAGTAATCAGGGTTTGAATGCAAATTAACTTTGAACTGTTTTGAGACGAGAAATCCAACACCACCACCTCGCCCAACTGAACGTGGGCGATGATGGAAGGTGAAACTGGAAGGAGAAATGTCAGCAATGCATGCAGCTGTGTCATGTGGTCTAAGCCAGGTCTCAGTGACTGTAAGGATGTCTATTGTCTTGGAAGTTAAGAATTCGGTAAGCGAGGCTGTTTTGTCTCGAATAGATCGAATGTCAGTGGTGGCTACTCGAATATTGCGCCTGATAGCAGGTCCAGGATTAAGACTTACATCTCCTGCTAGTAGTACAATAATTGCCAATTTAAACGGTGGCTTAGAGCGGGGGATTGGCAGTAACTTTTTATTAAAGCAAAGATTAAGACATGGCAAACTGTGAATATGTGACAAGGAATGTTGTGTTCTCATGTATTGAGAAACTGTTAAAATGACAGCCGACCGTTGGGGACTAAGTGGCTTGCACAGCGTAAAATCGTGACCTCTCGAAGCAGCAGAACAGGATAGAAATAAAACACAATAAAAATGCTGGTGACATTGTCTTGGTGACAGTGTACTTTCCTCAAAATGGTGAAGAATAAAATGATAATGTCTCATAAAAATAGTACATAATTGAAAATAATAAAATATTCTAAAACTGTATAATTATACTAAAAATAATGTATATTTCTAGGTTGTTAAAGAGTGGGTTGGCGATAATCAATGGCAATATTACAGGTCGGATGATTGTTCGCGCTCAGCAGGCCTGTGCAAAGTAACAAGACGTTTAGTGCCCGCGCAAAGAAAAGTCAGAGGTCTTCACCCCCAGGGCGATTCTGGGTATAAAAGAACGTCTTGTTGAAAAGGCCTGTTAGTATATAGTTTATAAGGGGACTTCCCCTGCCTTAGTATGTTGTGTACGTAAGCCTGCTAGCGCGAAAATCAAATCGACCTGTATTATCGCCCAAATAATTTAAGTACAAGATTTAACAGCGTTGGTGGTGACAATTTATAAAATGTTTGTTTAAGCAAACAGTGCAATACGTTGACACTAATTCTACACTAGTGTTACAGACAAAATTAAACGTTAAATTGCAAAAATTATTTTGAATCATGCAGTGACAAAATAAACAAGTACCACCTTACGCCACCTAGCGACCAACTATCGCAGGAATTAGGACGCTAGAACGGCAAACGCGAATCCCAGTGCAATCATTCCGGCTCGTACGATTAGGCTAAGCTAACAAACAAATATGTTTCGAGTTCTGTTATGCAATAACATAACCTAATCATAATATTAGTATACCACAGCATGGGTACGTAATATATTTTCTTTAATTATGCCTAGAATAATTGTTATAGAATATGCATCATGGCGGGCAGTTGTCAAGTCATATTTTAGGAGGTGTACAAGCTATCGTAACAGCGCGAAATGGGTAGGATGTCTAAAAAATGTCCTCAAATAGCGAGACATACGTTATGGGTGGTCACTTAACCTTATTCTAGGGTATGAGGGTAAGTTTCTTAAACCAGTTAAATACAATCGACCCTCGTAGTTGCTACATTACAAATCGAATTGAAACGTCATCATATGGTTAAATTTCAACTCGATTTATGATATTATAGATTTATTCCATTTATAAAAAATCTTTATAACAAAATAAATGTGTAAAACAAATTCATAGATGTTAATAATAATTAGTGTAACAAATAAAAGTGTTTTCGTTCTAATATAGATATGGACAACACCAATGCGATAATGAACCTAGCGCTTCTATCGAATGATGACGAAGCCATGGAAATAACCGTGCAGCATCTGTTTAACAAGGAAAAACGTTTCGTCAAACAACGACGATTTTTCCTCAATTATGCCAGCAATGATTATTGTTGGAATATGTTTAGGTTTCAAAAAGATGATTTGCGTCGTCTGAAATGTGCTCTGCAAAATCCCGACACAAGGTTGCCAAACAAGACGATATTTGAAGGCATTGAAGGACTTAGTATAATGCGACCTGGAATAAATATTTGGTCGTGGCACATCAAAACTTGGCCTTATTCAACGCCATTATTGATTTTATTCACGACAGATTCAGTGCACGTCTCACAGATCTTGACCAGGAATGGCTAGATATTGCCCATCTACGTAGATATGCCAATGTCATGACCCGCAAGGGTTCTCCACTTCACAAATGCAGGGGATTTATAGATGGAACATGAATGGATATCTGCCGCCCAAAATATGGACAGGAACAATGCTGCAGTGGACATAAACGGCAACATGTCCTGAAGTTTCAGGATGTTGTGGTGCCTTGCGGGTTGGTTGCTAAGCTGTTTGGCTCCATAGAAGGTCGTCGTCATCAATATGATCTTGACAGGTTGACCAAATGGTCTGAAAAGTGGCAAATGTTGTTCAATTATGGGAAATGTAAATGCCTCCACGTAGGACATGGGAACGAAGAGGTAGAATATACAATGGGGGTACTGTACTAAGTACTACTGTAAAAGAAAAGGACTGAGGGTTAACCATTAGTGATGATATGAAGGTTTCAGAGCAGTGCGGAATTGCAGTTTCAAAGGGAAATAAAATCCTTGGATTAATTAGGCGAAACATAACGTATAAGGAAAAAGAGCTGGTAATACCGCTGTACAAAACAATAGTTTTAGGCCTCATTTAGAATATTGTATTCAAGCGCGGAGGCCTTATCACAGGGAGGACATGGATATGCTAGAAAGAGTTGAGAGGAGAGCAACTAAAATGATACAAAAATTGAGGGATCTTAGTTACGAAATACGCCTAGAATGTGGTTTAACAACACTAGAGACTAGGAGATTGAGAGGAGATCGGATAGAAGTGTTTTAAATATTGAATGGTTATAAAAAATATTGATAGAAATATTTTTTCTCAGTTAAGAAAGATAGAAGGACCCGAGGAATTGAAGTTACATTAGTAAAGGAGCAGTGTAGATTAGATATAAGAAAGTTCTCATTCTCACAAAGGACTGTAAATGATTGGAACATATTATCTCCTGATTGTGTTGGTGCTAGTAGTGTGAATTTTGTAGCGCCGCTTTTTCAATTGGGAATAATGGAGGAGTAGTAACGCATCGACAAGATTGGAGGTGGGGTGAGCTACATTTCAGATCAGAGTACGTATGTGCCCGAATCTTCCGGCACAGCTGATAAATAATGACCGCTCCCATACAACTACTTTGTCAAGACTTCTACAATGCTGACGATGTTTATGATATTAAATGTAAAAGGAATAACGTGAGTGCTTTGTTGCAGATAATGTAAGTTGTATCACAAGTACGAAAGCCATCTCAATTCGATGTGTGTATATATGGTATTTATTTATTATAAACACGGTAACATCGATGACGACGCCGTCGAGCCCGAGGTCATCGTACTTACCTTACTGTTACAATGACACAAAATATCATAAATATTACAGCGTGACTGATCAGTGGCAGTGCATGTTACTACTGTTTTACGATATTTCATCTTTTGAATTGTCTTGTGCCATGTCTGTTCCATCGTGCACAGCGAAGTGCTTTCCTTGCAACGTTATTCAGTCGATATTTCTCAGCGCATTTCACCATAAAATAAACACATTTACAACGGCGTAGGTCTTCGTCCATCACCGTTTTATAGTCGGAAGTTGATATTATAAATAGGTGTAGGTTTGTTATGTTCGTCAACAAGAGAGCTCCGAAAGAGCTCTTTCTTTTGCTCACCTACTCAGTTGTGCACGTACTCAAGAAGTTTTATAATCACCGTGAGTATGGATTCTCCGGTGAGCATGAGATCTCGAGTATGAGCATGGAGTTGAGTGTGAGCACCAAGTACGGTTTACAACCTAGGGCCCAGGCCCTAGGTTTCGTTTTCCCGTCATGGAACTCTAGACAGAGCGAATGTCTGTACCTCCCGGGGACTTGTTTTTTATCCTAGATTTTTAACTGTAAATACGGTCGTTGGGGTCCCAATGTGTAAGATTTAGTATTTTCAATATAAATTGTGTACACGCATATCGCACAGGTGGATCCAGGGACGCAGAGGGACACGTGTCCCTTAGTCTTAGCTTAGACATTTGGAAATTGGCGTGTCGCTATACCTTTTTATGAATGTGCCTCCGATAGTGCCCCCCTCTAAACCTTTGGAATGTGTCCCCATCTACGTTAGAAGAAGCTGAAGTTTATACGGCGGCGAAAAAATCAACAGCACCCTATATTTATGTCAAGATAATCACGTGTATAGATTTGGTGTCGGTTTACTTGAGGCTATTGTCATTGTATAACATTTAGTGGGGTTGAATTTCATAAGCCAGGTGTGTTGCCATTTCTCAAGTTTGAGCAGATCGTTTTGGAGGACAGTTTTAATCGGTGAATATAACAGGCAGTCTCAGGGTTGGAAAAAATCGAATAAATCGGATTTTTTCGATTAAATCGATTTATTTGATTTTTTTCAACATTCTCGACAAATCTTATAAGAAATAATATGTAATTCTGAAAATAAATAAATATGTGGAATATCATAATATACCCAATGGGCTGAACATTTTATTCCTAGTTTTTTTAAAGAATTAAAACAAAGTTGTTATGTACAAATTTAAACTTTATTTAAAAATATGTACAGTTAAATCAACTGGCAGTTGCACGCAACAACACAGACAATCAATTTGCGGTGCAGGTGATTATTCATTATTGTTAGCCTGATTATACAGATAAAGGTATGCCTCTCTGCCCTCTTCCCAATCAGTCAAAGTCATGCCTCGGTGATCACATGTATCACTTGCCTCTGTCACTTGCCTAACACAACATACCAAAGTCCAAGCAATACACCAAGCAATTATTTAATTGAGCACAGCTGTAAAAACATGTGGGCCTAGTAATTAAAAAATGTCAGCTGTCTTACAGATTTCAGGATTATTATTATAAGTTGGCACAAATAAATTGAGTACTCAGGTAAGTATAAATTTAAGATAATCTGAAAAAAAATCAATATCTTGATTTAATCAATTTGATTAAATCAACGCTAACCCGTCGTCGGAGTTTTTCTATTTTTTTTCAAAACGTCACATTCATTATAATTACGTTTGACTATGATGATACAAGTAAAAAACATAATTATTGCTCACCAAACAAACACGTCGCGCATGTGTGAATGTGCCACTGAATCTCAAGGAAGGCAGGATGAATCAACCGTTTATCGCTCACATTAATGATCAAAAGAATAGTAACGCCACCAACTCGGTGAACTCACTCAACTAACAGATTCGATTAATGTGATTGGTTACCATGTAAAGATTAACGACACTATTAGACCTCTTATACACTGACCAACAGTACTTCTAAATTACACGTATTAGCGTAAGAACGAGCTGTGCGATTGTGAAATCGACGCCTGCAAAATGTGTGTGCATAGCCTCGATCAACTTACGCACCGTGGCGCCATCAGGGGTCTTATGCATGAACCGAGACAATGAGCGTTGTCTCGGACTATTTACGAACGTCGGGACTTTGACGGGATAATCGCTATGCACGAACGCAGACAACTAGAAGTCTCGGACTTTCCGCGGGACGAAACGACACGATTTTTAGGCCCGCGATAACGCTGGCCTAAACGCAGTTGTCTCTGACTATTTCGTAATTAATGGCTGCCATTGGCGTTGTGTTTATGTGATCGGATGAGTTGATGAGACCAATTACTGCATTCTAGCGCCACAACAGCAATACAAATGTCACAATAAATTCGTTAATCGAACAGAATCAAACCACTGTTCAGGTAAGTGAGGACTCGGAGTAGTTATTATCGAACTTTACCGTGCATATAGTGTATGTGAATGTAACAGTAACGCGACTAACGTGTGTCCAATCGATAAACGTTATCAGATATACCAGATATACCCTTAGCAAAAAAAACTATAGATTTTCTATAGAAAACTACAGGATTTTTGCGCATAGTTTTCTATAGAAAACTACAGGATTTTTGCGCAGTTTTCTATAGAAAACTACAGGATTTTTGCGCATACCTTTCTATAGAAAACTATAGGAAATTTTCTATAGAAAACTACAGGATTTTTGTGCAGTTTTCTATAGAAAACTTTCTATAGAAAACTTTCTACAGAAAACTACAGGACATTTTCTATATTTTTTTATAGAATATTCTATAGGAAATGTTCTATACAAAACTATAGGAAATATCCTATAGTATTATCTATGGAATATTTCCTATAAGAAATATCCTATAGGCTATATCCTACAGAATATATCTTGTAGAAAATATTCTATATGACATACTCATTAACAGAGGTGCACGTTAATCTTCAAATATTTGTATTATATTATATATTCAAATACATTAATCATACAGGCAATCTACAGTAATATCCAAGCATATTGAATGACCAAATAAAACAAATACAAAATAAAGTCTATTGAGCATACATGTACATAAATGCAAGCAATGCTAATAATGACACAAATCATTTCTCAAATCCTTATGTATACATTATAATACAATACGAACAATTAAGTATATGATAAATACAACAAATAGACTATTGAGCATACATGTCAAGAAATTAATCCTTAAATTCTCATGAACAGTAATGAGCCATTATCTGAAATAGCACAGACTACATGTCGCAATGACATTCACAACAGGGATGGCAAGAAAAATATTGTTGGAAACATTAAATATATTACTGCTAAAATACACATCAATTAACATCCATGTAGGAAACAAATTAAACATGGTAATACTTGTTTTACTTACATAGGCATTGGAACCTGCCGGGGAGGCTTAGTCCCAAATATTTGTTAATTAGGAGCTTAGCTCCCCAACATTTAGGAAGGGGTGTGCAGTTTGTGGTGTATGGGGGCTGGAGATAGGATTACCCCTAAATATTGCGGAATGGGGGTGCTTATTTAGGTTTTCAGAGTGCCTTAAGGTGGTTTTTTTCAGCGATCCTCAAGGGGGTGCAGATCGAGATGTCTGGAGAACCTCAAGGTGGGTTTTTTTGGAACGCCCCCTTTCCTGTTCCAATGCCAGTGACTTGATATACACTGTACTCGGGTATACTACCATGGTATTTTGAAACAGGTACAACATGGTATGTTCATACATGGTACAAACACCAAAGATTGCCAGTCAGTGACATCTCATGTCATTTTTGTACATAACATCGTCAAATTATGTTGATAAACAATATATCTCAATATAAGATTTGCCATTATTTTTGCTATTGGCGGTTTTGTAAAAAGAATTCTGAAAAGTACCTTTAATACATATTTGTACTGAAATATATACTTTTTAATTTTATCATATTTTAACCCTTCAAGATTATTTGTATTTAAATACGTGTCAATGAATTTGACCCATATCTGGTATACTACCACGGTATTTTGAAACAGGTACAACATGGTATTCCATTTGATATTGACAAAGAGAGCAAGGAAAATGTGTGGTAGAAAGAGAAACCCGAAATCACTTGGCATGATAGTGTCAAGAGGGTAGGGGTGAACAGTTGATAGTGACTCTAAGCAAGATTGGTTGTTTCTCAACACTTCTAGAATGTTAGATTGGAAACTGTTGTTGGGTCAGTCATTCTGGCTGAACATAATTGGCATGTTTGAATGATTTTCTTCCTTTACTTGGACCGTGGCATACCACACTGTATTTATACACTCACGCATTATTACCAGTGCATAACAATAGTATATATAGGAAGGGTTTAAGGGTAAAATACAGTAAACGTCATGCGGCTCTGGTTACATATTTGCCTAGGCAAAATTGCAGAATTGAAATGTACAGTAGAACCTGTCTTGAGTGACCGCCACTTCAGCCTAACAAAAGTGGTCTTTCAAGACGGGTGGTCGCCCATGACAGGTCAATAAACATTGAAAATATGGTCAATTTGAAGAGGAACCGAGAAAGCAGGTGGTTATCCAAGACAGGTTCTACTCTAAAAAAAATAGTTTGGGTCTAGATATCGGTCATTATGATTTTGTAGTATCGAGATATTCAATATCATGTCAATTTTAAGATGATATTTACACTATTGCGCTTTGTCCTGAAACCTTACACATGTATTTATTGGTCAAATAAATTGATTCCGAGTTCTGTATTGCAATATACATTATAATTGTACAGGGTATGTTATCATAATATTCAATAATTCAGAATGCATACACACAAATACTATACCACTTATATTGGTATCAGTGCTGTCAGAATGGACAAATCTTGCTTTTGGACATCGGTGATGACACCAACCTGAAATAAATGGAACAGAACACAATAAAAATACAATATGTGTGGCTTATATTATACATCATAAATCTAAAAATGGAACATTTTGACAAATACTTATTATTCAGCAAAGTCCTATTACAATGTTGCACTGTGGTTTTATCTCATAATATTCTCATCTACATGACCAACAGGTAGTAAGTCCACTACAGGATGGACTTAAATTAGCTCCTTTATCCCATGTGTGGGATATTTTACTTCCTCTGGCAGATAACAGTTAGAAGGGACCAATGACCTAGTGTATTTTCCAAGAGAACAAAATTTCCCAAGTTTTTTTAAAACTGTGGCCGATAGTTGGATTCGAGTCCAGTCCCCTCGACTGGTGCTTTACCACTTGGCCACCGGTTCCCATTATCGGCAGTAGTCGGTACCCATATAATTTTTTAACAAGTAGGTCTAGTACTGTGACAGTAATCTACCTTTATATATATCACTATTATCAGGATTAGTAACATTAACAAACAGACAACTAAATTGTTAATTTTGTTATTATGAATCAAAATAAATAGTTGTTTAAATCATTGGCATTGCCATTAGGCATTACATACATTAGTACAGATTTGATGTTTATATCTAAAAATGTGTTAATTATATAGGCTACACTAGTCCCTAAAGGAAAAAACAAAAAAGGTAAAAAGTTTGAACTTGAAACACACACATATCATCGATCACATTTAGGGTATTTTTTAACAGTCTGTGTTGCATTTTACTTGTTTTTATTATTCATTCACGTGGCCATGGCAATGCAGTTGGTTACTTGGTACGTACAATGAAATGAGCGACAATTGAGGCAAATCTACTCTAGTGGGTCGAGGCCTCTTTACTATCTGGCTAAATGTAAAATAATTGATAAGAAAATAATGCTCGGTGTGTACATCAAACAATAATTGACATACACAAACAATATGGAGTGACGGAATGATCGATTTGGTATAGAAAACGAGGTAAAATCGTTGCATCGATGCAGGTTGGAATTGGTGGTTACGCAAACGGCTGTCTGTCTATAACTATTTCATAATATTGTTAACAGTATTTTACTCTGTGGATCAAACAACACACAGCAATCTTTGGCAACGTCCTACCGTTTGTCTCGTGGCATGAATGGCCGAAATGTCTTCATTATAATGACTCTGCCCGCAATCTACCGACTTCGCGCTAGGTCGTCTGGCCTTCTTCTGTTTGAAATTGAACGTTACGCGCCGAAATGACTCACGGGTAATAACATTATGGGATGCGGTAGCGGCGCTGCCGGATTCTTAACTATATGCTTAGCTGAATGTTTCGGTATAAAATAATACAATAGCATCGTTTTAGTTTACGACATACTGACATATATATATATATGTAACATCCACCACATGTACATAACAAAAAAATACATACATGTTTCTAAAACAGTGGTTAATAGTTTCCACAGAAACTAAAATAACATTTCTACAGAAAACTATAGATTATCTAAAAACTATAGAATTCTATAGAATATTCTATAGTTTTCTGTAGAATCCTACAAAAAACTATAGGTTCTCTAAAATATATAGGATTGTCTAGAATATTTTATAGTTTTCTATCAAATCCTACAAAAAAACTATAGGATCTCTAAAAACTATAGGATTGTATAGAATATTCTATAGTTTTCTGTAGAATCCTAAAACAAACTATAGGTTCTCTAAAAACTATAGAATTCTATAGAATATTCTATAATTTTCTATAAAATACTACAAAAAACAATAGGTTCTCTATAAACTATAGGATATTCTACAGTTTTCTGTAGAATCCTACAAAAAAACTATAGGTTCTCTAAAAACTATAGGATTCTATAGAATATTCTAGTTTTCTTTAAAATCCTACAAAAAACTATAGGTTCTCTAAAAACTATAGAATTCTATAGAATATTCTATAGTTTTCTACAGATTCCTACAAAAAAACCTATAGGTTGTCTTAAACTATAGGATTATATAGAATATCCTATAGTTTTCTATATATTCCTACAAAAAACCTAGAGGTTGCCTAAAAATTATAGGATTCTATAGAATATTCTATAGTTTTCTATAGAATCCTACAGAAAACTATAGGTTCTTTAAAAACTATAGCACATTCTATTGAATTTGATAGAATATTCTATAGAATTCTGTAGGAAATTAAGATTTCCATAGCCAATTTATAGTTTTCTATAGTAGGTATGTCAACAAAAAAATAGAATGTTATATCATCATTTAAATAGTGCTACATGATGGATAATGATATGTAGTTTACTACCCTTTTTGAATTTTTTTGATATCTTCAATATTTGCGGCGCTATTCAACTTTTAAATCTTAAAATGGTGGCATTTTTTGTCTATTGGTTTTCAGTCCATTTCTTGTGCACATTCTGCACTAGGACTGCATTTATTTGATTGGAAAATAGTAATAACATTGGAACCTTTTAACTTACGTATGTGAAATCAAAAATGGTGCAACCCTTAAGGAAATGTCAATTTTTGGTGACCTTGACTTGACCTTCACAGTTGACCTACATTCCACTTTTGACCTAGATTTGGTCCACAGCATGGGATAATTCTTATTAATGACATCATTTAGCTGAAAATAAATTAATTAGGTAATGAGCTCTGTTAACGTTTGAAGTATGAATATTGCCAATATAATTAATTTAATACTATGCAACCTTTAAACGGCTATTAGAACTTGACCTATTTATTTGACCTATATTTCATATTTGACCTATATACCTGAATTTATGGCATAATTAATTCATACATGCACCCACTGGATGAATCATGATACAAACCTTTAGGAAATTTCAATTTTGGTGACCTTGCCTTGACCTTCACACTTGACCTACATTCCATTTTGACCTAGATTTGACCTATATACTGGGATTAATTCCATATAAATGACATAATTTAGGTGAAAATGAATTAAGAAATTGGCAATTATTATTTGGGTGGAAAATTGCTAATATAATTACTTTAATGCTATGTAAACTTGTAAATGGCTATTAGAACATGACCTATTTATTTGACCTATATTTCACATTTGACGTATGTACTGAAATTAATGGCGTAATTAATTAATAAATGTGCACACTGGACGTTTGAGGGATTACAAATGTCAAAGACAATAATACATATAAACTTTAATGAACTGTGACCATGTAAGTACCAATTTTTCATACAACCTACTAGTAGTACAAATTAATTCGAAAGTGGCGCAATCAACGTTTGAGGGATGGAAGTTGTTAATATATAATTTCATGCTATGTAACCTGGTACATGCCTCTTTTAACATGGCCTACTTATTTAAACTAGTGCTCACAGTTGACCTATGATCAGGGATTAGTAGAATAATATTTATCGGACAATTTTGTGTACTAGAGGACCTTTTACTGAACAGTGCCTAGCAGATTTACATTGGACATGTATCACTCCCCTAAATGTTGACTGAATTCAAAATGAGTTCACCATGGAAATAAAAAGAACACATTTTATAGGTCAATCAAGTAATGGTGTGGGAGGTTAAAGTTAACTTGGCTCCTATAACTGAGTGTGAACATGTTTTTACAAAACATGATATCATTGAAAAAACCATCAAGGCAATTTATTATAACGTAAACAGTGCAGCACCAAACCAAGAATCCGGTAAGCCTACTTATTTCTGACCAGTTACTTATGTTATGTATAGCATATTAAAGGAATTTCATTATACACAAATATAATTTATAAATGTTATTGAAACAAAATCAAATGGTTCATGTCATTAATATTGTTTGTCAAAACACCTGAGCTACTGGAATATTTACCAGCTCTGATAACATTGTCTGTAGTGTAGTGTAGGCCAAGTTTCATGTCACTGTACAGTGTCAGTGTACCTTTTTCATGACATCTTGTCACACTACCCGAATATCAGAAGGAGGGAGCTTTTTAGTTTTGACAATTTTAAAATTAAGGATGCAGGATTTTGACCAATGACAAAGGACATGTGACAATCACATGTAATTAAATGTAGATATACAATTACAAATCATCGGTCATCACTAACGTTGAAGGTATACACTAAAAATTGTAATTTTCAGCAGAATACACAAACAATTGGTACTTAATTAATGTGTTTAAATATATTTTATTACTTGTGTTAAAAAAATCCAAATGGTAACAATAGCATAGCTAATATTCAAATAGTTCATTCTGACATACATTCCGACACTTCAGCATTGCAGTACAATATCTTCTGTCGTACGCTGGCAGTCAAGTATATAAATGGTGCATACTAATTGTCTTATTGCCAAAACTGGGTTGACGTAACTTGCTATTGAAACAAAGGATGACTTTTTTTAAGAGGTAGTTACATTCTATCCATTTCCCATGCTATGTTTCATTGATGATGCATCCTATTTGCTTTAATTGTTCTATTTATAAGGGCGAGCTATATTTTAGCTGTACCATTTCTGCGATTGCATCGTATTTCTTATTTTCACTATGCAGCCATTTTTAAATTAGAAAATGTTCTCCTTCAGAACTGGACACTCTGCATCTGCTACCAGGAGTCAGCCATTCTTTCTTCTTGTCTGCTTGAAGAAGCCAATCTACTGACAGTTGCCGATGAACCACTGTAGGAGGAAAGTGGATCACTGGATGTCATGGACCAGTACCACTGTTTCCCACAGCTGCTTGAGGCTGTAGCCCAGGGACGTCTTCAGATACAGCATTTAACACACCATGACCAGCATCTGGAACAATGTTGATGTAACCAAATAAAAACCGTGTGATTGGTAGATAATTAAAAACAAATGAAGAAGTGTACTAGTATGCATTTAAATATAGCATATATCTGGACTTCTATCAGATTTCTTATTAATTGAAGTAAAAAGAGGTTAAATTATACTTTACTGTTAAGATGATCTAGCCTCTTTATTTTCTATATGAATTTATATAAATGTTGTAGCATGTGCTTTTTTATAGCAATAAAAGTTATTCACAATAATGAAACATGGTGTTTAGTGAAATTACAAAACAATTGACACACCCATTCCTAATTTCCTGCAGTGACCATATGTGATGAGGCCACATACTGGTATCATTTGTCTCTCTCGATGTTTTTAACTAACACCTTTATTTTATAATTGAAATTATGATCTGTACCATATTAATCCCTCTTTATTCCCACAACTTTTCCTTGGGCTATAAAGTCTTTTCCATTTAACTGGATTTAATGGGAATATAATATGTAGACACATTATCACCCACATATAATTACGCCCTGTAAACCTTTGTAGATTAGCAACTAATAACATGCCGGTACATTACAATAATTGTATTATGAACTGAACAAGCTGATCATATTCTTGAATATCTTAGTTTTGTAGATGGCATGACTATTTCTCACTAGTGTGTTGCAAATTACGACTTACCTAGAGTACATATATGCTGTTAATCATAGACAGACTTTCTTGTTCAGGAGTAGATGATGGGATAACCAGTGGTACTACAACACACATCCAATATATAGGATCAGTGGATGTACACATCTAATAATGTTTCATTGTAAAATACAGACACCAGAAGGGGTTGAGACTCCAACACAACACTGAAATACCGCTGCCACCAAGTGTACACTATATCGCTCTATCTGTAAAAGGCCTACTGAGATGCTATGGCAATTTTGACCACTAAAAGCACTCTACAGAGTTATGGTGTGTCATTGATCTTCAACTGTTACCTTAACTGATTTGCCAGAGTAATGTTAGGAACAAATGTATTGTTATTGAAACAAGACACAAATATTATAAATTATTTAAGGTGATGTAAATTTTAATGCAATATTACAGGACACTTACTCTCTGAACCATCCGCCATCTTGGTGTTGATGATGAGCCTCGCCAAGTTCTCATCAGGCACCTCAGGTAGAGGTTCTCCATGACTGGTTTTTAGTTGACCCGTCTTTGTCAAACGGCTTGTTTCATGTCTTTTCATCTCTTTTTAACTTGGGCCACTGTGTTCCTACTGCCACCCACAACATTCACTTTTTCGGCAATCATCTGCCATATCATCTCTGTTTGCTAAGATTTAAGAGTAATTCCATTTCGAAAATGAAAAAAACTTCCTTTAACAAAACAGCAGTTTCCACAAGAATATTATAATACTACGACTGCATCATGGAAAATGACCCTGCAGAAACATGACACAAAGATAAAGACTTAGGATTGATAATACTAAACAAATTTGACATACTATTTAAATTAAAGCAGTGTGTGCCAAAACATCCAAAAAGGCAAATCCTATGCTAGTTATGGTCCACGAGGAGTGCAGTATGGCCACAAGAGGAGAAAACATGACTGCATCATGAGAAATGACCATATAGAAATATCACACAAAGAGAAAGACTTTGGAGTAATAATAACAGACAAACTGGAAGTAACGGAGCAGTGTGCTGAGCCTAAACTAAGCTATCTAAGATTGCTAGAAGGCAAACTATGCTAGGTGCATCTACATGGTGAACACTGAGCCATGAAATATAAGACGAAGGAGTGATGAACAGAGGACGCCCAGAATGATACTGGAATGAATTGAGTAATGTGAACTATTTTAAGAGATTGAAAGCATTTGACATCACTACTCGAGTCAATTGAGACAAGGTATACTGGTGGGACCAGAAATCGTGCGTCCTAATGTTTTATGCTGAAACTTTAACAAAAATTAATATTTCCGTATAAATTTAGCAATATTCTAAATCTTTAATACATGTGTTTTCAATGCTGTGAAAACAAACAGTTAGAAAAATAGTTTTGAGTGAAGTTCTTACGAAAATAGACAGGCGGAATACAAATATCGTAATTTACTCAGTCACAAACTGACAGACGCGTAGGACTGGGCCAAAAATCGTGCGTCCTATCTGCGGTGTATAAATCGCTCTTTGGCCAGAACGTGTCACTTGAACCACTGCAAGACCAGACATTATATTAAAATAGGCTAACAGCGTGAAGAGATTTCAGTGACACGTATTTTAACCTGTCACTGTGACTGAATGGAATAGAGAAATCATTTATGGAGGCAGCGACAGCGGTTCATATCATCATGATACTGTAAGTTGTAACTGATAATCAAAGACATGATAATAATGTCAACCAACATTGCAGCAAAAAAGGACACATGGACATATACCTCAGGAATAGGGAGAGGAGTACGCGAATCAGTGTCTGACTCCCTTCCTTGTTATATCCAGGATTACATTGTAAAACATGAGGATCAACGTAAAATCAGGGTAAATAATATGACACTTCTAAGCTCCGTGTTTACAACTCGAATCACACGAATGCTACCCGGAAGGAAATAACGGGAGGCGCCTGCGCTCTTCGCAAAACTATTTGGGGTTTCCCGGGATCCCCTCGTCTAAAATTAGCCCAACACCAAACGTCGGGACAATCGCGTTAAAGTCCCGACGTTTATTGTCTCGGACAATGGCATTGTCTCAGACTATTAGTTGTCTCGGTTCATGCATAAGACCCCAGATGTCTCAACTAGTATAGCCAGACTCCGCAAGGTGGAGTCACCGCTGGACGCTATCGCAACCACAAGCTAGGTTTCATTAATATTATTGTTCATTTTTATCTGTCATGGAACTCAAGGAAGAGCGAATATCTGCATAGAATCTGAGCAGTTCCCCGGGACTTGTTTTTATTCTAAATTTTCAGCAGTCAATACGGTCGTTCGGTTCCAAATATAAATTGTGTACATTAATACGTTGCATGCATATGGCATAGGCGGATCCAATGAGCCTGAGGGGCACGTGTCCCTAGACCTTTGGAATTTGACGTGTCCCTGGACCTTTTTTGAACCTACCCTCCATTAGATCCTTAAAGCTGAAAAAAAATTAAGTTACGGCTGCGCGGCGGCGAAAAAACCAACACCACTTACCCCATATATATGTCAATATTCTCACGGAATTTATGAGGTAAATCAGTTGTTCGAAACGAAAAACGTAACGTGCTCGTATACATAACCTAACAATCGCAGGAACCACGAGCGTGTGACGAATACTTCAGCAAAACGGCCCCTGCGTCACGGACTTGACAACATGGAGTATAGACGCTGACAAATCGAATAATAATTAGGTCTACCCTCATAACAATAGCATAGCAAGACGAATATCATTTCACAATTCAACATTATCGTGACTAGGGCTTATCTATGAACAAACAACGAGTATTTGCGAATACGTAATTATGTTTAAATACATGTAATAATGTAGTTTGCTTTGTAACATTTGGTAAATATTACTCACACGACTAACAATTAACTACCGATGCATCATGTTGCTGGTAATAATAATTATATTGAAGCTATTTGGAAGCTCGTTTTTATTGTCACCCCATAACCTTAAAAGATATTAACAGTCAAAGATTGACAGCTAAACAAGCTATAGCTAACACATATTCGTTTTATTCGTTACGCAAAGCGCACCCGGACACCCTCACCCCGTGTAACGCTTCGTCACGTCGACCCGTAGATCTACACACCAACCCCAAAGAGTGGCGTAGGCTATATGGTTGACCGCAACATGTCCCTGTTTAATGACATATTTGTCTGATCACGTTGTAGACAATTTTACGACAAGCTACCTTTTAATATGGTCGATCGGGTTGCCGAAAACACAACCTTATGTTGGTGGACCTATTAATTAACAATTAGCCTGCTTGACAACCTTGTCCAGGAATATCTTGCCTAAAGTAAGATATGAGAAATAAGGCTTTTCATGTCACGTCCTCCATAAACGTTGTGATGCGCCACACAGGCAAAACATATCCAAAGAATAATTTTTATTGTGAAAATCAAAGCCCCGAAAACTATTTTCTGCATGTAACGCATTCGAATAATTTCACATCGGTACAAGTATTCACAAACGACAACCATATTAATTTTAACAACCTCCTGTTTCGGGCCTGTTGTCCACACGTATCACATACTAAACGTGTGTTGTCAGTTTGAATGTGAACACGCTTCTTTCCTAAACCATTCTTTAAACAAGTCTGAGCCACCATATATGTCATATTTGGATCGTTTCTTAACATTGCGAGTGCATATGTTTGACTTCACATTGCCACTTGTTGAGTTTTCAGATTTCCACTTACAAAGAACTATGCACCATAGGTATGACAAGTGTACGGTTTCTCCCCCGTATGCATACGGACATGTCTCTACAATACCACCCGGCCGTGATAATAATCCGATTCCCGCTCCAGTTCCAAGAAAGATATTTCGACTTCTCGGAATCTCAGTTTAATTACAATACCATAATTATACGGTATTGTATATTCAAATTCCAGGCAATCGTTATTATTGGCTAATCTTATCTTGAGAGTTTCGCAAGGCGATCTGCCGGGGGTACTAAAATTAATGTAATCAGCAGCGTCCCCTGGCGGCGAGAATGCTTGCCGTCTGGTGTCCACTGACGTCTACGTCTCAGCACCTTGTAGCACCCTTGCATGTTGCGACTGACCTCTGACGCGTACAAAAGGATGCTCAACATTTACTAGCTGAAAAAAGTTAGTTGGTATCACGGCCTAGCACATATACAGGGCTGTTAATGTTTGCCTGAGCGTGAACTATACTTCGATAGATTGGGAGCTAGGGAATGGATTTTGTTGTTCTTTAGCAGAGTTACGTTTTGTTGATATTGAGATGAAGCCGTACACGTCTTGAAGCCTCTTCCACGCTTTGGTGCAATGTTTGACGTGTCACACATACCAACTGCATCAAACCGTGGAAGAGGTCATATTACTACGGTCATCGAAATGACAAAGTTTAATCTAACAACGGTGTGTTTTACTTTTACTCCACAATTCACACCTGGTTGTATACCAGTGTTCGGCAACAAGTTATTGGTGCTACGTATACCAGACTTTTGTGAATTGCACCTATCAAACATGTTTTCAGTGACAAAATGTTAGTTGTATTGCAAGTATTAATTCTCCTCGCTACGTGTGGCCAAGCGCTATATATAGTGATTGCACCGTACAATCTGGTGGTCGTTTGGTCCTGTAAATTAACCGTGTACACCAAATTAGCGCACAAAGAAACTCCTGGTTCATGGCGATCCGTACAAGGTATGGCATAAATGTGACTCCTGTGTTTAATGCCTGTAGACCCTTTTATATGGTCTGCTCAGTGCCTTTGTTTGAATAAATAATAATTTGCAACACATCCACATGTATTTAATGTGCTGCGGAAACGTACCCCAGGGGGTGCGCCAACCCCCCGCCACACGGGGCAGGTTGGCGCAGTTGAGAAGGGGCCAGGTAATGGAGAATATCATAAAATAATACTACAATAGTTAGAAAATCGCTTAATATAATTTTTTAAATATTATATAATAGGGAACACACCTGTACAAAGGTGATCTGTTATATACGGGTTACCTTAAGAAAAAGTGAGTTTAAGTGAAAATTACTCCAAAAAAGCTCCCCTACGTGCTAATAATTGTTAGCAATTGCAAATGTTAAGCATTTGAATACGCATTCAAATGCCTCCGTGAAATTGTAAGTACATTTGCATTTGAATGCGTACCACAAACATTTGATTTGTCATATGCACAAATAAATGCTGATCAAATGCATACGTAATTCTTTACAGACATGTTCATGTGGTAGGACTTGAATGTATTATGTAGTGAGAATTAGTAGTTACAATAATCATATACTGCTGTTTGTATTAAATACATTAATAACGTGTTTTTGAATATTACGTTCTGGGCTGGGTTCAACTACGTAATTGTATTTGCAATTGATTACAGGCAAATACTGTAATTGTAACTGATAGTGGTTTTGAAAATATAATGTAACTGTAATTGATTATTTTGTAATTGAAACAATTACATCAATTACAGTCAATTACTGTGTTTTCTGACATCACTATTAGGAATCAGCTATCTCACAGATTGTTTTTAATCTACAAAATAAAACACATACAGAATACCCAATACATACGTTGTGATCCCAATATGTAATTCACTTAATAGTGCTAATCAATGTAGAAGCCATAATTGTTATTGTTGGCTGTGTCCAAGAATACTGTTTGCACAGATGGTGAACTGGCACCTGTCACTGTCCAAGGGTCAATATCTCTGTTGTTCTTTAGCAAGGCTGCAAGGTGCTACTGCCAGCTGGCTAGACTGGTCTACAGGCTGTCTGAGTCACAGTATTTCTTCAGAAGAAGATACCAGAAGTTCTTAGCAGTTAGCACTGTCTCTTATGGGAACAACAAAGGCTATGTATGATGAATTTTCTGGCTTGTTTAATTGCTTCCAACTGTGGTTATTACCTAGATATTTCTGACTGGGAAAGTATGGCCAATTGATGGAAAGCCATTGTGGCTTCAATGTCATCAATGTGCAAAAACAGTATATTTTGTTATACCAAATTATCTTTTCATCTCACTTATTGACTTCAATTCCCATGTAATTTGTTTGTGTGATTTTTACAATTTCTTTTCAAACTGAGACCATTTGTTTTTCAATTAATTTTACATCCTGATTCACTCGTTCGACCCACATCTCGTGCATGTAATTTCATACATATAATTTGTTATAGTTAACATTAATAAATCTGTAATTGTAACTGAAAACTTAGTGGTGTAACGTTAATTGATCTGAAAATTGTAGAAGTGTAATTGGAATTGAAATTAAAAATTAAAAGTAATTATAAATTGATCTGATTTTGTGTAATTGGACCCAGCTAGCCCTGATTACGTTGTTTTCCTGATAAAAGAAAATGTTAACATAAAACTAACACATTTGAAATTAATTCAAATGCATTTGCAAATGTGTAACCAGAACAGTTGCATAATTTACGCGTCTGAATGCCACTCCAAAACATTTGCATTTGCATTCGAATGCGTTCCTGGAAAGTGACATTTACAATTGCATTTGAATCAAGTGAAACATTTCCCCTTGCATTCAAACGTATATATATATATATATATATGCATGTGTTAACAAGCCTGGGTAACACCACTAGTGAAACGTCCAAGAGAGACCAGTGTACACTCTACAGTACAGAGCTGGATGTACTATGAAAAGGTGATAAACATAGGTGTTAGTGGCTCCTTGAATTGCCTGGACATGGCGTTGTCGGGTTTTATAGTCTCACTATATCAGAAGGTAGGATTATAGCATAAGAAGACAAATCATCTTACGTGATTATGATCGCGTCTGCAGTGGAGGATGGTAAATAAAAATGTCCTGTGTCCGCTCCTAGCTGGTTTTCTAGGCACATTGCATGATTGTTTTTTTAACCGTTTCAATGCTGAGTTTCTGACAACGCAGTAACTACCGAATACTGAGTTTCTTTTGAGCTTTCATTGAAACAGGGTAACACTTTTTAACTTCACTTTTTACACGGAGGGTGCATTTTGTAACAGGAACACCATCATTTTTTGTATACAGTAACACCAGTCTTAGCAGCCATCTGTCCATAACGATAACCTGGATATAACGGTCACTTTTGAAAGTCCAGAATGACTTCCTATGAATTTTGCAATGCCCAATATAACGGTAACCTGTCTATTGCGTATAACGGTCAGTTAATTTGGACCGAACCATTCATAGTCAACCTGTCGCGGTTGCGGGCAGTTCAAAGGGAATCCATAATTTCCATGAATAAAACGTCATCGCGTCGCTGTCATCTCGTGTACGCGGGACTATCAAATTGCAATCCAGTCACGCGTGGCGTCATCAGCTTGTTGCAGCCGCTTTGTGGCTCATTTACTCCAGCAAAGAGGAGTAGAATCAGTTTAGATGTCCAAAGTGAGCCATGACCATGTAGCCACATATGGAAGCGGGCCGTTGTAATATTCACGTAGGTGGCTTGGCGTAGCTGGAGAAACTGCCTAGGTAAATATTACAATGGCCCATAGCTCAAATTGTATTGATAATCCCCTGAGCAAATCTGGGCCAAGGCTTCCTTGCACTCATTCACACCCTCATGTTTCCTTTTGGATATCAAAGCTTTTTCTGTTCGCGTGAAGGGCGTGATTAATTTCGCCATGGCCCAAAAGACAAAAGGAGCATCAATTAAATATAGCAAGTTGTGTAGTGTATTATTTAATATTATTGTTAACTGTATGTTTGTATTGTTCACGAGAGTACCAACTAGCGAACGTCAACGTGACCATTCATAATCCTATGGCGCTCCACCTATAGTTTTTGTTTCTGCTTAATAATCGGCAAATCCCAGTTGGGTATCGCGCCAATGAAGTTGGTTGCTCTATGAGCATTGCGCAGTTCCTTAAACTGTGGGGCGTTCTTTGCATTAACTAATGACGCTTCTGGGATATTACATACAGTTAAAGTGCGGAGAAAATGAGTTTCTATATTCTTCAGTATTAGCTCTGGTGTGTTTATGTTTGTAAGGGTGATTTGAGCGTGTGCGTCTGTCAGCAGATACTAAAATGAATCTGGACGAGACAGCAATTTGATTGCGGACGATTTTGAACATGAGTAATAATCGGAGGTTCCTTCTCCTCTCCTCGAGATTTGACCAACCTAAATCTTTTATTATATTTGTTAAGCTGCTATTGCAATTGTAGTCGCCTTTTACGAAGCGGGCTGCACTTCTTTGTATTTTATCGAGTGTGTTTATATTTTTTTTTGTAAATGTGGATCCCATACTGTGCAGCCGTATCCTAGATTGGGGCGAACAAGAGTAATAATATAAGCTCTTACTATTAGTACCTGCGGACACGATTTCAGATTTCACCAGGATAGGTACGTTATCTGTGACCATTACCCCAATATATTTCCCTGTGTCAACTTGTTTTAGTATATGATTGCCAAGTGAGTATGATCTGGATAATGTATTTTAATTTGGAGTTCTGGCGATTCGCATACATTGCATTTTGTTGCATTAAAGTACATACCCCAATCTTGTCCCCATTCACTGAAAGCGTTTAAGTCGATTTGAAAGGCCAACTGGTCCGTTTGCGTTTGGACGGGTCTGTGTAACAGACAGTCGTCTGCAAACATACGGACATTGGAAGACACTTGCATGGGTAGGTCATTTAGATATAGTAAAAATAACAGACGGGCTAAAACACGAGGCACGCCTGACTCGATATTGACATTATCCGAAAAAACTCCATTCTACATGGACTCTCTGGGTACGGTGTTTAAGAAAGTTAGCTATCCAACGATGTGTGTTACCGTTTGTGACATAATGACTGAGTTTACAAAGGAGTTTGTTGTGGGATACATTGTCGAAAGCTTTAGAGAAATCTAGGATAGCAAGGTCCACTTGGATCTTACTATCCCTGATTTTTTTGCAGATCTTGAAGAGTACGTTCTTACTAGCTGTGACTCGCATGAATGCTGTTTTCAAATGTCATACTCATCAAGATGTTTACGGACATGTGAGCAGATGATATGTTCAAGTAGTTTACACGCTACACATATAGGCAAGTAGTTGGACGCATCGTGTACATTGCCTTTCTTATGTATCGGCATAACATCTGCCTTTTTCCAGTCTAATGATAGTGAGTATCCAAGTCATGAAACTCGATCTCCATAACGGTAATCGGTCTATAACGGCAATTTCGCACAGTCCCGACGATAACCGTTTGGACAGGTTTTACAGTATATTAGTAAACAAAGTTTATCAAAGAATACTGTAAATACACAAAACAAAAATATATCGTACTTCCGGTCGCGCCTGTGGAAGTACGAGTTTTAAGCGCCTGTTGTTCTGTGTATTTCGAAACGTTGATCGTCATAATGTTATTATCAACGTAAGTCTGGACTATTGTGAACGTCAGTGCATCACAGAGATCTGAACAATTTTATATTATCTGCTTTTACCTGTCTACAAATTGCGAGTTTTAATAATCTACAGCTGGATGCTTTGTGTTGAACTTTGCGTCATGACACTGCGTCACTCGATCGGCAACCATGCTACGTAGCATTGGGAACTGCCTTGACACACAAAGGCCATCTTTAACGAACTGGAACTTATTGCGGTATTGTGGTCAACACAAAACAAAGCGCGGTCGCAGGGCCGGCGTGTGGTAAGGTCCGCACTATCAAGTGTGTTGTTTGTGCGCGGCAGGCGTCTGTTGGTAAACAAACAGGCGTGAATGTGGTTAATCTTACTCCAGTACAGAGGTCGGGGAGGGCAAATGCATTGAATGTTCTATTGCTGAACACACGCTCTGTTCTTAGGAAACCATTTCTCGTCAGAGAACACACCATTGACACGGCGGCTGATGTCGCTATATTGACAGACTTTGTTAAAAGAAAAAGACACTGCTACAGTCATCAACATGTGTCCTCCAGGCTATTCATTATAGGGAGTTGGAAGAAGAGAAAAGAGATGTGGTAGCCTTGGCATTGTGCAAAAAACTGGACTGGCTTTTATATCTACAAGACAAACAGGCGTGAATGTGGTTAATCTTACTCCAGTACAGAGGTCGGGGAGGGCAAATGCATTGAATGTTCTATTGCTGAACACACGCTCTGTTCTTAGGAAACAATTTCTCGTCAGAGAACACACCATTGACACGGCGGCTGATGTCGCTATATTGACAGACTTTGTTAAAAGAAAAAGACACTGCTACAGTCATCAACATGTGTCCTCCAGGCTATTCATTATAGGGAGTTGGAAGACTTTGTTAAAAGAAAAAGACACTGCTACAGTCATCAACATGTGTCCTCCAGGCTATTCATTATAGGGAGTTGGAAGAAGAGAAAAGAGATGTGGTAGCTTTGGCATTGTGCAAAAAACTGGACTGGCTTTTATATCTACAGACATGTGGAATACGTACTCTTCATTCGAGCGATATATCTAACAGTGCGATGTAAGCATCTGACAGTGCTGGCTTCTTCTGCTGGGAGAGTCGTCATCACGGGAGAATTAAATCTGCATGTTGATATTTTTCTGCACCTGGGTTCTCCCGGTTCATGAATTTGCTAAAGACACATGATCTACTCCAATATGTTGATTGTTCAACACACAAGGCTGGTCAAACTTTGGATCTTGTCATCTCACGGGCAACCGACTCTGTTATCAGCAAAGAGTCCGTGGTCGGCAGCGAAATATCCGACCACAAATCAGCAGCGAAATATCCGACCAAAAACCTGTAACATTCTCTATCAAGCACACAGCTCACAAGAAATACCCCCAGGCTAAACTACAACTCAGAAGATATCTTCGACGTGTAGATTGTGAAACACTGACCAGTGAAATCAATTCCAACTTTTCTGGTTTTGATACATCATCCACAGGTCCGGATTCTATTATATATATATATATATATATATATATAATAGAATCCGGACCTGTGGATGATGTATCAAAACCAGAAAAGTTGGAATTTATTTCACTGATCAGTATATATATATATATATATATATATATATATATACGTGTGCTGTTATTTCGGCTTTGGATGAAATTTGCTCCGGTAATGCTACGGCGGCCACGCAAGAGTAGAACTCCACGTTGATACTGCGAGGAACTACATGCAAGGAGAAAGATGCGTCGCCAAAATGAGAACATTAAATGTTGGTGTGCATCGGGATTAGACATACACGGACGAATATACGTGAATCGTTGTAATGCTGCCAGCGCTAGGATACTGCAAGCCAAAATTTAGCATTATCAAAATCTACTCCAAGATGCCGATTAGAATACAGCCTTCGAAGCCGTGCTCAATGTGGAATCTTCCAAACTGACTGACACTGATTCAAGGGAGAAATTATGTTGCTAATTTATGAACTTTTTTGAAGAAAACATTGTGAAAATTATGAATGAAGTTGATTCCTCGGGAACAAACATGAGCGACATCGAAACTGCGACACATGAGAGTTGTTGAACATCCTATGACTGAAATGTGTGCTGCAAATATGTGTGAAGTACAGCAACTTATCCAGGATGCTAAACCCAAGTCATCATGCTTGGATCCTCTACCTACATCGCTGTTAAAGAGCACTCTTCCTGCTCATATTCAAATACTGACTAATCTTATCAATATGTCTTTCGAGTCCGGCACTGTTCCGCGGAAACTCAAGAAGGCTGTCATAACACCGCTGTTGAAAAAACCTACTTTGGATCGAAACACGCTAAAAATTACCGTCCAGTTTCAAGTTTGCCATTCATATCTAAAGTCTTGGAAAAGGTAGTAACCAAACGACTTAGTCAACATCTAAGTGGCAATGGCCTTCATGAGGAGCTACAATCGGCATACAAACCCCCCGACACAGCATTGAAACTGCTTTAATGAGAGTGCAGCACGATATTACCAGTTACTTGGCAGACTTCATGGGTGTTCTTCTGGTTTTCCTGGATTTATCTTCTGCGTTTGATACGATCGATGGTGCTATCCTACTAAAGACTATGCATAGCCACCTGGGAATATATGGTGCGGCACTTGCATGGTTCGGTTCGTACATGTCAGATCGTACCCAACGTCTCCATTGGATTGTGGTGGATGCATGTGAAGAACGCTGTGTGAGATACGGTATTCCACAAGATTCGGAGTTAGGTCCGCTGTTGTTCACTGTGTACACAGCACCAATGCAGGACATACTAACGATGCATTCTGTGGATTATTATAAATTTGCAGATGATCATCATATATACACACCCTACTGTCCCCACATACCTGGTGACTTGGAGTGCGCTGTTCAGAAACTTAGTGACTGCATCAGTGAGGTCAAATATTGAATGGTCTCTAACACATGTTCCTTCCAATTTCTGCAAACAAACTGCTACAAAAGTTGTTTTGTGTGAAGCACTTACGAAAATATACAGGCGGAATCCAAATCTCGTTCAAGACGCCTGCGTAAAAAATCGTAGGTTCTAACTACGCTGTGTAAATAGTTCGCGTGTTACGTGAATCAGTGCAAGACCGCGCAGTGTATTAAAATAATAGACGCCAAAAGCAAAGCGCAAGCACACAATCAACATTAGTGCAGCATAAACGCGGGACATACCTAGTACCAAAAATAGATAAGCGAGCGAAAAATGAACAACTCAGCACACGTGCATAACATGAAATTCTATGGTCGCTAGCACACTCACGGCTCGTCCTGGTCCGGCGATCTTGGTACTATTTGAAAGGATGCACTTTTTGTTATTCTAGCGTCATCTAGATTTCCCGGTAACCGTTCAAAGAACGCCGATAAATGGACCTACAATCACGCCGTTTTCGTTGTTCTGTACGGTTCCGAACGATGTTGGCGGCGGTTACTCAGTACAATAATCTTCCGATTGCGGCGCTGTTTTCCTCATTTGCATAGGTTCAGACATGCGCACTTCACCATTTCTTGATTTCATGTTATAAGCTCCACCCACTTTTAAACGATCGCAGCAAAGCCGATATATATCTACGTCGGCGTGACGTTACAATAACGTACGCCTCCCAGCGGGTCAAAATTCGTTGCGTTGGTTGGTTGATATTTGTGACTGTGACGTCACGCCTACTTCGTGTATGTCATTTTAGCAGCTGTTTGAAAGTGGGTGGTGCTTATATCATGAAATCAGATAGTGGTGCCTCAATCGGTAAATTGGTGAACTGTGTCGACGAAACAACATCGTTCGCAGTGTCTAAGACACTGGAACGGGCCCGGTTGTAGGTCCGGTTTTAGTTAATTTTAGGACTGATTATCAGGAAACCATGTACATGTCTGAATAGCAGAAAGCTTAAACTTTCAAACGACATCAATATTGTTGGGATCCGACGAACCGTAAGGGTACTAGCGATCGTTAAAAGGCGTTTTTGGAATGTGTTTGATAGTTGTTCATTTTTCGCTCGCTTATCTATTTTTGCTAGTACCTATATCGTAAACTAGAAAGAAACACATACATTGGAATGATATTTACTGTCAGTTGTCGTAAGAGAAGGAAACCATTACGCATACATTACCCAATCATCATGCATTCACCACGTTGTCATTTTTTACAAAAACAATTTATTCCCAAAAAAGCACTATCGTATCATCGCAGCGATATAGATGCGTGTCAATGACTAACGATAGCATGTCGGACAATCCCATAAAACAACTCAAAATATCTTGAAATGTTTGCATGCAAACACCCTATAAATTGTACATAATCGTGAAGCTGGCGTTTGTGCGATTCCAACGATTGTCGTTAGCCGTCGCTACTTGTACGTTGACGTTCATTTCAATAGTTAGGGAATAAGCCGCTGCGACGCTATCCCCGCTCTAGCGTGTGGTCGTATTCAAGCGTCACAATACGGCAACCCGTTGTAGCGGGGTCTCGCGCTGAAATGCATATTCAACCAGGCTCCCGGAAAACCTGAAATTGAACCACTGCTGGACACTTTCAACAGCAATCCTTTAAGAATCCGTTGAACCTTCTAAACCAATCCGCCAATTAGACTTCCGACTGTACCTGTTATTGAGGCTAACAAACGCCTCATGGCTTCACCGCATAATATCTTAAAATGCAACCCACATTAGGCTCACAACAAACCGGTAACTGCACCTGGAGCGGAACTCTTTACCTTCCTCAGTTTCACAATGAAATTACTTGAATGGCCACGGTAGATTTGATTTTTATGAACGCTGTTTTTACTAAAATGCTGCGAAATTTGTTTTGTTCTGAAACTCATAATCTCACTGAAAGTTTTTTCGGACGAGCACATTGTGAGACAGATCATTTGAAATAACAATACCGGAAAGACAATTACCGAAGCGTTGTATATAGTAATAAGTTAATTGTGGATTATTGTAAATTATCATTCTCCGAGGTGCAGAAACCCCGTCGCCTATTTACGTGTACGTTCATTTATTAGAGCCAATGACACTGATCTACACATTGGCGATACATTTAAGAAAACACAACAATAATTATTATATTATATTTAGAGTTATTTAAGACACGAGAGATGCCAATATTGTTACCCTCTACAAAAACAAAGGTGACAGAAGTGACTGTAACAACTACGGGGATATGTCTCTTCTAACTGTTGCTGGCAAAATGTTTGCACGCATCATCCTGGTTCGGCTGCAAAGACTGGCAAAACGCGTTTACCCTGAGTCGCAGAGTGGATTCCGCGCCGAGAGATCTACGATAGACAGCTTCAAGAGAAGAACAGAGAACAGAACAAACCCCTCTACGTTGCCTTCATTGACCACACCAAAGCAGTTGATCTGATCAGCAGAAATGGATTCTTCCAGATCCTCTCAAAAATAGACTGTCCCAAAAAACTACAAAACATGATCGAATCGTTTCATAAGAATATGCAAGGTACAGTTCAGTATGATGGTAACTCATCAGACACCTTTGAGATCCGCAGCGGCGTCATGCAACGCTGCGTCCTGGCTCCGACCCTCTTTGGCATTTTCTTTGCCTTGCATCGGAGACATGCAATCGGGTCGTCCACAGAAGGCATATACCTTCGCACCAGATCGGATGGTCGACTTTTCAACCTAGCACGCACCAAAGCCAAAACTAAAGTACGAGAAGTACTCATTAGAGAGATGCTGTTTGCCGACGATGCTGCAGTTATCGCACACACTCAGCAGCAGCTCCAGAACCGAATGGTTCGCATCTCCCACGCTTGCAAAGGCTTCGGGCTTACCATAAATCTGAAAAAAAGACAAACGTGTTGGGTCAGGACGCGGAGGCACCATTGGCAACTACGAATTGGACGCTGTTCACCAGTTCACATACTTGGGGTCTACTATCAGCGACAGCCTGTCCATGGACACCGAAATCAACAGACGCATACGGAAAGCTGCATCCACTCTTGCTCGTTTTACCACACGAGTCTGGGAGAACTCAAAACTCACAGTCAATACAAAAACTGCAGTGTACAACACCTGTATGGCAGTGATACCTGGGTAACATATGCCAAACAAGAGAAGCAGCTCAACACCTTCCATCTACGATGTCTGCGGCGAATCTTAGGTATCTCTCGGACAGACCAAGTGCCCAACATCGAGGTCCTTTCTCGTGCTGGCCTCCCACCGTGTACACGCTGCTCAGACAACGCACGTAGCACTGGCTTGGTGATGCAAGATTGCCGCTTCCCCCAAACACATATTCTACAGCGAACTGTCTTCCGGCAGGAGGACTGTTGGACGGCCCCAGCTGCGCAACAAGGATGTATATACGCGTGACATGAAGGTAATAAATATCAACCTTCAGTCCTTGGCGGAGATGAACGCTGATCGCACCAAGTGGAGATGTGTTCTACGGAACCAGCTCAGGGCAGGCGAAGAACAGTTGCGGAGCCTGGCTGAAGACAGGAGAGTACGTCGAAGGGAGCGCCAACCCTTTAGCCATCCAGAGACGACCTTCAGACCACTGCGGCAGGGAATGCCACTCCCTCATCAGTCTCATTAGCCACAGCTGACGCTGTCCCAGACGCAGCAACTCCAACTAGGACGCATTATCCATGGTCGACTCATGACCGATGAAGGCCTACTACTTAAAAAAGCGTAATTTAATAACGTGTTATTTATATGATAAGCTTTTCTATAGAGTATCCACGTGCACACGTGGTGTGCACTGTGTGTGTATATGTGTATGTATGTGTTTGTGCGTGTGTGCGCGCGTGCGTGTGTGCATTCTTATATGTGTGTCAAGCGTAGCGTATTACATAACGTTTTGCTCTATGTTAAAATTATCAGTTTATTTGTTGTGCTCATGGTTTCATACCGTAAGGTCAAACCGTACAATAACATGTTTTCTGTCCTAGATCGCCTATTATTGCCATCAAGGTAAAATCAACAGTGTGCGGATAATGGTCTACTCGTGAAAGATAATATAAACATCCCAGCGCACTCTGAACAAATGCAACGTTCGAAAACCTTCCAAATGCTTAGCATAAAACATATAGGTGGCTGCGGTAGGAACCAGCTACGATTGGGTTCTTCGTAACCGGAATTACATATATTTTTCAGGGCGACTTGAACGCACTGAAACGTGAACAATGAGACCGGGTAATGGTGATGTGAGACTGGTAATATGAGGTGAGTGACGATTATTAACAAACACCACTGTATACTAAACCCTGTAGAAGATCGTCAGTATATATATATATATATATATATATATATATATATACACATGTATATGTATATATATATATTCATATATATATATATGTGTGTGTGTGTGTGTGTGTGTGTGTGTGTGTGTGTGTGTGTGTGTGTGTGTGTGTGTGTGTGTGTGTGTGTGTGTGTGTGTGTGTGTGTGTGTGTGTGTGTGTGTGTGTGTGTGTGTGTGTGTGTGTGTGTGTATGTGTCCACCTGCAACGGTAACAATAGAATAGGGCCGACGCGTAAGCTTATGACTTCACTTCGCCATGCCTTATTTTCTGCTTCCAGCGTTGTTGATTGGGCAATTGTTTGCAAGACTCTTGTTACATAATGTCGGCACAAGAGTAGATTACGTAACGCACTTGCAATACTGCCTACACTTGTACGCGTGTAGCAGGGTAGGGTCCAGCAAGACACAAAGCGATATCGACTGTAAGCAACAAGTCAAACGCCTGCGTAGCCATGCCTACTCTAACCAGTGTTAGCACACACGTTTGATATTTCTTGAAGAGTTTTAATACGAAGGTAAGTGCATGTAGGCGACTGCGATTCTTATAACTACGTTCCCGTTGAACCTTTACATTCGTAATTTGATACCCCATAATTTTGCCACAATCTCGTGACGGATTTTGAAATATTGGTGCCTTCTAAAAAATAGCCACTGTGCGAATACGAGAGCGACTAACGTATATTTATTGCTACCTCGTGAAAGATCTAATGATGTAGTGTATTCAGTATTCACTGCATTAACATGTCCCGTATAAAAGTGCTCAAACAAAATCCACACATCACACCAAAACGCTATTTTCAAGGGCACTTTTTAACTCGGTACTGGTGGAAGAATCCTTAATGTATTTTTATCCCAACTCCGAGTGCAACACCATTGTTGCCCTAGCTTATTTACGGCCTGTAAACAGAGTCGTCAGGTGAGCCTGTTGTGTTCGGTGAGCTGGATCCGACATGCACACCGTCAACGGTGTTTGTTTGTTTTGCTGTTAACTGACCTATTTGGAACCGGTCTAAACGGTGTCACTTTGACCTTATATAAGGTCTATGATCACCCGCTCTATTGTTTTTTTTTTTTCAAAAACAAACATAAACACGTTTCTGTTGACAATAGTTACTACAAAAACATATTTACAAACAGTGCATCTTAGCATACAAAATGATTTGGTTTATATTACATCGTAAAACATAACAAAAGTATAAAGAAAATCAATGGTTTGGTGTCAGGATTGAACAAGAATCCAACGCATAGATCTACCAACTGACCTAGCGGCACCAACGGAAATGCATTGCCTGATTTATGTTGTTATGATAAATTGTACAACTCCTCCTTCATATATCGATATTCTAGTGATATTATGAGATTATACACGTTACTTTCTGTAGCTGGATATAATATAATATGTTTGCTATGTATGTTTATTGGTGTAGATTATCTCCCGTTGGTTGCATTCGATATAATTATTATGAAAACGAGCCCAAGCTTGGCGAAACCTAGTCGACTTGGAGGCCCATTCGCATTGATAGTTTTGAATAAAATTGGATTCATGTGGAACCGTAAGATAACTGCTTGTTGGCTAGTGTTTGTACTACATCGGAATATTGCACAGCAACTCATTCTGACGCTAGTTTCGACCCAAACGTTATCCTTGTAAACATGCACTGAATGTATGGAAATGTTCGGCCTGATGCGAGTGTGGGTCAAATGTGACGTCACGATGCCACGTGATCGCCTAGCTCATTAAATTTATATTTTCCGCGGGAATCGCTACACAGACGGGTTTAAAATCGAATTTATGCTACAAATTTATTTTTCTGTATTTTTTTATGTTCTCAACTGTTACATACAATGTTAAACTTTATGTACACATGGAAAACGGATTTTAGCTAATGCCTTGTTTTTATTTCCTTTAACGCCAGACCTACTGCCGTGCGAGCGAGTTTCCAACGGCCCGTAAAGATCAACATTGCGTGAATGTGTGCGTACGCGTGCGCGCGTGTCGTGTGACGGCATAACCACCAGACACATGAAGACAACATACTGATCAAGACGTGCGACCAACCACTATGCCCGTGCGGACGCTGTGGAAGCGCTATGTCCATCTATTGGAGCGCCACCCGGTGCGAACGCACGCCGCAAACACATGTGTGTTGATGGGGGGCGGGGACGCCATTGCCCAACTCGGCTTAGAGAAGCGACGCGCTGGACGGTATGACTTCTACCGCACGGCTCGCTTCCTCGGCGTCGGATTCCTCCTTGCCGGACCAGCGATGCACCTGTGGTACAGCCGACTGGACAGGTTCATCAAGGTATGTAGTATCCTGCAACATTAATATCATCTTGGCAATGCACTTGATCTATGGCTATGCAGCTTACAACGAGCGCATACTATAATCAGTATAAATAAGTAATATGTTAATACAGTTGTGTTGTTCTTGGCATATTAACATGTGTGGTCATATACACCTATTTCAGTTGGCGCCTGCATATGCAGCAGTTTGTTCAGGAGTAGTAGTATTATTGAAATAATCACCTTCTGTATTTATTTTATTATATTATGCAAACCACAAACTTTGTAACGTAAGTTTAGTTTCTTTAGTGCACCCACGCATGCACACCATACCACACACACACACACACACACACACACACACACACACACACACACACACACACACACACACACACACACACACACACACACACACACACACACACACACACACACACACACACACACACACACACACACACACACACACACACACACACACACACACACACACACACACACACACACACACACATTGGAGTCGAACACAGAACTGCTTACTCAACGTTTAGCTAATTGTGTTTTGTTAGATGCCGATGCGAAATTTGGAGTTTATGTCAAATATGACGTCGGCGTTCGTACCACTATCGTACGCGTACGCGCTTAATTACACTTGCTAATGGTCTATGTTGTCCACGCAAATGCTCATCAAGTTGGAAGAATAATTAAATAACGATTTTTCTTAATACACAACTACATTTTTGAAACTCACATCGTCACAACGTCGACGGCCTTCATCAGGAACTGTTCTTCCTCTGCTCGCCAGATGGTGTGGCGAGCAGGCCCACACGTGACTCGGTCAATACCCCCCTCTTCTCTGTTCATAGTGCAGCTTTTCTGATCTAGGTGGCCTCTTTAATCCAGCGCGCACATTTGCCCGTCTCTCCGTCAACCACTCTTGCAGTCTCCCAATCTATAGCACAGTTGTTTATGTCAGCATGATCTGTTTTCGCCGATTTGTGTTCTACGGTTGTTGATCCTTTTCTTTTGTTCTCGATTTAAAGGTCTAGTTGTGTATGTTTCAACTTCTTTCTAAACGTTCTCCCTGTTTCCCAATGATAATGTAAGTATTGTTGCAGCTCTTACAGGGGATTTGGTACACATAGTATGCGTTTCTACTGTCTTCCACTTTGTCTTTTGGGTGTACAAATCTGAAGTTTAAGTGCGGTCTAACAACTGGCACTATATCATGATGTTTCCGTTGTCACTTGAAGGGAACGCGGAACGCGGTGGTGCTGAAGAAGATGCTCGCCGACCAGATTCTCTTCCTGCCCTTCTATATCGGCTCCTTCATCAGTGTCATGGCGTTGCTGCGGCGCGAGCCACTCTCGCTCGTCGGCAACAAACTGCAGCGAGACTTCAAACCGATGCTGTTCGCCAGCTACGAGCTGTGGCCGGCCGTGCAGCTAGTCAATTTCTACCTTGTGCCGCTACGTCATCAAGTCCTCGTCATGAACGTTGTCGGTCTCGCGTGGAACTCGTACGTCTCGTGGAAGGCCGAGAACTGACGAGATCGCTTACGCTCCAGAGAATAACGAAAGTCCGCGCGAAGAAACGAGAAGTATGTCGGGCAAAAGACCGTGACGTCACAATGATGGCCCTGTTTTAGGGATGTTGTGCATTCGATTGTAATACAATCTCGTACAATACGCAGATTAGTCAGAAGTGACGACACCTCAGTAACCACATTACATAGACAACATCTGGCACGTTACATAGATGTTGGAGAGGTCACACAATGATTCTAATATGGAAGACATTGAGGTCATATCTCGGGTTGAATATAACTTGAGTTCATACGCGCGATAACAATCAAATTGGTGAATGTCTCTCGTAAGAATCACATATTACGAAAGCTAGTGAACTTGTTTGGGAAAGGTGACGAATAAAAATATTTCAGAGAGGTGTAAAGTCGACTCTTGTTTCCTGCAGTACGATCAGTAACGAACGATCAATTATAATCAATGATAATATGAAGAAATAAACTATGGCATAATTAATTTTCAACATCAAAACACACAATATCCAACGTTTTCTAAGTGTGATTTGTAGAACATAGTTTAGATCTACGTTACTCAAAAAGTATATTAGAATATACTAATGTTATGGCAGACTTGCATGCATGTATGTATATACATATTGGTTAATTACGTGTCCACCCCAACATAAATGAAACCAGACTTGTGTCGTTTAAACGTTTTGCCCGTTCACATTATTAACCCGAAGAAAAGAACCCGCTTCGAAAACAGGGTAAACTCTGGAGCATTACTCAGGGTTCATCCATCGGCTCGTCCTAGTCTAAGTGTTGCGCATACACAACGTGTTTCCGTTGTTGTTGACAAAAGCACATGTCGGCTACTAATTTGATAGTGTTTGGAATTCAACAAATAAAACAATTTCATGGAATATATGGTATACGGAAGTAAGTCAGCCCTTACCATCCATCGCACTGTATGAGTCAATTGTAACATAGCCAAGGGTCAACTGCAACAATTGTGTGTTATTGTATCACATAATTATTATAATTAACCATTAATTGTGTGTTTCCTCTCGTGAATATGCAACAATATAATCCACACACCCCATATGTACGTATAGAGTGTTCATTGCTGAAAGGAAATCAAATGAAACATCATCATAAATGTATTTGGCCTACTTTTTGAATAAAAAAATATATAATCGAATATAGCAACTCTTCTTCTTCACAGTCTTGTGGTTACTTCTATGCAGAAGAATATTCCACAGTTGCGCGCATGCGCAGTTTAAAAATGGTTGATAAAACAGTATTTTGTTATTTTTGAGTTTTTTTATCCAGACCTCAACTGCCGCTTTGAAAGCTGCGAGGGTGCTGGCCGAGAACGCTTTGACGGGGATATCATTCCACAGACGGATGGATGAGGGGAAGAAGGAGTGGAGGTACGTGTTTGTTCTGGAGTGAGGCAGGAGGAGCTTGTTGGGCTGTACCCTGGTGATACGGTTGTTTGTTGTCAGTGTACCCTCATTTGGCATGATGTCCAAAAGTCCACTCATTATCTTGTTCGTAAAGGTTGCCTAGTTGACAGTTTTTCTTTCTTGGAGGGTCTGCAGTTGTAGTATGTTTACAAGTTCTCTGGCGCTGGTATAGTGGTTAAATCATGGTAGATTCTCCTTGATCCTTGCGGCACGGCGCTGGACAGCTTCGATGGTGTTTACCAGGTGTTGATGGTGGGGATCCCACACGACAGAGGCGTACTCCAACACGGGGCGGACCAGTCCTTTGTAGCAATGTGAGTGCACCTGTGGACGGCACCCTTTAAGGTTTCTGTATATGAAAGCGCTTGTACGGTTTGCCTTGGCTGTGGTGGTCTGTATGTGGTTTCCCCAGTGGAGGTCAGCGGTCAGTTCTACACCTAGGTGTTTGGCGCTGGTGACTCTCTCCAAGGGCTGCTGATGGAGTGAATACGTTGCTGTGGTGGGCTTGCGCTTCTTTGTGACTGCTAGGACATGACTCTTTCATACATTGAAGCACACCTGTCACGTTCTCTCCCATTCCTCCAAGGTCTTGAGGTCCTGTTTTAGTTGGTGAGTGCCAGCCGTGCTGTGGATGGTGTGATATAGTATCGTGTCATCAGCAAATAGTCTAGCCTTGGTCTTGGTGTAAATGACAAAGAAAATTGGGCCTAGGACGGATCCTTGTGGCACAACGGAGATCACCTGGCCTGTTGTTGAAGTCCCCCCCCCCGACAACTACTTGTTGTGTTCGATCACAGTGGAAGCTCCGGAGTCAGTCTTGGGTCTTGCCTTGAACGCCGTAGTAGTTCAGTTTTAGAAGCAGACGTTTATGGGGCATCATGTCAAAGGCTTTCGAGAAGTCAAGGAGTATGGTGTCTGTTTGGCCTCTTGTGTCCATCTCTGAAGCCAGATCATCAATGATTTGGATCAGCTGGGTCTCACAGGATCGTCGCTTACGGAATCCGTGTTGTGCGTCCGTTATGATGCTGTGTTGGTCAAGGTGACGGGTAATATCGGCTCTCACAATGTAATCCAGCAGCTTGCAGCAGGTGGAGGTGAGTGAAATGGGCCGGTAATTTGCAACTTGGTTTCGGTCACCTTTTTTGAATACGGGCTGAACCAAGGCGTGCTTCCAGATCCTGGGAACTTGGCTGGTGTGTAGTGACTTGGTGAAGAGGATGGTGGGTGCAGCAGCAATCTCTTCTGCTATCATCTGAAGGAGGCGGCAGGGGATGTTATCCGGACCAGATGCCTTTCGTGGGTTGAGTTTCTTCAGGAGTTTGAATACCCCGGCGTTGCTGATCTGGCTATCTGGCATCACCGGATATGGGCTGGGTTCTTGAGCAGGCAAGTCATCGATGTTTTCGTTGGTAAAGACTGAGCAGAACTGGTCGTTCAGTATGTTGGCTTTGTTCTTGCTGTCACTTGTGGTCAGTCCATTTTTCTTGAGAGGGGCTACTCCGACAGTGTCGCATTTCTTACTCTTGACCAGACGCCATAAGTTGTTTGTGGTGTCTTCATTGATGATCTTATTTGTGTACTGCTGGTACGCCTGTCTGTTTGTTCTCCTTGTTTCACGTTTCAGGTGGTTATATCGGTCACAATATTTATTCTTCTTGGTGCTCTTAGCCTTCTTCCATGCACGATAATTTCTTCTGGATGTTCGCTTCAGGTTGTTGTTGATCCAGGGCTGGTGGAACTTTGTGGAGCACACTTTTGTTGGAACATGCTTGTCCATCATGAGGGTGAGGTGTTCCTGTATTGACTGCCACGTCTGTTCGACAGAGGTTTCATCGTTGTCTGAGAGGAGTAGGCTGGAGGTGAAGGACTTGGTGTCTTCTCTGTTGGTCTTCTTCCAGATGCTGACGGTTCTCGAGGCTGGCTTCGCCTTCAGTGCTTTCAGGCGACTGTTCGTAAGTATGATATCATGATCGCCTAGGCCTGTGATGACGGTAATCCTGGTGATAAGGTTTGGTCTGTTGGTCAGGAGCAGGTCGAGAATAGCGTCTCCTCTAGTGGGTTCTTGGTTTGCCTGGTGGAGTCCAAGTTCGTTGACCTTATCCAGGAAGAGGTGGTTTACAGTTCGGGGGTAGCTGTTTCCTTGTATGTTGTTTGTTTCCCAGTCAATATTAGGAAAGTTTAGATCCCCTCCGATCTAGACAACGTTTTTCCCCTGGGAGAGGCAGTGTCTAGGGCCTTTAACATGTCGGACATCAGGTTTTCGCTGGTTGCTGATGGTGGTCGATACAGGGAGGTCACTATGAGATTTTCACCCCTCTTCTCCATCTGTATCTGGACGGTGACTGACTCAGTCTCAGTTGCGGTGGCTTGTTGAATTTCATGGCAGATTAAGTTATTTTTGGTAGCCACTTCTGTTACGATGATGTAACATTGTCATAATCATATGCCTTCCAGAACTACATTAAACATTATGTTCACTCAGGGATGGGTATGCACGCTTTTTGACGATAAGACAACACCCGCAGTGGTTTTAAGGTTCGAAAATATAACCGAGATTTAAAGAATTAATTTCTGCAACCAAGAAATTTTACCTACATGAGCATTTTATTTGGACGCGTGAACAGTTATCCTTGTGAATAAAAATGGGCCAAGAGGCCCTGAAGTCCTTTGGAGAGGCCATGGGGAGGGGTAGAATGATTCAATCAAATACAAATTTTTTTGTATAATGACACTACCACATGAAATGTCTATGCAAAATCAGAGAAAAAGTTACTGAAATATTCGCACTACAGCTGTATAACCAAAGTTACAAGAATTTAAACTGGGCACCCGTCAAGAATTAGTTATGGAGAAAAGTCAATTTTAAAGTCGAAAGGTATTATTCACATGAAAACAAAATTCAACATGGTATAACAAAATATTCATTGCTATTAGTGTTACGTGGTCACTTGCTATGCAGTAACACTGAATCATACATTAACAATGAGGTAATACTCAACACAATGGTACTAGTTCACAGGGCTACATTATTTCAGCAACTGTCTGTTTACTACTGTACATCAGCCCTTAAGGCAGCATCCAGTGCCCCTCAACGACACACCATTAATATGGCCAATGCAATAGCATGCAGCCTGTGTAGTGTCTACTAGGGTTGCAGTATCTGAAGGACATTATCTTTTGTCTCCTCACTACAGTACATAACGTATCTTTTTGGAGGGGCCCTGATATGCCCTTAGAATGATTAAATCAAACACAGATTTCTTGTGTATAGTGGCACTACCACATGAAACGACTTTGCAAAATCAGAGAAAGGGTTACTGAAAAATCTTTGAAAAAATAGTCAAAATGTGAAAAACAATTACCAGTTTGGGAGGGTAGAATGATTCATTCAAACACAGATTTCTCGTGCATAGTGGCAGTGCCCTATAATGTCTATGCAAAATTAGAGAAAAGGTTGCTGAACCGTTTCTGAGATATGGCAACTAACGGCGGATGGCGCACGCAGAGTGATGGCATAAGTCCGTTGGAACTTCGGCCCAAAATCGTTTGTGTACCGATTTTGATAGGTCTTGCATGGGATAATGCATTGTTAATTTGGGCGTGCACAATGCAAGCAGTGCTGTTGTAGGGTAACATAGACGACGTCGAGACCCAGTGTTACAACTGACCCGTGCTACAATTGACCTCAGTCTCCCCTACAGCACAACCAAAACGCGTTACATTTACCCCCAAAGCAAATTTGTTTATTCGATCCGCAACCATATTGCTTTAGAAGCATTCCGTCTTGTTACAATTAGGATCTACTACGTGACAGCAATTCGTACACAGTCACCAAACACTGTCACAAGAAAATAATTTTACATCGTTGATTTAACTGGGGAAATGCGGAGTGAACGATCTTGACCAAGTTTCAAAAGCGACAGGAGGATTGGAATGTTCAAAGCCGGGTTCTCTCGATGAAGAGTTTGGTGTTCTATATATAATTAGTTTCATAGAACTGGTTTCACTATAGTTTATTGTATGGATACAAAGTGTACATAAAACGTGGAAATCTTTGTATAATTATGAAACAATCTGAAGCAGATCTATTGCATATGTAGCATTCCAGTGCGGCGTGGTGTGTGTGTTAGTACTACCTATGAAGATCAGTAGTGAAACGATTACACAACTAGCTGATCAACAACATTTAGTACGGCAAGTATTGCGTTTATTCCATATAAATGCATGGACACCAGTAAGGTGTGCTGTAGTTCACATGCATACACAAATGTATTTTTCAAATAATACGAACGTATAGCCCAATAACAATGGAATTAGGCGAGCGGCTAATGTAATAACCATGACGGCCAAAACAACCTCTGCTAAATTATAAAAAATAGCGATCAACAACACAACGTTAGTCCGAAATCACTATTTAGTAAAGGTTCATCGAATTAAAATTACAATAAGTCAACTTCGAAAACAAAATCTTCTCACAACCGTATTTCACCGAGCGGAGTTCCGTTGCAAAGCACAGTGGTACCACTACACGGACATGTCTTGCGCAGTGTCGTTGCGCCGTTTTGACGACGCATTTCGTGTCTAGTGTATTTGCGGGAATCGCAGAGACATGAGAATGACGATGAAACATGATTAGTGGTCAGTGTGTGCACTGACCACTACATGTCACTGGCACGTATAGATAGATAAATAGCTAATGCGTATTTTTACCTAATGAAAAGAAATTATTATGTAGATTGGGGGTATATTTTTTTCGATTGAGGAGCGGCGGGGAATGGTGTGCAAACACTCGATGACCAAATTACGTAATTCGACTTCGCTCTCTGTCGCGTGTACACCATGCCCGTCGTTCTTCGGCCAAAAAAAACTATAGCAAAAACTAGCCTGCCACCTAACAATGCAGTCTGGATAAACCTCGGTGTTTACTATGCCTTACTAACAATTCACGATTCACACTCGTTCCCGAGTCATCCCTCATAGTTCCCGCCAATGCACACAACTCCGCACAATGACATATTTATTTACAGGTGACAATTTAAGTCAAAACAAAATACACATAACACCAGACACTTCACCAATCAAACAAAATGTCGACTGGACATCACGCACAATCAGCCATATATACATGTATAGTGATCTTGAATCATTATGCGCAAACTAACTAAACTCCATAACTGAGTATATCGATTTTTCATCTACAACTATCACCTTTCATAAACAATGTTACAAGTATGATCACCGCTAAGGGTAGTCACGTGTCTCGAGAGTGGTAGAGTCGCTCAAACTCGGACCACGCACAATCATCACAGACGACATGTAAGACATCACGCAGCAACACTCCATCACAGACAATGATATGATAAGCAACTGTGACAACCAGCAACGCAATCAGACTCTAGTGCCAGCCTTTGAATCACCGATTCGTCCCGCAGTATTGTTATACAGTAGCTTTCGCAAAAAGAAGTTCAATCACCCGAGTCTGAAATATATGCTTGACTCAACACCGTTATCAAAATGTGTGGCTCGATTGCAACACAACTTCAACACTGTACACACCTAGTTAAAAGCAACTGTTTTGCCACAACGTTTCCTCGAAGCGTATAAAACATGTGCCAATTGATTAATGCTTTGTATAGATGCATATGCTCACACTTGTTTAAACACAACCACAAACATGTGTGAACATACACGCACGCACGCTGACACACGTACGTTCACACTGATAATAATAAATAATAGTAGCATCATCTCAACAACATGTGAAGTATAAAAAAATACACAAAATAAATAGTATCACCAAACTAACTTAAATTAATATGTTGCATTCGTATGGCTGACACCAACCTCACTAGCTTTAGAGTACTAAAATAATGTATTAATTTGTATCTCTAAATTTTAATACGTACACCCTAGTTGTAGGAGGCACAGAATGTGAATGTTGCTGTTCTGTCCAGAGACATTCATTATTGTTCTATCACTTGTTAAATGTTTTGCAACATACACTGAACCATTTCTCAATACCTGTACAATAACCACCTCTTTTTTAATCTCTTGAACAGTTTACCCCCTTTCTATTTTGAATACATGCTCTAGCTAATCATTCCCCTGTTAATACACCACATAGCTCGTTCAAGTAACTAGAAGTAGTCTCAGTCCGGTTTCTCGTGTTCTGCCTTCCATGACATGTAAGACAGAACAAGTTAAATAAGTGGAATTACATTATAATGAATTATTTGTTTCATTTTATCACCCCGAAACTGTCGTTTACAAGTCTCCCACGTGACATGCAATAAAACAGGACTTCTGTTACCATGGCAAAATCATTCTAACACTGACACAAAGATGCATGCGACAGTATACTTTTGTACTACTGTTGCCAGACACTGCTATGCATTTGCTAGCCCATTGCAGCATGTACAGGTATTCATTTCACCAGCTATCGTAAGTTAAGGCAAGTTCATTGTATTAAGAACTACCCAGCTCACAATAGCTTTGATTGTACGCTTGGTTGCATCAGTGCTGTTTACGTCAAAGCAACTACTGAAAGCTGCAGTAGTACACATAGTCAACACCACTATTATGATTGTAGGACATGTAAGAAATCTAAAAAAATTGTGAAATAAAAAAGCTTGAACAATGATATAAGTACTAGTAAATGATGACACCTAGTCGATTTATATTTGTTATATTTGGGTATTGGACAGGCCGTATTTGGGAATATTAAACTGGATATATTTAAATTACATGATAGATGAGACACCTTTCATTTAAGGAACAGTATTCAGTCATTGCTGTGATTGTTATTAGCAAAGACTGACAGCTTAATGATTGGCAGACATGGTTAGCAGTACGTAGGTGAGGTCTGCAATTATTGTCATCAGTTTACTTTGACTGGCAAGAACATTATGGAAATAACATACAATGTTACTGTACTGTCATAGATTATTATGATACTACTTTATATTTACATAAGTCCCAGTAACTAGTTGCAAGCTGTTACTTTTGTGATGTCAACGATGAACTATGGGTACACTGTATATAAAATGACAACTCCTTAGAACGGATTTAAGGTGATTAAAAATAGGATAAATGTTTAAAGTATGACAACAGAATAATGTCTAGAACACAAATTATTACAAAGAAAACATTCTGTTGAAGTTCTTAGTGCCTATACCATACGTACATCTAAACTGACTATATTTTGATTGCTAGGCAGACACGAGATGTATTTTAAGCAACATTCTCCATATCTAAAACTGTCATCTCAGCATTAGAATTTTAGACAATACTAAAGCTAGCATTATGTGATTCACACATTACATACATTCTGTATTTTGTCATTATTATTTATTTACCACAATGTAAGCTAATGATAAGTTCAAATGTTGTTTGACATGGGGAAATGGGTCAATGTAAAAATAACTTATTGTCTGTCTTCGAGTGGTCATTATTTTCTATACTTAAATGCGAACCATTTACCACAGAAGTTCCAAAGATCTATTTTGTTGAATAAATGCCTTTCACTATATTGTATATCGCAATGCAAAACATAGTCTCTGTAAGACAATGAATACATACAGCTTGAGTGCATTTGAATGGCCGGACACTACACATATGAACTTTTTAAGTGACACTGTGCTTCAAGAAAATACACAACTACAAACTCACATAGATAGGTCATAACATCCACCTACCCTCCCATACACTGTAACCATCCATGCCTTCTTAAGAAGTACCTGCCCATAATTCCTTGCTGAAGGGTGATCGCATAAATTAGCAAAGTCCCCAAACGTACAGCATTATGTATTTGTGGTGGTGATTTTGTTGTCACCACGTTATACAATGCTTCAGTGGCACCATCTATCGAGTGGAACACACATTAATGCATATACATGCTAAACATGGATATCAGAAGACTATTAGTATTCATGATACCACATTGGAGGGAACAATGCTTGAGTGGCACCACCTATCAAGTGGAACATATATCAATGCACATACACGCTAACATATATCAGAAGACTATTAGTTTTTATACCACATCCTCGCCACATATTTGTGATTGTGAACCGGTGTAAACCAGTACATTTTGGACACTGCAAACTTACGAGACCACACCCATAGAACGTGTTGGGTGAGGTAGCGACCCCGTCAACCCATCAACATGTATTCATCTTCGGTTGCCTCATCTTCAGCGAGGTCGGCCGTCAACTGCGTGTACGAGTATGTCGTCTCCGAGGGTGGGTGGCGACACCTTCTGACAACTATGCCAACCGTGACGATGACGAGCAGACCGAGAAAGACTGCACCTGCAATACCACCGATGAGCGTCACAGTTGACTTGCTGTGGTGTGGATGTTGTGGTGGGGGGCCAGGGAGTTTACCAGGGTGGATGGTTCGCCCTGGGATGGGCGTCGGCAGGGAGGGATGTTTCATGGCCGAGTTGTCCTCAGGTGTGTATGTTTGTGGTTTATCTGGAAAAGAAAGTTACGGGTATATAGCGGGTACCCTGCATTTAGAACTGTTCGAAGGACATAACACATTAACCCTGGCAGAACTGTTCATTCTAACAATATGTCGATTTATGTGGGAAGAATTCAGCCATACCATAATTACTATCACGTTTACGGCGTGATTCTCAATGGGTCTTCATAATCAAAAACACTCCTACACCAACACTTATATAAATATACAATTATAATCAACATATTGCATTAAACAAATAAAACAAACAATAAACAAACATATAAAAATGGCATTGCCATTATAAAAAAACATAAAAGCACCTAACATTTTACGAAATCTGGAGGTAAAATTTAAATAAATCAATTTACAAATATAAAATATCAACACTAGTATAGGTCAATCAATTGTAAAATGCTGATAATTCCATTTCTACATATTTTGTGAAGATTTTAAAAACAGTGCATTGAAACATTCTACATAGGTCGCAATTTTAATTCTGGGGTTGTGCCCCACAGCATATCTTTCCTGGATTTTCTTAAGAGCTGATTGTCTTAGTGAAATGGTCCCCTGACCTGGAGACACAGTACCTGGGATGGGTGAAGGAAGAGACGACATGTTTGTCACAGAGTTGCACAGAGGCTGCATGCAACAGCAGGTACGTGTGAACAGTCTTTGGTGGTTGGTGTCCTGTCACGACAAACAATGACCATCGGTATCACACACATTGTGTAATATGTGTTATCCAGTACTTGAGCTAGTGATTACTGTGTCTGCACAGTCAATGTTTAAAACTGGGTTTAAGATAACCTGGGCTATTTTATTCTGGGGGAAATCTGTGTAGTGTCTACACAAGGCGTTATTACAACCAGGGATGAATCTGTTGCGTCTACACGAAGCATCTGAATGGTTCTTCCAGTCCACCATTGTTTGGCTATGTCATAATCACAATGATGCACGTGACTTCTATAGCGAAGTTTTGACACTACATGAATGCAGAAAGGTGAGTTACATAAAAAGCTGAGCCTGACCCACCTACCATTGCTGAGTTAACATAGCTCTGGTTAACTTTTAGCACGGTAATTTAAATCTGCATTTGACGTAACATTTTCATTATGTAGACGCACGTCTTGGGTTGAAAACATCGTATAGATGGGGAATATGACTTTACAATCAGATGTGCAAGACATAAACCAAGAATCCATTTTATTGACATCATTAAATATCAACATTATTTGGTCCATCTATAACATGGACCGTTTCTAGTAATGTTGCAATTAATTAATTTTGTCAACGATTGGCTGATTAGTGCTTCTAATAAATTATTATATAACACATTTTTTGTGTTCAGTGATCATTTCAATTAAAAAGATGTTACTGACATCGATCAAAACTGATACACATATGGCCAGTTTGGAAAACCTTTGGGAAGATGCAATGGATTAAATGTACAAACATCACAGAGGCATTTAATAATTTCCCTGCAGATGGAAACATTTTGATCAAACTTTTGTATATGTTGACATCAACTACCACAGATGGTTCAGACTAGTACTGCCACCTATTGATCACATTTTTCTTAGAATAACCACCCACAAACGGATTATACAGTCGATCATCAAACGGTTTGGCCAAACGAGGATTGGTTATGAAAATCAATCCGATTCCCAACACCAGACGTTTTTTGTCTTAGATGTAGTGAATAAAATGCTACCTGCCACAGTGTGTTAAGTCACAAAATTGTGAAACCGGAGTTTTGTACCCTTTTGGATTCCACAGATCCACTTGTTGAAATACCTCCAGTATTTTTGTATTTATTGCTAAAATTGAAGGAAACTTAAAAAAAACGATGTTTTGAGAAACAAGGTAATTTTGTCTCTCATCATCTATTGGCCTTTAATCTATGAGTATGTAAATGCACGTATTTTGTCTTTGATTGTCTGTGGAAAAAATAAACTAGACATTGACAGTTGAGTTTATAAGGAATGTATTTCTGCCAAAATCACAAATTGATGGAACATGCCATAGACAATTTTTTTTGGCTCACGTCCAGAATAAACTCTTGTGACACCTGGTTGGCACTTGTCTAGTATACGGGCCCACCTCAATTTCGTCGTTATAACTACATGTTTGCCTAAATTTGATTCCTCACTAGTTCAGTTCCACCATTCAACATCATCCCAGGCACATTTATGTTATGAAAATATTGCATGTTAGACTTAGCACACTTTTGATGCCCAAAGTGCGACCCAGTTTGTACCAGTCTGCGCCGTTGCGTTACTAGAGTGAGCAGTATAGCAGTGTATGTTGATGGAAACCAGGTCGCTCTTTCAGCCTCAAAAGTGTGCTAAGACGCAATATTTTTGTATAGTAAATATGCATGGGATGATGTCGAATGATGGCACTAATGCACTGATGTATCATATTTTTAGGCAAAAATTCAGTTACAACGACACAGTCAAGGTGGGCCCGGATACTAGACAAATGCCTTCCAGGTTAGCTGTGGTGTGTCTCAAATGTTGTCATTCGTGACGTTGCCTACTCACGTTGTAACAGTCGCTGTCATCCAGAGGGTGAAGGTGACATCGATGACTGTGGTCACAGCTGTACTGTGTCACTTTGATGACTCTGTTCTTTGTCAGTGTCACTTCGGTGACACAGTGTGACACTTGGCACTGATGTTTTTCAACTGTCAAGGACATGTACACATGCTGTAATACAATGTCATTTTCTCCTCCACAAGTCACTGCATTTAAACCAAAACGCAACTTTCCATATGCATTAAACGGAGAAAGAAATATGCTTTATTCCAATATTAAATATTACCTGCAAGCCTTAAAGTAGATTACATATGAATGATTTATGTGTAATCCAAGTCAAATTTTGTCGAGATCATCTTTCTCCGAAAAACATGAAAATGGTCACAAAATGCGATACCATGCGAAAGCCTTTTAACGGCAAATAACTCACTCACATATATACATTAGTAATATATATATAAAATAAATGCTTCCCACTACAAACCTGGATGAGATACACTGACTTAACTTGCTAATCGATACTCATGAATATGGTACCATGTGAAATGCAGTTTGTCTTGACATGAAATAACACACTAATGTCACCTAACAGTAAAACCCTGAGCTTCAGATCGACAAGGCATGCAAGGCCATTATAACTGTGACATCACTGGGATTTAAATATAAGTATAATATTTGTAGAGACGTTATTCGTGAGACAATTTTGGGAAATTATTATTAGGTTGTGCTGTAGATATTGCATGGTAATGAATTTGACAATGTTGCGTATAATTTATTGTTGAAATGGACGTTAAATGAGTACGCTTGATTGGTTCATAACTTAACATATATATGTCTATGTTGTGTTGGGTAGAATAAGCTAATCTTAACTATGCGTTTCACGTAGTGACTTTGGATATGTGTTTTGCATGGTATCACTGGTCTGTCATAATATTCATCCTGTAGGCATTTGCTAACATAATTTAAGCACTTAAGTGTAATAGTATAATGCGCCCATTCCACGTCACGTGTTACAGTTTTGACTCCATACTTAGAAAATAACGTAAGAAATTATCTTTTTAAAGGAGCAAATGTGTTCTTATTTTACAGTGATCATACATTAGTATTCTATCCACTGATATAGAACACATTAGAATATTACCACTTACTTTTCCTCACTACCACATCTTAATGTGTCACGTGTGTTACATCAGACGATTTGACATTTCTGACATTGTGAAAGTTCTGTGACATATTGAGACTATGCCTAACAAAGCAACATTGTGACTCTTCTGTATTGTCAGCAGAAATATATCAGCTATTTTTGACTGGTATCAGTGTACCTATAATCCTTATATTGCCAAACAAATAGTGTCACGAGTGTTACATTTATTTGTCACGTGTGTTACGCATGTGAATTTGACATCAATGACTATTTACTGTGGACTGTTAAAATAAACGTATGGCACAAACAAATGCATTTAGCTTAGTCCATTTGTTCCTATTCTTTGTTCCATGTGTTAATTGTATAGGAGACTAGATGTTGAACTTGAGCAGACATTGAGAGGATGACAAGCAGTGACCACCCTCAGAGCCAGCATAGGAAGTTGTTGTCATAATGTCCAGAAAAAGACTGACTATATATTATATATATATATATATGTATAAATATATTATAATATATAGTCAGTCTTTTTCTGGACATTATCACCAAAGTGACCTTCCTACGCTGGCTCTGGGGGTGGTCAGTGTTTGTCATCCTCTTAGTGGTTCCTTTACTTCCCAAATTGAGACGGAACTGACATTACCATGATCTCTAAGTCATGACAGATACAAGATCACCAATGTTGAGAGCCATGTTTCTACCCCAAATATTGTAAAACTTAAATGATGCCGTTTTACATGACTCTCAAAATGTATGGAGGCAGTCTGTTCCGAGTTTTTTGTGTATTAATTAATATAATTTTCTTAAGCCTATAATAACTGTGTTGAAGGTATGATTTGTCAAATTGTGTTTACGAAACCTGTAACAATGTTCGCAATTTGGAAGATACGCCCCAGAGCATGTTCAAATGGTAAACAAAACATTCAGTTTCAGAATAAAATTTATTCGCAATACAACCAAGGTGGGCTGAGTTAACCGTAATACCCTTTGATGTTCAACATTGTCCCATTTCCCCATGTTCAACACAGCAGACTTCCAGTTACAAATGACTATGCTGGCTAATTCAGGGTAGACGAATACCAGTGTCCCTTTAAGGTCTGCATCGTCGCGACCAGTCACATGTAAGTATTTACCTGTTTTGTTGGTTCCATGATAACAGGTGAGCGAAGGTGGGGGTGTGGTCTTAGCTGTCACCCCACTGGTGAATGTCTTGGACGCCATGAGAACTGTCTGAGTGCTTGTACTTGTGGCGCTTGTGGTGCCCGGTGGAGTTGTCTTAGTTTGCTGTGTGCTTGGTTTCCTGCCAAAGTAAACAAACCGTCAACACTGGAATTTCTTGATACATTATATATTTACTGCTAAGCATTTATCATGCACTGTATCTATCTGGATAAAATATCTGCTCAAAGATTAGCATAAATAAGTTATGTACTATATAAGTTAGGGAAACCCAAGCAAATAAAAATTATGTTAATACTTGAAAAATGCAATAATAAATACGTTTAAATACCTAAAATAAATACTCAATAAGGTGCTTAAATTAATTAAATTAATTAAATAATACATTATTTACAAACATAACGTCAATATATCTTTGATATAAAAAGCATGTTTTAAGGTATGGCATTTTACTAGAACATCTACATAGAAATAAGATCCCATTAGAGAGATTTAAAGACTAAGTGAAATTAAATTTTAAATGTTTTTGAAAGTTTGTATAAATAAACTTAATACTCCTGTCAAGTAATGTGCAAATAGGAAGCCTGTTCATTGTGAACTCATGTCAGTAAGCCCACTCAAACGTGGTCATTTGCATGTCGCAGCCCGTCAGATGTTGTTGACATCACCACAGGCAACGCTGCTATTCTTTAGCACAGTTAGGGGCGGTGCGGCCTGTTGTTTCAGACTGTACATGAAATTGCAATCTCAGAATTTCATATTTTTTACATCACTGTAAAGATAATATTCTTATCTACAAGTCTGTCCCTGGACGTACACAGGAATCGTGTTAACGTTTTGAGTGATTGCTGTTTGAACATCACAAATGCTCAACCTTGCATTATATCCGCTGCCGTGTATACATTGCAGGAATAAGCTTTCACGATGTTCAAATGGCAATAACTCAAAAACTATAGATAAATCATGGGGACATCCAGCCACAAACTTGTAGATAAGATTGTTACCTTTACTGTGATATAAAAAGTATTAAATCCCATTGCAAAATTTTACATTCGTAATGTTCAAACAAGGCAATAACTAAAAAATAAACAAAATTTCTGCATACATCCAGCGACATATTTGTAGGTAAAATTATTATCATTATGGTGATATAAAATATAAAATTATACGATTGCAATTTTAGGTATGGCCTGAAACATCAACCCGCATAGATGCGAGACATGCTAAATCCTAGCTGTGCTGCTTGCGGTGACATCACAGCGACCGCTAGGTGTCACAACAAAATGTGTAGAAAATGTACAGAAAAGCCCGACCAAAAGGTGTCTTGAAAAGGACAACGGAGGGGGTTAAAAAATTAGTTGAATATTAGAACACTATTTTCAGATTATATTTAATTCAGATTGGGAATAAAAAAGGTAAATTTTACTTAGTTTTTGACACAATAGATCACAATTTACTTCCTTCAGTATGACACACATCATTCAAATTTGGTGACTATGAAATATTATTTCACCTGGACAGACATACCAGCTTCCACCCCAAACCGACATAAAACCCTAGTGCAATAACTTACTGTTATAGGAAGCATACAACTATCTAACATGACAGGATGTATTAATTGTGTAAGCAAGAACAAATCAAGCTGAGAAGGCGAGACGTTAGACAATGACACATGATCGGATGTACCCACTGATTGGATGAAGTCGTTGTGAGATTCATCAGAACACTTTCCCCATTACACAGGTCCTGTTGGCAGCAGTAGAGGCTTCCGTTGTTGCCCTTGTAGTCCACCTACACACGACGGTCACTTAGAATGGTAATCAGAAGGAAAGTAACAGAAAAGTTTTTGCCAGGAAAAGTAACAGGACAGAAAGAAATGGAAAATAACACATCTTGCCAAGAAATAAGTTACATATACAGCTCTGTATGTGACATGTACACATGTTGGCACTGGTATACCGGGTGCACAGAAACGTGAAAAACACATTATTTTAATTAATTCTAATAGTTGTTTCAGCAGTCCACATCTCATTAGTATAATAATAATAACATTATTATCGTAACAGTACAGTATAGAAATTGCTACCATCTATTCTGAAGGACGCAAGCAATAATCATTTACTTCTGTAGGTATCTACTTATTATACTTTCAGATCAACCCTACTTTAAACTTCAACTTTTTATATTAATATTATTTTATATTATATTTGATGTTATTATGTTATTATATTTTATATATTTTACAAATATCAACCTATAGATGTAATGTAGGTAACATGGGACACGTATAGCCACTGATTCACTCAATCACTGGTTGATATGTAAATAATTTGTTTATGAAACAGCCCCAGGGGTAGGGTATAAAACATCAAAATGAAATGCAACAGCTGTAACTCACATTGTGGTGGTAGCCCGTAGAATGGTCGAAGGATGAACATTTGTCATCATGGTCACACGCAAAGTCTGCTCGACCGTCGACATACCTGAAGACCAGACAGTGGCTGATGTTGCTCTCTCCTGCCTCCCGTCCGTGGAGACTGCACACAGAAACAAACATTTCTCCTCAAACCACACTATAGGTTCGATCACAATCTATATTACTGTGCTAACTTTTATACATTGGAGAAACAGACACATGTCCATGTGGCATAGCTTCGTCATCGACTTGGCAGCAGATATGGGTGTCACAGTGAAACCTGAGGAAATCAGCGTGAGCCAGAGGCTGCCAGCCGGACGTGGGCCAAGAGCTGCCAGCCGACCAAAGCCCATCATTGCTAAATTTGTACCTAGAGACACAAAGACTGAAAAGATGCAAGCTGCGGGAGAAGGAGGGAAGAAGGTATTTATCGAAGACGACCTCACTCCTCTCAGAGCAAAGCTCGTATGTGAGCTGAAGGACAACGAGAGCATAAAGAGTGTGTGGACGATTGATGGGAGGATCTTCTGCATCCGGACCGAAGATGGCTGGGACATGAAGACGACAATCGAGTCACCAGAGGACCTCCTCTCAGTGGGGTGGTCCGAGGCCAAAGTGAAGCTTCGCTTCTACATGGACCTATAGGACAGATACAACCCCTCAACAACTGATCATGTCAAAATCATGGGACTTAATGTGTGTGGCCAAACACAGTTGGGTACATTAGACAGTTATATCGAGGAAGTTGATTTTGTTTGTCTCAGTGAAACTAAAACTGATGTCATGGAATCGGATCATTTTTAAAATGTTACACCTATCACAATGGAAAGAAAACAAAAGAAACAGAAATGTGGAGGTATCCATGGTACATATGTACTCGTAAAAGAAAATTACAGCAAATATGTAAACATAATACAGGATACATGCTCCGAAAGTATACTGTGGCTCAAAGTTGACAAAGAAGCCTTTGGTCATGAGTTTATCCTTGAGGCAGTGTACCTACCGCATGAAGGCTCTATCCACTACCATGATGACATCTTTGGAAATGTTGCCAGTGATGTTATTGCCATAAACTGTATGCATGATGTATACTTATGATAGGTGATTTCAACTCAAGAACAGGAACTTTAGAAGACTTCATTTCTATTGAAGTTGTAGCAACTGAAGGTGGCACTGAATTGGCTGAAAACTATATATTTTAGTCAAAACATAAATTTGAATGCCTAGGGATCGCCACGGAAAGATACAACCTACACAAAGTTGTAAATAACAATGGCTATAAACTCATTGAATTGTGTAAAAGTCTGGATTTGAAAATGGTAAAGATCAAGGTGTGGGTGACTTCACCTGTCAAAATGCATCGGGTAAAAGTGTTGTTCACTACGCTATACCATCTACTTCTATTTCCCCAAAAGTAATCAATTTACAGGCTGATACTTTTGATAAATGTTTTTCTAATGTGCATACTCCCATATGGGTGACAGTAAAATTACATGAAAAATCCATTAACAGTCGAGTTACTGATAAAGTTGTAAATAATACGGTTAATTCCAATGAATATCATAAGCCAGTCAATACAAGATGGAAGTCAGAAAAAGCAGGAGAATACAAAACTAATTTCAATGAACAGGACATTGCTAATTTGGAAGCTAAACTAGAAAGCGTTGAACTAAATTCCCTATAACAGAGGGAAATAGATGGCCTGGTGAATGATACAGGTAGCATCTATATAACTACTGCAAAGAATTATTACCACGTAAACTGCTTCCGGACTCGGTTACATTCATAGTTTTAAAAATATGGTAAGTTACTTTTCCGAGTCCTATGTTGCTCAGAACGGAGCTTTTGATGTCTTCACAACGTCTTCATCAGCGTTGTTCTGTGCCATTCTCGGTCGTCATGTGACTATGTTGGTAACTGTCACATGACAACACTTCCACGAAGATCGCGGGAAGGTTGTATCCGGAATCCCTGTTCATTTCTGGTCGCCTATCTCTGATTTCAATCGCCTCACTGATTTTTCTTCTCCAGAAATCAACTTTCTGGTTGTGACTTATACTGATTGGTGATTCTTAGTATTTGTTTTTATTGTACTCTTTTACAACTATTCTATACCATGAGTATTTATGTATAGATCGTTGGTGTGTGTCTGTGTGGTCAGTGTTCTCAGTTCCACATGTTTATTTATTGCTTTCTTAATTAATAGCGAACACCACAAGGTAATTTCTCCATGAGGGACAATAAAGGTATTTGAAATTGAATTGCTTAATTACCTGTACTGGACATGCATGGTTTCTGTCCTGTTGTATCTGCTGACAATCTGTGTGTTGTTGTATATATGGCCACAAGTCTTGTTCTCCAACTCAACTACTAAACCAGCTGGCTTGGTAGAGCTTCCCATATAGCAGACAAGATCACCATGACAACTGAAATCAAATATTCAGTTAAACATATTTTTACCTGGAATTCTTCCTTTCTAGACAATATGTGTAAGTGTGAAGTACTGTATCTCAGTTAGTGTAAATGTGGGCGATATTTTACTTTCTGACATAACCATGAAAATGACCTCCTAGAGCTACTGAACTTCTAACATATCTGACGTATGTATATGTGGACACATTATCAAAGAATTATTGTTACATTCCTGCACCTATAAAAATTCACACAAAAACTAAACTAAAATTTCACATCTCCATCAGTGGATACAAGTATCTCCATGGCTACCGTAACATCGATATTATATTGTGGCATCACACACGCACGCACGCACACACACACACCTATAAAACTGTATTAATATAATTGTTTTTATATACATATGCACACACATGCACCTGCAAATATACATATGCTCACACACACGCATGCATGCACGCACATGCGCACACACAGTTATTACACCTTTTCAGTTATAGTTAAGTAAAACCACGTTATAGGATTTCTATGAACCTCATTTGTGTAGTGACACCTCAAGGCTTAACAGACAACTGTGGATTGCAGTAGTGCAGCGGTAAGAGCTCCGGACTCTCGACTGAGAGAACACGCGTTCAAATCCTGGGTTGCAGTGTCGAACCTTGGGCAAGTTTGTTTACTCTACATTGCTTCAATTCACTCAGATGTATGAATGAGTACCTGGTGGTGGTTATTTGTGTGTGAAATGTCTTTGCACATTAATTGCAGCATGGCTGAATGCTTCCCAGTGAAGTCCACATGGTGTTAGATTGAACAGGTCTGCCAGGAAGTAAAGTGTAAAGCGCTTTGAACAGTCCTGATGACTGAATACTGCACTATACAAGAACTTACCTTTACCTTTACTTTTCTTTACAACATAATATCAACTTTACGGAAGCTACAGAGTTACTTACCTGTTTTCCCGAACATTCTGTAAGGCGCCGTGAGCAATGATTGTTGGAACGGCGCAATATAAATGTCACGATTTTATTTGATTTTGATTTGATGAGTAGACGCTGCTGAGATGTCGAGTTTTATTTAAGTTTTGATCGTTACGTTTTGATGACCAAGCAAACTTCCAGGGGGTACTGAGACTGATGAAATCAACAGCGCTCCCCGTGCGAGGATGCCTTCATTTGGTTAAACATTTTGTCATTTTGAGGGGTACTCAATCTTTGGCAATAGGAAAGAGATGTAAGCGTGATTTAGCGGGGTTACGGGATCTAGAAAGAGAGGGAAGGAGATGGGTGAGGTGTTTATAGAATTCAGACATGGCAATGGAGCTTGGAATCAAAAGAATCCAGGGTGGTCACAGATGCCACTTCTTGGGGCAGGGAATTTCACTCAGCTATTATACGTGTAAAAAACGACATCTTCCTGTACTGCGTTCAATGGTGGGAAAGTTTATACCTGATGTCATGGGTTTTCCTAGTGTTTGTTTTGTGGGGCAGATAGTGTGGGCAAGTACTGCGAGTTAATTGTGATGGCTCCTGTGTTGTATTTGTACAGCATACTGAGGCGTCCTTTCTTTCTATAGGCTTGGAACATTGGCCAGTTTAGTGTATCTAGCATAAGATCTAGCAAATGTGACCGGCTGCTCTTCTCTTAATCTTCTGGAGAGCAGTAATGTCTTTGTTAGTGTGAGGCTCCCAGACTGAGCTGGCATATTCCAGCAGAGATCTGTTAGTGTTACAGAGATGTAGGCCTATATGTAATTGTGTGTGCTGGAACAACAAACTCCTACATACAGTAGTTTTTAATTAACAAGTTTTACATCTATGGGCTTAGCAAACCCCACTCCCAACTAGATGACAACTTCAGACAAGGCTCAAGTCAAGGCCGGCCCAAACCAGGAAGTTGCTGGTAGTGGGACACTGCACGATTGATTCCTTACCGTAAATATTGACTTTTTTAGACAAATAAACGGTTCAATGTCTTGTCATCGAAAGATCTCATTAGAGTCCCTAATTTTAATGTACGAAGTCTGGCCAACTATACTTCATAAATATATAAAATGATTCTGTCATATTTTTTGACAGTTCAATGAACGTCAGACTCAGCCAGAGAATTCGAAGTAATGACCGAAGCAGCTAATCGGGCTATTTTAATTTGTGTGCAAAATTAATTATGACTACAGTTGTGCAAAGGATGTATGCAGTCTTACCACAAAGAGGAGAGTGAAAACACAACATAACAACTTAAGTATATCAAGTAAATTCTCGTCATCTTGATCGTTGTTTTCGTTCAGTTTGGGGACAGAGCCGCATACGTTCTTCTCAAACGTATTTTCCAATACCGATACCTACCATATCACTGCATGTAGGTTTCTAACTGTTAATGTGACTTGGTGACATCGGTAACACTACAAAGCTGTGTTTTCTTATGATTAATTATTATCATTATATCATATCAGTATTAGCATAATAGTTTATGACGTATCAGACCTAGCTAGACCTTTAATTGTGGATCATATGCAATCAACTTATAATCAATTGCATTCATGATTCGATCTCGATTGTATTATTAGGGACACAGGGTAGGCTCCTCCAGCATATATACGTACGCAAAATATAAATTTTGTTAAAAATGCTGAATATACACGTGCAATAATTAAGACGGACGACCCTATACCATATATATTTAATTCCTAGATATATACAATATGTTCAGTGTACACGTACGTTGCACATGCATTTAAAGACTTATAGTCAGGGAGCACGGATCCTATATATAATTGTGGGGGTTATGGACACCTCGTGCTATTTTTGGTTGACTCGTGTTTGATTACACTTCAAACATTCCAGAATAATATTCCAGAGGATCGACAACCTTCGATCTCAAATCAGGGAATAAAAACATATAATGTTTGAATTAAAATTATATTACATCCTGCTATTTATTTCCATGTCCACCAAGCCAAACGAAATAAAATTTTAAAAAATCCACATTTTATGCTGTGCAGCCGGAAATTTGCGAATATGCATATTTTTAGTGCGCTTTTCGGATTTCCAAGATGTCACGTCATATATGACCAATACTCGCGTCAGGCCGACCTTCAATTTCCATGCATTCAGAGCATGTTTACAAGTATAGCTTTTGGGTCGAAACGAGCATCAAAATGAGTTATTGTGCGATATTCCTATGTAATACAAACACTATTGTCATCATAGAGGAATAAGCAGTTATCTTACGGTTCTACATGAATCCAATTTTATTGAAAACAATGAATGCGAATGGGCGTACATGGCTACAAGTCGACTACGTTTCGCCGCGAGCTTGGGCTCGTTTTCAGAATAATCATATCGAATGCAACCAACGGCAGATAATCTACACCAATAAAAATACATAGCAAACATATATACTGTTTCCAGCTACATAAAATAACGTGTATATTCTCATAATATCACTAGAATATCGATATATGAAGGAGGAGTTGTACAATTTATCATAACAACTTAAATCAGTCGGTGGATTCCCGTTGGTGTCGCTAGTTCAGTTGGTGGTCGCATTGGTTTCTCGTCGTTTATTTTACAACCGGGCGACGGCGGTTCAATCCTGATACCAAACCATTGATTTTCTTTACATTTTTTGGTTTATGTTTTCACGAAGTAATATAAACCAAATCTTTTTTATACTACGATGCACTGTTTGTAAATATATTTTGGGTAGAAATTATTTATTCGCCACAAAAATGAAAATATGGTAACTATATAACGGTGTTTTTAAATTGTATTTATCCAAACGAATATAATGTAATGGATATCTAATTTAGTAATTGTGTATATATTGTACGGTAATATGTAATAATTATATATGTGAAAACAAATTGTGATCTGTCCGGATAAATTAAAGGGAGGATGCACGGCGTGCGAGATATATAGGACTCCTGACCATAGCGGCATAGTCGGTGGGGTGATGATATTCGTGGGCAATATTAGAACCTGCATGTCAAAAGTAATTAACGGTCACTTTGAACTTTTCAATCACAATTAAGGTGGTAGTATTGCCTATGACATGTTTGTTTTGATTTAAATCAAATTAATAAATGTTTTGAAGATAAAGTAAATTTTTTTTAGACGATGCCTAACACATTAAATAATACTCCAGACCAAAAAATTTGATTGTTTATTTTTTTTAGTGATATTTATGTGTTTAAAAACAATTAAAAACTATGTAAAAAATCACCCTAAAATGGCATTTTATTTCATTTTGAGAAACTCCCCAAAAGAAAAATTTGTATGGTTGTAAGTACAAATATGTTGTTGACATTCGTACGGGTTTTTTTTTAAACAAATGCATATTAAGTTTGATACAGCTTCATAAACATGTTGTTACAATGTTGAAAGACAGCAAAAATCCGTACTGCATTTTTTGGCACGACCCCTTCACCAAACATAAAACCATCCCGTGCAATTTTGGGTAAACACAAGTCGAGTTCATATGCCAAGTTATGGCTCTGTAAATATTGTAGTTTTTATATAAACAAAAATTACATTAGATAATACTTCCTGGTTGTTGCTGATAACACAAGTGTCACCAAATGCTTGTTTTTCGCTTAGAAACGTGACTTTTCCATTGGCATTTGGTTTATTTCAACACGATTTGACAGACACTTCTATTACTGAGATTTTCCCCCAAGGTTTCCCAGCCAAGTTGTCTAAAGATATTGCGTTACGAAGGGCCACCTGTTGAACTTGTTGTGGTAGACAAGATTGATTGACACCTGCTGGGGTCAGTCACGTGTCATTGCAACTGGCGGGGCGGAGGTCGGGCATTATCGGAGAATAAACAAAACTACCGCCAGTATTTGGTGATTTGACAGTGTGATGCATTTAGGTAATTATAATCCAACAGCACAGTAGCATGATAATAACCAGACTATATGATATGCATTCATGGTGAATTAATTTATGTTTGAACTGGGCTGACACACACGTGATCGTAACTATGGCAACATCGTCAGTTTCCAAGATTCTGAAAAGGGACTTTCCACAGACACACTAACATACTAGTTTTTATAGGACGGATTGGTGACATATGGCGCTAGTGGCTTGGTTTTTTAATAGTACACATGTTCATGCTGACATCTACTAATGTTCTATGAAGAAAAAAATAAAGAAATAAATTGACATGATACCCATACCAGCTACCTTAAGGGCTTAAATGATCACCGACTCAAAAGAACATATTCTGAGAAAAACACCCAAATGTGATGCACACTATAAATATCAATGTTTGAACTGAACATTCCACAAAGATTAGTCAGGCTCCAATTTTGGCACCGCCACAAGTGACAGGGATTCCGTAAGTGGAGTGAAAGGTGCTAGCCCCTTGCTTCTGCGACTAAAGTTTGACATAATTAAGGGTTTTGTGCCAGAATACGCTCTTGTAAACTGTCAAATTGCCAACAATGTCGCTCCTATCAAAGCATTTAAATTACCAAGCAAAGTCTAACAGCGATACGCCATTTTGAATTTGAAGTGGTAGCGTATACAATATCATTACATTCACACATGAATAACAGAGGGCTCTGGGCGAGTGACTATACTTGGTTATTTAAATGCTTTGCTCCTATCAAAACATTGCACCGTGTGTGACGCGGACATAGTGTCCCCTGTGATAAGTCGGCGGCTTCTGCAAGATTTTGTTTCAATTCTTCGCACAGTGAACAAAAAGTCAAATGTTGCATGCAGTGGTTGCAGCTATGTTGCAGCTTCGCTTGTGCTGCAACTCGCTTGCAACAGGTCTGTTTAAACAGTGCGACCTGGTCTCACGCAATATCCGACGTCACTGGCAATACGTCTGACAGCGACGAAATTCTGCTGTTTCTAACTTTAGGCGCCGTTTATGTAGCGAATATTTCACAAAAGAAAAGACGAAAGAAGATAAGCGTTTGGGTTCGGCCCTGGCTTCTGCGGAGATCTGTCCATTAAGCATATAGTGCATGTGAACTTGTCTAATGTAACATGTCAGGCATGAGCAATTTGCTTAAACAAGGAAAAATATAGTCATTCTCCAATTCACTTTATGCCACATGCATACACATTAGTACAGTGACCTATGATTTTTTTGACGTTCCAGTGTTAAATAGCCAACTTTATAAAATGTCAACATTTCAAGATGGTGTGATTACTTTAGATACCTGTATTCAATTTTAAAGAAAATAATCAATAAATGTCAAAAAACCTTCAAATGTAATAACTGTTGTGTTTTATATATATATATATAATATATATATATATATATATATATATATATATGCATCATAACATTCATGGCCTTGGCTATTTCTGAAACTGTACTTATTTATATGATCATGAAGTGGGCTGACATAAAGTCACAGGAAAAAAGTCACGGAAAAGTCACATGCTTTTATTCAAATTAAGACTACCACTATACACTAAATACAAAGTTTTGTAATTATTCACTGACACATTTAATGATCAAGATTTAGGCTATTCTTAAGAAACTCTGCCACAATCTTGCATATTCTCACTAATAATTTAACACAACAAAGTTTGATGCATGATTAGAATGAATATTTCCGATAAGAACTTAGTCTTACACATGTTCGCTAACATTTTAACACATTTTATATTTTTCAGAGAATTTTAATAAAACTTTTGCACTGAATTTATTGTTATATTTAAGCATTTTATAAATACAAAAATATGTAAATTTAACGTTGAGCACAAGTGAAATTTAATTATGATATTTCGTAAAAAGATAATGCACTGAATATGTTGTTATATTTGAGCTAATTTTTATTAAAAAAACAAATATTCACACAAATATATATATTATACTTCCACTTACATTGTAAATACAAAGAACTCTAAATGTAAAGTTTGACTTTATTTCCTGTGACTTTATTTCCTACACTCGATCAGGATACACTATGATAACATCACCACATACCACCATATACAACACTGTCCATAACGCCAATTACTCACCCAACATAAACATTTTGGAAGTAGCAAATTCAATAGCATAAAACATACACGAGGAGCACTTGTTGAAGTTGTTCATGGCCAATAATAATTTTGTTTGACTCTATATATATATTTTTTAAACACTACTATACCAAAGGAGTCGTTACCCGATCCACTGGCCCAGCAACATTTTCAGCCCGAGGTATCTGGTCCAACATCCAGGAAGAAATTAGTGTCGCAGCATCTCTATACTCAACGACATCAGCTATATGTATTGGTCCAGTGTGACCATGATCATGTACTTCCACAGAAGATTGACATTGTTCAATGATGCCAGCTGTGCTAATGGTATGCACGGGACTACCTGGTACTGAAGTCGTCGCAGTGATTCCCACTGGTTCGAAATCACAACGCTCTGCAACATGTGTGACAATGACAGATTTATTAACTTGAAATAAATAAATCACAGCTGTGGATTTAATGGAATACATGAGAACACTTTATTTTACATGTTTGATAGACACATTTTTTTGCTAAAATAATGTGTTTCAAAAACACTTATTCATTCATTGTTCATATATTAATTGCTAACAATTATAATATCCACAGTATTAAATTCAAGTACCCCCTGAACGCCAAGGAAAAAACTATTGAGAACTGAAAGCTGAGATAGAATGCAGCATTTTGAAAGACATGAACCACGATGAAGGGTAGATAAGTACTTATAAAGAATGTAACTGTTATGGTTTAAATGAATCAATGTATATTTTAACTTCGGAGCATTGTAAGAATATATCCTTTCTTGTCCATTTATTTATCTCCTCGCATCTATCAATTGTCACATGATTCAGGAAAAATGTAGCTAAATATTTTGAGTTTTGACATTTTCGTCATTCACTCTTTAGGTGGCACCACAAGTTGGTTAAAATTACTACTGCAAGCAATTGTAGATACCGGTAGCAGAAATTACGCTTCCGACATTAATGGGAATGAGTTTAAGTACACAATAGTGTATTGGCAAACATTTATATTTGTTACCTTCCTTCCGACTCCCAACAAAATGTCCTGCACCATAATTTACAGTAACAGTGGTGTTACATCAAACTATTTCAGTTTGCCAAGTCAGTAAATCTTAAAATAATTGTTAGCTAGATTAGCACATCAAACCATACATTTCTTTGATATGTTTTAAAGTAATTGTGGAAATAATATGAGTTACCTTTCTATTGCGAGGGTTTTTTGTATCTTTCTGTTGATTTTGGGACTTCTTTGGATTGGTCGCATAAGTACTGCTTGTACCGTTTCTTTTTTTATGAATAATGCGGAGTATCCATGCTTGTTACCTGCTGATGACATATACAGTTATAAATTAACGATTCTGCAACTAAATGCATGATTTTCCAAATTGTCATTAATACACACATGGCCTGGAATGAAGTTATAACGTTAATAAATACAACTTTAATTATTTCATAAAAAATCCCAATTACAACAAATACATTTCACATTTACCAGGTCTTTTTAAATTAACACACTGGTACATTTTTGTAAATTTAATTAACTTGCATTGAAATAACGAATGTAGGAAATAAAGGCACAGTAAAACGTTACTTACTCATTACTATTACATATACTGTTACCCCAGGTCTGCCATTTACAATGGAAGCAAATAAATGATAAACAATCAAGTTTTGTGTATATTTGCCATCTGTATGTATCATACAAATAGGCCTACCTAGCTAGTACTTGGTATATTTAATATTTCCTTTTAATCAGGAATTTTCACATTTTGAATGTTTGCTCGATAGCATCTACATAATTCTCAATAAGTCCATCAGTTTTTATCATAAATACTCCAAACATGTACCATTGTTTTATATTGAAGATGCCTTAATTTCCAAATCCAATGGTGTATTATATTTTGACCGAACTCCCTAACTTCAGGTAAAAAAACTGTCACACAAATATATTAAATGGCGTTTACACAATTGTCAATAACTTCGTCAATTTTGATCATAGAGTTCACACAGGTATGGTTGGCTTTTTGTTGAATATGCCTTTCCAATGTTGTATCATATGTGCCATTGTGATTTACAAATTATGAATGATTACATTTTTACCGACCTCCCGACCCTAGTCATATATGCATGTCTATAGCGAACCTTCCATCGTAGTTGACAAAGTTGCCTTCGGATTCACACGCCCAAACACGCGGAAAAGATGTTGAAATAATACCCTCTATGGCAAAGGTCATCAAATTTGCTGGTAAGTGTTCACGAAATTGCCCAGGAAATGCATGTCCACTCAAATGCTAAAATGAAACCCTACACTTTTTGAATAAACCAGCTGTGGCCTATGCCAAAGGACTGGAGACGGAGTATGGAGTGCACCGTTCGAAATAGCACTTGTCCGTTTGTCTGGGACAAGTGATTTTTGGCCCGGACAAGTAAAATGACTCTGTACATGCATGGTTATCCATTGGACAAGTGAAAAATTACAGTAAATAGTGACGCGTACAACATTGCAAACTTTATGTTTGAGGAAATTCAACCGTACACGAAGTTCGCTAGCATTCGCGCGCGTTGCAATTGTGTTAGTGTGTCGGCGTCTTGACGTTCCGCCGCCAGTGTGTTGTACGTTAGTGTTCGACCGAGTTTCGTGCCTGCCTTGCGCTGATCTGTATTTATAACTGGATGGCCGATGCCCATCTCTTATCACTGGGCTGGTTGAGGGAAGCGGAAGTTAGATGTGGCCATCTTGAGTGAGACCACTAATGTCAATGACAAGTCCTACTGTTGCATTCATACAACTTGGCCGTGTTTGTGGTCGTCCTGTACGGATAACAAGAGAAAATGCCATGTTGTGCATTCGGATGTTCAAATTGAACATCTGGAAAAATGGAGTGAGTGAGTGACTAATATATGACTACTAGTAATAGTGTGATTTGAGGAGTTGGAGTTTGTACACGGAACCTGCAAATGTGTTACTATACTTCTATATATAATGTAAACTTAGTATAGGTATGATGCCATTTATATATTATTATATATAAATGTCTGGTTATCCGTACACACACACACACACACACACACACACACACACACACACACACACACACACACACACACACACACACACACACACACACACACACACACACACAAACATATGCACATCATTACTATTCCAGAAGGGACTATAGGTGGTCGTGGTGTTTCTTTGTTATGTCACTAATGTTTTGGTTTCTTTCCAGATACAATTAGGTGGTGATGATGATTGGAGTGAAGAGACTAGACAGTGATGATGTTACTTTGTTATGTAACTAATTATATGATTTCCAGACACAATTGTTTCACACTTAACACACCAACAAGCCATATTCTTTCACATTTTTTTCAAAGTTTATAGAGTATTATTAATATAGTCACATAGCTTAGAAACATTCCTAAATATTGAGTTACGCCTCTAGACATTTCAAAGTTTATTTCGTTAATAATTATTATTTTGGTCAAGTTATTAATTCATTAATTTTAGATTACAACTAATATCACGCTAAGCCAAATGTTTGTGGGTAATCTGTAAAGTTTGACATTTCCTCATAAAATAACTCCGTGTGAGTGAGCAAATTCCTTCAGTGTTATTTTATTTCTAAGTAATGTTTACAAAGTATACGTATATTTCATATTTTAATGATTATCTGCCCCAAAAATGTGACAAAATATGGCAGTATATACAATCTCGACATACACAATATTGCATATTCACAACACATATGGTAGAAGATTACTGTTACATTCTCGTTGGTTTCTACCGTGGATCGCAAAAGTAATTGATATTGCTATTGTGTGAACTAAGAACAGTAACACAACTCTCTGGATCTGCTGTGCTGTCTATGTATATAAATAATAAACATGTGTAGCTGTCGTTGATCCTTACCGAGATTAATTGCCACTTCTGAACGTGTTGAATTTAATTGACTCTGAAGAAGTACTAACATCTATTAGTGTCCTTTAAATCACTGATTACAAGAGTATACTAGGGAAACGTTCTATGACTTTATTACCGATACTGATCTGTCTACTCTGACTCTCTGACAGTGTAGGCAGTGTTATTACCAGCCCATCCACTAATGAATGGTCCTAGTCAAGTTGGCCGCTAATGGGATCGGTTGCCTCAATAAAACCGACTGGCCAGCTATCCAATTATAAATACAAATCAGTGCGGCCTTGGGGTTAGAGGTAGCGTTCATCGGTGGCTCTACCTTGTGGAGTCTTATGACAAACGGTGGCGCCATGGCGCGTAGATGTTCGAGGTTACGCACACCCGATTTGTCAAAGACAAAGACAATGTTTAAACTTAAGTGTTCGGTTTCACGCTAACGTGAATGATTTAAAGTTAGCGTTGGGCAATTTCTAAGATTGTAGTACATCTTGGATACCCTATATCTTGATATGACAACCCATGTCGTTACTACAGACACAGTTGTTAGTTGGGTAAGCTGTTTACTTTTGTGTTCTTCTTATGTGGGCGATAAACGGGTGAGATCCTCCTGAGACCGAGTGTCGCACCGAGGAGCACTCACAAATGCGGCGTGCTTTTTTGGTAAGCAATAGTATGTGTTTGTATTAGATACAGTCACATACACATGAATATGACGTTTTGTAAACATTATAAAAAATGCCATAGTAAAATTTCGAAATTCTAACTTATTTCATAAAGTTCAAAGTCTAGACTAAGTCTAAAGACCAAACATATTTATAAAAAAGCTGTTTTGAGTGAAAAACTTGTCTTTTTTAACGTAAAATACTTATTTACTCCTCGTCGTGCCCACTGACACATAGGGCGAAGACAACGGTCCACCACCTCTTCCTGTCTGCACGTTGCATTTTAGCCTGACCCCAGTTTACAAGTTAGATGTTGTTGTTTTAGTTCTTTCTCCACAGTCTTTCTCCATGTGTTGGGGTCCGTGCTCGCTTTCTTTTTTCTTCAGTGCAGGTGTCCATCTTAAGTAGTGCTATTTTGGTTATGTTGAGCCTATCCACAGCAAATACACGCTTTTCAAAATGAAGATATATCTGCAAAATAGATTATGGCTGGTTTGAACAGCCTCGTTGTGTGTGAAGATGCCAGTCGCTTAAGAAGCTTCACTGAACAATAATACGGAAGATAAATAAAAGACGAAGCGTGTACAATCTATACAATTCCTGATTGGCAGCAGACCCAAGGCTGTTACCAGTAGATATACAATGTTACAACAGAAACAATATAACTTGAATCACAGGTTGCTGCCAACCACTGATAATGGTAAACTGAATTGTTGTAGATACAACGTGTAAGACAGTTATACACTACCATAAATAATCAGTAACAGTAGTGACGTGGTTGGTAGACCCAAAAATGAAAAACTTTTTTGTTTTCACATATATACAACACAAATGCTAGTTTGCAGAAGAACAATCCAGTAATAAGAATGTAATATGTAGTAATATTTTCGTAAACCGTTTAAGACTAATCAAATAATAAAAAACATAAAAGTGATAACACATTTAATATGGTGTAGTATCTTCATAGCCAGTGTATTAAGACACGTCTTTAGAGAAGATTCGAAGCTGGTAATATTAGGTTGATTTTGAATATCAGGCAAAATATTATTCCAAACTATCGGCCCGTTGGATATTAAACTATTTAATGATCGTAGGGTAGAACTGCTGATTGGACGAATATGTCTAAGTTGCCTTGTCATGATTGTGAATATTAGTTAGAGTAAAAATGTTAGATAACGACACTGGCATATTGTTATGACTATAATTATACATGAACTTCGTAATTTCTATTACATGAATATCCTTCAATTTTAGTATATTTAACCGTGTGAACAGGGGATGAGTATGCTCATGGACATCAGTTCGAAGAATAGTACAAACAATTTTTTTCTGCACAATGAATAATTTCTTTGTGTTCCTTTTATATGTAGATCCCCAAAGGATTATTCCATTTGTTAAATATGGATACACTAATGCATAGTAAATTGTCTTTAGGGATTCTACATGAAGAAAGCGATTCACTTAATGTATAACATATAAAGCACTTGAACGTTTTTTTACAGACATTTATGTGCTTGTGCCAGTCAAATTGATCATCAATAAGAAGGCCTAGGAAGTTTACACAATGGGTAGGCTGAATTATTTGATCTGACATCGTTAACGTGATTTATTCAGTAAGTAGATATCGTGATGTAGAAAACAACATAATATATTTTATTTGGATACCTTTAGTGAGACCTTATTAGCATGAAACCAGTCGACTAATACGGGGAGTTATTTATTTATGTCGTTCTAAAGTTTAGTAATATGATTTCCATTCATACATATCGTGGATTCATCAGCAAATAATATTGCATTACTTTGTTTCAGACAAAAGGGAGATCATTTATGTATAAAATAAATAAAGGTGGACCAAGAATAGAGCCCAGCTGAGCACTGAATGTGATATTTTGTGGTAGTGAAGCACTGTTGCTACAAGTTACGTATTGTGTTCTATTTGTAAGATAGCACCTGAACCAATTAAGAGAGGTATCCCTTATTCCATAGTTATCTATCTTATGTGGTGAAATCTGATGGTCTATGGTATCGAATTACTTACTTAAATAAAAAATACACTGATGACTGAGTCTTTTTTGTAACGCATTTACAACATCAGAAACAAGTGTAGATACAACATTAACGGTAGACTGTTTCGAGCGGAAACGGTATTGATTATTATTTAACATGTTCTTATTTCTTAAATATACAACCCTTCGTAATATCTTTGAAATAGCGGGAAGTAAAGATATAGGTGTACAAAACTCATTTCTAGCGTTTGATTTATAGACTGGTATAATTTTAGCAACTTTTAATTTGTGTGGTATAATGCCCTCAGTTATAGACTTGTTTTTCAGAATTGCTAATGGTAGAGAGTCTCTAGAGACACTCGTTCACCAATTTGTTTTGTAAAGTACGGATTAAAATTGTCAGACCCACAACTTTTCTTGGGTTGAAGAGACTATTATTTGGCTGACTTCACTTGCATCAGTGCAGTTTATAAACATACTATTCATACTGTTACCATGGCTTTTGTTAAGGGAAGCAGTAAAATTGGTTTGGAATTTAGGGATTGCTTTAGCGTAACTCAGTCCAATGTTTGTAAAGAAAGTACAAAATATATTTAAAATGTTTTATTATTTTGATTCCCGATTATTATCCAAAGTATATGTCATACCTTTTTAGAATCATTCTTGTATTTGTGTAATAGGTTTGAATAGTTAGCTGTTTTAGCAATATACTTTAGTTTATTATAAAGATTTCTGTATGTAGTATAACTAACATTAGTGGAATGTGTCCTTAATTTAACAATACATTTTTGATAAAACTTACTGGATATTGTAGAAGATTTAATTAGACCTTTGGTCATCCATTTATTCCTGATTACATATTTTCAAGGTTTGCAGTTTCTTCCGAAGGGCGGATGTTTCTTCCGTACCAAAAGAAATAATTAGTTCCAGTTTCTTCCGAAAGAAAATGTATGTAACAAAAAAGTCCTGATAAATAATGTTACGCTAGTGATATTGATATAACATATGGTTTATAGTCCTTTGGACTATTGCCATCACTCTGTGTCCTCCGTTAGCTGCCGTATCTCAGAAACCGTTCAGCAACTTTTTCTCTAATGATGCATATACATATCTCGGGGCACTGCCACTATACACGATAAATCTGTATTTGATTGAATAATTTTAAGGGCTCCCTAGGGCCTCCAAGGACCCCAAAACTGATACAAATGTAACATTTGGCCTATTTTTTTCAAAAACTGTTCAGCAACTTTTTTTCTAATTTTGCATAGATGTATCTTAGGGTGCTGCCACTATATATAAGAAATCTGTATTTGATTGAATCATTCTAAGGGCACCTAAGGGGCCCCCAAATTGCAAAAGGTTTACATTATCTAGTGATGTGGTTTTGAGAAGTGCCCTTGAGATCACCCCTAACAGTAGATGTTGTGTAGTGTGCCAGAAAATCAAAAGCTGTGACTAATTTCTACAGCCTAGGCCATTGAGACCTTGACTAATCTTTAATTGGTCACAGCACACAGGAGAGTAGACACACTTGACCCCTGTTAGACTGAACAGTTGCCTAACTCTTTTAAACTGTATCTTCAAAACTATTGATTTTCTATAATTGCAAGTTGTGTTTATTTTGATGTTCATTTAATTATTATAAAATGGTGTGACTGTGGTGTCGATTGGTTAAAGATGTATTGTCTGTAGAAACCTGTAGGTGACAAACATAGAAAATTAATATTCTGTCACCTGTAGGTGACAAACATAGAAAATTAATATTCTGGACAACTATAGAGTGAAATATCCTACACTTTATTTATATCAAATGCATTCTACTGTTCTGTTTACGCTTGCCATGCCTTGTGTAGACATGGTATTGTGTAAATCAATTGTATCAATATAGACTAATAATTACAGATTCACAATATGGTTGACCCCTGAAACAACCAAATGTCAACCATTAGAAGAGTTGACATAGTTCCACTATACACTATATATGTAAATTTAACCAGTTGCCATGTCAAGTCCATTATAATTGTGTCTAACAGTGTTCAAAATTATTCAGGTAAATACCGAATAACAAAGGACACAAGTTTTCTCTTTGCCATACCTCTACACATGAGAAGAAGGCTGACACAGCCTGGCCCTCGTTTATACATGATTTAGCATTTTCGTATATGTTGTATACAACTTTCAACACAATACCATTAATACTGCATGAAATTATCTTAGACCACAGGGAGGACCGGTCTACTAAATCAAATGCTTTCTTATAATCGATGAAGACACAATAAAGCCTTTTGAGTCGAGACAAATACAATTCAACCAATACCCCTATTTGAACACTGCCTATTCTTCACTTATTACATTCGCTTTGTTTAGGTATGTGGTCAATCTGGTGTTCTGAACAATCACTAAGGATTAATGAACACTTATGCAGAATGTCACCCACTTGGCAGGTTTAATTGATCTATCCAGCAATGAGGACACTGCTTAGGCCTCACTCTGGACACTGTCACTCACAGTGTTGTGTATTGTCTTAATTGGTGCATTGAGCTAATCTACTTAACCATGAATCAGTGGTGGCTCTGGTTGTGTATTACACCCAGCTGTGGAGCTAAGATTCTCTGCCTGCTATTGTTTGATGGAAGCTGTGACTAATCTGTAATTGGTCACTGGCAGTAGCTTGTGTCAACAGACAACATTAAGCCACTAGACCCCTGTTAAACTGGACAGTTGCCTGTAGGTTTTAAACTGTGTCAAACAGTGAGTCTACCTTTTGCTCTCAGATAATCTGTCCTCTTAGTTTTACACATGAAGACATAATCTGGCATAACTTGATAAGTCTTTGTAGCAGCACATTTGTACTTCCAGTGTATCATTGCAACATAACATACATATTACATACTGTGTGCCACATTTGAATGTTGTGGATGTAATATTTCCATGCAATCCATTTGCATATATAATGTAAAACTTCAACAGCCATTTTCTTCATTTTGACCCCTACCATGTTCAATGCTCCATAACTTTGCCAATTTTTGTAGCAGTCATATTTTTTGAAACCGTGTAAAGCACCCTACCAAACCTTTACAAGGATGTAAGAAAACAATGTTACAATTGTTCCGACTTATCACTCATTTGGTCAGCCGGGGTCACATATAGACGTATTAGTCCAAAGGACTTCAGGGCCACTTGGCCCATTTTTAACATTCTAACTCCATTGCACAAAATAAATAAGACTTCATCTTATTCCAGGCATATTGGCTATTTATGTACTAAGACTGTCACTTGTGTTGTTTTCATTTCAGTGCAGATAGAATATAGTTCTTTATAATAAGTGGGTTTAATGTGTCTCTAATGCATACAACATTGCAAACTTTATATTTGAGGAAATTCAACCGTAAATGAAGTTCGCTAGCAATCGCGCGCAATTTTGTTAGTGTGTCAGCATCTTGTCGTTCCGCCGCCAGTGTGTTGTACGTTAGTGTTCGACCGAGTTTAGTGCCTGCCTTGTTGTTAGGGGGTAGCGTTCAACGGTGGCTCTACCTTGTGGAGTCTTACGACAAACGGTGGCGCCACGGTGCGTATATCATCATCATCATCCTTTTGGCGGCCACAATCAACTTGCTGATTATTCTGCCGCTCTTTTGGGGTTGCGAGGAGGTAGAATTTGATTTTGCCAAGAGAAGAATATCTAGAGTGACAGACCTATGGAGAACAGTCGATCGCTATAAAAGTTTTAAATTAATAATAAAATAACCCAAAATAAAAAAATAAACGCAAATGAAATCAAATGTAAAACAATTAAATAAATAATGAAATGAAAATTAAAATCCATACCCCTATACCTAGTCTGTGTAATATCTAGTTTTGTGGCACCCTTGCTTTGAAAGTGTCAAGGGTGCTGGCAGCTACAGCTGTTTCAGGCAGATCGTTCCAGTCTTTGATGGTATTGGGGAGGAAAGAATGTTGTCTATACTTGGTTCTGCACTGGATCTGGCAGAGCTGCTGTGAGTGCCCTCTTCTTTGTCAGATCGGAGCAGGATGGAGTTTGGAGCGATCGACTACAGCTTGGTTCTTAATGATTTTATGTAACATGGTCAATCTTGCCACCTTTCTGCGGTACTGGAGGGAAGGCCATTTGAGTCTGTTGATCATTGTGGTGACACTAGATGTCTTCTGGTACTGGTTGACCACAAACCGAGTGGCTCTTCTCTGGACTGCCTCGATCTTGTCAATGTTGCGCTGTGTGTAAGGGTCCCAGAATGAGCAGGCATACTCCAGTATGGGACGAACGAAGGTCTTGTATGCTGTCTCCTTCAGCTGGGTGGCGCTGATCTTGATGTTGCGACGTAAGAAACCTAGGGTCTTGTTGGCTTTAGCACAGATGTTGTCAATGTGCTGGTCCCAGCAGATGTCTCGGGTGATGGTAACGCCGAGGTACTTGGCAGAGGTGACCGTTGCCAATATACGGCCATGGAGTAGGTATTGGCACTCCGCTATGGTCCTCTTGCGGGTGACGGGGAGAGTCATACATTTCCCTGGGTGGAAAGCCATGTCCCGTCGTTGTTCCCAGTTTTCCAGTTGGTGGAGGTTGTTGCTGGTGTTGGTCGTGGTCAGTGGAGGAGAGGCGATAGACAGCGGTGTCATCAGCAAATAGGCGTGTCCGCGAAGAGAGTTGTTCTGGGAGGTCATTGATGTAGGCCAGGAATAGTGCTGGGCCGACAACTGACCCCTGTGGTACACCTGAGCGCACACTGACGTAGCCCGATGTAGCATCGTTAACCACTACTGCTTGCCACCGATTCCTGAGGAAAGCCCTGAGCCACTGGTTGACTTTGCCTTGGACTCCATAGTAGTGTAGCTTATGTAGTAGGAGACTGTGGTTAACCCGGTCGAAGGCTTTCGCAAAGTCCATTATTATGATGTCGGCTTGGTGGCCTTGTTCCAAGTTCTCGCTGAGTTCTTCAGTGAAGTCCAGTAGTTGTGTTTCACAGGATCTTAATTTGCGGAAGCCGTGTTGTTCTGGCCTGAGGATTCCATTGCTTTCGAGGTGATTCATCAGAGCGCTGACGATGACATGTTCTAGGATCTTGCATGGAATGCTTGTGATGGATACGGGGCGGTAGTTTGCTGGATCATACTTACTTAGACTTAGTTCCTCCTGTTCCTTTCGGGACATCGGGCGACGAGCTTTCTCCATCTACTACGGTCTTTCGCAATTTCTTTGGCCTCATTCCAGGTGATTTCCATCTCTGCCAGATCTTCTTTAAACGTCTTGCGCCAGGTCTTAGTCGGCCTTCCTCTCCTTCTATTTCCACCTTCAGGCACCCATTCCATTGCTACAGGTGCTGTTCTCTCTCTTGGTAGGCGTAGGATATGTCCCGCTAGTCTTCGTCGTCGAGACTTAACTATGTGATGCAGGCTGTCCAGACCTGCCCTCCTCATCACTTCTTCATTTGTGGTGTGTTCTCTCCACGATATGCCCAGTATGAACCGGAGACATCGTCGATGAAATACGTCTAGTTTTTTTGATATCCTCGCCGTATTCTTCCACGTTTCACAGGCATATATCGCTGTTGGTATTACGATTGACATGTAAAGACGTAGTTTTATGTCCTTTCTGATGGTGTTACTGGACCATATTGGACGTAGTCTTTGGAACACTGCTGATGCCTTGCCTATCCTCGCTCGTACATCTACTTCCGCGTCGCCTTTCCTAGAGATGTAGCTTCCAAGGTAAGGGAAGTTCTCGACGCATTGCAACTCTTCCTGACCGATCACAATGTGGGGGTCAGATCCATCACCAGCTGACAATGTTTTTGTCTTCCCATAGCTGATTCGTAATCCGACCATCTCTCCATTTTTGTTTAAATTATTGGTCATCTCTTGTAGGATCTCCGGCGTGTGGCTGAGCAGTGCAATATCATCGGCAAAGTCAAGGTCTGTCAACCTATTATTTATCCATTTAACACCAAAGTTCGGATCTTTCATCGTTTTCCTCATGATGAAGTCGATAACAACAACAAAGAGGAAAGGGGACAGGATGCAACCTTGACGTACACCTGTCTCTATATCGAACATGTCTGTGTAGCCATCGTTGGTCTTGATGCAGCAGTTGGTGTTTCGGTATAGCGATTTGAAAATGTCTATATATTTGCTTGGTATGCCGTATAGCTTCAGGATTTGCCACAGCGAATTTCTGTGGACACTGTCGAAAGCCTTCTTAAAGTCAATGAAATTGACTAAAAGAGGTATCTGGAACTCTGCTTTGTTCGATGATGTTTCGCAATGTGAAGATCTGCTCACAGCATGACCTTCCTCTTCGAAAACCAGCTTGTTCCTCCCGGAGGTGTTGGTCAACTGCTGTCTTCAGCCGGTTTAGGATCACACTGCAGAACACTTTTCCAGGTACTGACATCAATGTTATTCCTCGCCAGTTATTGCAATCGCTCAGGCACCCCTTCTTTGGTAACGTCACGATCACTCCTCGTCTCCAATCATCAGGAACTTCCTCCTCAGACCAGATCAGATTGAACAAGTAGGTTAACTCGTCTACAACCCCGTCCTTGCCATGTTTCAATAGTTCGGCCGATACTTCATCAAGGCCCGCTGCCTTGTTGTTCTTGAGGCTATCGATGGCTTTGGAAACTTCTGCCCTGGTGATGTCATTGGTGATGACATCAAGCTCTTTTATGTTTGGTTCCTGTTCGAAGTTGAAGAGTGTGGTTGGTGTTGGTTGATTTAGTACTTCTCGGAAGTGTTCAATCCACCTCGTGTCTTGTTCCTCGTTTGTTAGAAGCACTCTGCCATCTTTGTCTTTTATTGGTATGTTGGAATTGCTTTTCGCGGTAGTTAGCTCTCTCACAATCCTATACAGCGTTTTCGAGTCATTCCGTTCTGCTGCTGTTTGTGCTTCTTTACCTTTCTCTTCTAACCATTTCCTCTTATCTGTCCTACAGCTCTTTTTTACTTCTTTGTCCAGTTTCCTGTATTCCTCATCTGATGATCTCCATTGTTGGATGTTTCTAGCTGCTTGATCTCTTCTGATCTTCGTATCCTTCCTTTTATCAATCAGTTTCCACGAGTCTCCAGTAATCCACTGTTCTCTGTTGGACCCTCTTCTCCTTCCTAACACTACATTCGCGCTCTCCTTTACGGCTTGAAGGAATAGCTGCCATTGTTCTTCTATGTCGGTTGAGTGTTGTAGCGCTTGGAATCTGTTCTTAGTTTCCTCGTAGAATTGTTTTGATGTGTCTGTGTTCTTTAAGTTATCTGTCGCATATGGCCTGACCGTCTTCACCGTCTTGACTCTCTTTAACTTCAAACGGATTTTACCAATCACAAGGTTGTGGTCAGAACCAACATCTGCCCCTCTGTAGGTTCGGACGTCCTGTAGAGATGTACGCCATCTACTACTAATGCAGATGTAATCAATCTCATTCGATGTATTGCCATCTGGTGAGATCCAGGTTTTCTTGTGAATGCGTTTATGTTTGAAGAAGGTATTGCTAATGGTGATACCACTGGCGGTGCTCATCGAGAGCAATCGTTCACCGTTATCATTCGTATTTCCAGCTGAACCGTGAGGTCCAACCGTAGTATACATTTCTCTTCTGTCTCCATCCAGCTTCGCGTTAAAGTCTCCTACCACCACTTTTATGTCAAAGCTTGGTATCTCATCCAGCACGTTCTGGAGTTGGTCGTAAAAGTTGTCCTTTTCCTCGTCTGTGGCGACTTCGGTTGGGGCATATACTTGCACTACGGTGACTTTGACATGTCTGGTGTTGAACCTCGCTGTGATTATGCGTTCACTAACTGGCTTCCACCCTATCAGTGCTTTTGTAGTATCCTTATTCAGGATGATGCCAACTCCATGAACGTGGTGATCTTCGTTTCCGGAGTAGAGTACAGTTTTATCTCCGCTGTTGAAGCATCCTTGTCCTGTCCATCTCATCTCGCTTACGCCTAGAATATCTAGATGGTAAGCCTTCATTTCCTTCAGCACTTGCTCCATCCGCCCGCTCTGAAAGAGCGTTCGAACGTTCCATGTGCCTACTCTAGTGTTAGTTTTGGCGTTAAAGATATGGTTCATCGGGGGTCGAGCTTCCTGACGGCTTTCACTCAACCCTGTCATAGATACATCTGTAGGTGTAGATACATCTGTAGATGCAGATGCATCCACATTTATGGATGTGCCTTCTCTTCTTCCCCTAGAAAGTGTACCGGAATGGCTTCTTCTCGTCGTTTCTGTAGTAGGGTTTGTTTTTACGGGGTAGGGTTACTGACCCTACGCCCAACCTTCCTCCTTTTTCAACCTGGCTTGGGACAGGCTATGGCTGGATCATAGTGCTCGCCTTTCTTAAAAACGGGCGTTATGTTGGCTTCTCTCCAGTCCATTGGGACTTCGCCTGTGCTGATAGAAGACTGGAAGATAATAGTCAAAATCGGGGCCGCTTCAGTTGCCAGTTCTCTGAGTACCCGTGGACTGATGTGGTCCGGGCCACAGGCCTTGTAGGGATCTAGTTTGGTGAGAATCTTGTGAATGCCCTCCTCTGAGATGACGAGGTTAGTCAGCGTGGATGAATGTTCACCATAACTCATCTGGCACCTGGCTTGGAATTCTTCATCAGTATATTCCGTCCCTTCACTGAAGACGGCCTGGAAGTGGTTGTTCAGAGCTTGTGCTTGGGTTATAGGGTCTGTTATGAGCTGTCCACTGACCTTCAAGGGGGAGATGCTAGCCTTGGAAGATCTCTGGTGTTTGATGAAGGTCCAAAAACGCTTCAGAGAGTGGGAGCCTTCTGTTGACTCGGGGTCAACTATGATCGCATCATTGATGTATTCCCAGTAGGAGCGACGTATCTTGCGCTGGATCTGGCTGCATAGGCTCCTAGACTCCTTCCTTAGTTCTTCCGAGCCCTGCTTCTTCATCATCTTGTACACCCGGTCGCGTCTCTTCACCAGTTTACGGATGTCTGGAGTGATCCATGGCTTGCTGATCTTTTGGCGTGCTTCCTTGTGTGGGACGAAGGATTATACTGCCTTAGTGAGGGTGTCTCTAAACCTACTCCACAATTCCTCTGTAGTGAGGCTGACTCTCTCTCTCTAGTTCAGCTTGAAGGTCCTTCAATGCCATCTTCATACTCTCCCAGTCGGCTTTCTTATGCAGTGGTATCTTCCGTGGAGATTGCCTGATTTTCTGTGTTGCAATATTGATTTCGCAGTATGGGATGTTGTGGTCTGATAGTCCTGGGATCACTTCGACTCTTGGGATCAGTTGTGGGCTGTTAGTCAGGAAGAGATCCAGGGTGTTTTTTAATCTTGTTGATTCCATGACAAGCTGTTCCAACCCATGGTCGAGGATCATATCGATGGAACTGTTGTGGAGACGAGGATGGACAGGTTTAGGTTTCAGGGACAGAGTAGCCCAATCCCAGTCGGGGAAGTTGAAATCCCCTCCAATGAGGAAGTGTGCATTCGGGAACTTTGTGGCTTTGTCAAGCGACTCACCGAGCTTCCTAAGGCTGTCTTCATCCGCGACGTTTGGGTGGTAGTAGGAACACAGGTAAAGGGTTTTTCTGCCAAGCAGTTTCACCCCCACCCATATCATCTCGCAATCAGTGGACAGCTCGGGTACCAAGTAGCTCTTCAGACTGTTACGAACCGCAATCAGTACTCCACCTCCTTTCCTGCCTCTATCCTTCCTGTAGATGGTGAATATGTCTGGGAATACTTCGTTGTCGGTAACTGCGTCAGACAGCCAGGTCTCAGTGCCTATCAAAATGTCAGGCTTCATGGTATCAAGCAAGTGGAGTGTTTCAACCCGTTTCCCCACCGAAGACTGGAAGTTCACGTTCAAGACTCGCAGTGGTCTATTCTTCCATTTGTTTTTGCTGATTTGCCCTAGTGGGAGTGGAGGCGTGATGTGGTTGAAAGCTGGTCTCAGCTGGTGTTGGACTTGAGATGTCAGAGGCTGAGATGTCACATGCTGAAGGATGAGAGTTGCCAGACCAGTCGACTCCATGAAGATCAAAAGCTGTTGCACTATTGGGGTTGCCACAGATAGCGCAGTGCCATTGGATGTCTTCCAAGTGCAACTTCTCATAGCTGAGAGTAGGGATAGTCTGGCAGCGGGCATGAAACCACATCCCGCAAGTGTCGCATACTACGCCTTTCTCTGACCAGCTGACGGATATGTCACAGGTACCGCAGGGATAGTGGCTGTCGCTTAGTTCGGAACGGTGGGATGGACCAGGGTTAGGTTCAGAGGCGTAAGAGGTGAGGAGTAGCTGGAGGGATATGTACATAAGTACCAGCCTCTTCCTGTGATGAGTGGCAAATTTACCATGGCGTTTGCACCAGTTGTCTGCTAAAGCCTGTGTGAACAGACAGAGTCCGGTGCCAAAGGTACGAAACAAGGCCTTCTCATTTAATTTTACTTGGTTCACAATGTGATAGTCAGATGGTTTTTGAGCATCATATACTGTTAACTTGTGCACCAGAGCAATGAGCACAAGTGTAAATAGAGTGATATTCAATCTGAACATGCTGACTGGGATCCTGATGAGTGAATTTAGCTACATGGTCAATATTCAGTGTTATAAGGGGGAAGTGGAAACCATTTACATTCGCATACCTGGCAGAGGGGGCATATTCCTGATCCTATTAACCAATGTGGTGTTCACAACAAGAGAAAACTGTACTCACATCAGTGCTGGCATGTACGAGACTTGTGTTATTCAGCGTGCTATAACCACAGTGGGTCTAATATGTGAAAAGTATGTCAAGATCAAATCAATGGTGCCGTATACGAAGCTGCCCTGATCATGATGAGGCTGCCCTGATCATGGTAGTAACTCTGTTTTTCTGGAGCCAAAACAACTAAAAAGGTCTCAAGACCATATAAGGAGAATCCTGGAACCTTATAATACAAAACTGTTTAAGAAATAAACTGCGCCAACTATAATCTTTTATGCAAATACAAAAATTAGAACGAAAATCCACAGCGGAAAAAAAATTGCGACCGGAAACGTAAGTCCACAACCCCGCCCATATGATCGAGGTTACGCACACCCGATTCGTCAAAGACAATGTGTAAGTGTTCGATTTCACGCGACGTATTCTTGGGCTAACGTGAATGATTTAGAGTTAGCGTTGGGCAATTTCTAAGATTGTAGTACATCTTGGATACCCTATATCTTGATATGACCAGCCATGTCGTTACTACAGACACAGTTGTTAGTTGGGTAAGCTGTTTACTTTTGTGTTCTTCTTATGTGGGCGATAAACGGTGATATCCTCCTGAGACCGAGTGTCGCACCGAGGAGCACTCACAAACGCGGCGTGCTTTTGTGGTAAGCAATAGTATATGTTTGTATTAGATACAGTCACATACACATGAATATGACGTTTTGTAAACATTAAAAAAAAATGAAGATATATCTGCAAAATAGACAATGGCTGGTTTGAACAGCCTCGTTGTGTGGGAAGATGCCAGTCGCTTAAGAAGCTTCACTGAACAATAATACAGAATATAAATAAAAGACGAAGCGTGTACAATCTATACAATTCCTGATTGGCAGCAGACCCAAGGCTGTTACCAGTAGATATACAATGTTACAACAGAAACAATATAACATGAATCACAGGTTGCTGCCAACCACTGATAATGGTAAACTGAATTGTAGATACAACGTGTAAGACAGTTATACACTACCATAAATAATCAGTAACAGTAGTGACGTGGTTGGTAGACCCAAAAATGAACAACTTTTTTGTTTTCACATATATGGAACACAAATGCTAGATTGCAGAAGAACAATCCAGTAATAAGAATGTAATATGTAGTAATATTTTCATAAACCGTTTAAGACTAATCAAATAATAAAAAACATAAAAGTGATAACACATTTAATATGGTGTAGTATCTTCATAGACAGTGTTTTAAAACACGACTTTAGAGAAGATTCGAAGCTGGTAATAGGTTGATTTTGAATATCAGGCGAAATGTTATTCCAAACTATCGGCTCGTTGGATATTAAACTATTTAATGATCGTAGGGTAGAACTGCTGATTGGACGAATATGTCTAAGTTGCCTTGTCGTGATTGTGAATATTAGTTAGAGTAAAAATGTTAGATAACGACACTGGCAGATTGTTATGACTATAATTATACATGAACTTCGTAATTTCTATTACATGAATATCCTTCAATTTTAGTACATTTAACCGTGTGAACAGGGGATGAGTATGCTCATGGACATCAGTTCGAAGAATAGTACAAAATTTTTTTTTCTACATAGTAAATAATTTCTTTGTGTACCTTTTATATGTAGATCCCCAAAGGATTATTCCATTTGTTAAATATGGATACACTAATGCATAGTAAATTGTATTTAGGGATTCTACACGAAGAAAGCGATTTACTTAATATATAACATAAAGCACTTGAACGTTTTTTTACAGACATATTTTATTATTGATTTATGTGCTTGTGCCAGTCAAATTGATCATCAATAAGAAGGCCTAGAAAGTTTACACAATGGGTAGGCTGAATTATCTGATCTGACATCGTTAACGTGATTTATTCATTAAGTAGATATCGTGATGTAGAAAACAACATAATATATTTTATTTGGATACCTTTAGTGAGAGCTTATTAGCATGAAACCAGTCGGCTAATGCTGGGAGTTATTTATTTATGTCGTTCTAAAGTTTAGTATTATGATTTCCATTCATACATATCGTGGATTCATCAGCAAGTAATATTGCTTTACTTTGCTTCAGACAAAAGGGAGATCATTTATGTATAAAATAAATAAAGTTGGACCAAGAATAGAGCCCTGCTACGCACTGAATGTGATATTTTGTGGTAGTTAAGCACTGTTGCTACAAGTTACGTATTGTGTTCTATTTGTAAGATAGCACCTGAACCAATTAAGAGAGGTATCCCTTATTCCATAGTTATCTATCTTATGTGGTGAAATCTGATGGTCTATGGTATCGAATGACTTACTTAAATAAAAAATACACTGATGACTGGGTCTTTTTTGTAACGCATTTAGAACATCAGAAACAAGTGTAGATACAACATTAATGGTAGACTGTTTCGAGCGGAAACCGTATTGATTATTAATTAACATGTTCTTATTTCTTAAATATACAACCCTTCGTAATATCTTTGAAATAGCGGGAAGTAAAGATATAGGTGTACAAAACAAATTTCTAGCGTTTGATTTATAGACTGGTATAATTTTAGCAACTTTTAATTTGTGTGGTATAATGCCCTCAGTTATAGACTTGTTTTTAAGAATTGCTAATGGTAGAGAGTCTATATAGACGGTCCTTCACCAATTTGTTTTATAAAGTACGGACTAAAATTGTCAGACCCACAACTTTTCTTGGGTTGAAGAGACTTTATTATTTGGCTGACTTCACTTGCATCAGTGCAGTTTATAAACATACTATTCATACTGTTACCATGGCTTTTGTTAAGGGAAGTAGTAAAATTGGTTTGGAATTTAGGGATTGCTTTAGCGTAACTCAGTCCAATGTTTGTAAAGAAAGTACAAAATGTATTTAAAATGTTTTATTATTTTGATTCCCGATTATTATTCAAAGTACAGGTGTACATGTCATACCTTTTTAGAATAATTCTTGTATTTGTGTAATAGGTTTGAATAGTTAGCTGTTTTAGCAATATGCTTAAGTTTATTATAAAGATTTCTGTACATAGTATAACTAACATAAGTGGAATGTGTCCATAATTTAATAATATATTTTTGATAAAACTTACTGGATATTGAAGAAGATTTAATTAGACCTTTGGTCATCCATTTATTCCTGATTACATATTTTCAAGGTTTGCAGTTTCTTCCGAAGGGCGTTTTTTTCCATGTTTCTTCTGTACCAAAAGAAATAATTTGTTCCAGTTTCTTCCGAAAGAAAATGTATGTAACAAGAAATGTCCTTATAACTAATGTTAAGCTAGTAATATTGATATAACAAGGTTTTAACATTCTAACTCCATTGCACAAAATAAATAAGACTTCATCTTATTCCAGGCATATTGGCTATTTATGTACTAATACTGTCACTTGTGTTGTATTCATTTCAGTGCAGATAGAATATAGTTCTTTATAATAAGTGCGTTTAATGTGTCCCTAATGCGTACACTATTGCAAACTTTATATTTGAGGAATTTCAACCGTAAATGAAGTTCGCTAGCAATCGTGCGCGTTGCAATTTTGTTAGTGTGTCGGCGTCTTGTCGTTCCGATGCCAGTGTGTTGTACGTCAGTGTTTGACTAAGTTTAGTGCCTGCCTTGTGGTTAGGGGTAGCGTTCATCGGTGGCTCTACCTTGTGGAGTCTTACGACAAACGGTGGCGCCATAGTGCGTAGATGATCGAGGTTACGCGCACCCGATTCGTCAAAGACAGAGACAATGTTTAAGACTATTAAGTGTTCGATTTCACGCGACGTATTCTTGGGCTAACGTGAATGATTTAGAGTTAGCGTTGGGCAATTTCTAAGATTGTAGTACATCTTGGATACCCTATATCTTTATATGACAACCCATGTCGTTACTACAGACACAGTTGTTAGTTGGGTAAGCTGTTTACTTTTGTGTTCTTCTTATGTGGGCGATAAACGGGTGATATCCTCCTGAGACCGAGTGTCGCACTGAGGAGCACTCGCAAACGCGGCGTGCTTTTTTGGTAAGTTATAGTATGTGTTTGTATTAGATACAGTCACATACATATGAATTTGACGTTTTGTAAACATTATAAAAAAATGCGATAGTAAAATTTCGAAATTCTAACTTATTTCATTAAGTTCAAAGTCTAGACGAAGTCTAAAGTCGAAACATATTCATAAAAAAGCTGTTTTGAGTGAAAAACTTGTCGTTTTTATCGTAAAATACTTATTTACTCCTCGTCGTGCCCACTGACACATAGGGCGAATACAACGGTCCACCACCTCTTCCTGTCTGCACGTTGCTTTTTAGCCTGACCCCAGCTTACAAGTTAGATGTTGTTTTAGTTCCTTCTCCACAGTCTTTCTCCACGTGTTGGGGGTCCGTGCTCGCTTTCTTTTTTCTTCAGTGCAGGTGTTCATCTTAAGTAGTGCTATTTTGGTTATGTTGAGCCTATCCACAGCAAATACACGCTTTTTAAAATGAAGATATATCTGCAAAATAGACAATGGCTGGTTTGAACAGCCTCGTTGTGTGGGAAGATGCCAGTCGCTTAAGAAGCTTCACTGAACAATAATACAGAAGATAAATAAAAGACGAAGCGTGTACAATCTATACAATTCCTGATTGGCAGCAGACCCAAGGCTGTTACCAGTAGATATACAATGTTACAACAGAAACAATATAACTTGAATCACAGGTTGCTGCCAACCACTGATAATGGTAAACTGAATTGTTGTAGATACAACGTGTAAGACAGTTATACACTACCATTAATAATCAGTAACAGTAGTGACGTGGTTGGTAGACCCAAAAATGAACAACTTTTTTGTTTTCACATATATACAACACAAATGCTAGATTGCAGAAGAACAATCCAGTAATAAGAATGTAATATGTAGTAATATTTTCATAAACCATTTAAGAATAATAAAAAACATAAAAGTGATAACACATTTAATATGGTGTAGTATCTTCATAGACAGTGTTTTAAAACACGACTTTAGAGAAGATTCGAAGCTGGTAATATTAGGTTGATTTTGAATATCAGGCGAAATATTATTCCAAACTATCGGCTCGTTGGATATTAAACTATTTAATGATCGTAGGGTAGAACTGCTGATTGGACGAATATGTCTAAGTTGTCTTGTCATGATTGTGAATACTAGTTAGAGTAAAAATGTTAGATAACGACACTGGTAGATTGTTATGACTATAATTATACATAAACTTTCGTAATTTCTATTACATGAATATCCTTCAATTTTAGTACATTTACCCGTGTGAACAGGGGATGAGTATGCTCATGGACATCAGTTCGAAGAATAGTACAAACATTTTTTTTCTGCACAATGAATAATTTCTTTGTGTTCCTTTTATATGTAGATCCCAAAGGATTATTCCATTTGTTAAATATGGATACACTAATGCATAGTAAATTGTCTTTAGGGATTCTACATGAAGAAAGCGATTCACTTAATATATAACATATAAAGCACTTGAACGTTTTTTACAGACATTTATGTGCTTGTGCCAGTCAAATTGATCATCAATAAGAAGGCCTAGGAAGTTTACACAATGGGTAGGCTGAATTATCTGATCTGACATCGTTAACGTGATTTATTCATTAAGTAGATGTCGTGATGTAGAAAACATCATAATATATTTTATTTGGATACCTTTAGTGAGAGCTTATTAGCATGAAACCAGTCGGCTAATGCTGGGAGTTATTTATTTATGTCGTTCTAAAGTTTAGTAATATGATTTCCATTCATACATATCGTGGATTGATCAGCAAGTAATATTGCATTACTTTGTTTCAGACAAAAGGGAGATCATTTATGTATAAAATAAATAAAGGTGGACCAAGAATAGAGCCCTCCGGAGCACTGAATGTCATATTTTGTGGAAGTGAAGCACTATTGCTACGTATTGTGTTCTATTTGTAAGATAGCTCCTGAACCAATTAAGAGAGGTATCCCTTATTCCATAGTTATCTATCTTATGTGGTGAAATCTGGTGGTCTATGGTATCGAATGACTTACTTAAATAAAAAAATACACTGATGACTGAGTCTTTTTTGTAACACATTTACAACATCAGAAACAAGTGTAGATACAACATTAATGGTAGACTGTTTCGAGCGGAAACCGTATTGATTATTTTTTAACATGTTCTTATTTCTTAAATATACAACCCTTCGTAATATCTTTGAATTAGCGGGAAGTAAAGATATAGGTGTACAAAACTAATTTCTAGCGTTTGATTTATAGACTGGTATAATTTTAGCAACTTTTAATTTGTGTGGTATAATTCCCTCAGTTATAGACTTGTTTTTGAGAATTGCTAATGGTAGAGAGTCTCTAGAGACACTCCTTCTCCAATTTGTTTTATAAAGTACGGACTAAAATTGTCAGACCCACAACTTTTCTTGGGTTGAAGAGACTTTATTATTTGGCTGACTTCACTTGCATCAGTGCAGTTTATAAACATACTATTCATACTGTTACCATGGCTTTTGTTAAGGGAAGCAGTAAAATTGGTTTGGGGCTTAGGGATTGCTTTAGCGTAACTCAGTCCAATGTTTGTAAAGAAAGTACAAAATGTATTTAAAATGTTTTATTATTTTGATTCCCGATTATTATTCAAAGTATATGTCATACCTTTTTAGAATCATTCTTGTGTTTGTGTAATATGTTTGAATAGTTAGCTGTTTTAGCAATATGCTTTAGTTTACTATAAAGATTTCTGTACATAGTATAACTAACATAAGTGGAATGTGTCGTTAATTTAACAATACATTTTTGATAAAACTTACTGGATATTGTAGAAGATTTAATTAGACCTTTGGTCATCCATTTATTCCTGATTACATATTTTCAAGGTTGCAGTTTCTTCCGAAGGGCGGTTTTTTCCATGTTTCTTCAGTACCAAAAGAAATAATTTGTTCCAGTTTCTTCCGAAAGAAAATGTATGTAACAAAAAATGTCCTTATAAATAATTTTAAGCTAGTGATATTGATATAACATATGGTTTTTAACATTCTAACTCCATTGCACAAAATAAATAAGACTTCTTATTCCAGGCATATTGGCTATTTATGTACTAAGACTGTCACTTGTGTTGTATTCATTTCAGTGCAGGTAGAATATAGTTCTTTATAATAAGTGGGTTTAATGTGTCCCTAATGGCTTCTTTCTTCAGGCAGTCAGGTTTGTGTAGCTGTTCCCACATAGTAGATCAATCACTAAATGGCTTCAGTTTTTGTGCAACATCCACCAGACCTGACAGCCACCTACTTCACTTAGCTACATCATACTCACTGGTTGAGTAGGTTTAATGTAAATACTAAGTCAGAGTTGCTGTGATAAGTAGATTAACTCAGAGCTCAGAATTAATTAATTTGACCTAAGCATACAATACATATATACAACGATTAACATAAGTAATATATAAGTTCGGGAGACTCCCATTAAGATATATAATATCGCTAGCACAGGAGAAACCCCACAAATCAGAATAGCTTATATATGACTTGTTTTTATAGTTGATAATTACTCAATGCATCAATATAAATACATAATACAAGGACTGATTACATGTACTTGTGTACACATTGACGTACATATGGATACTTAGGTATACATTTCAATATGTGTTACTAATTTCAAATAAAGCAATTATGAATTAAACAACTGGATTCATAATTTATAATAAAACAGTTTTTCGTGTATGTTGAAAAAACATATCTATACTGTGGATGTAAATTATTTAATGATAATATTTCAACTTGGTGTATTGCTAAATCAGTAAATGTCTCTAGTCTGTTGTCTCTAATGCATTTTTGGCAAATTCATGTTTGAATCTGAACATATACAGATTATTTCTTTCACGTGTGCAGTGCTGACAAATATCGTACATGTGTGTGTTTGGAAAATCATTGAAGCAGTAAGGTAAAAGACTGTTAGTTAATTGGATTTCATAAATGTCATCCAACTTTTGCAACTGAAGTCTTTTAAACACAGGACTTGTGTGAGAATTATATTTACTTAAGGATATTATTCGTATTGCTTTTTCTTTAATTTGAAAATTCGATGTGCCTGATGACCCCATAATGTAAGCCATAATTAATATGAGGGAGAATAAGAGCATTGCACATAATTATTATAATGTATAAGGTGGTAAAAGGTGTTTAAGTTTATTTAGTATGCCTATTGTTTTATATATTTTATTTGATATTCTGTTTGTATGACTCTGCCAGTTTAAATGGTTATTTATTGTGATGCCTAAAAAATTGAAATCATTTACACATTCAATGTATTCCCCATCTATTTGTAACACAGGGTATTCTACTTTCTTTTGAGGCATGTGAAAAAATCATGAATTTAGTCTTTTTGGCATTTAGTGACAGTTTATACCTTTCATTCAATTACTAATCTTTGTTAGTTCTTTGTTAATATTTTCACTTCGCATTTGGCTTTCTGAATCGTTAAATATATATTTTGTGTACTAGTAAGGATGGTGTCATCAGTATACCCTATCCATTTGAAAAGGTCACTAGAAAGTGCTATGTCATTTATATATATATATATATGTATATAATAAATAAGAGTGGCCCTAAAAAACGAGTGTTGATGACTATTTCCTTAGACTTAACATTTTCAATTTCTGCGTACTGCTTGCGATTTTATAAATAACTCACAAATGTCCAAAACCTTCTCATTTAATTCATAGTAATTTAACTTCTGTACCAATATATTGAGATCAATTGTGTCAAATGCGTTTAATAAATCAAGGTATATATATATTGGAGTAACCGATTGAGCAAGATCTTGTATAATTCTGTCTATGATTTCCAGTGTAGCAAGCTCAGTTTGTTTCTAAACCCATATTGGCTATTATAGTATAGCGCTTTAGAATGGAAGTAATCGTGGATTTGAGCAAACATTACCCTTTCAACAAAATTTGAAATCACTGGCAGGATAGAAATAGGACGATAATTGTTTGTTAAAGTCAGAAACATCACCTTTTTTAAAGGCAATTTTTAATTTGTGTGGAAATATACCAGTTATTATTGATTGATTAATAATTAGAGTGAATCCATTGTTGATGTAATTTTTTTATCAATTTTAGTAATTGTGTTGAAATACCGTCTTTTGAACAACTTGATTTTGGAGGTAAACGATCAATTATATTAACAGTAGTTTCCATGTGAATTGGAATAAAGCTGAAGGTGAGAAATATCGGGTTTTTCAGGTAATCATTGTGTGATTTACCTCCACTAGTAGTTGTTTTAGAGGCTAGAGTAGGACCAGCATTAGTAAAAAAACGTGTTAAATATGTTTGCAATAATGCATTTGTCGCGACTTTGAACAAATCTGGAAATTGTTCTTTCTTTTGACTTTTCTGAATTATTTCTTTAATTAAACACCACGTCTTTTTAACATTACGCTTATGCTTTTGAAAACTGGATTGGTAATACATTTGCTTAGCAACTCTAATATTAGTTTTTAAAATTTTATTATAAATATGTAAGTCAGTTTTAAGTTGAAGATAATGCTCTGTATTTGCGTGAGTCTGTTTCGTTCTCGAATACAACTTGTTTCTAAACTTTATTGACATATTAATGGCCTTGGTAATCCTAGGAGTTTTTAGTCCTTTGGCCGAAGTTCCAAGGGACTATTGTCATCACTCTGCGTCCGCCGTCCCCCGTCCGCCGTTAGCTGCCGTATCTTAGAAACCGATCAGCAACTTTTTCTCTAATTTTGCATAGGCATATCTTGGGGCACTGCCACTATGCACGAGAAATCTGTATTTGACTGAATCATTTTAAGGGCTCCCTAGGGCCTCCAAGGACCCCAAAACTGATAAAAATGTAACATTTGGCCTATTTTTTCAAAAACTGTTCAGCAACTTTTTTTCTAATTTTGCATAGATATATCTTAGTGTGCTGCCACTATATACAATAAATCTGTATTTGATTGAATCATTCTAAGGGCACCTAAGGGGCCCCCAAAGTGCAAAAGGTTTACATTATCTAGTGATGTGGTTTTAATAAGGGCCCTTGAGACCACCCCCAACAGTAGATGTTGTGTAATGTGCCACAAAGTCAAAAGCTGTGACTAATCTCCAGCCTAGGCCATTGAGACCTTGACTAATCTTTAATTGGTCACATCACCCAGGCAGAATAGACACACTTGACCCCTGTTAGACTGAACAGTTGCCTAACACTTTTAAACTGTATCTTCAAAACTGTTGATTTTCTATAATTGCAAGTTGTGTTTATTTTGATGTTCATTTAATTATTATAAAATGGTGTGATTGTGGTGTCTATTGGTTAAATATGTATTGTCTGTAGAAACCTGTAGGTGACAAACATAGAAAATTAATATTCTGTCACCCGTAGGTGACAAACAGAAAATTAATATTCTGGACAACTATAGAGTGAAATATCCTACACTTTATTTATATCAAATGCATTCTACTGTTCTGTTTACGCTTGCCATGCCTTGTGTAGACATGGTATTGTGTAAATCAATTGTATCAATATAGACTAATAATTACAGATTCACAATATATGTAAATTTAACCAGTTGCCATGTCAAGTCCATTATAATTGTGTCTAACAGTGTTCAAAATTATTCAGGTAAATAGCAAATAACAAAGGACACAAGTTTTCTCTTTGCCATACCTCTACACATGAGAAGAAGGCTGACACAGCCTGGCCCTCGTTTATACATGATTTAGCATTTTCGTATATGTTGTATACAACTTTCAACACAATACCATTAATACTGCATGAAATTATCTTAGACCACAGGGAGGACCGGTCTACTAAATCAAATGCTTTCTTATAATCGATGAAGACACAATAAAGCCTTTTGAGTTGAGACAAATACAATTCAACCAATACCCCTATCTGAACACTGCCTGTTCTTCACCTATTACATTCGCTTTGTTTAGGTATGTGGTCAGTCTGGTGTTCTGAACAATCACTAAGGATTAATGAACACTTGTGCAGAATGTCACCCACTTGGCAGGTTTAATTGATCTATTCAGCAATGATGACACTGCTTAGGCCTCACTCTGGACACTGTCACTCACAGTGTTGTGTATTGTCTTAGTTGGTGCATTGAGCTAATCTACTTAACCATGAATCAGTGGTGGCTCTGGTTGTGTATTACATCCAGCTGTGGAGCTAAGATTCTCTGCCTGCTATTGTTTGATGGAAGCTGTGACTAATCTGTAATTGGTCACTGGCAGTAGCTTGTGTCAACAGACAGCATTAAGCCACTAGACCCCTGTTAAACTGGACAGTTGCCTGTATGTTTTAAACTGTGTCAAACAGTGAGTCTACCTTTTGCTCTCAGATAATCGTCCTCTTAGTTTTACACATGAAGACATAATCTGGCATAACTTGATAAGTATTTGTAGCAGCACATTTGTACTTCCAGTGTATCATTGCAACATAACATACATATTACATACTGTGTGCCAGACCTGGGGCCGAGTACATTTTTATGAGTACAAGTACGAGTACGAATACTTTGATGATGGATGAGTACGAGTATGAGTACATTGCTAAAAGCTGAGTATGAGTACAAGTACGAGTAATTTCTCACGAGTACGGGTAAAAGTACGAGTACAACAAATATAAATATTAAATAATAACGTATTTAAAAATTATTAATTAATGTAATTTATATAACTCAGCACAACTGAATATGTAATGGCAGTTGATCAATTTTTTTATGAGGAAAACTAAAAAACCTTTATTTCATCAACAATTAAATTCACTTCATTGGCATTCATTTCAGTGGCATCGTATGATCTTATCATCTATTTGCCATTGCACCGAATGAACATGAGTTGTTCACAGGTTGAGTATTTCAGGCTGCACTTTTCAGGGCAGAATACTTTCTCGGCTATGGTAAATACCCTTTCAACTGGGGCTGGTGAGGCTAGAATGCTCGGATGGTTTTGGACCACTTGAGCCAGAGTTGGAAAACTCAGAACTGCAGTGGGTCACTGTGACGATCTGTACATGGCTGACTGAGGTATTCGTTCACCTCTACAATCAGCAATCTGCTGATGTTATAAGTTTGCAATTTATATTTTCTGATCGTAGACTACTAGTTGTTGAGAGGGTTAGCACATGTCCACATAACAGGCTCAGCATCTCCTTTGGACTTTTTAGCCAGGCTGCTGGCATGGGATTATACTAGTGTAGGAGACAGTCTGACTTGAGCCACCTTACTTCTACTAGTTAGTGCTAACTGCTAAGAACAAGAACTGCCAGTCTTCCTCTTAGCAGTTAACACTGTCAGCTAGTGCCAAGTGGCATGGTCTCCATACTACATCAAAGGCATTTCCTGTCTAACTGGTGGGTTAACTGCTAATTGAATCTTTATGGCTTAAACAGGTTTATGGTCTGACTGGTCTATGGGTGTTTCTGACTGGGAAAAGATACTGCCTGTTGCCATGTTTGGGTATCACAGTCATTGTTATCAGAGAATGAGGATGCACTGGGATGTGTAGGGATGGTAAGGTTGTATACTATCAGAAATAACAAAGTATTTTAAAAATAGTTGAACATTTAAATATTTCAGGAAAATTTCATTTTATAACCAAATATATTTATTTTCTTCCGTACATATTGAGAAAGTACTCAGATGTACTCGTAATGTACTCGTAAATTCTGAGTACAACGAGTACGAGTCCATGACCCATAAGTTTCATGAGTACGAGTACTTCAAAAATGTACTCGAGTACATGAGTACCGAGTACTTTGGCCCCAGGTCTGCTGTGTGCCACATTTGAATGTTGTGCATGTAATATTTCCATGCAATCCATTTGCATATATAATCCATAACTTTGCCAATTTTTGTAGCAGTCATATTTTTTGAAACCGTGTAAAGCCCCCTACCAAACCTTTACAAGGATGTAAGAAAACAATGTTAACATTTTTCTGACTTATCACTCATTTGTTCAGCCGGGGTCACCTATAGACGTATTAGTCCAAAGGACTTCAGGGCCACTTGGCCCATTTTTTTATTGTTTATATTTGTTAAATTTAATTACTTTAATAGGTAGACATTTTTCCATAGCTGCAGTAACAATTTCATCCAGGATATTGTAGTTTTCATTCGGATCCGCATGAGTATCTGGGTTAAGTTGATCATAAATATTTGAGTTTATTATTTGAATTTTTTATTTATTGGGTGAGTCAGGTTTTGTTGTTTTATTCATATAAACCTTGGTATCGCACTAGTGATTTTTAGAAAGTACGGAAAGCGATCAGAATTATAGCTCGCTAAAATACCAGCTGAGGATTTGAAGAATCCTTTTGACAAATTGCATAACAAAAATATCAATGAGTGTTCCATGATATTCTGAAACTTCGTGTTGGCATAGTAATTTTAAGGAAGAAACCATGTGAAACGATGGTGTCAAAATATTAACGTATGGGTTTTTCGTTAATTTTAAGCAAGTCAGTATTATAATCTCCTGCAATTATTATTTCACTTTTAGATTTTTGTAAATATAGGTTATATCTCTAGGTGGTATACATTTCCAAGAATTATTTTTTTTCTTCATGTTATTTCAATTAATTGACCTTCCCAAGTGTCTGTATTAACATCAATTTTTACAGATTACATGTATATCCATCTATTTGAAAGAAAGAAGCGTCAGCCTCTTCATCTGGCCATGTTTCCTGTAAACATAGAGCACTAATCTCACATCCACTACTTCTGAATATCTCTAGCTTTAATTTAATTTAGTAAATTTTTGTATTTAAACTCACTTTGACATTTGAGGCTTAGCACGATGAATTTGCTTTGCTTGTTCGTTAAATGGTTTATTAAATTATCATCGTCAAAGTATGGTGAATGTTGAAATGGTTCAATATCCCGATCTTCATTCATTTCATCCGTTTGTAATATGTGATAGAAATAATTGTTCTCTAGACCACCAAATTGCGGTAAGAAATAAATGTTGTCAATCTTATTGGAAAACTGAATAAACATTAGTGCTCTGTGTTTGCAGGACACATCATATAAACATTGTGAAAGAGCTGCACAAGCTATACTCTGAGCATAATACAAATACATTTTGTAAAAGAGAATATTACGAATATTCCGCATGCATATATAACGTAATGTACTTATCGCATCAGCATAAAATGTGTGAAAATAGATTACAGCATATGTGCTGCCACAACATGAACGTAGAGTGAGAATATCGTAAGTATATTGAACAAAACACAAACTGATTATTGCGGAGACACTAATCTTTGGGGAAATACTGTATATAATGCACTGTCCAAAAAATAAAAATGTAAAATAATACTAAACGTAGTGAAAAGTAAATATATAAACATTGCCCTCCCCAAAATGAAAACAATGTGAATATTGACTGTATATCGATGTATATCGATGCAGACTAAAATGTAAATAATATGAAATTGCACTATTTAAATACAACGTCATTTCATGTGGAGCATTTCGCTCAAGAGTAAATGTCAGCAAAAGAGCATATATCAAAAATATGAAATGCTTAATAGAAAACAGCATAGGTACTGTACAGTTTTTTGATAACATTGTGTAAGCGAGCCTGTGCAATAACGTTAACATAGATAAAAACAATGTTGACATAGCGTTAAGAAAATCGTTAAAAAAATTAACGTTTGGTTTTGTAATGTTGTTCAAAAGCAAATTAAACAACATTACAAAAGCAAATTACAATTAAACGTTACTTTGATTAAACACAAGTGGAGGGTAAGAAGGATAATAAGGAAAATAACAAGTAAGGAAAAACATAACAGGTGACTAGACATGTTAGTAACACACGAGTCTGACTCACAGCATAACATATTACAATAATAAATACATTGAAATATAAATTACACGAATCATGTTATACAAATTCACGTAGACTTGATACATATTTGGATATAATAAGTCTATGGTACTGGAAATATGTGTAGGCGTTCAAGATAGCATACTACACGACAGTCAGCGGCGATCTCTGACAACTAGTCTGTCGAACGAGATGTACGCGTACTTCCCTTCAGCACGTAGCTGCATCATCTTCGGGAGTAGATATTTACGTTTCTGTACGACCTTCAGTGAATAGTCTTCATTCACATACACACCGTTTGGCTTCACGAGTTGGGCGTTGTTTAACAAGTACTAACAGTCCTCAAACGATGGAAATTTCACTACCACGGATCGTGGCTTCGTCGCCCCGTTCACCATTTTCGCAGCGGCCGTTCGGTGAGCGCGCTCAATCTTCGTCGTTTCGACTTTGTCTGCTGTGATGGCGACCTTATTCAACGGGCTGTTTTTTACCAGTTCTTCCGTTATTTCGCACGTTTCGTTCGCGATTTCTGGGATGCCGTCGATCCTGATGTTCGTTCGTCTACTTTGGTTATCTAGATAGTCGACATTTTCTTCAAGCTTCTGCAGTTGTTTTTGCAGGTGATCGACGCTCGTGGCACTAGGTTGTGTGTCAAAGTTTGATAACTGACGCTTGAGGTCGGCCATCTCCTGCTGAGTATACTGCAGGCTGCACTTTAGGTCAGTCATAGATGTTATTGTGTCGGCCATGAAGTTGTCTATACTAGAGTTTGTGCTTTCCATGAAGCAAGCTCTTCTGGAAAATGTTTTGCTGCATTTCCAGCAGTCTGTTGAACGTTGCGTCATCTGTTGTTGTTGTTGACGTCGTCACAGTTTCCTCCAAAGGTTCGGCCTCAGTGTTCGATTGCAACGCTCTACTGGGCCTGGTCTTAGTGGTGGTCTTGCCCGTTGTAGCGTTAGTGAGGTCAGTTCAGGTGGTGATTACGATCACGGTCATTTAGGCACTTCTCAACGGTTACACGGTCACTTGGGTACCGGGGTGCTGACAAGCGATATTAAGAGTCTGTTGGTACCTCGTGGTCAATCACCTGTTGTCAATGGGTGGGCGATAAATGACCCGCAGAATAAAAAAATTGTCCAGCAATGTCTCATGCACGTATATCTTTGGAACGACTCGCAATCTACCATAGGCCCAGACCATATATGCTTGCACATGCCGTAGGTCAAACACACAGTGGAAACGTACCAAAAACTCTCAGAATCACGACGACTTGAAAACACTTCCACACAACAACTGTACACGTGACTTGTTTCTTGATGACTGATATATTTTGAATATATCTTTCAGTTTAATTTTTTTTCAAAATTATGGGATCAACACAGATACACAGTATAGAACAAAGACATAGTGGGGATTTATTGATCGGTATAGTTTCAAGGAATATTGATGGATTAAATGTGTCATTGTGGCATGCACCAAATGGTTTATGGTGTGTGATAAATGGGAACCATGCAGGATTTTGCTTTAAAGGTGATTAATAAAACACAAGTAATAACCTATTACTCGACATGAAACCAAATGCATATACGTTATATGTTATGCTAATATTATAATCATTAACTTTATTATATTTATATATTGAATAAAATCAATACAGAAATATATATCAGAATAATTTCTTCCGGATTTTCCGACAGAAACTGGAAGAAACCCCTTTATTACAGTTTCTTCCGGGCGTCCTGGAAGAAATAGATTTCTTCCGGAAGAATCCACACCCTGCATATTTTGAATTAATCTTAATAATTTTATCTGGGGCAAAGGAATCAAGAACATTGTGGAGTTGTGTCATAAAGTCTTTGCATTATTTATATATAACCGATGTAAGTGAGTCTAATCAATTTCTTTACGAACGGAAGTTATATGATGTATGCTTTGGAAACTGACGTATGTTTGAAGATGAACAGCTCGTGTAATGGTTTGGGTGATTTCCGTTTACCAATTAAACAAAATATAGGCAAGTGATCCGATATGTCGTTATGAAGTCCGTTCCATCCTTACCACAATACTCTTTTCCCAGTCTTCCACAACGTTCTTTGCACTCTGTTATTTAAACTAAACATTTTTCAAATGACGTCTGGTGGTGTACTTACTTATATATATTATTATATATATTTATTTATACTACTGCACATCAGAAGCACTTTTTTGTGTATTTGTACCACAAGTGTTGTTGAAGAAAAAGCGAATGTGTTTTGATAATGCAAGTGAATGATTAGTTTACTACTACGTGTTGGTGGGATTTTCTAGTTTTAATTTAGATACTTTTTCTTTCAAACGTCTGATTGTGTCACTGACTTTGACTCGATTAATAATTACTTACATTTTGTTTCAGACCACTGTTTGTGAAAGAAGTGTCAACAATAAAGTGACAACGCTGCAAAGACTCGCGCACATTAACCAAAAAAAAATTGTCCAGGTGTGTGCACCAGCGCAACGTAGGATTTCGAGCCAAGTCACTGAAGGTCAACATGTTTGCCTTCACGAATAAAAGAAAACGTGACTGAGTGACTTGTGGGTAATATTTGCATTTATGCAGACAACAACTGCCTGCGGCTGGGAACTATTCAAGTGTGACGGTTGTGCAACAAATATAAAGGTCCGTTTGTTTTCTCAGACAGTTGAGAAACTTTCTCAGAGTGAGACATTCTCTTCTGAGTATCACTTGACAGCTGGACGTGCATGCGCACAAACACTTGTGAGACACCTATTCAATGTGACACCCATGGAAGATGTTTCATTAGCAATATGAAGTTTTGAAACTATACGTAAACACTAAGACTTGTGATAAACTTTTCAGATGTGACGAACATTAGCGATAACGCTTAACACATTTCGAGCACAGTGGTTAGGGCATCGGACTTTTAATCGAGAAAACCCGGGTTCGAATCCTGTGCAGCTGTGTAGAACCGTGAATATGTTTGTTCACACTACGTTGCTTCAGTTCACTCAGCTATAGACATAGGTGGATATTTGCATACAAATAGTCTTCGTGTAATACGACGAGTCTGAGTGCTTCCCGGAGAAGCAGAGATGATGTTCAATTGAATAGGTCTGCCAAGGACTATAGTGTAAAGTGCCTTTAGCAGTCCTGAGGACTGGATATTGCGCTATATAAGAACTTTCCTTTCACTTTTTATTTGTTTGTATGCAATAGTGCTTTGCTGTCACATTTGTTAAAAACACCAGAGTTTAATACTATCTCTAGGTGCTATTTTGTGTTATTATCCCGCTTCTCAGGATTATGTGACGTTTGATAGTCTCACTCACTTTGAGAACAAAAACACTACATTTCAAGTGTAACCACTCCAAATACGATGTGTGTGGAAACAAGTTAGAAAGACAAATAGTTTCAATATGTCTGCGAATTTGCAGACGGGTACCGCTAAGAAACGATTGATATGTGACATTTGTGGTAAACGGCTTTTAAGCAGTTTTGGCTTGGCGCTACATGTACGCAAACACTCTGGTGAGAAACTACTCAAATGTGAAACCTGTGGGGCACAATTCTCAAAAAATGATGATTTGATGAATCACATCCGTATCCATACTGAGGAGAAACCCTACGAATGTGGTACTTGTGGTGCACGATTCGCAAAAAAATATTATTTACAGAAACATACTCGTAGGCACAATGGGAAGAAACCCTACAAATGTGATACATGTGGTGTACGATTCTCACAAACTTCTCATTTGAAGACGCATACCCGTATTCATACTGGGGAGAAACCCCACAAATGTGATACCTGTGGTGCACAGTTCTCAGAAAGTAATCATTTGAAGGTGCATGTCCGTATCCACTCCGGGGAGAAACCTTACAAATGTGATACCTGTGGTGCACAATTCTCACAAGCAGGTCATTTGAAGAGGCATACCCTTATACACACTGGGGAGAAACCCTACAAATGTGATACATGTGATGCACAATTTTCACATAGTCTTTCTTTGAAGAGACATATCCGTGTCCACACAGGAGAGAAACCCTATGTATGTGATACTTGTGGTGTACGATTCTCATATGGTGTTGCTTTAAAGAGACATGCCCGTATTCACACTGAGGAGAAACCATAGAAATGTGATACCTGTGGTGTACGATTCTCACGGAGTTCTGGTTTGAAGAATAATACCCGTATTCATACGGGGGAGAAACGATACGAATGTGATTCCTGTGGTGTACGATTATCACGGAGTTGTGGTTTGAAGATTCATACCCGAATTCATACGGGGGAGAAACGATACAAATGTGATACCTGTGGTGTACGATTCTCACGGAGTTGTGGTTTGAAGATTCATACCCGTATTCATACGGGGGAGAAACGATACAAATGTGATACTTGCGACGCACAATTTTCACGTAGCGATGCTTTGAAGACACATGTCTGTTTTCATAATGATCACAAACCGATGTGACACGTGTGACTTCCAATTGTCAGCAAGTGCAAGTAGTCACACACTGGTAAGAAACGACTCGTATATGGCACAAGCAGGAACTCAGTTTTTGTAAACAATGGTTCACGAAAGAAACTTGTGCACATTCACATTGGCATTACACGTTTAAGATGTGACACCTGTGGATACAGTTGTATGTTTGGTTGTGGATATTTGTACCGATGAGAAATTATTCAAATGCAATATATGTAAAAACGGTTTACGGGTGTGTGATTTTCACAATAAAAATGCGTATTTTGCAAAGTTCTGTTTGTGTGACGCCTCACAACTTTCAATGGGTGACGTGGCACGAACAGCGTGATCCCTTATTTGTTAGGAAAGAGATTCATGGACAAGTTGTCGAACAGGCTAAATATTAATACATATGCCCACCTGGTGAAAGTTGTATCTGGCAACCCGATCGATTATTTTAAAAGTAATTGACAGTAAAATGTCTACTACCTGACAAGACGCATACGTCATCAATCAGTGACACCGTGGAGGTCATCCACATAGCCTACGTCACTGTTGACGAGTGTGGAGATATTTCGTTCGATGTCCTGGAGTGTATTACGTAACGAATAAAAACAAAAATATGTTAGGGGCTTTGTAAATAAAAAAAATCCAATAATCCAAGGAAAAGTGGGTGGGTGGGTGAAGGGTCCATTTGAAATAAAAAAAATGGAAATATGTCTCCACTGTCGACAAAGGCCGGCACCTGCGACTAGTGCACAGACAAAAAGAAACGCACACACGACAGCAACAACGACACTCGGTCACCTCCAAAAGTGAGAAAGCTGTACAGCATGCAAAGTGTGTTAAAAAAAATTCCTAGCCCTAACTACTTGCTGAAAAACAAGAAAGACACGGGGCACATGCAGAAGAAAAAATAGTTACTCTACACAACACGAAATGTGGACAAATTCTGCTCTTTGTAAAAATTTTCAATTGTGCCTGTGTAGTTAGTTGTTGATATACTAAACCAGTTGCAATTCACCGACGTGAAATATGTTCTAATTATTCTTTTCAATAGAAAGAATTGGGAACCTGTCTGTACATAACCCCGGTAATTATTTTTAGCAACTCCTTCCCTTGAAAACGTAATACATGTCAATGTATCATTGCAGTTTGTACGCTTTTCCAATTTTTAGGATGGTGGGTGGGTGGCATCGATCCTATCCAAATTTGTTATTATTACAATGTTGTTATAATTACAAAGCCCCTCAGCTTGTTTGACTGTAACTGTTTGATTGATAAACGCTCTATAGATACCAAATCAGTTGCTATCTGAAGTGTGTGTATTTTAGTGTTCCTAGGGTATATATTAAAACGAGCTTCCGAATAGGCCTACCTACAATATAGTAATTACTAAGCCATACTTTCGTCCATACAACATGCATGCATAAATTCAAAGCTTACTCCAGCATGAAAGCCCATACAGCTTCGGGTGGCTGGTTCTAATCTACTTTTTGTTCCAACAGGTAAGACGAACGCTTTTCGGTTACAACACCAACTTTATGGAACTAATTCCCTCTCAGCGTTAAGTCAGTAGGAAACTTTGTTTCATTTCGTCGTCATCTAAAACCTATCTTTTTAATATTGCATGATCCTCCGTAGCTTCTTAGCAATTTCAGCCGTCTGTCAAAGACTTATTGACCTAATTTGTACGTGATTCTAGGATTGCTTAATCCTTTGGTTTTGTCCCGCCATAACGTAGAGTGAGCAAGATTGTCCACTGACACATTTGGCGAAGACAACAGTCCTCCACCCCTTCCTGTCTGCACCTTGCTTTTCAGTCTGACCCCAGATTAAAAGGGACAAGTTTCGTTCCACAGTCTTTCTCCATGCTTTTTGGGTCTGTCCTCGTTTTCTTTTTTTGTTCTGTTCAGGTGTCCTATTAGTGCTATTTTTGGTATGTTGGGAATTTTCTTTCTGAGGACATGGCCGATCCACCGCAAATACACAGTTTAAAAATGAGATATTTGCAAAATTCACTATGGCTGGTATGAAAAACCTGGTTGTACGGGAAGATATCATTCTTGCTTAATAAGTTTCGCTGAACTACTTGTAATGGTTCTGTGATGATGATTCTGAAATATAGAGAACGTTTTCTCCACTATCACCAATATCATATGATGCTCTAGTCCTGCCATCTGTTGCATTACTAAAATATGTCTCAAGTAAAAACTGTTTTGTTGGACATTCGTATTACCAGGCTCTAGCATTTGAGTAGTGACTAAGCCTTCAAAGTTGATATCTGCCGCGATTGCAGTCATAATGAATTTTCAAAATTTCATTTCATAAACCAAAAATATAATAAAGTTTTAACAGTAAATACTGAAATAATATCAGCCTACCTTAAAATGGCAATTATATATTTTACAAAATCGTGACAAATCAAATTTCAACAATAATAGTAATTATTAATACTATAAAAATTAAACAAACAGTTTTAAATACAAATTGTAATCACATTTATTTATAATTATTTTCAGCAGCATAGTAATTGCCAATGGTTGACCAGAATGCTTTGACATGTCCAGTTTTATAACGTATCGTCCATGCTTGTCTTTCTACAACTATATCTAATACAAATATAATTCACACTTCTTCTGAAAGCCCAACACAATTTGCATCACTTGTATGGAAATACCATTGTTATTACTGTATTATTTTAACAATAAAATTCATCTTGCATTTCTATGTTTAATGTGCAAGAAATAGTCAGAAACTTTGCTTATTGTAGTGTTATTAAATTATTATGGATCCGAGAAACCAAGGATTACTCTGGGTAGCCTCAATTATATATTTATTTTTAGCTATTTATTATCATTGTATTGTTTTTAATCTCTTCCAGATATTCGTTCCAGCATACTTAACAGTTTTGGGCGCGCTAAGGATGTAATCACTCAGTCCGTTTCTTCCGCGCTTTCCACAATATACCTTTCCCAGTCTTTAACCATGTTTCTTACACTTTGTTATATATACTAAGTCTCTTTCAAATGACCTCTGACGGAGTCACTTATTACATTTTGTTTCAGAATATTGTTCGTGACAGAATTGTCAACAATGTAATGACAACGCTGCAAAAATATCGCGCACTTTAACAAAAATTCATGCAAGTTGTGTGTACTTCGAGCCCAGTCACGCAATGTCAACATCTTTGTCTTCAAAAACAACACATGTCTCTCAATCAATGGTGGGGTCCTGTTTGCGTTTAAAGAGACACCAACTCCCTGTGGCATGAAATCATTCGAATGTGACAGTTGTGCTGCAAATGTAATGGTTCATTTGCTTTCTCAGACAGAAAACCTTGTTAATGTGACATGCGCGGAAGACATGCGGTTTATAAGTGGACATGTATGCGCACTAATACATGTAAGCACCAAGACTTGCGAGAAAGTCTTCAGATGTATACTCACTAGTGTGATAACACGTCTATGTGTGTGTATGCAGTAGTGCTTTGAGGACACGAGTATCATACACAATGATGTGTGTGGAAAGACTTAAAAACACACAGTTTCAGTATGTCTGCCAGCGATAGAAATAAGCCAGAATATTTACTTGTCCGCCGGACAAGTACGTTTTGAAATCTACTTGTCCCCCAACATTTTAACTTGTCCGAGTGTTTGTGAAGGGGAATCGAATCTTCGAAAAAACTTTAAAAGTCTGTCTTATTTTTATGACAACAACACAATGTTTCTGCTGTTTCGTTGCATGTACATCTGAGTGACATGTGATCAAAGACACAATTTGATTTAATCTGCAAATTTTGAAATTGCAAAATTATATTTGCAACTATTTTCCGGTCCATTATTATTCATCACGAATATTAAAATTAGACATGTTACATGATGTATACATATATTTTAGTGATGCTGATATGAACGCTTTTATATAAATAATTATTACAATGATAGGAATGAGACAATTGTTTCATTGCTATTTGTTTTATAATGTTGCAAAAACTGTTTATGTTTAATATGGTATATATATATATATATATATATAACATATAACACTGCTGTAAAATGTTGGCTTCAGTTTGTCATTGAAGATGCCACTCAACCATCCGGAACACGACCAATGCAAAGCCAGAAAATGTTGTCACAAAATCATAATAAACTACATCATCTGATACTATTTTGTTAAACCTCTATGAACTTCAATATTAACAAAGTTCTGTATTTTACAAACGAAGATAATATTCAATTGATCATCAGCAAACAAACGCATATTTTTTCCTAAATATTATATTACCATTTCAATGATGATAAAACAGTTTTAACGGTGCCTGAATTACATTTACCAGGCGGAAAATAATTTATAGATTTTGTTACGTCGTAACGTTGCTGCCGCGTGCAGACCGCCGTAGTTGGCGGAAGCCGACATGTCAACCAAGGGGCCTCTATTTGGACAGGAGGCTTCACTGAGCGAGAAAATGGCAGTCTACACTGAAGGTTTTTGTCCGCCATTCGGGAGGCAAGCGCATGCGCCTGCGGGACCCGCAGCGCGCGATGTTAACGTATTTGATCAGTTACCTCATTTCATCAGAATAATCACCAAGCTGTGATGTGTCATATAAAATGAAATACATTAATGTAATCGATGAAGTTTTTTACCTTCTTCTTCTTCTATGTGCCATGTCTGTCACAGGCGTTGGCGATCATGGCCCTCCATACCGCACAGTCGTGTGTAGTTTGTAGCAGTTCTGTTGTGCTCCTTTCACACCATGTTGAGAGACTATCCATTATTTTTATTCTCTGGCGTCCTCTGGATCTTTTTCCTTCTATCTTTCCTGTTGTTACTATTTGTTCTAACTTTTTCTTTCTCATGACATGGCCTATAAATCGTGCTTGTTGTGTTCTAACTTTGTTGATGATCTTTCTTTTTGATTTGGCTGTCCTAAGGATGACTACATTGCTTTGCTTTGCAGTCTATGGCACTCGCAGCATTCTTCTTAAGAACCACATTTCAGTGGCTTCTATGTTTTTTTTGTGATCTTTTGGTTATTGTCCAGGATTCACATCCATATAGCAATATATGTAACATTGCAGTACACGTTTTCTCACTTCAATTTATATATTTTTATTTGTTAAAATGTTTTTCATGTCGTGAAAAGCTGTTTTGGCTTGAGCAATTCTTCTCTTTATCTCATCGTTGCATCGACCGTCGGATGTTATTAGTGATCCCAGATAATTAAACGTTCGGACTTGCTTCAAAACAGTGCCATATGCTATCACGTTGCATGTTGGAGTGTAATTTTTCTTTGAGATGACCATGATTTCTGTTTTTTTTTGGTTCATGGACAGATCTTTTTTCTCACTTTCCCTTATTACTGTATCTAGCATCTGTTGTAGATCTATTTCGTTCTCAGCAATCAGTACCGTGTCGTCTGCATATTGTAAATAATTCATGTTGTATCCCCCTACTTGAATGCCTGGCATATCTTCTAATGTGCGTAAGATAATCTCACTGTATAGTGAAAAGAGATCGGGTGATAGGACACACCCTTGTCTTACACCACGTTTTATTTCTTGACATTTACTGATGTCATTTTCTATTCGTATTGCTGCTGTTTGTCCCCAGTACAGATTTCTCACAATTCTCAGATCTTTTCCATCAATGTTCAAACTTTCCAGCATTGATATGATTTCTTCATGACGAACTCTGTCAAATGCCTTTGTGTAATCAATAAAACATACATACAGATCTTTCTGCACTTCCAGTGCTCTCTCAATCAGTGTTCGTAGGATGTATATTGCATTATTTGTACCTTTATCTTCTACAAATCCACATCGTTCTTCAGCAATTTCTGGCTTTATTTTGTTTCTCATTCTGGTCATAATAATTTTAAGCAACATCTTGGTGAAGTGACTCATGAGACTAATTGTACGGTGTAGTTCACATTCAATCGCACCTGGTTTCTTTGGTATTGCTACAAAAATGGATCTGGATAAATCAGTTGGGATTCGTCCGCTGTCATATATTTTGTTCAAGAAGTCTGTTACTATATCAATACCAAATTCCTTTAAACACTCAATCATTTCAATGGTAATATTATCTGATCCAGCAGCTTTTCCCTTTTTCATTGATCTGATGGCTTTTCGAACCTCGTCCTTCAATATAGGAGGATCATCAAAGTTCTTCTTAATTGATGGTCTTTCACCCCTTTCATCATCGTACAGTTCACCAATATATTCTGACCATCTCTCGAGTATTTTGTCTTTGTCCATTATTATGTTTCCTTCTTTAGATTTCAGGCAACCTGTAGCTGAGCATGTTCTTTTCCCTGTGATTTATCTTATTCTAGCATGCATGGATTTTGTGTCGTGCTTATTCTTCTGTTCAATTTCTTTGCATTTTTCATTAAGCCATTCCTCTTTCGCTAGATTACATTTGGCCGTTATATCCTTGTTCATTGCTACATATGCATCATGATTTTGCTTAATTTTCCTCCTTTCATCCATCAACTTTAGAATATCGTCAGCCATCCATTTTTTCTTTGCTTTTCTGCATTGCCTAGGAATAGTTTCTTCTGCAGCCTGTGTTATTGATTCCTTCATTTGTTCCCATTGGTCGTCCACATCTTGAATGTCCTTCAGAACATTGAAACTGTTTTGTACTGCTACATTGAATTTCTCTTTCATCGCTGAATCTGATTTTAGTATATTCATATCTAGTTTCAGGTTCCTTGTTGCTCTTTTCCTTTTCTTCAGTTTCAATCGGAACTTGGCTCGCACTGGCACATGATCGGAATCGCAGTCTGCCCCGGGAAAGGTTTTTGCCACCAGTAGGGCATTTCTAAATCTTTTACTGACCAGGATATAATCAATTTGGTTCCGTGTACGGTCTCCTGGACTTTTCCAAGTCCAAAGTCTTCTTGGGTGTTGTTGGAACCAGGTGTTTCCTACAGTCATGTCATGAGATTTTGCCCACTCTATTAGTTTATCTCCTCTCACATTTCTGCTCCCCAGGCCATATGGTCCAACTATGTCTTCGCATCTTCCCTCACCAACTTTAGCATTAAAGTCTCCCATAACTATTACAATCTCATGTGATTTGCAATGTGATTTTGCTAATTCAAGATCATTATAAAATGTATCGTGCTCTTGATCAGATTTGTCTGCGGTTGGTGCGTACACTTGTATGATGTTAATGTTAAATGGTTTGCCACTGATTTTCACCAAGAGGATGCGATCCGATATGGTCCAGTATCCTAGTAAGCATTTTGCTCTTTCTTCATCCAACATAATTCCAACTCCTCTTTCATGTTTATCGCCTCCTGAGTAAATTATTGTGTTATTATCTGATGTTATCAGACCTGCCCCTGTCCATCTAACTTCACACATTCCCATTATATTTATCCCCAATCTTGTCGTTTCTTGTTTGATGTTTTCTAGTTTTCCTTTCTGATATAGAGTTCTTACATTCCATGTAGCAATATTCAAAATCTCTCTGTTGCACACAGTAGCTGGATGACGATCTGGCGTCACCTGTCGCACATGACTATCCCTACCGAGCGAGGTGGTCCTGTCAGAACTGTCAGAACAACCGTTCACGCTGTTAACGTTATCTTCCGTGGTTTTGTGGGTCATGATTGTCTTGGGAAAGATACAGCAGTGGTTTCCCATTGCCTTCTGCCGGTTTTTGATTTGGTTTACTCCAAAGAACAGTAGCTCGTACTGAGCTGTGCTCGCCGTCGTTGTCCATACAACTGGATCTTCCGCCGCCGGAACTGAGGGGACATGCTGTCCATCACATCCCCTGCTTTGCTATTTGTCCCATAGCTGGAACATGATTTGTGAGGGTCGGGACGTGTCCACACACTGGTGGGCCCTGCACCCTGCACATATCGGGCTCATGCTGCTCCGCCAAGGTTTTTCGTGGCTGGACCACTAGATCCCATGCAGGTTTGGCCTGGAGCCGCAAGGTGTCCAGTTACCATATGGTGTCGCAAGGAGGCACTGCATAAGTTTTTTACCTATCACAATTCAAATAATGAAATTTGCAAACAAAACACGTAGAAACGTTGCAATTATTTATTGAGCCATCTGAACTTCGTAGAGTTTCATCAGAATAATCATCAGACTGTACCACTTATTATATAATTCAAATATTGAGGTTATCGTTGAAAATGTTGAGCAATGGTAATGCAAAGATCTGCATTTTCTGCACGCGTATGGTCTGGCTTGGCGCAACTTCAGAATGGCGGACGAACTGCTTACGTACTTTCCTCGAACAATGTAGATAGCGCGCGCTGCACCGTCTTGTATTGATATACGGTCTTTGATGTCAACGGCGGTTGGCGCCTCGTCCCGGGCCGCGCGTCTTGCATAATTCGTTTTCGAAAACTCGCAATTTATGGTTAAAATAAATGTTACATAGATACAACAACACTTCTGAAATTTCATTAATATTCCGTTTATCAACCAGCACCATAGATTTACCGGAGAGCCAGTTACAAGTTTTGAAAACTGTCACCGATCTGGACTGGATCGGCTAACGACGTTCGATGACTTGGTCTTGGAAGACTGCCGAGTCCGCGTGGTTTAAGCGTAATAATGGTTACAACTATGTAATTATTCAAATAACAGGTAGCGATACAAAGTCTACTATTTCCAAAGTTCATCAAATATGATTCGTGAGCGGAAGCAAGTTGTACGTCGGCCAAACTGAACGATTTACGATTGTGTTAAATACAGCCTCGATCAACGATGGCTGATGCGGGGTCTGTTCTACGCGTATGACAGAGCTAGGTCGGTGCGCTCAGCGGATGATCCTGTTAACGCACGCACTAACTTCGGTCGAACACTGACGTACAACACACTGGCGGCGGAACGACAAGACGCCGACACACTAACGAAATTGGAATGCGCGCGATTGCTAGTGAACTTCATTTACGTTTGAATTTCCTCAAATAAAAAGTTTGCAATGTTGCATGCGTCACTATTTAATGTAAATTTTCACTTGTCCACCGGATAACCATGTAGAGTCATTTTACTTGTCCGGGCCAAAAATCACTTGTCCCGGACAAACGGACAAGTGCTATTTCGAACGCTGTCTGCGAATGTATAAAATGTTACTGTAGAGAAACGGTTTAAATGTGACACATGTGGAAAACGTTTTTTTAAACAATGGTGTCTTAAAGCTACATGTCCGTACCCTAACTGGTGAGAAACTGTTCAAATGTGAAGCCTGATGTGTGTACAATTAACACAAAGTACTATTTTGATGTGACACGTCCTTATTCACACAAGGGAGAAACCCTATAAATATGACACTTGTGGTGCACAATTCGCACAAAGTGGAAATTTAAAGGCACATATTCTTATCAACAATTATGAAAAACCCTACAGATGTGACAGTTTTCACAAAAAGACACTTTTCCTGATGCACACTGGGAGAAACCCTTCAATTGTGATACACGTGGGGCACAGTTATAACAAATATTAATTTCGTACCGGCGCTGATAGCCATAATTATGTATTAAAGACTAAGCTAAATTAACTTTTTTTATTCCCAATCTGAATTAAATATATTCTAAAAATAATGTACTGATATTCAACTAATTTTTAACCCCTTCCGTCACACTGTCGAAGGCCACTTTTGGTCGCGCTTTTCTGTACATTTTCTGCACAGTTTGTGGCGAGACCTAGCGGTCGTTCGTGATGTCACCGCAGGTAATGGGGCACGCATGTCTCGTCAGCTGGCATATTGGTTTTATGCCATTTTGCCCTTCTAGTTCATGATCCGGATCCCAACGTCGAACACCTAACCATGTACCGTTTCGCATGTGGACGCAATTGCCGTAACCGAAACCACCGATGTCGCTTTTATTGGTTTCCATCCGAAAAAAAGTTCACTTTGTAGGTGGGGAATATTATACAGGTATGGTATTATTTTCAAATTGTTTGCATATTGCAATAATTTTGAATAACTATTATACCGGAACGATGAAACTGTGTCATTGCCAGTCCTATCACGCGAAATATTTGCCATTATAAAGCCTACACTTCTAAAAAGGCACAATAGTAAACATCTTAAATCTAAAAAACTGCGACTGGTCATTTTTAGTCCTTTGGCCGAAGGTCCAAGGGACTATTGCCATCACTCTGCGTCCGCCGTCCGCCATTAGCTGCCGTATCTCAGAAACCGTTCAGCAACTTTTTCTCTAATTTTGCATAGACATCTTGGGGCACTGCCACTATGCACGAGAAATCTGTATTTGATTGAATCATTTTAAGGGCTCCCTAGGACCCCAAAACTGGTAAAAATATAACATTTGGCCTATTTTTGCAAAAACTGTTCAGCACTTTTTTTTTTAATTTTGCATAGGTGTATCTTAGGGTGCTGCCACTATATACAAGAAATCTGCATTTGATTGAATCATTCTAAGGGCACCTAAGGGGCCCCCAAAGTGCAAAAGGTTTACATTATCTAGTGATGTGGTTTTGAGAAGGGCCCTTGAGACCACCCCCAACATTAGATGTTGTGTATTGTTCCACAAAATCAACAGCTGTGACTAATCTCTACAGCCCAGTCCATTGAGACCTTGACTAATCTGTAATTGGTCACAGCACCCAGGCAGAGTAGACACACTTGACCCCTGTTAGACTGAACAGTTGCCTAACATTTTTAAACTGTATCTTCAAAACTATTGATTTTCTATAATTGCAAGTTGTGTTTACTTTGATGTTCATTTAATTATTATAAAATGGCGTGACTGTGGTGTCTTGTCTCATGTTAGACTGAACAGTTGCCTAACACTTTTAAACTGTATCTTCAAAACTATTGATTTTCTATAATTGCAAGTTGTGTTTACTTTGATGTTCATTTAATTATTATAAAATGGCGTGACTGTGGTGTCTTGTCTCATGTTAGACTGAACAGTTGCCTAACACTTTTAAACTGTATCTTCAAAACTATTGATTTTCTATAATTGCAAGTTGTGTTTATTTTGATGTTCATTTAATTATTATAAAATGGTGTGACAGTAGTGTCTATTGGTTAAAGATGTATTGTCTGTAGAAACCTGTAGGTGACAAACATAGAAAATTAATATTCTGTCACCTGTAGGTGACAAACATAGAAAATTAATATTCTGGACAGCTATAGAGTGAAATATCCTACACTTTATTTATATCAAATGCATTCTACTGTTCTGTTTACGCTTGCCATGCCTTGTGTAGACATGGTACTGTGTAAATCAATTGTATCAATATATACTAATAATTACAGATTCACAATATAGTTGACACCTGAAACAACCAAATGTCAACCATTAGAAGAGTTGACATAGTTAAGGCACAATAAAACCTTTTGTGTCAAGACAAATACAATTCAACCAATACTGAACAATCTGAACACTGCCTGTTCTTCACCTATTACATTCGCTTTGTTTAGGTATGTGGCTCTTTTTATAGAAAATTTTAGTTTCTTTCTGTACCTGTCTACGTATGATAACCATTTGTCCGCCCTGCTCACAATAAACATCACATGAATGATAAAAGAAAGATCACTACCACTTAACTTGTGGATTATTATTATTATAAAACTGCTCTGCTACTGCTTGGTGGACAGTTAATTAGTGGATCAAGTTCAAATACATCAGCACGTTTTTCACACCTGCATGGTAGTTTAGGCTCAGTAGTGTGCTGGCAGTTACTAAACCTATAGGCTTGTGTGAAAAGGATAGTTGGCAGAAGAATTAACTTCAAAGCACCATTGCATCCATTTAGCCAGGCAGCAGTCACACTGTCCCAGAGTCTGCTGCTATGTTTATATAATAATTATATAGGCTTAATGATCTTAATACACCAATCTGTTGGCACAATGTCAGATAATGGAACTAGGTTATACATCTTAACAATAACTATAATTAGTTCTGTGGAGCTGTTTTTTTTAGTGAACAGTAAACATGTAAACATTTTACTTCCATCATAAACCTTAATGATCTGTAACTATGATTCACCAAAAAACATTTGATTAATAATTACCTACAAGGTTGTTTGATTTATGCCGGGCAGAAACTGTTTCTGCCCGGCAGAAACAGCAACAATAGGAAATACTTGCCATTGATAGACAAACGTGTTCTTTTTATAGAAAATGTCCTATCTGAACACTGCCTGTTCTTCACCTATTACATTCGCTTTGTTTAGGTATGTGGTTCTTTTTATAGAAAATTTTAGTTTCTTTCTGTACCTGTCTACGTATGATAACCATTTGTCCGCCCTGCTAAAAACAAACTACTATTATATAGCACTAATTTTTGAATGAATCACATTTTGAGAATGCATGTCATTGTTTGCGGTGTAACTTTTGTATGCTTCATTTTATGCTGCTCTGTTGCATTCATCTGAAAGATTATTCAATGATAATACATATGTTGTGGTGTTGGATATATAGCTTTGGTATATTGTACACGAGGGTTGTGATAGGAAACTATTGGACAATGCAACAGTGCAGAGAGACAGTACGAGATGTGTCACTCAGTATATGAAGTGTGACTTTCAGATACTTCATGTTGTAGTGCTATGGATTATGATGGGCCTCTCCATTAGCTCCCTATATATTTGTAAGTTAGGTGAGTAACACCTTCGAAGTTCTGACACCAGGACACCGCCTTCGGTGAAGTTGAGACAAAAGTTTTACAAAGGCTACAATTTCAAACGGTCCAGCTGACCCATTTTTTTATTTTTTTTTAAAACTTTTCAGTAACTTTTCTTAAATTTTTCATAGACATTTCATGTGGTAGTGCCACTATACACAATAAATCTGTATTTGATTGATTCATTCTAAGGGCACCAAAGGTCCCCTAGAATGCTAAATTTGCTAACTAAAATTAATTGTCTACCTCAGAGTAGCTATATTTATAACTTGTTGTGTATTACACCCAGCTGTGAAGCTAAGATTCTCTGCCTGCTATTGTTTGATGGAAACTGTGACTAATCTGTAATTGGTCACTGGCAGAAGCTTGTGTCAACAGACAGCATTAAGCCACTACACCCCTGTTAAACTGGACAGTTGCCTGTAAGTTTTAAACTGTGTCAAACAGTGAGTCTACTGTTTGCTCTCAAATAATCTGTCCTCTTAGTTTTACACATAAAGACATAATCTGACATAACTTGATAAGTATTTGTAGCAGCACATTTGTACTTCCAGTGTATCATTGCAACATAACATACATATTACATACTGTGTGCCACATTTGAATGTTGTGCATGTAATATTTCCATGCAATCCATTTGCATATATAATTTCAACAGCTGTTTTCTTCATTTTCACTTTTTGACCCCTACCATATTCAATGCTCCATAACTTCGCCAATTTTTGTAGCAGTCATATAATTTTTGAAACCTTGTAAAGCACCCTACCAAACCTTTACAAGGATGTAAGAAAACAATGTTACAATTTTTCCGACTTATCACTCATTTAGTCAGCCGGGGTCACATATAGAATTATTAGTCCAAAGGACTTCAGGGCCACTTGGCCCATTTTTTTTCTGTGCTACATGCAATATTGCAGCTCAACAACTCTCCTGCAAGGTTTCTACAACCACTGGAAATCGGCCTAAATAGCAGAGTATCGGGATAAAATTCAACAGTATTTTTAATAACACAAACTTCATGAAATGGTCTATTCGAATATTTTATTTCCAGGTGTATCTTCACTGGCATGTCAATATTTTACTTCCATCATATCCCGTAATGATCTGTAACTATGATTCACCAAAAATAATTAATTTATTTTCGTTAATAATTACAAACTCACAATATCGTCCAATGGACTTTAGGGCCTCTTGGCCCATTTTTTGTAACGCTTCAATTAGTGGACGATTTGCGAAATATATAAAACAAATCCTCCCTGTTTACCGACCAGTCCTGCGTGACAACAGAGTTAAGGGAGGCCGGCCTTGAACGGATACAAAAATTGAGGGCTTTTTTGAACGTACAATGTGGGAGACATTCCCCCAGCCCTTCGTTTGCCCCCCCCCCCAGTCAGACCAACTTCCCCCAGTGTGCCCCATTCTCACAAACCAGCCTCTTGTAGAGCTTACTTTTTATTCGTTTTAATGTGTTTGATTTAATTTGCTCTGGGGTATAATAAAACAACTCTAACCAGTAGTTGGCATGCATTTGCCAAAGAAGAATAGTGCCTCTGGACGGCTTGAAGCGGTGAACAAAGCTCTGGATCTGACAGAAGGTAAAGACACGAAGCTGGTTGGTGTCACCACTGACGGCGAGGCGGCAAACACCGACAGACAAGGTGGATTATGGGGTCTGCTTGCTGACCAAATGCAGTGAGGTTTGGCAACATTCTGGTGTGCTGCACACCGATCTGACCTAGTCGTTGAGTCGGTCGTCAGCATCGTACCTGAGTTGGGAATCTGGAAGTCCAATCTATTGGGACTCGTACGATTCTTCCGGACGCCGAGACATATGAATATGTTGTCAGCGCAGGCCGGGAATGTCACACAATTCCCCCGGCACCACGATGTCAGGTTTGCCCAGCACGAGCTGCAGCTGGTAGATGTTGTGCTGAATAACCTGCCAGTCTGCATTATGGTGTCGGAACAGATGCAGGTGCCAGAAAGTACCATCGACAGAAAGGAAAAGGCTGAAACCAAAGGGTTCCTGAGAATCTGGAACCACCAACAAACGTTGATCACCGCACTGATGGATGACATCCTGTATATATTTGAAACATTCCAGAAGAAGTTGCAAAGGAGTGATTTGTTCATCAGCAATCTTCTCACTGTGACTGGTGAGGAAATCAAGAAGTTGAACGTAATGAGGGATGGACAGGTTCCAAAGTGTCCCTTGAATAATAATTATGTCCCGGTGTTTGGCGAAAGCTGTCCAGCCGGCGGTGATCCTTCTTTGAATCTCCTTGTCGTGGTTTTTGTCTCTGATACTGTATCGCTGTCCTAGATAGACGTAGCTTTCTACGTTCTCTATCTGCGTCGAGTTGATATGGGGGCAGTAGCCGAGTGGTTAGAGTACCGGACTATAGACTGGAGGGACGGGGACGTTCGAATCCCGGCGCCAGCTGGGCCGTGGTCCGGTACTGGCTCGGCTGCCGTGTCGAAACTTGGGCAATTTCGTTCACCCCATGTCGCCCCCTTCCAACCCGCACCGGCCAGCGTGGAAGGGTAGGCCAACAACACCAGCATGCAAAGTTTCAACATTTCGCTTAGCATTTAACAATTTGTCTGCTTGACAACCTTGTCCAAGAATCTACGGCCTGCGATGTAATGGCAATGAGGAATCCGGTTATTCGTGACACGTCATTTACAAACGTTGTGAATCGCCATACACACACATTTCCAAATAAGCATTTTATAACGACAATACAATCAAGAGAACTGATTTTTTTACATAATTATGAATAGTTGTTTATTGGTACATGCATATTTAAACTATTACCGTTTCTAAACTGTTTCCCCCATGATGACGCACATGTTAAGCGTTCATTATGTGTATGGTGAATGCGCACATGCTTATTGGATTTTGATGAATTATTCTGCAAATTATATAACTGGTTCATAATTGTGAGCCACACAAATCACATAGGTATCTCCCTGTGTGATTACTACCATGTGATTTCAGGTGACTACTGCGTGAAAACTGTGCCCCACAGGTGTCGCCTTTATAGGATTTATCGCCAGTGTTGGTACGGACAAGTGTCTGAAAGTTACCATTTTGTGCAAACTTTGCTCCACATGTATCACATTTGTAGGGTTTCTCACCGGTGTAGGTAAGGATATGTCTTCAAATTACTACTAGAGGAGAACTGTGCCCTACAGGTATCACATTTGTAGGGCTTATCCCCAGTGTGGATACGGTCATGTAACGTTAAATTGCTACTTTTTGCAAACTTTGCCCCACATGTGTCACATTTGTACGGTTTTTCCCCGATGCGGTTAGGATATGTATTGTTAAACCATTACTTTGTGCAAACTTTGCCCCACATGTGTCACATGTTTGGGGTTTCTCCCCAGTATGGATAATGACATGTACCTTCAAATTACCATGTCCTGAGAACTGTGACCCACACGAGTCACATTTGTAAGGTTTCTACCCAGTATGGATAATGACATGTACCTTCAAATTACCAAGTGTTGATAACTGTGCCCCATGTGTATCACATTTGAAGGTTTTTTTAAGTGTGCATAAGGAAATGTGTCTTCATGTGAAAACTGATTGGGAATTGTGCATCACAGGTGTCACGTTAATTTGGTAGGTTTTCTCCCTTGTGTGAATACGGACGTGTCAATTCAAAATAGTCTTGTGTGTTAATTGTACACCACATATTTCACATTTGAACAGTTTCCCACCAGTTTGGGCTTTAAGCCACCACTATTAAATAAAAACGTTTTCCACAACTGTCACATTTAAACCGTTTCTAAACAGTAACCTTGTGTACATTCGCAGACAAACAGAAACTGTGTATGTTTCTAACTCTTTCCACGCACATCACATTGTGTATGCTTCCCAGAATAATCATTGATTTCTCGGATCCATAATAATTTAATAACACTACAATAAGCAAAGTTTCTGACTATTTGTTGAACATTTAATATAGAAATGCAACATGTATTTGTATTATTAAAATAATACAGTAATAACAATTGTATTTCCATACAAATGATGCAAATTGTGTTGGGCTTTGGTAAGAAGTGTGAATTATATTTGTATTATATATAGTTGTAGAGAGATAAGCATGGGCTAATCATTATAAAACTGGACAGGTCAAAGTATTCGTGTTATTCATTGGCATTTAATATGCTGCTCAAACTAATTTTTTATAATTATAAATGTGATTATAATTTGTATTTATAATTGTATGTTTAATTTTGATAATAATAATAATTACTATTATTTAAGAAATTTGATTTGTCATGATTTTGTAATTATATCATTGCCATTTTAAGGTAGGTTAAGATTATTTAAGTATTTATTTTTCCAATTTTACTATATTTTTGTGTTTAAGCAATGCAATTTAGAATATTCATTATGACTGCAATCTCGGCAGATATTAACTTTAACGGCTTAGTGACTACTGAAATACTAGGGCCTGGGAATACGAAAGTCCAACGTAATATTTTTTATTTGAGACATATTTTAGTAATGCAACAGATGGCAGCACAAGAACATCATATAATTATATTGGTGATGGTGGAGAAAACATATTCCATATTTAATTTGTTTGACAAAAACACCTGTGAATACTTAAAATCATCACCACAGGGACATTACAAATAGTTCAGCGAAACTTGTTAAGCAAGAATGACATCTTCCCGCACAACAATGTTTTTTATACCAGCCACAGAGAATTTTGCAGATATCTTCATTTTAAACTGTGTATTTGCTGTGGATAGGCCATGTCTTGAGAAAGACAGATGACATCTTACCAAAAATAACACTAATAGGGCATCTGGATGGAAGAAAAAAGAAAACGACGACAGACCAAAAAAGCATGGAGAAAGACTGTGGAGAAAGAACTAAGCTTTTACTTTTTAGCTGGGGTCAGGCTAAATAGCAAGGTGCAGACAGGAAGAGGTGGAGGACTGTTGTCTTCGCAATATGTGTCAGTGGGCCATCTTGCTCACTCTACGTTATGGCGGGACAAAACCAAAGAATTAAGCATTCCTAGAATCACGTACAAATTAGGTCAATAAGTCTTCAACAGACGAATGAAATTGCTAAGAAGCTAAGGAGGATCATGCAATATTAAAAAATAGGTTATAGATGACGGCGAAATGAAACAATGTTTCCTACTACTTAACGCCGAGAGGGAATTAGTTCCCAAAAGTTGGTGTTATATCCGAAAAGGTTCGCGTTTTAGCGTTCGTTCCTGTTGGAACAAAAAGTATATTAGAACCAGCCGCTCAAAGCTGTATGGGCTTTCTTGTTGGAGTGAACTTTGAATTTAAGCATGGAAGTTTTGGGGAAGAAAGTAAGGCTTAGCAATTATTACATTGTAGGTTGTAGACTCGGAAGCTCGTTTTAATCGATACCCTTGGAACACTAAAACACACACGTCAGATAACAACTGATTTGGTATCTTTTGAGCATTATCAATCAAACATTTACAGCTAGGATTCAAGCTAAGGGCCTTTGTAAATATATCAAAATTGCAGAAATAAAAACTATTGGATAGGATCGATACCACCCACCCACCTTCGAAAAAAAAAGAAATTGGAAAGGCCTACAAATTGCAGTGATACTTTTGACATGTATTGCGTCTTCAAGTGGCGGAGTTGCTAAAAATAATTACGGGGGTAATATATAGACAGGATCCCAATTCTTTCTATAGAAACTAATGGTGAGTACAAATTACACGTCAGTCAATTACAACTGGTTTATTATATCAACAACTAACTACACGTTTACAGGCACAACTGAAAATGTATATAAAGAGCAGAAGTTGTCCACATTTCGTGTTTTGTGGAGTAACTAATTTTTCTTCTGCATATGGCCTATGTCGTTCTTGTTTTTCAGCAAGTAGTGACGGCTAGGGCAATTTGTCATTTTGCATGCTGTATACAGCTTTCTCACTTTTGCAGGTGACTGGGTATCGTTCTTGCTGCTGTGAGTGCGCGTTGCTTTTTTGTCTGTGCACAAATTGCAGGTGCTGGCCTTTGTCGGCTGTGGAAACATATTTATATATATTTTTTTAAATGGACCCTTCACCCACCCACGTTTTCTTAGATTATTGGACTTTTTATATTTACAAAGCCCCTAACATATGTTTGTTTTTATTTGTTACGTAATGCACTCCAGGACATCGAACGAAATATCTCCATCCCCAACAGTGACGTAGGGATGGCCGCCGAGTTGTCATTTACTATTGACGTACTTGTCTTGTCATGTAGTAGATAATTTACTGTCAGCTACTTTTAGAATAATCAATCGGGTTGCCAGATATAACTTTGATCAAGTAGGCATATGTACTAATATTTGACCTGTTCGACACCTTGTCCATAAATCTCTTTCCTAACAACAAAGGGATCACGCTGTTCGTGCTACGTCACCCATTGAAAGTTGTGAGGCGTCACACAAACAGAACATGTCCAAATGCGCTTTTTTATTGGGAAAATCACACACGCGAAAACTGTTTTATACATATTGCATTTGAATAATTTCTCATCGGCACAAGTATCCACAACAAAACCCATTACTGCTTTCACTCTGTTGACAATGTCCACAAACAAACCCACGACTGCTTTCACTCTGTTGTCCTCGTCCACAACCAAACCCACTACTGCTTTCACTCTGTTATCCACAACCAAACCCACTACTGCTTTCACTCAGTTGTTCACGTCCACCACCAAACCCGCGACTTCTTTCAGTCTGTTGTCCACGTCCACAACCAAACCCACTACTGCTTTCACTCTGTTGTCACAACCAAACCCACTACTGCTTTCACTCTGTTGTCCACGTCCACAACCAAACCCACTACTGCTTTCACTTTGTTGTCCACAACCAAACCCACTACAGCTTTCACTCTGTTGTCCACAACCAAACTCACTACTGCTTTCAATCTGTTGTCCACGTCCACAACCAAACCCACTACTGCTTTCACTCTGTTGATAACGTCCACAACCAAACCCACTAATGCTTTCACTCTGTTTTCCACGTCCACAGCCAAACCCACTACTGCTTTCTCTCTGTTGTCCTCAACCAAACCCATTACTGCTTTCACTCTGTTGTCCACAACCAAACCCACTACTGCTTTCACTCTGTTGTCCACGTCCACAACCAAACCCACTACTGCTTTAACTCTGTTGTCCACAACCAAACCCACTACTGCTTTCACTTTGTTGATAACGTCCACAACCAAACCCACTACTGCTTACAGTCTGTTGTCCACGTCCACAACCAAACCCACTACTGCTTTCACTCTGTTATCCACAACCAAACCCACTACTGCTTTCACTCAGTTGTTCACGTCCACAACCAAACCCACTACTTTTTTCACTCTGTTGTCCACGTCCACAACCAAACCCACTACTGCTTTCACTTTGTTGTCCACAACCAAACCCACTACAGCTTTCAATCTGTTGTCCACAACCAAACCCACTACTGCTTTCACTCTGTAGTCCACGTCCACAACCAAACCCACTACTGCTTTCACTCTGTTGATAACGTCCACAACCAAACCCACTAATGCTTTCACCCTGTTTTCCACGTCCACTGCCAAACCCACTACTGCTTTAACTCTGTTGTCCACAACCAAACCCACTACTGCTTTCTCTCTGTTGTCCTCAACAAAACCCACTACTGCTTTAACTCTGTTGTCCACAACCAAACCCACTACTGCTTTCTCTCTGTTGTCCTCAACCAAACCCACTACTGCTTTCACTCTGTTATCCACAACCAAACCCACTACTGCTTTCACTCTGTTGTCCAAGCCCACAACCAAACCCACTACTGCTTTAACTCTGTTGTCCACAACCAAACCCACTACTGCTTTCAATTTGTTGATAACGTCCACAACCAAACCCACTACTGCTTACAGTCTGTTGTCCACGTTCACAACCAAACCCACTACTGCTTTCACTCTGTTATCCACAACCAAACCCACTACTGCTATCACTCAGTTGATCACGTCCACAACCAAACCAGCGACTTCTTTCAGTCTGTTGTCCACGTCCACAACCAAACCCACTACTGCTTTCACTCTGTTGTCCACAACCAAACCCACTACTGCTTTCAATTTGTTGATAACGTCCACAACCAAACCCACTACTGCTTACAGTCTGTTGTCCACGTCCACAACCAAACCCACTACTGCTTTCACTTTGTTGTCCACTACCAAACCCAGTACAGCTTTCACTCTATTGTCCACAACGAAACCCACTACTGCTTTCACTCTGTTGTCCACGTCCACAACCAAACCCACTAATGCTTTCACTCTGTTATCCACGTCCACAGCCAAACACCCTACTGCTTTAACTCTGTTGTCCACAACCAAACCCACTACTGCTTTCTCTCTGTTGTCCTCAACCAAACCCACTACTGCTTTCACTCTGTTGTCCACAACCAAACCCACTACTGCTTTCACTCTGTTGTCCACGTCCACAACCAAACCCACTACTGCTTTAAATCTGTTGTCCACAACCAAACCCACTACTGCTTTCACTTTTTTGATAACGTCCACAACCAAACCCACTAATGCTTTCACTCTGTTGATCACGTCCACAACCAAACCCACTACTGCTTTCTCTCTGTTGTCCTCAACCAAACACACTACTGCTTTCACTCTGTTGTCCACAACCAAACCCACTACTGCTTACAGCCTGTTGTCCACGTCCACAACCAAACCCACTATTGCTTTTACTCTGTTGTCCACAACCAAATCCACTATTGCTTTCACTCAGTTGTCCACGTCCACAACCAAACCCCGACTACTTTCAGTCTGTTGTCCACGTACACAAACAAACCCACTACTGCTTTCACTCTGTTGTCACAACCAAACCAACTACTGCTTTCACTCTGTTGTCCACAACCAAACCCACTACAGTTTTCATTCTGTTGTCCACAACCAAACCCACTACGGTTTTTACTCTGTTATCCACAACCAAACCCACTACTGCTTTCACTCTGTTATCCACGTCCACAACCAAACCGACTACTGCTTTCACTCTGTTGATGACATACACAACCAAACCCACTAATGCTTTCACTCTGTTTTCCCCGTCCAGAACCAAACCCACTACTGCTTTAACTCTGTTGTCCACAACCAAACCCACTACTGTTTTCACTTTGTTGTTAACGTCCACAACCAAACCCACTACTGTTTTCACTTTGTTGATAACGTCCACAACCAAACCCACTAATGTTTTCACTCTGTTGATAACGTCCACAACCAAACCCACTAATGCTTTAAATCTGTTGTCCACAACCAAACCCACTACTGCTTTCACTTTGTTGATAACGTCCACAACCAAACCCACTAATGCTTTCACTCTGTTGATCACGTCCACAACCAAACCCACTACTGCTTTCTCTCTGTTGTCCTCAACCAAACACACTACTGCTTTCACTCTGTTGTCCACAACCAAACCCAATACTGCTTACAGCCTGTTGTCCACGTCCACAACCAAACCCACTATTGCTTTTACTCTGTTGTCCACAACCAAATCCACTACTGCTTTCACTCAGTTGTCCACGTCCACAACCAAACCCGCGACTACTTTCAGTCTGTTGTCCACGTACACAAACAAACCCACTACTGCTTTCACTCTGTTGTCACAACCAAACCAACTACTGCTTTCACTCTGTTGTCCACGTCCACAACCAAATCCACTATTGCTTTCACTATGTTGTCCACAACCAAACCCACTACGGTTTTCATTCTGTTGTCCACAACCAAACCCACTACGGTTTTTACTCTGTTATCCACAACCAAACCCACTACTGCTTTCACTCTGTTATCCACGTCCACAACCAAACCGACTACTGCTTTCACTCTGTTGATGACATACACAACCAAACCCGCTAATGCATTCACTCTGTTTTCCCCGTCCAGAACCAAACCCACTACTGCTTTAACTCTGTTGTCCACAACCAAACCCACTACTGTTTTCACTTTGTTGATAACGTCCACAACCAAACCCACTACTGTTTTCACTTTGTTGATAACGTCCACAACCAAACCCACTAATGTTTTCACTCTGTTGATAACGTCCACAACCAAACCCACTACTGCTTTCACTCTGTTTTCCACGTCCACAACCAAACTCACTAATGCTTTCACTCTGTAGTCCACGTCCACAACCAAACCCACTACTGCTTTCACTCTGTTGATAACGTCCACAACCAAACCCACTAATGCTTTCACCCTGTTTTCCACGTCCACTGCCAAACCCACTACTGCTTTAACTCTGTTGTCCACAACCAAACCCACTACTGCTTTCTCTCTGTTGTCCTCAACAAAACCCACTACTGCTTTAACTCTGTTGTCCACAACCAAACCCACTACTGCTTTCTATCTGTTGTCCTCAACCAAACCCACTACTGCTTTCACTCTGTTATCCACAACCAAACCCACTACTGCTTTCACTCTGTTGTCCAAGCCCACAACCAAACCCACTACTGCTTTAACTCTGTTGTCCACAACCAAACCCACTACTGCTTTCAATTTGTTGATAACGTCCACAACCAAACCCACTACTGCTTTCACTCTGTTGACAATGTCCACAAACAAACCCACGACTGCTTTCACTCTGTTGTCCTCGTCCACAACCAAACCCACTACTGCTTTCACTCTGTTATCCACAACCAAACCCACTACTGCTTTCACTCAGTTGTTCACGTCCACCACCAAACCCGCGACTTCTTTCAGTCTGTTGTCCACGTCCACAACCAAACCCACTACTGCTTTCACTCTGTTGTCACAACCAAACCCACTACTGCTTTCACTCTGTTGTCCACGTCCACAACCAAACCCACTACTGCTTTCACTTTGTTGTCCACAACCAAACCCACTACAGCTTTCACTCTGTTGTCCACAACCAAACTCACTACTGATTTCAATCTGTTGTCCACGTCCACAACCAAACCCACTACTGCTTTCACTCTGTTGATAACGTCCACAACCAAACCCACTAATGCTTTCACTCTGTTTTCCACGTCCACAGCCAAACCCACTACTGCTTTCTCTCTGTTGTCCTCAACCAAACCCATTAGTGCTTTCACTCTGTTGTCCACAACCAAACCCACTACTGCTTTCACTCTGTTGTCCACGTCCACAACCAAACCCACTACTGCTTTAACTCTGTTGTCCACAACCAAACCCACTACTGCTTTCACTTTGTTGATAACGTCCACAACCAAACCCACTACTGCTTACAGTCTGTTGTCCACGTCCACAACCAAACCCACTACTGCTTTCACTCTGTTATCCACAACCAAACCCACTACTGCTTTCACTCAGTTGTTCACGTCCACAACCAAACCCGCGACTTCTTTCAGTCTGTTGTCCACGTCCACAACCAAACCCACTACTTTTTTCACTCTGTTGTCCACGTCCACAACCAAACCCACTACTGCTTTCACTTTGTTGTCCACAACCAAACCCACTACAGCTTTCAATCTGTTGTCCACAACCAAACCCACTACTGCTTTCACTCTGTAGTCCACGTCCACAACCAAACCCACTACTGCTTTCACTCTGTTGATAACGTCCACAACCAAACCCACTAATGCTTTCACCCTGTTTTCCACGTCCACTGCCAAACCCACTACTGCTTTAACTCTGTTGTCCACAACCAAACCCACTACTGCTTTCTCTCTGTTGTCCTCAACAAAACCCACTACTGCTTTAACTCTGTTGTCCACAACCAAACCCACTACTGCTTTCTCTCTGTTGTCCTCAACCAAACCCACTACTGCTTTCACTCTGTTATCCACAACCAAACCCACTACTGCTTTCACTCTGTTGTCCAAGCCCACAACCAAACCCACTACTGCTTTAACTCTGTTGTCCACAACCAAACCCACTACTGCTTTCAATTTGTTGATAACGTCCACAACCAAACCCACTACTGCTTACAGTCTGTTGTCCACGTTCACAACCAAACCCACTACTGCTTTCACTCTGTTATCCACAACCAAACCCACTACTGCTATCACTCAGTTGATCACGTCCACAACCAAACCAGCGACTTCTTTCAGTCTGTTGTCCACGTCCACAACCAAACCCACTACTGCTTTCACTCTGTTGTCCACAACCAAACCCACTACTGCTTTCAATTTGTTGATAACGTCCACAACCAAACCCACTACTGCTTACAGTCTGTTGTCCACGTCCACAACCAAACCCACTACTGCTTTCACTTTGTTGTCCACTACCAAACCCAGTACAGCTTTCACTCTGTTGTCCACAACGAAACCCACTACTGCTTTCACTCTGTTGTCCACGTCCACAACCAAACCCACTAATGCTTTCACTCTGTTATCCACGTCCACAGCCAAACACCCTACTGCTTTAACTCTGTTGTCCACAACCAAACCCACTACTGCTTTCTCTCTGTTGTCCTCAACCAAACCCACTACTGCTTTCACTCTGTTGTCCACAACCAAACCCACTACTGCTTTCACTCTGTTGTCCACGTCCACAACCAAACCCACTACTGCTTTAAATCTGTTGTCCACAACCAAACCCACTACTGCTTTCACTTTGTTGATAACGTCCACAACCAAACCCACTAATGCTTTCACTCTGTTGATCACGTCCACAACCAAACCCACTACTGCTTTCTCTCTGTTGTCCTCAACCAAACACACTACTGCTTTCACTCTGTTGTCCACAACCAAACCCACTACTGCTTACAGCCTGTTGTCCACGTCCACAACCAAACCCACTATTGCTTTTACTCTGTTGTCCACAACCAAATCCACTATTGCTTTCACTCAGTTGTCCACGTCCACAACCAAACCCCGACTACTTTCAGTCTGTTGTCCACGTACACAAACAAACCCACTACTGCTTTCACTCTGTTGTCACAACCAAACCAACTACTGCTTTCACTCTGTTGTCTACGTCCACAACCAAATCCACTACTGCTTTCACTATGTTGTCCACAATCAAACCCACTACGGTTTTCATTCTGTTGTCCACAACCAAACCCACTACGGTTTTTACTCTGTTATCCACAACCAAACCCACTACTGCTTTCACTCTGTTATCCACGTCCACAACCAAACCGACTGCTGCTTTCACTCTGTTTATAACATACACAACCAAACCCACTAATGCTTTAACTCTGTTGTCCACAACCAAACCCACTACTGTTTCTCTCTGTTGTCCTCAACCAAACCCACTACTGCTTTCACTCTGTTGTCCACAACCAAACCCACTACTGCTTTCACTCTGTTGTCCACGTCCACAACCAAACCCACTACTGCTTTAAATCTGTTGTCCACAACCAAACCCACTACTGCTTTCACTTTGTTGATAACGTCCACAACCAAACCCACTAATGCTTTCACTCTGTTGATCACGTCCACAACCAAACCCACTACTGCTTTCTCTCTGTTGTCCTCAACCAAACACACTACTGCTTTCACTCTGTTGTCCACAACCAAACCCACTACTGCTTACAGCCTGTTGTCCACGTCCACAACCAAACCCACTATTGCTTTTACTCTGTTGTCCACAACCAAATCCACTACTGCTTTCACTCAGTTGTCCACGTCCACAACCAAACCCGCGACTACTTTCAGTCTGTTGTCCACGTACACAAACAAACCCACTACTGCTTTCACTCTGTTGTCACAACCAAACCAACTACTGCTTTCACTCTGATGTCCACGTCCACAACCAAATCCACTACTGCTTTCACTATGTTGTCCACAACCAAACCCACTACAGTTTTCATTCTGTTGTCCACAACCAAACCCACTACGGTTTTTACTCTGTTATCCACAACCAAACCCACTACTGCTTTCACTCTGTTATCCACGTCCACAACCAAACCGACTACTGCTTTCACTCTGTTGATGACATACACAACCAAACCCACTAATGCTTTCACTCTGTTTTCCCCGTCCAGAACCAAACCCACTACTGCTTTAACTCTGTTGTCCACCACCAAACCCACTACTGTTTTCACTTTGTTGTTAACGTCCACAACCAAACCCACTACTGTTTTCACTTTGTTGATAACGTCCACAACCAAACCCACTAATGTTTTCACTCTGTTGATAACGTCCACAACCAAACCCACTAATGCTTTCACTCTGTTTTCCACGTCCACAACCAAACTCACTAATGCTTTCACTCTGTTTTCCACGTCCACAACCAAGCCCACTACTGCTTTCACTCTGTTGATAACGTCCACAACCAAACCCACTACTGTTTCACTCTGTTGTCCACGTCCACAACCAAACCCACTACAGCCTTCACTCTGTTGTCCACAACCAAACCCACTACTACTTTCACTCTGTTGTTCACAACCAAACATACTACTTCTTTCACTCTGTTTTTAACAACCAAACATACTACTGCTTTCATTCTGTTGTCCACGTCCACAACCAAACCCACTACTGCTTTCACTCTGTTATCCACAACCAAACCCACTACTGCTTTCACTCAGTTGTTCACGTCCACCACCAAACCCGCGACTTCTTTCAGTCTGTTGTCCACGTCCACAACCAAACCCACTACTGCTTTCACTCTGTTGTCACAACCAAACCCACTACTGCTTTCACTCTGTTGTCCACGTCCACAACCAAACCCACTACTGCTTTCACTTTGTTGTCCACAACCAAACCCACTACAGCTTTCACTCTGTTGTCCACAACCAAACCCACTACTGCTTTCACTCTGTTGTCCACGTCCACAACCAAACCCACTAATGCTTTCACTCTGTTTTCCCCGTCCACAGCCAAAACCACTACTGCTTTAACTCTGTTGTCCACAACCAAACCCACTTCTGTTTTCACTTTGTTGATAACGTCCACAACCAAACCCACTAATGCTTTCACTCTGTTGATAACGTCCACAACCAAACCCACTACTGCTTTCACTCTGTTGATAACGTCCACAACCAAACCCACTAATGCTTTCACTCTGTTGATAACGTCCACAACCAAACCCACTAATGCTTTCACTCTGTTGTCCACGTCCACAACCAAACCCACTACTGCTTTCACTCTGTTGATAACGTCCACAACCAAACCCACTAATGCTTTCACTTTGTTGATAACGTCCACAACCAAACCCTCTACTGCTTTCACTCTGTTGTCCACGTCCACAACCAAACCCACTACTGCTTTCACTCTGTTGATAACGTACACAACTAAACCCACTAATGCTTTCACTCTGTTTTCCCCGTCCACAGCCAAACCCACTACTGCTTTCAATCTGTTGATAACGTCCACAACCAAACCCACTAATGCTTTCACTTTGTTGATAACGTCCAAAACCAAACCCACTACTGCTTTCACTCTGTTGTCCACATCCACAACCAAACCCACTACTGCTTTCACTCTGTTGATAACGTCCACAACCAAACCCACTAATGCTTTCACTTTGTTGATAAAGTCCACAACCACACCCACTAGTGCTTTCACTCTGTTGATAACGTACACAACCAAACCCACTAATGCTTTCTCTCTGTTGATAACGTCCTCAACCAAACCCACTAATGTTTTCACTCTGTTTTCCACGTCCACAACCAAACCCACTACTGCTTTCACTCTGTTGATAACGTCCACAACCAAACCCTCTAATGCTTTCACTCTGTTGATAACGTCCACAACCAAACCGACTAATGCTTTCACTCTGTTGTCCACGTCCACAACCAAACCCATTACTGCTTTCACTCTGTTGATAACGTCCACAACCAAACCCACTAATACTTTCACTTTGTTGATAAAGTCCACAACCAAACACACTACTGTTTTCACTCTGTTGTCCACGTCCACAACCAAACCCACTACTGCTTTCACTCAGTTGATAACGTACACAACCAAACCCACTAATGCTTTCACTCTGTTTTCCCCGTCCACAGCCAAACCCACTACGACTTTAACTCTGTTGTCCACAACCAAACCCACTACTGTTTTCACTTTGTTGATAACGTCCACAACCAAACCCACTAATGCGTTCACTCTGTTGATAACGTCCACAACCAAACCCACTAATGCTTTCACTCTGTTTTCCACGTCCAAAACCAAACTCACTACTGCTTTCACTCTGTTGATAACGTCCACAACCAAACCCACTACTGCTTTCACTCTGTTGTCCACGTCCACAACCTAACCCACTACTGCCTTCACTCTGTTGTCCACAACCAAACCCACTACTGCTTTCACTCTGTTGTCCACAACCATACCCAGTACTGCTTGCTCTCTGTTGTCCTCAACCAAACCTACTACTGCTTTCACTCTGTTGTCCACAACCAAACCCACTACTGCTTTCACTCTGTTGTCCACAACCAAACCCACTACTGCATTCACTCTGTTGTCCACGTCCACAACCAAACCCACTAATGCTTTCACTCTGTTGTCCACGTCCACAACCAAACCCACTGATGCTTTCACTCATTTGATAACGTCCACAACCAAACCCACTAATGCTTTCACTCTGTTTTCTACGTCCACAGCCAAACCCACTACTGCTTTAACTATGTTGTCCACAACCAAACCCACTACTGCTTTCACTCTGTTTTCCCCGTCCACAACCAAACCCACTACTGCTTTAACTCTGTTGTGCACAACGAAACCCACTACTGTTTTCACTTTGTTGATAACGTCCACAACCAAACCCACTACTGCTTTCACTCTGTTATCCACGTCCACAACCAAACCGACTACTGCTTTCACTCTGTTGATAACATACACAACCAAACCCACTAATGCTTTCACTCTGTTTTCCCCGTCCAGAACCAAACCCACTATTGCTTTAACTCTGTTGTCCACAACCAAACCCACTACTGTTTTCACTTTGTTGATAACGTCCACAACCAAACCCACTACTGTTTTCACTTTGTTGATAACGTCCACAACCAAACCCACTAATGTTTTCACTCTGTTGATAACGTCCACAACCAAACCCACTAATGCTTTCACTCTGTTTTCCACGTCCACAGCCAAACCCACTACTACTTTAACTCTGTTGTCCACAACCAAACCCACTACTGTTTTCACTTTGTTGATAACGTCCACAACCAAACCCACTAATGCGTTCACTCTGTTGATAACGTCCACAACCAAACCCACTAATGCTTTCACTCTGTTTTCCACGTCCAAAACCAAACTCACTACTGCTTTCACTCTGTTGATAACGTCCACAACCAAACCCACTACTGCTTTCACTCTGTTGTCCACGTCCACAACCTAACCCACTACTGCCTTCACTCTGTTGTCCACAACCAAACCCACTACTGCTTTCACTCTGTTGTCCACAACCATACCCAGTACTGCTTTCTCTCTGTTGTCCTCAACCAAACCTACTACTGCTTTCACTCTGTTGTCCACAACCAAACCCACTACTGCTTTCACTCTGTTGTCCACAACCAAACCCACTACTGCATTCACTCTGTTGTCCACGTCCACAACCAAACCCACTAATGCTTTCACTCTGTTGTCCACGTCCACAACCAAACCCACTGATGCTTTCACTCATTTGATAACGTCCACAACCAAACCCACTAATGCTTTCACTCTGTTTTCTACGTCCACAGCCAAACCCACTACTGCTTTAACTATGTTGTCCACAACCAAACCCACTACTGCTTTCACTCTGTTTTCCCCGTCCACAGCCAAACCCACTACTGCTTTAACTCTGTTGTGCACAACCAAACCCACTACTGTTTTCACTTTGTTGATAACGTCCACAACCAAACCCACTACTGCTTTCACTCTGTTATCCACGTCCACAACCAAACCGACTACTGCTTTCACTCTGTTGATAACATACACAACCAAACCCACTAATGCTTTCACTCTGTTTTCCCCGTCCAGAACCAAACCCACTACTGCTTTAACTGTGTTGTCCACAACCAAACCCACTACTGTTTTCACTTTGTTGATAACGTCCACAACCAAACCCACTACTGTTTTCACTTTGTTGATAACGTCCACAACCAAACCCACTAATGTTTTCACTCTGTTGATAACGTCCACAACCAAACCCACTAATGCTTTCACTCTGTTTTCCACGTCCACAACCAAACTCACTAATGCTTTCACTCTGTTTTCCACGTCCACAACCAAACCCACTACTGCTTTCACTCTGTTGATAACGTCCACAACCAAACCCACTACTGTTTCACTCTGTTGTCCACGTCCACAACCAAACCCACTACAGCCTTCACTCTGCTGTCCACAACCAAACCCACTACTACTTTCACTCTGTTGTTCACAACCAAACATACTACTTCTTTCGCTCTGTTTTTAACAACCAAACATACTACTGCTTTCATTCTGTTGTCCACGTCCACAACCAAACCCACTACTGCTTTCACTCTGTTATCCACAACCAAACCCACTACTGCTTTCACTCAGTTGTACACGTCCACCACCAAACCCGCGACTTCTTTCAGTCTGTTGTCCACGTCCACAACCAAACCCACTACTGCTTTCACTCTGTTGTCACAACCAAACCCACTACTGCTTTCACTCTGTTGTCCACGTCCACAACCAAACCCACTACTGCTTTCGCTTTGTTGTCCACAACCAAACCCACTACAGCTTTCACTCTGTTGTCCACAACCAAACCCACTACTGCTTTCACTCTGTTGTCCACGTCCACAACCAAACCCACTAATGCTTTCACTCTGTTTTCCCCTTCCACAGCCAAAACCACTACTGCTTTAACTCTGTTGTCCACAACCAAACCCACTTCTGTTTTCACTTTGGTGATAACGTCCACAACCAAACCAACTAATGCTTTCACTCTGTTGATAACGTCCACAACCAAACCCACTACTGCTTTCACTCTGTTGATAACGTCCACAACCAAACCCACTAATGCTTTCACTCTGTTGATAACGTCCACAACCAAACCCACTAATGCTTTCACTCTGTTGTCCACGTCCACAAACAAACCCACTACTGCTTTCACTCTGTTGATAACGTCCACAACCAAACCCACTAATGCTATCACTTTGTTGATAACGTACACAACTAAACCCACTAATGCTTTCACTCTGTTTTCCCCGTCCATAGCCAAACCCACTACTGCTTTAACTTTGTTGTTCACAACCAAACCCACTACTGTTTTCACTTTGTTGATAACGTCCACAACCAAACCCACTACTGCTTTCACTCTGTTGTCCACATCCACAACCAAACCCACTACTGCTTTCACTCTGTTGATAACGTCCACAACCAAACCCACTAATGCTTTCACTTTGTTGATAAAGTCCACAACCACACCCACTAGTGCTTTCACTCTGTTGATAACGTACACAACCAAACCCACTAATGCTTTCACTCTGTTGATAACGTCCAAAACCAAACCCACTAATGTTTTCACTCTGTTTTCCACGTCCACAATCAAACCCACTACTGCTTTCACTCTGTTGATAACGTCCACAACCAAACCCTCTAATGCTTTCACTCTGTTGATAACGTCCACAACCAAACCGACTAATGCTTTCACTCTGTTGTCCACGTCCACAACCGAACCCATTACTGCTTTCACTCTGTTGATAACGTCCACAACCAAACCCACTAATACTTTCACTTTGTTGATAAAGTCCACAACCAAACACATTACTGTTTTCACTCTGTTGTCCACGTCCACAACCAAACCCACTACTGCTTTCACTCAGTTGATAACGTACACAACCAAACCCACTAATGCTTTCACTCTGTTTTCCCCGTCCAAAGCCAAACCCACTACTACTTTAACTCTGTTGTCCACAACCAAACCCACTACTGTTTTCACTTTGTTGATAACGTCCACAACCAAACCCACTAATGCGTTCACTCTGTTGATAACGTCCACCACCAAACCCACTAATGCTTTCACTCTGTTTTCCACGTCCAAAACCAAACTCACTACTGCTTTCACTCTGTTGATAACGTCCACAACCAAACCCACTACTGCTTTCACTCTGTTGTCCACGTCCACAACCTAACCCACTACTGCCTTCACTCTGTTGTCCACAACCAAACCCACTACTGCTTTCACTCTGTTGTCCACAACCATACCCAGTACTGCTTGCTCTCTGTTGTCCTCAACCAAACCTACTACTGCTTTCACTCTGTTGTCCACAACCAAACCCACTACTGCTTTCACTCTGTTGTCCACAACCAAACCCACTACTGCTTTCACTCTGTTGTCCACAACCAAACCCATTACTGCATTCACTCTGTTGTCCACGTCCACAACCAAACCCACTAATGCTTTCACTCTGTTGTCCACGTCCACAACCAAACCCACTGATGCTTTCACTCTGTTGATAACGTCCACAACCAAACCCACTAATGCTTTCACTCTGTTTTCTACGTCCACAGCCAAACCCACTACTGCTTTAACTATGTTGTCCACAACCAAACCCACTACTGTTTTCCCCTTCCACAGCCAAACCCACTACTGCTTTAACTCTGTTGTGCACAACCAAACCCACTACTGTTTTCACTTTGTTGATAACGTCCACAACCAAACCCACTACTGCTTTCACTCTGTTGTCCACATCCACAACCAAACCCACTACTGCTTTCACTCTGTTGATAACGTACACAACTAAACCCACTAATGCTTTCACTCTGTTTTCCCCGTCCACAGCCAAATCCACTACTGCTTTAACTCTGTTGTGCACAACCAAACCCACTACTGTTTTCACTTTGTTGATAACGTCCACAACAAAACCCACTACTGCTTTCACTCTGTTGTCCACATCCACAACCAAACCCACTACTGCTTTCACTCTGTTGATAACGTCCACAACCAAACCCACTAATGCTTTCACTTTGTTGATAAAGTCCACAACCACACACACTAGTGCTTTCACTCTGTTGTCCACAACCAAACCCACTACTGTTTTCACTTTGTTGATAACGTCAACAACCAAACCCACTAATGCTTTCACTCTGTTGATAACGTCCACAACCAAACCCACTAATGTTTTCAGTGTGTTTTCCACGTCCACAACCAAACCCACTACTGCTTTCACTCTGTTGATAACGTCCACAACCAAACCCACTAATGCTTTCACTCTGTTGATAACGTCCACAACCAAACCCACTACTGCTTTCACTCTGTTGATAACGTCCACAACCAAACCCACTAATACTTTCACTTTGTTGATAAAGTCCACAACCAAACACACTACTGTTTTCACTCTGTTGTCCACGTCCACAACCAAACCCACTACTGCTTTCACTCAGTTGATAACGTACACAACCAAACCCACTAATGCTTTTACTCTGTTTTCCCCGTCCACAGCCAAACCCACTACGACTTTAACTCTGTTGTCCACAACCAAACCCACTACTGTTTTCACTTTGTTGATAACGTCCACAACCAAACCCACTAATGCGTTCACTCTGTTGATAACGTCCACAAGCAAACCCACTAATGCTTTCACTCTGTTTTCCACGTCCGAAACCAAACTCACTACTGCTTTCACTCTGTTGATAACGTCCACAACCAAACCCACTACTGTTTTCACTTTGTGGATTACGTCCACAACCAAACCCACTACTGCTTTCACTCTGTTGTCCACATCCACAACCAAACCCACTACTGCTTTCACTCTATTGATAACGTCCACAACCAAACCCACTAATGGTTTCACTTTGTTGATAAAGTCCACAACCACACCCACTAGTGCTTTCACTCTGTTGATAACGTACACAACCAAACCCACTAAGTTTTCCCCGTCCACAGCCAAACCCACTACTGCTTTAACTCTGTTGTCCACAACCAAACCCACTACTGTTTTCACTTTGTTGGTAACGTCCACAACCAAACCCACTAATGCTTTCACTCTGTTGATAACGTCCACAACCAAACCCACTAATGTTTTCACTCTGTTTTTCACGTCCACAACCAAACCCACTACTGCTTTCACTCTGTTGATAACGTCCACAACCAAACCCACTAATGCTTTCACTCTGTTCATAACGTCCACAACCAAACCGACTAATGCTTTCTCTCTGTTGTCCACGTCCACAACCAAACCCACTACTGCTTTCACTCTGTTGATAACGTCCACAACCAAACCCACTAATATTTTCACTTTGTTGATAAAGTCCACAACCAAACACACTACTGTTTTCACTCTGTTGTCCACGTCCACAACCAAACCCACTACTGCTTTCACTCAGTTGATAACGTACACAACCAAACCCACTAATGCTTTCACTCTGTTTTCCCCGTCCACAGCCAAACCCACTACTACTTTAACTCTGTTGTCCACAACCAAACCCACTACTGTTTTCACTTTGTTGATAACGTCCACAACCAAACCCACTAATGCGTTCACTCTGTTGATAACGTCCACAACCAAACCCACTAATGCTTTCACTCTGTTTTCCACGTCCACAACCAAATTCACTACTGCTTTCACTCTATTGATAACGTCCACAACCAAACCCACTACTGCTTTCACTCTGTTGTCCCCGTCCACCACCTAACCCACTACTGCCTTCACTCTGTTGTCCACAACCAAACCCACTACTGCTTTCACTCTGTTGTCCACAACCATACCCAGTACTGCTTTCTCTCTGTTGTCCTCAACCAAACCTACTACTGCTTTCACTCTGTTGTCCACAACCAAACCCACTACTGCATTCACTCTGTTGTCCACGTCCACAACCAAACCCACTAATGCTTTCACTCTGTTGTCCACGTCCACAACCAAACCCACTACTGCTTTCACTCTGTTGATAACGTCCACAACCAAACCCACTACTGCTTTAAATCTGTTGTCCACAACCAAACCCACTACTGCTTTCACTTTGTTGATAACGTCCACAACCAAACCCACTAATGCTTTCACTCTGTTGATCACGTCCACAACCAAACCCACTACTGCTTTCTCTCTGTTGTCCTCAACCAAACACACTACTGCTTTCACTCTGTTGTCCACAACCAAACCCACTACTGCTTACAGCCTTTTGTCCACGTCCACAACCAAACCCACTATTGCTTTTACTCTGTTGTCCACAACCAAATCCACTACTGCTTTCACTCAGTTGTCCACGTCCACAACCAAACCCGCGACTACTTTCAGTCTGTTGTCCACGTACACAAACAAACCCACTACTGCTTTCACTCTGTTGTCACAACCAAACCAACTACTGCTTTCACTCTGTTGTCCACGTCCACAACCAAATCCACTACTGCTTTCACTATGTTGTCCATAACCAAACCCACTACGGTTTTCATTCTGTTGTCCACAACCAAACCCACTACGGTTTTTACTCTGTTATCCAAAACCAAACCCACTACTGCTTTCTCTTTGTTATCCACGTCCACAACCAAACCCACTAATGTTTTCTCTCTGTTGATAACGTCCACAACCAAACCCACTAATGCTTTCACTCTGTTTTCCATGTCCACAACCAAACTCACTAATGCTTTCACTCTGTTTTCCACGTCCACAACCAAACCCACTACTGCTTTCACTCTGTTGATAACGTCCACAACCAAACCCACTACTGTTTCACTCTGTTGTCCACGTCCACAACCAAACCCACTACAGCCTTCACTCTGTTGTCCACAACCAAACCCACTACTGCTTTCACTCTGTTGTTCACAACCAAACATACTACTTCTTTCACTCTGTTTTTAACAACCAAACATACTACTGCTTTCATTCTGTTGTCCACGTCCACAACCAAACCCACTACTGCTTTCACTCTGTTATCCACAACCAAACCCACTACTGCTTTCACTCAGTTGTTCACGTCCACCACCAAACCCGCGACTTCTTTCAGTCTGTTGTCCACGTCCACAACAAAACCCACTACTGCTTTCACTCTGTTGTCACAACCAAACCCAGTACTGCTTTCTCTCTGTTGTCCTCAACCAAACCTACTACTGCTTTCACTCTGTTGTCCACAACCAAACCCACTACTGCTTTCACTCTGTTGTCCACAACCAAACCCATTACTGCATTCACTCTGTTGTCCACGTCCACAACCAAACCCACTAATGCTTTCACTCTGTTGTCCACGTCCACAACCAAACCCACTGATGCTTTCACTCTGTTGATAACGTCCACAACCAAATCCACTAATGCTTTCACTCTGTTTTCTACGTCCACAGCCAAACCCACTACTGCTTTAACTATGTTGTCCACAACCAAACCCACTACTGCTTTCACTCTGTTTTCCCCGTACACAGCCAAACCCACTACTGCTTTAACTCTGTTGTGCCCAACCAAACCCACTACTGTTTTCACTTTGTTGATAACGTCCACAACCAAACCCACTACTGCTCTCACTCTGTTGTCCACATCCACAACCAAACCCACTACTGCTTTCACTCTGTTGATAACGTACACAACTAAACCCACTAATGCTTTCACTCTGTTTTCCCCGTCCACAGCCAAATCCACTACTGCTTTAACTCTGTTGTGCACAACCAAACCCACTACTGTTTTCACTTTGTTGATAACGTCCACAACCAAACCCACTACTGCTTTCACTCTGTTGTCCACATCCACAACCAAACCCACTACTGCTTTCACTCTGTTGATAACGTCCACAACCAAACCCACTAATGCTTTCACTTTGTTGATAAAGTCCACAACCACACACACTAGTGCTTTCACTCTGTTGTCCACAACCAAACCCACTACTGTTTTCACTTTGTTGATAACGTCCACAACCAAACCCACTAATGCTTTCACTCTGTTGATAACGTCCACAACCAAACCCACTAATGTTTTCACTGTGTTTTCCACGTCCACAACCAAACCCACTACTGCTTTCACTCTGTTGATAACGTCCACAACCAAACCCACTAATGCTTTCACTCTGTTGATAACGTCCACAACCAAACCCACTACTGCTTTCACTCTGTTGATAACGTCCACAACCAAACCCACTAATACTTTCACTTTGTTGATAAAGTCCACAACCAAACACACTACTGCTTTCACTCTGTTGTCCACGTCCACAACCAAACCCACTACTGCTTTCACTCAGTTGATAACGTACACAACCAAACCCACTAATGCTTTCACTCTGTTTTCCCCGTCCACAGCCAAACCCACTACGACTTTAACTCTGTTGTCCACAACCAAACCCACTACTGTTTTCACTTTGTTGATAACGTCCACAACCAAACCCACTAATGCGTTCACTCTGTTGATAACGTCCACAAGCAAACCCACTAATGCTTTCACTCTGTTTTCCACGTCCGAAACCAAACTCACTACTGCTTTCACTCTGTTGATAACGTCCACAACCAAACCCACTACTGTTTTCACTTTGTGGATTACGTCCACAACCAAACCCACTACTGCTTTCACTCTGTTGTCCACATCCACAACCAAACCCACTACTGCTTTCACTCTATTGATAACGTCCACAACCAAACCCACTAATGGTTTCACTTTGTTGATAAAGTCCACAACCACACCCACTAGTGCTTTCACTCTGTTGATAACGTACACAACCAAACCCACTAAGTTTTCCCCGTCCACAGCCAAACCCACTACTGCTTTAACTCTGTTGTCCACAACCAAACCCACTACTGTTTTTACTTTGTTGGTAACGTCCACAACCAAACCCACTAATGCTTTCACTCTGTTGATAACGTCCACAACCAAACCCACTAATGTTTTCACTCTGTTTTTCACGTCCACAACCAAACCCACTACTGCTTTCACTCTGTTGATAACGTCCACAACCAAACCCATTAATGCTTTCACTCTGTTCATAACGTCCACAACCAAACCGACTAATGCTTTCACTCTGTTGTCCACGTCCACAACCAAACCCACTACTGCTTTCACTCTGTTGATAACGTCCACAACCAAACCCACTAATACTTTCACTTTGTTGATAAAGTCCACAACCAAACACACTACTGTTTTCACTCTGTTGTCCACGTCCACAACCAGACCCACTACTGCTTTCACTCAGTTGATAACGTACACAACCAAACCCACTAATGCTTTCACTCTGTTTTCCCCGTCCACAGCCAAACCCACTACTACTTTAACTCTGTTGTCCACAACCAAACCCACTACTGTTTTCATTTTGTTGATAACGTCCACAACCAAACCCACTAATGCGTTCACTCTGTTGATAACGTCCACAACCAAACCCACTAATGCTTTCACTCTGTTTTCCACGTCCAAAACCAAATTCACTACTGCTTTCACTCTGTTGATAACGTCCACAACCAAACCCACTACTGCTTTCACTCTGTTGTCCACGTCCACAACCTAACCCACTACTGCCTTCACTCTGTTGTCCACAACGAAACCCACTACTGCTTTCACTCTGTTGTCCACAACCATACCCAGTACGGCTTTCTCTCTGTTGTCCTCAACCAAACCTACTACTGCTTTCACTCTGTTGTCCACAACCAAACCCACTACTTCTTTCACTCTGTTGTCCACAACCAAACCCACTACTGCATTCACTCTGTTGTCCACGTCCACAACCAAACCCACTAATGCTTTCACTCTGTTGTCCACGTCCACAACCAAACCCACTACTGCTTTCACTCTGTTGATAACGTCCACAACCAAAACCACTACTGCTTTCACTCTGTTTTCCCCGTCCACAGCCAAACCCACTACTGCTTTAACTCTGTTGTGCACAACCAAACCCTCTACTGTTTTCATTTTGTTGATAACGTCCACAACCAAACCCACTACTGCTTTTACTCTGTTGTCCACATCCACAACCAAACCCACTACTGCTTTCACTCTGTTGATAACATCCACAACCAAACCCACTAATGCTTTCACTTTGTTGATAAAGTCCACAACCACACCCACTAGTGCTTTCACTCTGTTGATAACGTGCACAACCAAACCCACTAAGTTTTCCCCGTCCACAGCCAAACCCACAACTGCTTTAACTCTGTTGTCCACAACCAAACCCACTACTGTTTTCACTTTGTTGATAACGTCCACAACCAAACACACTAATGCTTTCACTCTGTTGATAACGTCCACAACCAAACCCACTAATGTTTTCACTCTGTTTTCCACGTCCACAACCAAACCCACTACTGCTTTCACTCTGTTGATAACGTCCACAACCAAACCCACTAATGCTTTCACTCTGTTGATAACGTCCACAACAAAACCGACTAATGCTTTCACTCTGTTGTCCACGTCCACAACCAAACCCACTACTGCTTTCACTCTGTTGATAACGTCCACAACCAAACCCACTAATACTTTCACTTTGTTGATAAAGTCCACAACCAAACACACTACTGTTTTCACTCTGTTGTCCACGTCCACAACCAAACCCACTACTGCTTTCACTCAGTTGATAACGTACACAACCAAACCCACTAATGCTTTCACTCTGTTTTCCCCGTCCACAGCCAAACCCACTACTACTTTAAATCTGTTGTCCACAACCAAACCCACTACTGTTTTCACTTTGTTGATAACGTCCACAACCAAACCCACTAATGCGTTCACTCTGTTGATAACGTCCACAACCAAACCCACTAATGCTTTCACTCTGTTTTCCACGTTCACAACCAAATTCACTACTGTTTTCACTCTATTGATAACGTCCACAACCAAACCCACTACTGCTTTCACTCTGTTGTCCACAACCTAACCCACTACTGCCTTCACTCTGTTGTCCACAACCAAACCCACTACTGCTTTCACTCTGTTGTCCACAACCATACCCAGTACTGCTTTCTCTCTGTTGTCCTCAACCAAACCTACTACTGCTTTCACTCTGTTGTCCACAACCAAACCCACTACTGCATTCACTCTGTTGTCCACGTCCACAACCAAACCCACTAATGCTTTCACTCTGTTGTCCACGTCCACAACCAAACCCACTACTGCTTTCACTCTGTTGATAACGTCCACAACCAAACCCACTAATGCTTTCACTCTGTTTTCCACGTCCAAAGCCAAACCCACTACTGCTTTAACTATGTTGTCCACAACCAAACCCACTACTGCTTTCACTCTGTTGTCCACAACCAAACCCAATACTGCTTTCACTCTGTTGTCCACAACCAGACCCACTACTGCTTTCACTCTGTTGTCTACAACCAAACCCACTACTGCTTTCACTCTGTTGACAACGTCCACAACCAAACACACTACTGCTTTCACTCTGTTGTCCTCATCCACAACCAAACCCACTTCTGCTTTCAGTCTGTTGTCCATGTCCACAACCAAACCCACTACTGCTTTCACTCTGTTGTCCACAACGAAACCCACTACTGCTTTCACTCTGTTGTCCACAACCAAACATACTACTGCTTTCACTCTGTTTTTAACAACCAAACATACTACTGCTTTCACTCTGTTGTACACGTCCACAACCAAACCGAATACTGCTTCCACTTTGTTGTCCACAACCAAACATACTACTGCTTCCACTCTGTTGTCCACAACCAAACATACTACTGCTTCCACTCTGTTTTCAACAACCAAACATACAACTGCTTCCACTCTGTTTTCAACAACCAAACATACTACTGCTTCCAATCGGTTGTCCACAAGCAAACCCACTACTGCATTCACTCTGTTTTCCACAACCAAACATACTACTGCATCCACTCTGTTGTCCACAACCAAACCCATTACTCCTTTCACTCTGTTGTCCACAAACAAACATACTTCTGCTTCCACTCTGTTTTCCACGTCCACAGCCAAACCCACTACTGCTTTCACTCTGTTGTCCACAACCAAATCCACTAATGCTTTCACTCTGTTGTCCACATCCAAACCCGCTACTGCTTTCTCTCTGTTGTCCTCAAACAAACCCACTACTGCTTTCACTCTGTTGTCCACAACCAAACCCACTACTGCTTTCACTCTGCTGTCCACAACCAAACCCACTACTGCTTTCACTCTGTTGACAACGTCCACAACCAAACCCACTACTGCTTTCACTCTGTTGTCCACGTCCACAACCAAACCCACTTCTGCTTTCAGTCTGTTGTCCACGTCCACAACCAAACCCGCTACTGCTTTCACTCTGTTGTCCACAACCAAACCAACTACTGCTTTCACTCGGTTGTCCACGTCCACAACACAACCTACTACTGCATTCACTCTGTTGTCCACAACCAAACCCACTACTGCTTTCAATCTGTTGTCCACAACCAAACATACTACTGCTTCCACTCTGTTGTCCACAACCAAACATACAACTGCTTCCTCTCTGTTTTCAACAACCACACATACTACTACTTCCACTCTGTTTTCCACTACCAAACATAAAACTGCTTCCACTCTGTTTTCAACAACCAAACATACTACTGCTTCCACTCTGTTGTCAACAACCAAACCCACTACTGCTTTTACTCTGTTTTCCACAATCAAACATACTACTGCGTCCACTCTGTTTTCCACACACAAACATATACTGCTTCCACTCTGTTGTCCACAACCAAACCCAATACTCCTTTCACTCTGTTGTCCACAACCAAACATACTACTGCTTCCACTCTGTTTTCCACAACCAAACATACTACTGCTTTCACTCTGTTTTCCACAACCAAACATACTACTGCTTCCACTCTGTTTTCCACAACCAAACCTACTACTGCTTCCACTGTGTTGTCCACAATCAAACATATTACTGCTTCCAATCTGTTGTCCACAACCAAACAAACTACTGCTTCCACTCTGTTGTTCACAACCAAACATACTACTGCTTTCTCTCTGTTGTCCACAATCAAACCCACTACTGCTTCCACTCTGTTTTCCACAACCAATCATACTACTGCTTCAACTCTGTTTTCCACAACCAAACATACTACTGCTTCCATTCTGTTTTCCAAAACCAAACATACTACTGCTTCCACTCTGATATCCACAAACAAATATACTACTGCATCCACTCTGTTTTCCACAACCAAACCCATTACTCCTTTCACTCTGTTGTCCACAACCAAATCCACTACTGCATTCACTCTGTTGTCCACGTCCACAACCAAACCCACTAATGCTTTCACTCTGTTGTCCACGTCCACAACCAAACCCACTACTGCTTTCACTCTGTTGATAACGTCCACAACCAAACCCACTAATGCTTTCACTCTGTTTTCCACGTCCACAGCCAAACCCACTACTGCTTTAACTATGTTGTCCACAACCAAACCCACTACTGCTTTCACTCTGTTTTCCCCGTCCACAGCCAAACCCACTACTGCTTTAACTCTGTTGTGCACAACCAAACCCACTACTGTTTTAACTTTGTTGATAACGTCCACAACCAAACCCACTACTGCTTTCACTCTGTTGTCCACATCCACAACCAAACCCACTACTGCTTTCACTCTGTTGATACCGTCCACAACCAAACCCACTAATGCTTTCACATTGTTGATAAAGTCCACAACCACACCCACTATTGCTTTCACTCTGTTGATAACATACACAACCAAACCCACTAAGTTTTCTCCGTCCACAGCCAAACCCACTACTGCTTTAACTCTGTTGTCCACAACCAAACCCACTACTGTTTTCACTTTTTTGATAACGTCCACAACCAAACCCACTAATGCTTTCACTCTGTTGATAACGTCCACAACCAAACCCACTAATGTTTTCACTCTGTTTTCCACGTCCACAACCAAACCCACTACTGCTTTCACTCTGTTGATAACGTCCACAACCACACCCACTAATGCTTTCACTCTGTTGATAACGTCCACAACCAAACCGACTAATGCTTTCACTCTGTTGTCCACGTCCACAACCAAACCCACTACTGCTTTCACTCTGTTGATAACGTCCACAACCAAACCCACTAATACTTTCACTTTGTTGATAAAGTCCACAACCAAACACACTACTGTTTTCACTCTGTTGTCCACGTCCACAACCAAACACACTACTGCTTTCACTCAGTTGATAACGTACACAACCAAACCCACTAATGCTTTCACTCTGTTTTCCACAACCAAACCCACTACTGCTTTCACTCTGTTGTCCACAACCAAACCCACTACTGCATTCACTCTGTTGTCCACGTCCACAACCAAACCCACTAATGCTTTCACTCTGTTGTCCACGTCCACAACCAAACCCACTACTGCTTTCACTCTGTTTTCCACGTCCACAGCCAAACCCACTACTGCTTTAACTATGTTGTCCACAACCAACCCCACTACTGCTTTCACTCTGTTGTCCACAACCAAACCCAATACGGCTTTCACTATGTTGTCCACAACCAAACCCACTACTGCTTTCACTCTGTTTTCTACAACCAAACCCACTACTGCTTTCATTCTGCTGACAACGTCCACAACCAAACACACTACTGCTTTCACTCTGTTGTCCACGTCCACAACCAAACCCACTTCTGCTTTCAGTCTGTTGTCCATGTCCACAACCAAACCCACTACTGCTTTCACTCTGTTGTCCACAACCAACCCAATACTGCTTTCATTCTGTTGTCCAAAACCAAACATACTACTGCTTTCACTCTGTTTTTAACAACCAAACATACTACTGCTTTCACTCTGTTGTCCACGTCCACAACCAAACCCAATACTGCTTCCACTCTGTTGTCCACAACCAAACATACTACTGCTTCCACTCTGTTGTCCACAACCAAACATACTACTGCTTTCACTCTGTTTTCAACAACAACATATTCTATTGCTTCCACTCTGTTTTCCATAACCAAACATACTACTGCATCCACTATGTTGTCCACAACCAAACATATTACTGCTTCCACTCTGTTTTCAACAACCAAACATACTACTGCTTCCAATCTGTTGTCCACAAACAAACCCACTACTGCTTTCACTCTGTTTTCCACAACCAAATATACTACTGCATCCACTCTGTTGTCCACAACCAAACCCATTACTCCTTTCACTCTGTTGTCCACAAACAAACATACTTCTGCTTCCACTCTGTTTTCCACGTTCACAGCCAAACCCACTACTGCTTTCACTCTGTTGTCCACAACCAAACCCACTACTGCTTTCTCTCTGTTGTCCTCAATCAAACCCACTACTGCTTTCACTCTGTTGTCTACAAACAAACATACTACTGTTTCCACTCTGTTTTCTACAACCAAACCCACTACTGCTTTCAGTCTGTTGTCCATGTCCACAACCAAACCCACTACTGCTTTCACTCTGTTGTCTACAAACAAACCCGCTAATGCTTTCACTCTGTTGTCCACGTCCACAACAAAACCCAATACTGCTTCCACTCTGTTGTCCACAACCAAACATACTACTGCTTCCACTCTGTTGTCCACAACCAAACATACTACTGCTTTCACTCTGTTTTCAACAACCACACATACTGCTGCTTCCACTCTGTTTTCCACAACCAAACATATTACTGCTTCCACTCTGTTTTCAAAAACCAAACACACTACTGCTTCCACTTTGTTTTCCACAACCAAACATACTACTGCTTCAAATCTGTTGTCCACAAACAAACATACTACTGCATCCACTCTGTTTTCCACAACCAAACCCATTATTCCTTTCACTCTGTTGTCCACAAACAAACATACTACTGCTTCCACTCTGTTTTCCACAACCAAACCTACTACTGCTTCCACTCTGTTGTCCACAACCAAACATACTACTGCTTCTACTCCGTTGTCCACAACCATACATACTACTGCTTCCACTCTGTTTTCCACAATCAAACATGCTATTGCTTTCACTCTGTTTTCAACAATCAAAAATACTACAGCTTCCACTCTGTTGTTCACAACCAAACATTCTACTGCTTCCACTCTGTTGTCCACAACCAAACCCGCTACTGCTTTCACTCTTATTTCCACGTTCACAACCAAATTCACTACTGCTTTCACTCTATTGATAACGTCCACAACCAAACCCACTACTGCTTTCACTCTGTTGTCCACGTCCACAACCTAACCCACTACTGCCTTCACTCTGTTGTCCACAACCAAACCCACTACTGCTTTCACTCTGTTGTCCACAACCATACCCAGTACTGCTTTCTCTCTGTTGTCCTCAACCAAACCTACTACTGCTTTCACTCTGTTGTCCACAACCAAACCCACTACTGCATTCACTCTGTTGTCCACGTCCACAACCAAACCCACTAATGCTTTCACTCTGTTGTCCACGTCCACAACCAAACCCACTACTGCTTTCACTCTGTTGATAACGTCCACAACCAAACCCACTAATGCTTTCACTCTGTTTTCCACGTCCAAAGCCAAACCCACTACTGCTTTAACTATGTTGTCCACAACCAAACCCACTACTGCTTTCACTCTGTTGTCCACAACCAAACCCAATACTGCTTTCACTCTGTTGTCCACAACCAAACCCACTACTGCTTTCACTCTGTTGTCTACAACCAAACCCACTACTGCTTTCACTCTGTTGACAACGTCCACAACCAAACACACTACTGCTTTCACTCTGTTGTCCTCATCCACAACCAAACCCACTTCTGCTTTCAGTCTGTTGTCCATGTCCACAACCAAACCCACTACTGCTTTCACTCTGTTGTCCACAACCAAACCCAATACTGCTTTCACTCTGTTGTCCACAACCAAACATACTACTGCTTTCACTCTGTTTTTAACAATCAAACATACTACTGCTTTCACTCTGTTGTACACGTCCACAACCAAACCCAATACTGCTTCCACTTTGTTGTCCACAACCAAACATACTACTGCTTCCACTCTGTTGTCCACAACCAAACATACTACTGCTTCCACTCTGTTTTCAACAACCAAACATACAACTGCTTCCACTCTGTTTTCAACAACCAAACATACTACTGCTTCCAATCTGTTGTCCACAAACAAACCCACTACTGCGTTCACTCTGTTTTCCACAACCAAACATACTACTGCATCCACTCTGTTGTCCACAACCAAACCCATTACTCCTTTCACTCTGTTGTCCACAAACAAACATACTTCTGCTTCCACTCTGTTTTCCACGTCCACAGCCAAACCCACTACTGCTTTCACTCTGTTGTCCACAACCAAATCCACTACTGCTTTCACTCTGTTGTCCACATCCAAACCCGCTACTGCTTTCTCTCTGTTGTCCTCAAACAAACCCACTACTGCTTTCACTCTGTTGTCCACAACCAAACCCACTACTGCTTTCACTCTGCTGTCCACAACCAAACCCACTACTGCTTTCACTCTGTTGACAACGTCCACAACCAAACCCACTACTGCTTTCACTCTGTTGTCCACGTCCACAACCAAACCCACTTCTGCTTTCAGTCTGTTGTCCACGTCCACAACCAAACCCGCTACTGCTTTCACTCTGTTGTCCACAACCAAACCAACTACTGCTTTCACTCGGTTGTCCACGTCCACAACACAACCTACTACTGCATTCACTCTGTTGTCCACAACCAAACCCACTACTGCTTTCAATCTGTTGTCCACAACCAAACATACTAATGCTTTCACTCTGTTTTTAACAACCAAACATACTGCTTCTTCCACTCTGTTTTCCATAACCAAACATACTACTGCATCCACTACGTTGTCCACAACCAAACATACTACTGCTTCCATTCTGTTGTCAACAACCAAACATACTACTGCTTCCACTCTGTTGTCCACAACCAAACATACAACTGCTTCCACTCTCTTTTCAACAACCACACATACTACTGCTTCCACTCTGTTTTCCACTACCAAACATAAAACTGCTTCCACTCTGTTTTCAACAACCAAACATACTACTGCTTCCACTCTGTTTTCCACAATCAAACATACTACTGCGTCCACTCTGTTTTCCACACACAAACATATACTGCTTCCACTCTGTTGTCCACAACCAAACCCAATACTCCTTTCACTCTGTTGTCCACAACCAAACATACTACTGCTTCCACTCTGTTTTCCACAACCAAACATACTACTGCTTTCACTCTGTTTTCCACAACCAAACATACTACTGCTTCCACTCTGTTTTCCACAACCAAACCTACTACTGCTTCCACTGTGTTGTCCACAATCAAACATATTACTGCTTCCAATCTTTTGTCCACAACCAAACATACTACTGCTTCCACTCTGTTGTTCACAACCAAACATACTACTGCTTCCTCTCTGTTGTCCACAATCAAACCCACTACTGCTTCCACTCTGTTTTCCACAACCAATCATACTACTGCTTCAACTCTGTTTTCCACAACCAAACATACTACTGCTTCTATTCTGTTTTCCACAACCAAACATACTACTGCTTCCACTCTGATATCCACAAACAAATATACTACTGCATCCACTCTGTTTTCCACAACCAAACCCATTACTCCTTTCACTCTGTTGTCCACAACCAAATCCACTACTGCATTCACTCTGTTGTCCACGTCCACAACCAAACCCACTAATGCTTTCACTCTGTTGTCCACGTCCACAACCAAACCCACTACTGCTTTCACTCTGTTGATAACGTCCACAACCAAACCCACTAATGCTTTCACTCTGTTTTCCACGTCCACAGCCAAACCCACTACTGCTTTAACTATGTTGTCCACAACCAAACCCACTACTGCTTTCACTCTGTTTTCCCCGTCCACAGCCAAACCCACTACTGCTTTAACTCTGTTGTGCACAACCAAACCCACTACTGTTTTAACTTTGTTGATAACGTCCACAACCAAACCCACTACTGCTTTCACTCTGTTGTCCACATCCACAACCAAACCCACTACTGCTTTCACTCTGTTGATACCGTCCACAACCAAACCCACTAATGCTTTCACATTGTTGATAAAGTCCACAACCACACCCACTATTGCTTTCACTCTGTTGATAACATACACAACCAAACCCACTAAGTTTTCTCCGTCCACAGCCAAACCCACTACTGCTTTAACTCTGTTGTCCACAACCAAACCCACTACTGTTTTCACTTTTTTGATAACGTCCACAACCAAACCCACTAATGCTTTCACTCTGTTGATAACGTCCACAACCAAACCCACTAATGTTTTCACTCTGTTTTCCACGTCCACAACCAAACCCACTACTGCTTTCACTCTGTTGATAACGTCCACAACCACACCCACTAATGCTTTCACTCTGTTGATAACGTCCACAACCAAACCGACTAATGCTTTCACTCTGTTGTCCACGTCCACAACCAAACCCACTACTGCTTTCACTCTGTTGATAACGTCCACAACCAAACCCACTAATACTTTCACTTTATTGATAAAGTCCACAACCAAACACACTACTGTTTTCACTCTGTTGTCCACGTCCACAACCAAACCCACTACTGCTTTCACTCAGTTGATAACGTACACAACCAAACCCACTAATGCTTTCACTCTGTTGTCCACAACCAAACCCACTACTGCTTTCACTCTGTTGTCCACAACCAAACCCACTACTGCATTCACTCTGTTGTCCACGTCCACAACCAAACCCACTAATGCTTTCACTCTGTTGTCCACGTCCACAACCAAACCCACTACTGCTTTCACTCTGTTTTCCACGTGCACAGCCAAACCCACTACTGCTTTAACTATGTTGTCCACAACCAAACCCACTACTGCTTTCACTCTGTTGTCCACAACCAAACCCAATACGGCTTTCACTATGTTGTCCACAACCAAACCCACTACTGCTTTCACTCTGTTTTCTACAACCAAGCCCACTACTGCTTTCACTCTGTTGACAAGGTCCACAACCAAACACACTACTGCTTTCACTCTGTTGTCCACGTTCACAACCAAACCCACTTCTGCTTTCAGTCTGTTGTCCATGTCCACAACCAAACCCACTACTGCTTTCACTCTGTTGTCCACAACCAACCCACTACTGCTTTCATTCTGTTGTCCAAAACCAAACATACTACTGCTTTCACTCTGTTTTTAACAACCAAACATACTGCTGCTTTCACTCTGTTGTCCACGTCCACAACCAAACCCAATACTGCTTCCACTCTGTTGTCCACAACCAAACATACTACTGCTTCCACTCTGTTGTCCACAACCAAACATACTACTGCTTTCACTCTGTTTTCAACAACAACATATTCTATTGCTTCCACTCTGTTTTCCATAACCAAACATACTACTGCATCCACTATGTTGTCCACAACCAAACATATTACTGCTTCCACTCTGTTTTCAACAACCAAACATACTACTGCTTCGAATCTGTTGTCCACAAACAAACCCACTACTGCTTTCACTCTGTTTTCCACAACCAAATATACTACTGCATCCACTCTGTTGTCCACAACCAAACGCATTACTCCTTTCACTCTGTTGTCCACAAACAAACATACTTCTGCTTCCACTCTATTTTCCACGTTCACAGCCAAACCCACTACTGCTTTCACTCTGTTGTCCACAACCAAACCCACTACTGCTTTCTCTCTGTTGTCCTCAATCAAACCCACTACTGCTTTCACTCTGTTGTCTACAAACAAACATACTACTGTTTCCACTCTGTTTTCTACAACCAAACCTACTACTGCTTCCACTCTGTTGTCCACAACCAAATATACTACTGCTTTCACCCTGTTGTCCACAACCAAACCCACTACTGCTTTCAGTCTGTTGTCCATGTCCACAACCAAACCCACTACTGCTTTCACTCTGTTGTCTACAACCAAACCCGCTAATGCTTTCACTCTGTTGTCCACGTCCACAACAAAACCCAATACTGCTTCCACTCTGTTGTCCACAACCAAACATACTACTGCTTCCACTCTGTTGTCCACAACCAAACATACTACTGCTTTCACTCTGTTTTCAACAACCACACATACTGCTGCTTCCACTCTGTTTTCCACAACCAAACATATTACTGCTTCCACTCTGTTTTCAAAAACCAAACATACTACTGCTTCCACTCTGTTGTCCACAACCAAACCCACTACTGCTTTCACTTTGTTTTCCACAACCAAACATACTACTGCTTCAAATCTGTTGTCCACAAACAAACATACTACTGCATCCACTCTGTTTTCCACAACCAAACCCATTATTCCTTTCACTCTGTTGTCCACAAACAAACATACTACTGCTTCCACTCTGTTTTCCACAACCAAACCTACTACTGCTTCCACTCTGTTGTCCACAACCAAACATACTACTGCTTCTACTCCGTTGTCCACAACCATACATACTACTGCTTCCACTCTGTTTTCCACAATCAAACATGCTATTGCTTTCACTCTGTTTTCAACAATCAAAAATACTACAGCTTCCACTCTGTTGTTCACAACCAAACATTCTACTGCTTCCACTCTGTTGTCCACAACCAAACCCGCTACTGCTTTCACTCTGATTTCCACAACCAATCATTCTTCTGCTTCCACTCTGGTTTCCACAACCATACATACTACTGCTTCCACTCTGTTGTCCACAACCAAACCCACTACTGCTTTCACTCTGTTGACAACGTCCACAACCAAACCCACTATTGCTTTCACTCTGTTGTCCACAACCAAACCCACTACTGCTTTCATTCTGTTGTCCACAACCAAACATACTAATGCTTTCACTCTGTTTTTAACAACCAAACATACTGCTGCTTCCACTCTGTTTTCCATAACCAAACATACCACTGCATCCACTACGTTGTCCACAACCAAACATACTACTGCTTCCATTCTGTTGTCAACAACCAAACATACTACTGCTTCCACTCTGTTGTCCACAACCAAACATACAACTGCTTCCACTCTGTTTTCAACAACCACACATACTACTGCTTCCACTCTGTTTTCCACTACCAAACATAAAACTGCTTCCACTCTGTTTTCAACAACCAAACATACTACTGCTTCCACTCTGTTGTCCACAACCAAACCCACTACTGCTTTTACTCTGTTTTCCACAATCAAACATACTACTGCGTCCACTCTGTTTTCCACACACAAACATATACTGCTTCCACTCTGTTGTCCACAACCAAACCCAATACTCCTTTCACTCTGTTGTCCACAACCAAACATACTACTGCTTCCACTCTGCTTTCCACAACCAAAATACTACTGCTTTCACTCTGTTTTCCACAACCAAACATACTACTGCTTCTACTCCGTTGTCCACAACCATACATACTACTGCTTCCACTCTGTTTTCCACAATCAAACATGCTATTGCTTTCACTCTGTTTTCAACAATCAAAAATACTACAGCTTCCACTCTGTTGTTCACAACCAAACATTCTACTGCTTCCACTCTGTTGTCCACAACCAAACCCGCTACTGCTTTCACTCTGTTTTCCACAACCAATCATTCTACTGCTTCCACTCTGGTTTCCACAACCATACATACTACTGCTTCCACTCTGTTGTCCACAACCAAACCCACTACTGCTTTCACTCTGTTGAGAACGTCCACAACCAAACCCACTAATGCTTTCACTCTGTTTTCCACGTCCATAGCCGAACCCGCTACTGCTTTCACTCTGTTGTCCACAACCAAACCCACTACTGCTTTCACTCGGTTGTCCACGTCCACAACAAAACCTACTACTGCCTTCACTCTGTTGTCCACAACCAAACCCACTACTGCTTTCATTCTGTTGTCCACAACCAAATATACTAATGCTTTCACTCTGTTTTTAACAACCAAACATACTGCTGCTTCCACTCTGTTTTCCATAACCAAACATACCACTGCATCCACTACGTTTTCAACAACCAAACATACTACTGCTTCCATTCTGTTGTCAACAACCAAACATACTACTGCTTCCACTCTGTTGTCCACAACCAAACATACAACTGCTTCCACTCTGTTTTCAACAACCACACATACTACTACTTCCACTCTGTTTTCCACTACCAAACATAAAACTGCTTCCACTCTGTTTTCAACAACCAAACATACTACTGCTTCCACTCTGTTGTCCACAACCAAACCCACTACTGCTTTTAGTCTGTTTTCCACAATCAAACATACTACTGCGTCCACTCTGTTTTCCACACACAAACATATACTGCTTCCACTCTGTTGTCCACAACCAAACCCAATACTCCTTTCACTCTGTTGTCCACAACCAAACATACTACTGCTTCCACTCTGTTTTTCACAACCAAACATACTACTGCTTTCACTCTGTTTTCCACAACCAAACATACTACTGCTTCTACTCCGTTGTCCACAACCATACATACTACTGCTTCCACTCTGTTTTCCACAATCAAACATGCTATTGCTTTCACTCTGTTTTCAACAATCAAAAATACTACAGCTTCCACTCTGTTGTTCACAACCAAACATTCTACTGCTTCCACTCTGTTGTCCACAACCAAACCCGCTACTGCTTTCACTCTGTTTTCCACAACCAATCATTCTACTGCTTCCACTCTGGTTTCCACAACCATACATACTACTGCTTCCACTCTGTTGTCCACAACCAAACCCACTACTGCTTTCACTCTGTTGACAACGTCCACAACCAAACCCACTAATGCTTTCACTCTGTTTTCCACGTCCATAGCCGAACCCGCTACTGCTTTCACTCTGTTGTCCACAACCAAACCCATTACTGCTTTCACTCGGTTGTCCACGTCCACAACAAAACCTACTACTGACTTCACTCTGTTGACCACAACCAAACCCACTACTGCTTTCATTCTGTTGTCCACAACCAAACATACTAATGCTTTCACTCTGTTTTTAACAACCAAACATACTGCTGCTTCCACTCTGTTTTCCATAACCAAACATACCACTGCATCCACTACGTTGTCCACAACCAAACATACTACTGCTTCCACTCTGTTTTCCACTACCAAACATAAAACTGCTTCCACTCTGTTTTCAACAACCAAACATACTACTGCTTCCACTCTGTTGTCCACAACCAAACCCACTACTGCTTTTAGTCTGTTTTCCACAATCAAACATTCTACTGCGTCCACTCTGTTTTCCACACACAAACATATACTGCTTCCACTCTGTTGTCCACAACCAAACCCAATACTCCTTTCACTCTGTTGTCCACAACCAAACATACTACTGCTTCCACTCTGTTTTTCACAACCAAACATACTACTGCTTTCACTCTGTTTTCCACAACCAAACATACTACTGCTTCCACTCTGTTTTCCACAACCAAACATACTACTGCTTCCACTCTGTTGTTCACAACCAAACATACTACTGCTTCCTCTCTGTTGTCCACAATCAAACCCACTACTGCTTCCACTCTGTTTTCCACAACCAATCATACTACTGCTTCAACTCTGTTTTCCACAACCAAACATACTACTGCCTTCACTCTGTTGTCCACAACCAAACCCACTACTGCTTTCACTCTGTTGTCCACAACCATACCCAGTACTGCTTTCTCTCTGTTGTCCTCAACCAAACCTACTACTGCTTTCACTCTGTTGTCCACAACCAAACGCACTACTGCTTTCACTCTGTTGTCCACAACCAAACCCACTACTGCTTTCACTCTGTTGTCCAAGCCCACAACCAAACCCACTACTGCTTTAACTCTGTTGTCCACAACCAAACCCACTACTGCTTTCAATTTGTTGATAACGTCCACAACCAAACCCACTACTGCTTACAGTCTGTTTTCCACGTTCACAGCCAAACCCACTACTGCTTTAACTCTGTTGTCCACAACCAAACCCACTACTGCTTTCTCTCTGTTGTCCTCAACCAAACCCACTCCTGCTTTCACTCTGTTGTCCACAACCAAACCCACTACTGCTTTCACTCTGTTGTCCACGTCCACAACCAAACCCACTACTGCTTTAAATTTGTTGTCCACAACCAAACCCACTACTGCTTTCACTTTGTTGATAACGTCCACAACCAAACCCACTAATGCTTTCACTCTGTTGATCACGTCCACAACCAAACCCACTACTGCTTTCTCTCTGTTGTCCTCAACCAAACACACTACTGCTTTCACTCTGTTGTCCACAACCAAACTCACTACTGCTTACAGCCTGTTGTCCACGTCCACAACCAAACCCACTATTGCTTTAACTCTGTTGTCCACAACCAAATCCACTACTGCTTTCACTCAGTTGTCCACGTCCACAACCAAACCCGCGACTACTTTCAGTCTGTTGTCCACGTACACAAACAAACCCACTACTGCTTTCACTCTGTTGTCACAACCAAACCAACTACTGCTTTCACTCTGTTGTCCACGTCCACAACCAAATCCACTACTGCTTTCACTATGTTGTCCACAACCAAACCCACTACGGTTTTCATTCTGTTGTCCACAACCAAACCCACTACGGTTTTTACTCTGTTATCCACAACCAAACCCACTACTGCTTTCACTCTGTTATCCACGTCCACAACCAAACCTACTACTGCTTCCACTCTGTTGTTCACAACCAAACATACTACTGCTTCCTCTCTGTTGTCCACAATCAAACCCACTACTGCTTCCACTCTGTTTTCCACAACCAATCATACTACTGCTTCAACTCTGTTTTCCACAACCAAACATACTACTGCTTCCATTCTGTTTTCCACAACCAAACATACTACTGCTTCCATTCTGATATCCACAAACAAATATACTACTGCATCCACTCTGTTTTCCACAACCAAACCCATTACTCCTTTCACTCTGTTGTCCACAACCAAATCCACTACTGCATTCACTCTGTTGTCCACGTCCACAACCAAACCCACTAATGCTTTCACTCTGTTGTCCACGTCCACAACCAAACCCACTACTGCTTTCACTCTGTTGATAACGTCCACAACCAAACCCACTAATGCTTTCACTCTGTTTTGCACGTCCACAGCCAAACCCACTACTGCTTTAACTCTGTTGTCACAACCAAACCCAATGCTGCTTTCACTCTGTTGTCCACGTCCACAACCAAACCCACTACTGCTTTCACTTTGTTGTCCACTACCAAACCCAGTACAGCTTTCACTCTGTTGTCCACAACGAAACCCACTACTGCTTTCACTCTGTTGTCCACGTCCACAACCAAACCCACTAATGCTTTCACTCTGTTATCCACGTCCACAGCCAAACCCACTACTGCTTTAACTCTGTTGTCCACAACCAAACCCACTACTGCTTTCTCTCTGTTGTCCTCAACCAAACCCACTCCTGCTTTCACTCTGTTGTCCACAACCAAACCCACTACTGCTTTCACTCTGTTGTCCACGTCCACAACCAAACCCACTACTGCTTTAAATTTGTTGTCCACAACCAAACCCACTACTGCTTTCACTTTGTTGATAACGTCCACAACCAAACCCACTAATGCTTTCACTCTGTTGATCACGTCCACAACCAAACCCACTACTGCTTTCTCTCTGTTGTCCTCAACCAAACACACTACTGCTTTCACTCTGTTGTCCACAACCAAACTCACTACTGCTTACAGCCTGTTGTCCACGTCCACAACCAAACCCACTATTGCTTTAACTCTGTTGTCCACAACCAAATCCACTACTGCTTTCACTCAGTTGTCCACGTCCACAACCAAACCCGCGACTACTTTCAGTCTGTTGTCCACGTACACAAACAAACCCACTACTGCTTTCACTCTGTTGTCACAACCAAACCAACTACTGCTTTCACTCTGTTGTCCACGTCCACAACCAAATCCACTACTGCTTTCACTATGTTGTCCACAACCAAACCCACTACGGTTTTCATTCTGTTGTCCACAACCAAACCCACTACGGTTTTTACTCTGTTATCCACAACCAAACCCACTACTGCTTTCACTCTGTTATCCACGTCCACAACCAAACCTACTACTGCTTCCACTCTGTTGTTCACAACCAAACATACTACTGCTTCCTCTCTGTTGTCCACAATCAAACCCACTACTGCTTCCACTCTGTTTTCCACAACCAATCATACTACTGCTTCAACTCTGTTTTCCACAACCAAACATACTACGGCTTCCATTCTGTTTTCCACAACCAAACATACTACTGCTTCCACTCTGATATCCACAAACAAATATACTACTGCATCCACTCTGTTTTCCACAACCAAACCCATTACTCCTTTCACTCTGTTGTCCACAACCAAATCCACTACTGCATTCACTCTGTTGTCCACGTCCACAACCAAACCCACTAATGCTTTCACTCTGTTGTCCACGTCCACAACCAAACCCACTACTGCTTTCACTCTGTTGATAACGTCCACAACCAAACCCACTAATGCTTTCACTCTGTTTTGCACGTCCACAGCCAAACCCACTACTGCTTTAACTATGTTGTCCACAACCAAATCCACTACTGCATTCACTCTGTTGTCCACGTCCACAACCAAACCCACTAATGCTTTCACTCTGTTGTCCACGTCCACAACCAAACCCACTACTGCTTTCACTCTGTTGATAACGTCCACAACCAAACCCACTAATGCTATCACTTTGTTGATAACGTACACAACTAAACCCACTAATGCTTTCACTCTGTTTTCCCCGTCCATAGCCAAACCCACTACTGCTTTAACTTTGTTGTTCACAACCAAACCCACTACTGTTTTCACTTTGTTGATAACGTCCACAACCAAACCCACTACTGCTTTCACTCTGTTGTCCACATCCACAACCAAACCCACTACTGCTTTCACTCTGTTGATAACGTCCACAACCAAACCTACTAATGCTTTCACATTGTTGATAAAGTCCACAACCACACCCACTAGTGCTTTCACTCTGTTGATAACATACACAACCAAACCCACTAAGTTTTCTCCGTCCACAGCCAAACCCACTACTGCTTTAACTCTGTTGTCAACAACCAAACCCACTACTGTTTTCACTTTGCTGATAACGTCCACAACCAAACCCACTAATGCTTTCACTCTGTTGATAACGTCCACAACCAAACCCACTAATGTTTTCACTCTGTTTGCCACGTCCACAACCAAACCCACTACTGCTTTCACTTTGTTGATAACGTCCACAACCAAACGCACTAATGCTTTCACTCTTTTGATAACGTCCACAACCAAACCGACTAATGCTTTCACTCTGTTGTCCACGTCCACAACCAAACCCACTACTGCTTTCACTCTGTTGATAACGTCCACAACCAAACCCACTAATACTTTCACTTTGTTGATAAAGTCTACAACCAAACACACTACTGTTTTCACTCTGTTGTCCACGTCCACAACCAAACCCACTACAGCCTTCACTCTGTTGTCCACAACCAAACCCACTACTGCTTTCACTCTGTTGATAACGTCCACAACCAAACCCACTAATGCTTTCACTCTGTTTTGCACGTCCACAGCCAAACCCACTACTGCTTTAACTATGTTGTCCACAGCCAAACCCACTACTGCTTTAACTCTGTTGTGCACAACCAAACCCACTACTGTTTTCACTTTGTTGATAACGTCCACAACCAAACCCACTACTGCTTTCACTCTGTTGTCCACATCCACAACCAAACCCACTACTGCTTTCACTCTGTTGATAACGTCCACAACCAAACCCACTAATGCTTTCACATTGTTGATAAAGTCCACAACCACACCCACTAGTGCTTTCACTCTGTTGATAACATACACAACCAAACCCACTAAGTTTTCTCCGTCCACAGCCAAACCCACTACTGCTTTAACTCTGTTGTCAACAACCAAACCCACTACTGTTTTCACTTTGCTGATAACGTCCACAACCAAACCCACTAATGCTTTCACTCTGTTGATAACGTCCACAACCAAACCCACTAATGTTTTCACTCTGTTTGCCACGTCCACAACCAAACCCACTACTGCTTTCACTTTGTTGATAACGTCCACAACCAAACGCACTAATGCTTTCACTCTTTTGATAACGTCCACAACCAAACCGACTAATGCTTTCACTCTGTTGTCCACGTCCACAACCAAACCCACTACTGCTTTCACTCTGTTGATAACGTCCACAACCAAACCCACTAATACTTTCACTTTGTTGATAAAGTCTACAACCAAACACACTACTGTTTTCACTCTGTTGTCCACGTCCACAACCAAACCCACTACTGCTTTCACTCAGTTGATAACGTACACAACCAAACCCACTAATGCTTTTACTCTGTTTTCCCCGTCCACAGCCAAACCCACTACTACTTTAACTATGTTGTCCACAACCAAACCCACTACTTTTTTCACTTTGTTGATAACGTCCACAACCAAACCCACTAATGCGTTCACTCTGTTGATAACGTCCACAACCAAACCCACTAATGCTTTCACTCTGTTTTCGACGTCCACAACCAAACTCACTACTGCTTTCACTCTGTTGATAACGTCCACAACCAAACCCACTACTGCTTTCACTCTGTTGTCCACGTCCACAACCTAACCCACTACTGCTTTCACTCTGTTGATAACGTCCACAACCAAACTCACTACTTCTTTCACTCTGTTGATAACGTCCACAACCAAACCCACTACTGCTTTCACTCTGTTGTCCACGTCCACAACCTAACCCACTACTGCCTTCACTCTGTTGTCCACAACCAAACCCACTACTGCTTTCACTCTGTTGTCCACAACCATACCCAGTACTGCTTTCTCTCTGTTGTCCTCAACCAAACCCACTACTGCTTTCACTCTGTTGTCCACAACCAAACCCACTACTGCATTCACTCTGTTGTCCACGTCCACAACCAAACCCACTAATGCTTTTACTCTGTTGTCCACGTCCACAACCAAACCCACTACTGCTTTCACTCTGTTTTCCACGTCCACAGCCAAACCCACTACTGCTTTCACTCTGTTGTCCAAAACCAAACATACTACTGCTTTCACTCTGTTTTTGACAACCAAACATACTACTGCTTTCACTCTGTTGTCCACAACCAACCCACTACTGCTTTCACTCTGTTGTCCAAAACCAAACATACTACTGCTTTCACTCTGTTTTTGACAACCAAACATACTACTGCTTTCACTCTGTTGTCCACGTCCACAACCAAACCCAATACTGCTTCCACTCTGTTGTCCACAACCAAACATACTACTGCTTCCACTCTGTTGTCCACAACCAAACATACTACTGCTTTCACTCTGTTTTCAACAACAACATATTCTATTGCTTCCACTCTGTTTTCCATAACCAAACATACTACTGCATCCACTATGTTGTCCACAACCAAACATATTACTGATTCCACTCTGTTTTCAACAACCAAACATACAACTGCTTCCACTCTGTTTTCAACATCCAAACATACTACTGCTTCTAATCTGTTGTCCACAAACAAACCCACTAATGCTTTCACTCTGTTTTCCACAACCAAACATACTACTGCATCCACTCTGTTGTCCACAACCAAACCCATTACTCCTTTCACTCTGTTGTCCACAAACAAACATACTTCTGCTTCCACTCTGTTTTCCACGTCCACAGCCAAACCCACTACTGCTTTCACTCTGTTGTCCACAACCAAACCCACTACTGCTTTCTCTCTGTTTTCCTCAATCAAACCCACTACTGCTTTCACTCTGTTTTCTACAACCAAACCTACTACTGCTTCCACTCTGATGTCCACAAACAAATATACTACTGCATCCACTCTGTTTTCCACAACCAAACCCATTACTCCTTTCACTCTGTTGTCCACAACCAAATCCACTACTGCATTCACTATGTTGTCCACGTCCACAACCAAACCCACTAATGCTTTCACTCTGTTGTCCACGTCCTCAACCAAACCCACTACTGCTTTCACTCTGTTGATAACGTCCACAACCAAACCCACTAATGCTTTCACTCTTTTTTCCAAGTCCACAGCCAAACCCACTACTGCTTTTTCTCGGTTGTCCACGTCCACAACCAAACCTACTACTGCTTTCACTCGGTTGTCCACGTCCACAACCAAACCTACTACTGCCTTCACTCTGTTGTCCACAACCAAACCCACTACTGCTTTCATTCTGTTGTCCACAACCAAACATACTACTGCTTCCATTCTGTTTTCAACAACCAAACTTACTACTGCTTCCACTTTGTTTTCCACAACCAAACATAAAACTGCTTCCACTCTGTTTTCAACAACCAAACATACTACTGCTTCCACTCTGTTGTCCACAACCAAACCCACTACTGCTTTCACTCTGTTTTCCACAACCAAACATCGTACTGCGTCCACTCTGTTTTCCACACCCAAACATACACTACTTCCACTCTGTTGTCCACAACCAAACCCACTACTCCTTTCACTCTGTTTTCCACAACCAAGCATACTACTGCTTCCACTCTGTTTTCCACAACCAAACATACAACTGCTTTCACCCTGTTTTCCACAACTAAACATACTACTGCTTCCACTCTGTTTTCCACAACCAAACCTACTTCTGCTTCCACTCTGTTGTCCACAACCAAACATACTACTGCTTTCACTCTCTTTTCCACAACCAAACATACTACTGCTTCCACTATGTTTTCCACAACCAAACCTACTACAGCTTCCACTTTGTTGTCCACAACCAAACATATTACTGCTTCCACTCTGTTGTCCACAACCAAACATACTACTGCTTCCACTCTGTTGTTCACAACCAAACATACTACTGCTTCCTCTCTGTTTTCCACCATCAAACCCACTACTGCTTTCACTCTGTTTTCCACAACCAATCATACTACTGCTTGTACTCTGTTTTCCACAACCAAACATACTACTGCTTCCACTCTGATATCAACAAACAAATATACTACTGCATCCACTCTGTTTTCCACAACCAAACCCATTACTCCTTTCACTCTGTTGTCCACAACCAAATCCACTACTGCATTCACTATGTTGTCCACGTCCACAACCAAACCCACTAATGCTTTCACTCTGTTGTCCACGTCCTCAACCAAACCCACTACTGCTTTCACTCTGTTGATAACGTCCACAACCAAACCCACTAATGCTTTCACTCTTTTTTCCAAGTCCACAGCCAAACCCACTACTGCTTTTTCTCGGTTGTCCACGTCCACAACCAAACCTACTACTGCTTTCACTCGGTTGTCCACGTCCACAACCAAACCTACTACTGCCTTCACTCTGTTGTCCACAACCAAACCCACTACTGCTTTCATTCTGTTGTCCACTACCAAACATACTACTGCTTCCATTCTGTTTTCAACAACCAAACTTACTACTGCTTCCACTCTGTTGTCCACAACCAAACATAAAACTGCTTCCACTCTGTTTTCAACAACCACACATACTTCTGCTTCCACTCTGTTTTCCACAACCAAACATAAAACTGCTTCCACTCTGTTTTCAACAACCAAACATACTACTGCTTCCACTCTGTTGTCCACAACCAAACCCACTACTGCTTTCACTCTGTTTTCCACAACCAAACATCGTACTGCGTCCACTCTGTTTTCCACACCCAAACATACACTACTTCCACTCTGTTGTCCACAACCAAACCCACTACTCCTTTCACTCTGTTTTCCACAACCAAGCATACTACTGCTTCCACAACCAAACATACTACTGCTTTCACTCTGTTTTCCACAACTAAACATACTACTGCTTCCACTCTGTTTTCCACAACCAAACCTACTTCTGCTTCCACTCTGTTGTCCACAACCAAACATACTACTGCTTTCACTCTCTTTTCCACAACCAAACATACTACTGCTTCCACTATGTTTTCCACAACCAAACCTACTACAGCTTCCACTCTGTTGTCCACAACCAAACATATTACTGCTTCCACTCTGTTGTCCACAACCAAACATACTACTGCTTCCACTCTGTTGTTCACAACCAAACATACTACTGCTTCCTCTCTGTTGTCCACCATCAAACCCACTACTGCTTTCACTCTGTTTTCCACAACCAATCATACTACTGCTTCTACTCTGTTTTCCACAACCAAACATACTACTGCTTCCACTCTGATATCCACAAACAAATATACTACTGCATCCACTCTGTTTTCCAAAACCAAACATACTACTGCGTCCACTCTGTTTTCCACACCCAGACATACACTGCTTCCACTCTGTTGTCCACAACCAAACCCACTACTCCTTTCACTCTGTTGTCCACAACCAAACATACTACTGCTTCCACTCTGTTTTCCACAACCAAACATACTACTGCTTTCACTCTGTTTTCCACAACCAAACCTACTTCTGCTTCCACTCTGTTGTCCACAACCAAACATACTACTGCTTCCACTCTCTTGTCCACAACCAAACATACTACTGCTTTCACTCTGTTTTCCACAACCAAACATACTACTGCTTCCACTATGTTTTCCACAACCAAACCTACTACAGCTTCCACTCTGTTGTCCACAACCAAACATATTACTGCTTCCACTCTGTTGTCCACAACCAAACATACTACTGCTTCCACTCTGTTGTTCACAACCAAACATACTACTGCTTCCTCTCTGTTGTCCACCATCAAATCCACTACTGCTTTCACTCTGTTTTCCACAACCAATCATACTACTGCTTCTACTCTGTTTTCCACAACCAAACATACTACTGCTTCCACTCTGATATCCACAAACAAATATACTACTGCATCCACTCTGTTTTCCACAACCAAACCCATTACTCCTTTCACTCTGTTGTCCACAACCAAACCCACTACTGCATTCACTCTGTTGTCCACGTCCACAACCAAACCCACTAATGCTTTCACTCTGTTGTCCACAACCAAACCCACTACTGCTTTCATTCTGTTGTCCACAACCAAACATACTAATGCTTTCACTCTGTTTTTAACAACCAAACATACTACTGCTTTCACTCTGTTGTCCACGTCCACAACCAAACCCAATACTGCTTCCACTCTTTTGTCCACAACCAAACATACTACTGCTTACACTCTGTTGTCCACAACTAATCATACTACTGCTTTCACTCTGTTTTCAACAATCAAACATACTGCTGCTTCCACTATGTTTTCCATAACCAAACATACTACTGCATCCACTACGTTATCCACAACCAAACATACTACTGCTTCCATTCTGTTTTCAACAACCAAACATACTACTTCTTCCACTCTGTTTTCAACAACCAAACATACTACTGCTTCCACTCTGTTGTCCACAACCAAACCCATTACTCCTTTCACTCTGTTGTCCACAACCAAATCCACTACTGCATTCACTATGTTGTCCACGTCCACAACCAAACCCACTAATGCTTTCACTCTGTTGTCCACGTCCTCAACCAAATCCACTACTGCTTTCACTCTGTTGATAACGTCCACAACCAAACCCACTAATGCTTTCACTCTTTTTTCCAAGTCCACAGCCAAACCCACTACTGCTTTTTCTCGGTTGTCCACGTCCACAACCAAACCTACTACTGCTTTCACTCGGTTGTCCACGTCCACAACCAAACCTACTACTGCCTTCACTCTGTTGTCCACAACCAAACCCACTACTGCTTTCATTCTGTTGTCCACTACCAAACATACTACTGCTTCCATTCTGTTTTCAACAACCAAACTTACTACTGCTTCCACTCTGTTGTCCACAACCAAACATAAAACTGCTTCCACTCTGTTTTCAACAACCACACATACTACTGCTTCCACTCTGTTTTCCACAACCAAACATAAAACTGCTTCCACTCTGTTTTCAACAACCAAACATACTACTGCTTCCACTCTGTTGTCCACAACCAAACCCACTACTGCTTTCACTCTGTTTTCCACAACCAAACATCGTACTGCGTCCACTCTGTTTTCCACACCCAAACATACACTACTTCCACTCTGTTGTCCACAACCAAACCCACTACTCCTTTCACTCTGTTTTCCACAACCAAGCATACTACTGCTTCCACTCTGTTTTCCACAACCAAACATACTACTGCTTTCACTCTGTTTTCCACAACTAAACATACTACTGCTTCCACTCTGTTTTCCACAACCAAACCTACTTCTGCTTCCACTCTGTTGTCCACAACCAAACATACTACTGCTTTCACTCTCTTTTCCACAACCAAACATACTACTGCTTCCACTATGTTTTCCACAACCAAACCTACTACAGCTTCCACTCTGTTGTCCACAACCAAACATATTACTGCTTCCACTCTGTTGTCCACAACCAAACATACTACTGCTTCCACTCTGTTGTTCACAACCAAACATACTACTGCTTCCTCTCTGTTGTCCACCATCAAACCCACTACTGCTTTCACTCTGTTTTCCACAACCAATCATACTACTGCTTCTACTCTGTTTTCCACAACCAAACATACTACTGCTTCCACTCTGATATCCACAAACAAATATACTACTGCATCCACTCTGTTTTCCAAAACCAAACATACTACTGCGTCCACTCTGTTTTCCACACCCAGACATACACTGCTTCCACTCTGTTGTCCACAACCAAACCCACTACTCCTTTCACTCTGTTGTCCACAACCAAACATACTACTGCTTCCACTCTGTTTTCCACAACCAAACATACTACTGCTTTCACTCTGTTTTCCACAACTAAACATACTACTGCTTCCACTCTGTTTTCCACAACCAAACCTACTTCTGCTTCCACTCTGTTGTCCACAACCAAACATACTACTGCTTCCACTCTCTTATCCACAACCAAACATACTACTGCTTTCACTCTGTTGTCCACAAACAAACCCACTACTGCTTTCACTCTGTTGTCCACAACCAAACCCACTACTGCTTTCTCTATTGTCCTCAAACAAACCCACAACTGCTTTCACTCTGTTGTCCACAACCAAACCCACTACTGCTTTCACTCTGTTTTCCACAACCAAACATCGTACTGCGTCCACTCTGTTTTCCACACCCAAACATACACTACTTCCACTCTGTTGTCCACAACCAAACCCACTACTCCTTTCACTCTGTTTTCCACAACCAAGCATACTACTGCTTCCACTCTGTTTTCCACAACCAAACATACTACTGCTTTCACTCTGTTTTCCACAACTAAACATACTACTGCTTCCACTCTGTTTTCCACAACCAAACCTACTTCTGCTTCCACTCTGTTGTCCACAACCAAACATACTACTGCTTTCACTCTCTTTTCCACAACCAAACATACTACTGCTTCCACTATGTTTTCCACAACCAAACCTACTACAGCTTCCACTCTGTTGTCCACAACCAAACATATTACTGCTTCCACTCTGTTGTCCACAACCAAACATACTACTGCTTCCACTCTGTTGTTCACAACCAAACATACTACTGCTTCCTCTCTGTTGTCCACCATCAAATCCACTACTGCTTTCACTCTGTTTTCCACAACCAATCATACTACTGCTTCTACTCTGTTTTCCACAACCAAACATACTACTGCTTCCACTCTGATATCCACAAACAA